>CACRXE010000003.1:14846415-15446415 GCA_902685375.1 Neostethus bicornis | reverse complement strand
GCATCCCACTGAGTGCACGTCAAGGGTACTTGGAGAAGATACCTGACCCCCGTTTCTCCCACCATTGGTGTCGTTGTGGCAGCCTGCTGCGGTGTAGGAGTGCAGCACATAAATTTCCCTGGTGAGGGATGAATAGAGTGAGTAAAAAAAAAAAAACGAACTAGAAGTTGTCCCGTTCTGACCAACCCTTCATCGCCCCTCATCACTTTTCATTTCAGTGAAATTTTCTCCTTGTATTGCACGTCCATGGGATGTGTAGCTAAGGGTCGAGAGAGAAAATCAACACAGTTTTCGAGTGCATACAACAAAGATAAAGCAGAGCTTGCGTTCCCATGGCGACTTCCTCAATGACCCTCAGCCCAATCTTGGCCCAGAGGGAGATCAGTCATACTCATCCACACAGATACACACACTAACACACACAACTTCTCCTCATGGCATTGAATACAAGAGACTATTTGTTTCTCATACCTTCTGCCGCTCTGATTCTTCTTCGTTGCCAAAGACAAGAAGCATGAGATGAATTTGCAAAAGTAAAGATAAATGAGGATTAGAAAAGGTGTGTAAAATGCAGACAAAGCAGGTTTTAAGAAGCAAAGGAAAGCTTTGGAATCGCTTTAAAGATTTCAAAAGTGTTCAAGTAATTAAGGGTGAATGTAATTACTGATTCATTTATTTACTTATTTATTCTCTCAAGTCCACACATTTATCAGCTTTAGTGATCTTCAGATTGCACCACCAAGAAGGGGAGTTACAGTGGATCTGCTGTGGTTTTGATATCTAAGGGGAGAAGTGGATGGACTGGGGGGAAGGGAACATGGCTGCTTGCTGATTATGTTAAACAGTCACTGTCGACTCCTCCCTTCCTCCACCCATCCCTCTTGGCAGCAGGGCTCCACCCTGACATGCTCACACATCATAGATGTGCTCAGAGCTCAGGGTGGCCAGTACACAAATCGAAGCCTGAGCATATGTGTGTACAGAAGCCATTGGTCAGCTGGTCTCATCCCACTGAGTGATTGTAAAAAAAAAAAAAAAAAAGATTGAAGCTCATTCCAAAGAGTGGAGGAAGGGTGAGGGAGTCTGGCACAGAGAGCAGGAAGAGGCCAAATGAAAACTTGCTTTTCTCCGATGTCCCATCCTTGTTGCGTCTCAGCAAAAGCAGATTTTTTTTCCCCAACGTTTGTCAGATTTAAAGCATTGATGAAATAGGAACTGTTAAGATTGGGTTTGTCTGATTCAAATTAAATACATATTTTAATAGTCAGTCCAGCTTTGAAATAATTTAATATACGGTAACCATTTTGTTCTGGATCATCTGAGAAATGGATGACATTTCGAGATTCATTTCGAATAGGCATTAGAAAAGGACCTGTCAACTTGTAGCTGAGGTGAAGGATCTGGACCAGTGAATAAAGGATTTTTCAGCCTTGATGACCTTTAACTGAAAGATGCTTGACAGGAAAGAAAGCCGGGAGAGAGGAAGATAACATGCTCCTCAGGGCTCGAGCTAGAACTCAAAACTGCAACAAGAATCTTCTATTAAATCGCTTATTTAATTATTTCCTCTGTGAATGTTCGGGATTGTAAAATGAGACCGGAAACCCAGTAACGGTCCAACTTTAGATCACCTCTGAGTTCTGACGTCTCGTATGGCTACTTTTGCACCATTAGATTGCGCGCACATTCTTTCCACTCCTGAATCTTGTGTGGGTTAGATTAAAACATTCTGCACAGTATCGCTTTCAAGGATGCCAAGGAGCATTTATATCATTGACATCACGGTCTACAGGAAAGCATTATTAGCAACCGTGTACTCTCGTGATTAGAACAGGACTCAACCATGTAATGTTCCTCCAAGAATATAACAATTGTATGTCAGCTCTTTTTTTTTAAAAAGATGCGGTGATAATTTTTACGTCATAGCACGTGTATATAAACATACCTTTTGTTAGCTTTGAAATGCGATATTCCAAGAAAAAAAAGCTCATACTGTAAACAGATTTTCTCATTTTTGTTCATTTTTGATCATGTGAATTTCCTCCTCCACTCGCTCCTTACATAGTCCCTCCACTTGGGAAGACACGTTAGGACACATGACACAGATTAAAGCTAGTTTGAGGCTGCAAATACAGTGTGAAGCGTATCATGTTAGCGACGGTAGTGCGCAGTCTTTTATATTGTGGTGGTTTTACATAAAGATGTGAGGGGAGGGAGAGCAGCATCCGAAGGGAGAGCAAGCCCAAACTAAAGTTGTGGTAACTCATATGAACAAAAACTTTTCGAGATAATTATTGAAAGTTATAGAGGTAATCAAACATTATTATATTTGTTACGAAAACACACTTTGTGGTTACGTTAGAACGTGGGCATGGTCAGTTAGTCTGTCACCTTCTTAACCGTCTATCCCTTACGAGGTTGCAGGGGGTGCCGGAATCCCGGCTGATTCAAGGCGAGGGGAAGGGTACATTCTGAACAGGTCGCCAGTCTACACACATACAACCATACACACACACACACACGCATTCTGAGGGGCAATCATTTTAATCAAATCATTTTTTTTGGAGGGTGGGAGGAAACCCACACATACACAGGGAGAACATGCAAACGCCACACACAAAGGCCAGTGTTCCAAGCCTTGTCCCAGGACTTGAACACATGAGCTCCTTGCTGTGAGGCCACTGTGCTACCCACTGCGCCACTGTACTGCTGTGGGCACAGTGGAGAACAAAATCTATGGCCAAGAACAATCTAGCATTTGAAGGTATCAGAATACTGAGAGGGAGAGCTTGTAAATTGCTTAAAAAAAAATAGCAAGCAACTTTAGGAATGTTTTAAATGTCGGAATAACAAAGAATGATTAAAAATACTCCAAAAATTGATTTTGCATGATACCCATGCTTAAAAAAAAAAAAAAAGCGAGCAATATCAAAAAGTAAATGAACAATAAGGGTGGTCAGAAAAGTCTGAAGGTGGTCAGAGTACACAAAACAACTTTCACTAATGGGTTGTTGATTTCTTTTTTCCTTCTCTACCTCCTCCAGACTGCACACGCGGATCTCTTTAGTTTGACAGCAGCATGAGTTAGTTCCAAAAAGTTGTTCCAGAAGGGGTATCTTTTAATCACAAACCACCCACTCAGAATCAGAACATGTGATTGTATCATGTCAGTCTTAAAGCCACGTTACCATAGTAACTGAAGACCAGTTTCGACCAAATGCTGACCATTAGGAACAACAAGTGAGCAATCATTAGCGGTGAGCTTTAAACACACTTCCCTCCACCTTCTTCACTTTTCTTTTGTGCATCAGTCCTAACAACGCCATCCTCCGCAGGCTGCCTCTTCCTTTCACTTGTTACCATATTTTTTTCTTTTTCTCTGGACCTTCTTCTGCCTACTGTGATTCTTTTTTTCTTGCGCTACATTGCAACCCACCTTCTGTGGTAACATTGCACGTTGTATTTATAGAGTCGCACATATATTATGAAGAATACAGCCTAACTCAAACCGGATTCCTTAATGAGTGGAAAACGGTGTGAAGGAGGGGAATACGGTATTGCTGAACATGTAGCAGGTGTATGTTACTCCGTAGAGGGCTCAATATGCTGCTCACAGTTATTTGTTGCTTCGGACCTTTGATAGTACCTTGTTTGAGTTTCTGGAGATTTCTTTTGATGTGAAGTTTTTCAACATCTCATTCCACATTCTAAACTGAGTGCAGGTGTGAAGGTAAATGTTGGCCCGTGTGTAACCTCTGAACAGGCCGTAAGCCTGCACTCTGCTTCTCAAATGACTGCTATGATAGGCTCCCTTGTAACCATGAACTGGGTAGAGAGGGAGTAGAAAATGGATGGCGGTCTGAGCTCTTTTCTTTTTAAGTGAAAAAATAACAAGCAAGCCTGGAGATTATTCCCAGCAAACATTGAACCATCGGGAAACGTTAGCCTGAGGTTCTCTAAAGGTTTGTTTTTACGTAACCAAAAACGGATGTTCCCTGAACGTTAGTAGGTGGTTATTTTAGAACCTAACCTTCCCAGAATGTTGAGAGAACCAAATTCCAAATGTAATAGTTAAAATTAAGGTTGGAGGAGTGTTCTGAAAATAAAAAAGTAACATTTGAACCTTTAGAGCAGTGTTGTTTTCAAGTACTTAGGATCAACAGTCCAGAGCAATGGAGAGTGTGGAAAAGAGGTGAAGAAGCGTGTTCAGGCAGGCTGGAACGGGTGGAGAAAAGTATCAGGTGTGATGTGTGACAGAAGAGTTTCAGCCAAAATGAAAGGAAAAGTGTACAAAACCGTGGTGAGACCCGCCATGCTGTTTGGTCTAGAAACAGTACCACTGAGGAAAAGACAGGAAGCAGAGATGGAGGTAGCAGAGATGAAGATGCTGAGGATCTCTCTGGGAGTGACCAGGATGGACAGGATTAGAAATGAGTACATCAGGGGAACAGCACATGTTAGAGGTTTTGGAGATAAAGTCCGAGAGGCAAGACTGAGATGGTTTGGACATGTACAGAGGAGAGAGAGAGAGTACATAGGAAAAAGGGTGCTGGGTTTGGAACCACCAGGAAAGAGGGCTAGAGGAAGACCAAAGAGGAGGTTCATGGATACAGTGAAGGAAGACATGAAGATAGTTTGTGTGACCAAAGAGGATGCAGCAGATAGGGTTAGATGGAAGAAACTTACTTGCTGTGGTGACCCCTGAAGGGAAATGCCGAAAGGAGAAGAAGAAGAAGAGCAGTGTTGTTTTCGTCAACGATGACAACAACAAAATTATTTCGTTGATGAACCATTTTTTCATGACGATGACATAACAATAACGAATTAAATGCAACATTTCTGTGATGAAACTGTGACGAGACGTTTGCAAGTTTCTGTTGACGAGACATGGGCGTCACACTTTCACATTTCTGTCTGTGAAAAGAAAAAACACAGCGGCTGCATCTGTCTCTCACGGCGTCACGGTCCCGACAATGCTGCACGTTCACACCGTCTACACAACACACCTGCAGCCACGAGGAAGTCACACACCATGGTGGCAAAAGCAACAACGGGGCTTAGTGGTCAGAAACTTAAAGTTTTACACATATTTTTTGCAAACAGCATGCTAACTTCAAGCTAATGCTAGCTTGTCGGTGCTGCTAACTTCCTTCGTTAGCTTGGTTGCGCTAACCACTGATTTAAAGACACAATGCAGTGTTTACTTTGTTTACAGGGTTATTAAGATGTGTCATTTTTAAGTATTCATAAGTTACAACGTTCCTCACTCACTGAAAAAATTATATTTATTTTACTTTGCTTTACAATGTCTACTGTTTTGCGCAAGTTAAAGCTTCCATCAAGAGTTTTTTTTTTTTCTTTAAACAAATATCCTGCATCATTCTCAGTAATAAAGACACGATTATTAAAGTAAGTTTTTTTTTTTTTTTTTTTACATTTAAACTAGACTAAAAGCGTTCTACATCTTCCCTGACTAAAACTAGACGAAAACTCATTTGGGTTTTCGTTGACTAAAACGTGACTAAAAGGAAAATATAAAGAGATGACGAAAACATGACTAAAACTTAAATTAATTTTCGTTCCAAAGACGAAGACTAAAACGAAAACTTAGAGGGCTGCCAAAAACAACAATGATTCAGAGAACCAAAAATAAGCTTTAGGGAACATTCTGCTAACCTTTGAAAAACCTTCCTAGACTGTTCTGGGAACATTAAATTGTTAGCTGGGTTACTGGCTTTCTTAGAGGATGGTAATCCCGCAACCACAAACTAAACACACTGAGTAGCAATGTACAGTATTTTACGCAACAAATGCAAAAACACTAACAGTCGGATTGTGTTTTCTGGGTGTTTGGCGGATCGTTTTTGTGAACATGCAAACTACAAACCTTAACATTGAGCCTGGGAAGTCTAGTCACAGATACAATGGGGTGGTTTTTATATTTTTTGAAGATAGATAAATTATTGACAGACGTGTAGTGTTATATTACCATTTTCTGCTGGAAGATTTGTGTATGGCTTGTTTGCTACACCTGGTGAGACAAGACCGATGGCACAGTCAAGATTGATGTGGTTTATACCTAAAACCACACTTCTTTTCTCTTTTTCCTCTCTTCTCTCCTCTATGCTTTTGTCTTCTCTGTCAGCTGAAGTTACGTTATGGTGAGCGCCGTGCTGGCCATGTTAAGGTTCCAATGATTCGGCCTTCACTGCCCTACCTTTGGTTTCTCCTAATCTGTTCTGGCACCTGGCCAGAACAGTAGGTTTGTGTGTCTATGTATGTCCATGTGTCTCTTTTATGTTGTAGTGAGAGAAAAGACGTTTTGCATTTGCATTCAGCTAGCTTCATCAACTTCTAGCTCGTTTCTGATAGATGTTATTTTAATCGTCTCTTGAACCGATACGCGTTTAATTCAGTTCCATAGATCTTAAAGATTATTTGCAGGTTGTTGAAAACATCTGTTGTCGACAAAACTTGTTTTACCAGAAGAAGTGGCTGTATTTATTCTGTTCGCCTGGAATTTTGGCAACTTGTTACATGGTATACATTTTGTAACAGGTCCGGTTGGGGACCTTGCCTGATTTTACGGACTTCGGGAAGCAAGATAGAATAAAAAAGCTGGAATGAAAATCAAAAATACAGGTTGCAAAAATGGCATTAGAGGATTTACATTATGATGTTATCATTTGGACTGCACAGTGGTGCAATGGCCTTACAGCAAGAAGGTCAGGGGTTCAGGGTCCCAGGTGGGATGAAACTTGGAACACTAGCCTTTCTGTGTGGAGTTTGCATGTTCTTTCCGTGTATGCATAGGTTTTTCTTCCACTCTCCAAAAACATGCGTTTTAGGTTGATTGGCCACTACAAAATTACACCTAGGAATGAGTGTGTGTGTATGGCCCTGCAACAGACTCGTAACTTGTTTGGGGTGTACCCTGCCTCTCACCTTCAATCAACCAGGATAAGCTCCGGCACACCTCACAACCTCATTGGGGATAAGCGGTTCAGAAGACGAAACAAATATTATTTCTTACCAGTATTTAAAGGGGTGATATCCTGCAAAAAAAATATTCATGCATGTCTGAGTAATTTGCAAGCTCTGCCGTCCAATAGTTGGATAATATTCGAACGTCAGGTTATCTTGGTCACAGATTTTATTCTCAATGTCGCCCACAGATAGGGTTGTTGCAGCATGCATGTGTTCTGCACACGCTCGATTCCTACTCTCAACACAAGGTGTCATTTTTATGTAAACGCACAAAACTTAAAATATGCTCTAGCTTTGCAAACATGATGTACTTTAAACTGTATTAGCAGTCTCAAATGAGATTTATGCTGTGTAGTGCATGCACCTACGTAGATTGCGGGACAATGCAGTGAGGAATAAGATAATTCCCCTCCTCATTAAACCCAAACTAACCAAGAGACGAGCTTCGATATTTTTTAACTAACAAAATACGTGGAAAAACAAGGAGAGACAAGGATTCGACTTCTCAATGTCAAGTCAAAGCAGCAAATGCAAATCGAATTTTGTCTCACACAATTAAAGAATGGAGAAGAGAATCTCATTTGTTTCCAGGCAGTGTATTATACTGAAAAAAAAATGATGCAGCCATTCAGAAAGGTTGTCCGTTTTCATCTGTATGAGTAGCATTTGACCTGTATGTACCCTCATGACTGTTTCCAAAGACTCATGGATTCATGGATACGGTTACGGAAGACATGAAAATAGTTTGCGTGACCAAAGAAGATGCAGCAGATAGGGTTAGATGGAAGAAACTGACTTGCTGTAACGACCCCGGAAGGGAAATGCCGAAAGAAGAAGACTGTTTCCAAAGAGTCTACTTTTCCATCATTGAAGCCGACACATATTTGCTGGTTAATGTATTTGCACGGCGGACACTTGAGGGTTGTTAATAAATGATTCCGTTGTTGCTAGACTGCATATGACTAACAAATCAAAGCTCATGACAGAAACCTAAAGTAGGTTTGATTTATTGCATTCAGTTTTTATGTATAGAGAGTACAGAGGGGAAAACAAACCTGAATGCATGGAATTTATTGCAGAGCTTATTGCGTCTGTTTTTGTGTTGGTGTGGCATAATGGAGCAGGTGGAAGAATGAATGCTGGTAGAAATATCTCTTGACTGACTGATATTTGCAATAGAAGCTTTTTCTGAGACCTGGAGGTGGTTGTCGGGGTGTACTGCTCTTGCCTGCTGTATATAAGCGGTGCAATCACCACTTATGGTTTTCGAATCGGCTGTGTGAAGCTGCTTGAGCCACTTGTCAGAATAAGTGCTGTTATTCCTCCAGCTGATGATGCATTCACAGACATAAACTGAAAAGTATCTCGTTTTCAACCATATTCATGAATCTACTTCTGCTTGTGATTTATTACTCTTGACTGAGATGTGTTCCTCCTGAGTGGATTGTTCAAATGTTTCTCTGGCTCAAACCAAAACGAGAAAGATCTGAACTTTTGCTTTTAATGAACGGAAGCTTGTTATCCGAGTGTTTTTGGGTTTTACAGCAAGTTTGAAAAATCTCTGATCCCACTTTCGCTCCTGCTGGTGCTGAGATTACAGCCTGTCGTAGACAGACCAATGGTGTTATTTGCACAGCATAGGGTGAAGCAAGTTATGCACTGGGGAGGAACAGGAAGTGCAGGGGCAGCTTGATCAAATTTGATGGCATACAATTATTCTGAGATAATTGGGAGTAAAATCTTTTTTTTTTGATAGATTTAGTTACTTGGGAAGAAAAATTAGAAACGTCAAAAGTGACAAGTGATACTTTTTCAACTCTCGTTGACATTTTCGTCAAATGGAACAACAAAAGGGTAAAAGCACTGTTTAGCATTTGAATTACGATAATATGCTGGCAAAGATTTGCTTCCATTTAACACCTATTAAGAGGAAATGTGCTTTAACTTTTTGAACATAATGAGGGCTTTTTACTGGAACAGCATATGGAGTACTTCTAACAAGCTTACACAGGCTTGTTCCCTTCCCCTGTGTTCTGTTATATTTCTGTCCAATTTGTTAGAAACTGACTGTTTCCTCCATGGGGTGTGTTGAATACAGATGAGAGTTTAAGTCAATATTGATTAAACATGCAACATGTTCACCAGTCATTAATATTATTTATGACTAAACGAGGAAATTAAAAGCGACAGTACATAGATTTAGTTCAACTCATTTGGTAAAAGCTAAAAAGAAAAAAACAAAAAAACGAGAAAGGTAGTTTTACCTTGCCGCTCTCCTGGCATGCATATTTAAAAGTAAAAGAGACCTTTTTAAATCTGCCAGCAATTTCGGCACAAAGCACATAAGCAAGGTCATTACAATGAATGAGAGACAATTTAGTGAGCTGTATAATTAAATGAAGAGACCCCCAGGTCACCATTTAGACCTATATTCATACAGGCTAAGAGCCATTTTTATGATATATCATTCACAATGGAGGCACTAATTACAGAAATGTTTCCCAAGCAATCTAGGGACACATGGGATGGATGAAAACGATTGCATTTATGGCAACCTATGCTCGCTCGTCCTCCCCCTCTTCTTTTGCTTCAATAGCTTACCCCAAATTCTTCTTCTCACTATAAGGTCAGGGTTAGGAGTTTGCAAAAATGGTCAGCAGATTTCCATCTAGGGATGGATGGGAGACATTTCCTGAGGGTAGAGCTACTTTGGCATTTGTATTCTTGGAGATGGGTGCAAAGATACAGAGAATTAGTGAAATAAACTGGAACAGGATGAGTCAGAAAAAAGGTAGACGCAAGTATTGCGGTCAGGGTCAGCACAGCAAAACAGTCATTTTTCCAAAGCTAAAGTTTGATAAATGTGTTCGTTTGATGACACATACAGTATATGCATGTTTCTCTAAAAGGTAAAAAATATAAATCCTTGGGTACTTCTTTTGTTACAACTTCTTTTGTTACTTCTTTTATTTTTATCATTCAAAAGTGTCGTGTAGGTTAATGTGATTACCAGCTGCAGTCTGCAACTCACAGCTGCATCACAGAGTATTTGTTCTCCACTACTGTGTAAATACATAACAGTACAACCTTTATCTCCGTTATTATTTAAAAACACACCTTTTTGTTTTTACCCATCTTTCTGTTTGAACACACCTCTTGTTTCCACACCTGTATAAATAAAGCAGTCGGGATAGATATTCCCTTGTAGAAATTCTGGTCTAGAGTGAATGCTACCCTTGTGACAAGTAAAAACAGAGAACCTCTCGTTTAATCTCCGTTCAGCACAGTTTTGGGATGAAGATTAATTTAAAACCAAGTTAATTTTAATTAAAGATAAAACAGTTAAACCAAGTTCAGTCGTTCAGTCACCTTGGTAACCGTCTGTCCCTCGACGGGTTGGAGGGGGTGCCGGAGCCCATCCCAGCTGATTCAAGAAGAGGGGCAGGGTACACACCAAACAGGTCGCTAGTCTGTTGCAGAGACATACACATACAACCATATACACACATTCCTAGGGGAGATTTGGCATCGGCCAAACAACCTAGCATGCATGTATTTGGAGGGTGGGAGGAAACCGGAGAACCTGTAGAAAACCCACGCAGAAAACAGGGAGAACATGCAAACCTTCACACAGAAAGGCCAGTGTTACAAGCCTCGTCCCCACTTGGGACTTGAACCTACGACCTTCTCACCGTGAGGCCACTGTGCTACCCAATGCACCGCCATGCCGCCCGTCGTTCAGATACTGTAAATAATTTTTATTCTTTTGAATTATTTATTAATTAATGTTCCTTGAGGTGTTCTAATCTCGGTTGGGGATTTACACATGTGCAAACACATCTATGTTGTTAATTATGTATGTGTCGAGGTCAGACTTTTTACAGTCTTTCCCTAAAATACTTTTCCCTTTTTTGATCAGCAAATAATTTTGATAGCTTTTATTTTAATACGTTTGTTTTATTTTTTTTTCGCTTAGTGAAAGATTTTCAGAATCAAACACTACGCTAAACTTTTTCAAAACTAATTGACGAACAAACAAGTCTGCTTCTTCCTGTTTAAGTAACAGCTGCTACATTAGCCTTAATATATTTTGATGACTATGCTCTCTGAGCCTGAATTCAATTTTCAGTACAGTATTTTTTTCATTTTCCAATAGCCTTCAGCTTAAACCAATATCATCTCAAGTTACATTCCCTCAACAGTTTATCAAACCTCGAGCTTCAATGTAGAATATTGATTTTTTTTTTTTTTCCAACATAACCAGAAGTAGAATTTAAAAAAAATATATATATAAAATTTGTATGGGTGGAACTAAGGAGAGGGCCATTTTCGGAGTTCAACAGAAGGTCAGCCAAAGCAAGACAGAACTTATCCATAGTTAAGTACATCACACAATGCATCCAATATAGTTACTTCTTGCTGTTAAAATTATTTGTGATAATCAAAAGCCGTTGTTCACATAGTCCATGCACCAATCTAAGATTACTCCCTAAATTTTGTTCCAGAATTTTAAAAACGCAACACAATTTTCCAACTTAAAATTCTGTTCATCTAAATCATTGTGATGTCACATTTGCATAAAAAGCGAGAGCCATTCATGCCAAACAATACCCCAAAGCAATTTTAAAATCTTTCCTAAGTTCACTAAACACACTGACTCACACACTCCATCAATTGGATGTCAACACACTTTAACATTTTAAAAATGGGGCATTGTGTTTTTGTAAGGTAATAATTCTAATCTGGGCTGTATGGTGGTCCAGTGGTTAGCACAGTAGTCTCAAAGGCAAGAATGTTAGGGTTCAAGTCCCAGAGTGGGGCCTAGACTTGAAATACTGTTTTTTTTTCTGTGGGGAGTTTGCATGTTCTCCACGTGTATGTGTAGGATTTTTCCGGATCTCGAAAAACATTAATGTTCGGTTAATTGGCAATTAAAAAAATGGTCCCAAGGAATGATTGTATGTGTGTGATATTCTGCTACAGACTGGTGACCCTGCCTCTCGCCTGAAATCAGGTGGGATAGGCTCCGACACCCGCCATGACCTATTAGGGATAAGTGGTTCAGAAGATAAAATAATTCTAATCCTATAAACATTGAGCTTTTGTTAGCTTAGAAATGTGATATTTGCCGAAAAATACTTTATAACAACAGTTTTCAGTTTCAATTCTATTTATGATGTTGTGAATCCCCCCCTCCTCTCGCTCCCTATTATGTGCCACCCACTGGGCAAGTGCACGACATAGCGTAAATCTTGTCGAAGGCTGCAGACATTGGTGTGAAGAGAGCATTTGCACTCCCGCTGGAAAACTACTTCCTACTGGCGTTCAAAAATGGGCGTTGCGGAAAACAAAAGGTGTGGCCAAGAACAACCTGATATTTGAAAATGATCAGAATACTGAATGACAGAGCTTGCAAATTTCTCAAGCATGCATGAATGAATTATAAAAAGTATGATTTTGCTGAATATTTTTCAAACATGGCAGAAACCTCCAAAATGCTAATTTTGCGCAAAACCCTCTCTTTTGAAACCAGCAACCCTCCGGTTAAAGGGCGGTTGCCCTACTCACAGAGCCATCCTTCCCCTTCATATGGGTCAAACATTAGCTTTAACGCTTAGCAGCAAAATTGACTTCAAACGTTTTTAATAATTGCCCTCTTACACAACAAAACAATAATTAGGTCAGATATGGATTCTTTCAAATGGTTGATTGCTGCTGGTTTGGCTTTCGTCCAAGCCTGTTTGGTAAGGCAGGTGTAATACGGATATGACTGAAATGTTTGAAGTTTGAGAAGATTTGGCCTGGAGTCAGCTGCTTTTTTATGTTTTAAATTTTAGGTTAAATATCCCTTAAAGGTTGGGGGTTGAAAGAATTGTTTGACATTTGTGTTCCCATCCACATCTCCTGTTTTGAACAATCCGGACTACTTTCAAGCAATATCTCAGTCAGGGTTTATAGTGCAATACGGATTTAACACTCGGACCGCCGCAGAGGTCAATTTGACCGCATGTCACTTTAATATGTTAATTAGAATAAAGAAAACACACACTTGGAGGCTGACCTTTTATAACTTTTAATATAAACATATTTTCTGTTTTATTATGTATTTTTTTGTGTTGTAAAAATGAACAGTTCAAAATTTATAAGCATTTTATTTCCTCTAACCGGGGCGCAGCAGCTAGGAGGAAGCACGCTTTGTAAGTTGTTGCTATGTTGCTATGGCAACAAACACATTGCTATGGCCACACATAAGTATGTGGGTGTTTTATATTTGTGAAAAGAGACAAGGAGGACTCTGACGCCATTACAGAAACATTTTAGAAAAGTTGAGATAATATTGAAGACAGAGTAAGAAAATTGTTTTCTGAATAAAGTTTGCCATGTTTTCTAGATAAGTCTTGAAAGTTCAGGTTAACATATTGGAATATAGCCTATAGACAATTTATGACGAGGACATTTTTAAAGCAGCAGCGCAAAATGCGGAAAAAAAGTAGGCTATTGACGAATTAGATCATTTTACTTTGGTGTTTGATTTTTTATTCTAGGTTTTAAACATATTTAACATTTTATCATTATTAATACTTTAAAAATGGAGTGGTTTTAAAGTCTATTTATGCAATATAGCAGCACAAAACATCAATAATTACCTAAGCGTCACATTGACAGTCATGGCGCTTGGAGGTAGATTTAGGACACGGTGGTCCTACTGTTAAGAAGCAATTCTTAAGCAGGGAATCTCGTCTTTTATTCAAACACAAATCAGTGATTCTTGACACAAAAATTTCAAAAGAAAAATTGTTGAGGAGAAGTTCAGTATTTCTGTGTTTTTTTTTTTTTCTCAACAGTACCTTTGAGAGTCAGAAAAACATCTATACGTGTGAGACATTGTGTTGGTTTGTTACAGATTGCAGCATGTGTCGATTTGTGACATTTAGAATGTGTAAAACACATTATTCTGAGAGCTGCTTGACTTTTCTTTGCGAGGTCCTCTGTGCATTTGCGCCGTGTCTTTGTGTACTGTAAAGTTGGTCTTCTATTTGAATTCACTCTTTGACAGCTACCATTGTAACACGACTCTTTTCATTGCTCTTCTGGTGCATTATTGTTTCTTGTGTGTGACTCTAGTCCACCACCTCCTGTGTACTTCTTCCCTACTGAACCGAAAGCCTGTCAGCAGCTATTATTCTGAGCAAGACCTCTGCTGTGATCCCTGCCATGTTTCATTGAAGCGTGACAATTTATTCTAAAGCCCACTGTCTGAACATGTTAGCTACTACTAAAATTACTGCATATGCACGTCTGTGTGATTTTGCATGTGTTTGTACCCGCTGCTGTTTTGGTTTTGCTCAGAACACTTGATCTTAAGAACAAATCAGTGTAAAAGAAGCTGACTAGACGGATTCGTCTTTCTCTGGTGCTATTTCACTACAGACTCTAGAACTACACATTTGTGGGTGTCTATGCGTTCATGTGGTTGAATAATTAACTCTCTTCCTTACCTTGCTGCAACCCATCCTTCACATGCTGAACTGATTAATGACACCCCGAGTGGGGATTGCCACCTCAGCCTGTGCGGTGACTAAGGCCGTTTGTAGACGTGCGTTTTTACACACCAGCAGAGCAAAAAAAAAAACGCGGTACAATGTTTCTCTGGCAGTGCTGTAAAGTTTTGAGAGATAAAAATTTGTATTTTGCTGGCTCTCATTTGACTTGTGAGTAAGTGAAAGAGGATCTGTGTGGATCAAAACATACATATTCAACAGTATTATTCCCTCTCACCTCCTGAGAAGATGAGAAAGGGCTTTTTTTTTTCTTAAAACTTGGAGCGCATATAAATATCACAATAATTTTTTGCAAATCATCTTTATGGATTTTTGTTTCGTCTTCTGAACTGTTTATCCCTAATGGGGGTCATGTGAAGTGCTGGAGCCTATCCTGGCTGATTTAATGCAGGATAAACCCAGAACAGGTCACCAGTCTGCTGCAGGGTAACATGACTGACAATCATCCACACACACTCATTCCTAGGGAATTTCAAGGTGGCCAATCAACCTAACATGCATGTTTTTAGAGAGTGGGATGAAACCAGAGTTCTTGGAGAAAACCCACACATACATGGAGGAGAACATGCAAACTCCACACAGAAAGACCAGTGTTTCAAGACTCGCCCCACTCTGGGACTCAAACCCCAGACCTTCTTGCTGTGAGATCGCTATGCTAACCACTACTCCCCTATCGTTACAGATGAGAATAATTCTTTGTTTCTGGCAAATGGTTTGGTCCATAGTTTAAAAAAAAGATGAACTGCAAAGTAGTCCAAAAGTGTTCATATAGGGCATGAATATCTTTTGAATTTTCCGTTCCGTTCCGTCATCTTCCACTTGTTCCGAGGTCGGGTCGTATGGGCAATAGCCTCAAACGGGTAACCCAGGCCTCTCTCTCCCCGGCTGCATCCTTCAGCTCACCTGGAAGGATCCCAAGTCGTTCCCCGGCCAGCTGTGGGACATAGTCTCTCCAGCGGGTCCGGGGTCTGCCCCTTGGTCTCCTCCCGGTGGGATGTGCCCGAAACACCTCGCCTGCGAGGCGCTCGGGGGGCATCCTGACCAGATACCCGAACCACCCCATCTGGCTGCTCTCGACCTGGAGGAGGAGCGGCTCGACACCGAGCTCCTCCCGGATGGCAGAGCTCCTCACCCGATCTCTGAGTGAGAGCCCAGCCACCCTGCGAAGGAAGCTCATTTCGGCCGCTTGTACCCGCGATCTCATTCTTTCGGTCACCACCCACAGCTGGTGACCATAGGTGAGGGTAGGAACGTAGATCGACTTGTAAATCGAGAGCTTTGCTTTTCAGCTCAGCTCTCTCTTTACCACAACGGACCGATGCAGCGTCCTAGTTATTGCTGATGCCGCACCGATCCGCCTGTCGATCTCCCGCTCTATCCTTCCCCCACTCGTGAACAAGACCCCGAGATACTTAAACTCCTCCACTTGCCGCAGGGGGCATTCCACCCTTTTCCGGGCGAGGACCATGGTCTCGGATTTGGAGGCGCTAATTCCCCTCCCAGCCACTTCACACTCGGCAGCAAATCGATCCAGTGAGAGCTTGAGATCATGTTCCGATGAAGCCAACAGAACCACATCATTTAGCCAATAATAATTAAGCTAAAAGCGTCAGTTAAAGCTGTTTCTCTAAAAATGACCGATCAAAAGGTTAAAAACATCTCATCCACACCCATCGATGGCTTTAGTCATTTACAAATAACATCAATATGGACTTTCCTCATGTCTGTACAGTGGTCAGAGCCTTGGCTCATCGGATTGCTGGTATTTCATGTTGTCTGTGTGTTTCTGACTGTGCTAACCTGCAGGTTTTATAGAGCACAGATCTGCCTCTTCATGATCATAGTTGGGCTGGTTTATAGTGCTGAATATCTAAATGAATTTGGAGCCATGAATTGGAGGTCTTTCTCTGAGTTTCAGTACTTTGACTCAAAGGGGATGTTCATCTCGTTGGTTTATTCCATTCCCCTTCTTCTCAATGCAGTAATCATCGTGGTGGTGTGGCTCCACAAAACCTTCTCCACCATGACTGAGCTAAAGACCCTTCAGCTGAAGAGGAAAGCTCGCAGAGAGAAGACCGACTGATCCGTCCTCCTGCATGTCCGTACTTGGGCTTCATTTACAGGATCTCTGACTCTTTTTCTCTGCTAATCCTGATTTTTGGAAAGGAAAGCAGATGCCTTCTACTGACTTAAAAAGAATTGTTCACGCATGACAGTATCAGTCTTGGAATGTTTGTTGAACAACGCTGACGCTGCAGCCGCGGATTTGTTGAGACCAAAGGACATGTTTCTGTTTTGTAAATATGTTTCTAAGTGTGTCGAAATGCTATTAAATGTTTTAAATTTGGGGGAAGGATGGCTCGGTGGTTGGGCGACCGCTCCGTAACCGGAAGGTCGCAGGTTCGATCCCCCGCCCAGAGTCCATGCCAAGGTGTCCTTGAGCAAGACACCGAACCCCCAGTTGCTTCTGATGATAGTGGTCTGCGCCTTGCATGGTAGCTCCCATCATCAGGAATGAATGTTGTGTGTGAATGATTGTATGGAGTGAATGAATAATGCATATATATATGTAAAGCGTCTTTGAGTGTCCAGAAAAGCGCTATATAAATTCAATGCATTATTATTATCATCCGCAAAAAGCAGAGATCCGATCCTGAGGTCACCAAACTGGATCCCTCCAACGCCTTGGCTGCGCCTAGATGAATTGAATTTTCCAAAAGTGAAATAAAGAGTAACTATGTCCCCTTTGACAGATTGTCACAAATTGTCAAACATCTCTTAAATTGCATACAAATCATGTAACAGCACATAAAAAAATACCTGAATGTAAAATTCATGTTGTGTCCAAATTATGTTCCCACGCACATCGTTTAGGCACAAATGTAACTTCATACCTGATCCGTTTTATGTCACTAACCATTTACGTGGCAGAACTACCTTTACCTCAAATTTGTGGCCATACCAGCCTGTCAATGCCTGATCCCGACATCAGAAGCTAAGCATGCTGGGCTTGGGCTGTACATGGATGGGAGACCGCCAGAACCCCAAGTGCCACGGTGGGATGGCCGTTGAGATTAAATTGCTGTTGTGTCCCTGGCCAAGACACTTCACCCACGTTGCCTAGTCTGAATGGTGTGCGCGATTGGTTGGTGATGGTCAGAAGGGCCATTGACGCAAAATGGCAGCCTCGCTTCTGTCAGTTTGCCCAGGGCAGCTGTGGCTACATCTGTAGCTTACCATTACCTGGTGTGGAGTGAATGAATAATGCATACGTATCTGAAGCGTCTTTGAGAGTCCTGAATCCTTAACAACAATTGTGCAATGCTAATATAGTCCTGAAATATCTGTCGCCCATGTAGGATAACCAGTACAGAACATAGGTGAATTTCAAGTAGTTGTACTTATACACATCGTACACATTTAGCTTCGTAACGTAACAAAATGACCAAAGTTTACTCTCACTTCCAGGAGCAAGCGTCCATCTAGTTTCATGACTTATGACTTAAATTGCTTTATAATTTATTGTGATCCATTGGCGGTCACCTGATGCTGCCCTTGACTATACCTACATGAGTGAGCCGATGTTCATAGCCAGAGTGGAACAATATATGAGACCTACCACTGACCTACCAAAGTTGCTCCATTCCATCCGTCGTCTTCTGCTTATCCAGGACTGGGTCAAGGGGGCAACAGCCTCAGACAGGGAGCCAAAGCTTCTCTCACCCCGGCTGCATCCCCCAGCTCACCCAGGAGGATGCCAAGGTGTTCCCTGTCCAACTTTGAGAAATAGTCTCTCCGGCGGGTTCAGGACCTGCCTCTCGATCTCCTCCCAGTGTGATGGGCTTGGAACACCTCACCAGTGATGTGTTCGGGAGGCATCCTAACCCGATGCCTGAACCACCCCATCAGGCTTCTCACGCCTCGGAGGAGCAACGGCTCTACTCCGAGCTCCTCCCGGATGGCAGAGCTCTTCTCTCTCTCACTGATAGATTGAGATAGAGCCACTTTGTGGAGGAAGCTCATTTCGGATAGTTACGTATATCTGCAATTAAGCAAGACATCTCTGCAAGGTTTCCTTCCTCCATCTTAAAAATATAGCCAAGCTACGTCCATGTCTTTCTAAACCTGACGCTGAGAGGTTGATTCATGCTTTCATCTCCTCCAGGCTGGATTACTGCAATGCCCTCCTTGTAGGGATCCCATGCAGGGGCTTACAAAAGCTCCAGCACATCCAGAACTGTGCTGCCCGGATCCTGATAAGGAGGCGCAAGTAGGACCATATCATTCCCATCCTCAAATCCCTCCACTGGCTACCCGTTAAATACAGAATTCAGTACAAGCTCTGCCTCCTCACCCATCAGTGCATACACGGCACTGCACCTGTTTATCTCCAAGAACTCCTAACCCTCCACACCACTGTCCGAGACCTGTGCTCCTCCTCCTACTGCCTGCACCAACCAAGGACCAAACTCTCCACTATGGGGTACAGGGCCTTCCAGGCAACTGCTCCACGGCTCTGGAACTCTCTCCCAAGAGCTTGAGGGCTCCACAAAGCGTTGAGGTTTTTAAGAAAAGACTGAAGACATTTTTATTTCTAAAGGCTTTTCAACAAAGTTTTTTGTGGGTTTTTTTTGTGTTGTGGTTTTATGTAATTTTGCTGTTTGTTGTTCCTTTTGGTCATTGTAGCACTTTGAGATCTCCACTGGAAAAATAAAGTGCGTTACAAATAAAATTTTTATTATTATAAGAAAGGCTGCCACAACGGCGCCAGTGGTGGGAGAAACAGGGGGTTGTGTGTCTTCCCCAAGGACACCGAGACATGAGCTCAGTGGGATTTGATCCCGTGAACTTCCGGAGAACTTCCGGTCCAAGGGGGAACATTCGACCACTGAGCTATTGCCTTCCCATTGTCACCTCCTTGAGTACAGTCCATACACCATTTGCCACTAATGCAGGGTTACACAGTTTTCTTTGCTTTCACAGATGATTTATATGCTTTTTAGATTTTCGCGCAAAAATGAACTTACTTCGTTTCTTTTCAATCAAAGCTAGCATGAAGAAACAGCAATATTCATCATTCCTGTTAAGGGTGTTTGAAAGGAAACATTTGTCTTCAACTACTTAGTGTCACGCTTCGTTCAACTTTCTGTCACTCAGTTTGCTTGTTGCCAGGAAGGAAGTAGTGTTCCACTGTTTTTCAAGGACAAGAAACAAACCAGATCACATGAAACTAGGCAGAACGAACCATGAAAAATAAAATTGTTGGTAATAAAACTACAAGAAAACCAAATACGAAAAAATCGGCAACTTTGAAAACTTCCTCATTTTTTTCTGATAAAGTCGAGTTTTTTTTTTTTTTTTGCATTTTTTTTAACCAAAGTGAGATCAATTGTTCTGTCACGTAAAGTGTCTTCAACTTACTACAATTTTCTTCTCAATTTAACCAGAATTTCTGTGTCTGTAAGTTTAATTTTTTTTTACTTCATATTGATTTGTTTTTCGAACGGTGCCGCCCAGAGATTTCAGTCCAGCTGTGTTGCAGCTTCACAAACAGGCATCACTGTTGTGTTTGAAGACTGCTGTATATAATCTCTGATCTGTTCCTCCACTATATCCACTGGCTCTCTGAGGACTTATTTTGTTGCTCTGGATGGCGGTATAGTTTCGACAACTGATGCACTAAAGAAATCTAACTGGTTTGGAGCTGAAGCAGGTGAAAAAGTCATAAGAAATTGAATATGCTCCAAAGTTTTTGGGGCTGTTGGTTTGATTTTGTTTGTTTGCTCCTTTTCTTAGGGCTGTTTTGTTTTTTCTGTTTGGTCGATCTTAATATCATAAAATGCCATTTTTTAAATGGTTACATTATGGTCACTTTTGAATGATTCATTCGTTCATTCATCTTCTGAATTGCTTATTCCTAAAGGGGTTGCTAGTGGTGTTGGAGCCTATCCCGGCTGGTTACAAGCAAGAGGCAGGGTATACCCCAAACAGGTCGCTAGTCCGTTGCAGGATGGTCACTGTTAAGTTCGATAAAAAAAACAAAAAAAGTGTGTTTATACTCCAGCACTTCAAATAAAATTTTATTTATTTAGCACTTTTTATACAAAATGTAACAAAATTGCTTTAAATAATTGTCAGGGTTTCAGGTCTTTGCTGCTTGTTTTTGTGTTATTTAGGTTTGCTTCCTGTTTTATTTTGAAATCCTGACCGCCCTCTTGTTTCAGGTGTCTTAACTTCCCCTCCTTATGGTCTCCCTTCATTCTGATGATTAGCTGTTCCTTCCTAATGTGTCTCACGTGTGTCTCAATGTCTCTCGCTCCCATGTGTATTTATTGTGTGTCTTGTCCTTCATTCGTTGCCTGGTTGTCACGTGTCAAACTTGTGTCAAACTTACCTGCAGGTCTTCCTCAGTTTAGAGTATTTAAAGGGTTTTGTAACCTACTAAAATCTACCTTGCTAGTAGCCAATCACCATAACATGCATGTTTTTGGAGGGTGAGAGGAAACCAGAGTACCTGGAGAAAACCCACGCGTAGACGATGAGAACATGCAAACTGTGCACAAAAAGACTAGTGTTTCAAGCCTCGCTCCCACTTCAGGATTCAGACCCCGAACGTTCTTGCTGTGAGGCTCCTTTGCTAACCACTGCGCCACCATGCAGCCCTGAATAAGATGTATGAAAAATAAATCCTAGCTAAAGCCAGTCATCTTCTTATCCGTCTATCCCTTTCAGGGTTGCGGGGGTGCCGGAGCCCATCCCAGCCAATTTATGGTGAAGGGCAGAGTACACCCTGAACAGGTCGCCAGTCTGTCGTGGGGCAACACACATACAACCATCCACACACACACTCATTCCTAGGGGCAATTTGGCACCGGCCAATCAACGTAGTATGCATGTCTTTGGAGGGTGGGGGGAAACCGGAATACCCGGAGGAAACTCACGCAAACACGACAAGAACATGCAAACTCCACACAGAAAGGACAGTCCAAGCCTCATCCCCACCCAGGACTCAAACCCATGACCTTCTTGCTGTAAGGCCACTGTGCTACCCATTGCGCGACAGTGCCGCCCAGGCTAAAGTCATTCCCATTTTCTCCTGTAGAAGGATTTTTCTATAAATATGTTAATTGATCTTAATAATTACACATCAGCTACTGCACAGAAGGTTTATGTTTTCCTCAGGTCCTCTCTGTTGATTTAAAATTACATTTATGTCCGACTTACAAGAGAAAGAATCACCAAATAGTCACCTAACGTTCCTATTACACATGATAGATTTTAGGAAAATATATATATATATATATATATATATATATAGAAAGACATGCTTGAAGTCCACGCAAAAAGAAAATGACTTTAAACATTAAGAGGTTGATTTTTTCAATTTACCATCTTTTGGTCATTTGATACAACACACCTCTTTCTAACATGTGTACAAAATAATTATTAAACTAAGAATTTGGGAATTTTTAGGGATATAAGTTTAAATTTACATTTCAAGAATGTTAGTAAATACGTATAGATATTCATGCTCCTGCTATGCAGGCTATGCAGTTTGAACTTGTCCACATACCATGCAGTAAAACCATAAAAGCTAAAAATATAAGTCTTGCAAAAGACAGAGTTGTTGCATTGGATTGCATGAGATGCATATATTAAAGAGACTAATGAGTGGAGAGACACAGACAAAAAGCCTAGAAATCCACACACCAGCAGCAATGGTTCTAGAAATGTGCTTAATAAATGTCAGTGTGCCATCAGGAAAGCCATGCCAGAAAGCATCTTTAGTATCTTTATGTGCAGCATACGTTTTACATCTACACTTGACCTACCTTGTGACAGGAACTGAAATACAAACAAATAAAGATATCAAGCATGTTAGCATTATGCCTTATAAAAATTGCTTTGTCTAAGTTCTCGGTTTTAAGAGAGGTGGAGGTTTGCACTAGAAAGAAAAGGAATGAAGATTAGTCAGAGTAAGACAGAGTACGTGTGTGAATGAGAGGGATCCAAATGGAAAAGTGAGGATACAGGGAGAAGAGATAAAGAAGGTGGAAGATTTTAAGTACTTAGGATCAACAGTCCAGAGCAATGGAGAGTGTGGAAAAGAGGCGAAGAAGCGTGTGCAGGCAGGCTGGAACGGGTGGGGGAAAGTATCAGATGTGATGTGTGACAGAAGAGTTTCAGCTAAAATTAAAGAACAACTGTTGTTTGGTTTATACAGTAAACAGTGGCACTGAGGAAAAGACAGGAAGCAGAGATGGAGGTAGCAGAGATGAAGATGCTGAGGATCTCTCTGGGAGTGACCAGGATGGGCAGGATCAGAGGAACAGCACATGCTAGAGGTTTTGGAGATTAAGTCAGAGAGGCCAGACTAAGATGGTTTGGACGTGTACAGAGAAGAGAGAGGAAGGTAGTTTGGAACGACTAGGCAAGAGGCCTTGAGGAAGACCAAAGAGGAGGTTTATGGATGCAGTTAATGGAAGACATGAAGATAGTTGGCACGACCGAAGAAGATGCAGGAGACAGGATTAGATGGAAGAAACTGACTTGCTGTGGCAATCCGTGAAGGGAAATGACGAAAGAAGATGAAGAAGTCTAAGGTCTTGATAAAGCTTAGCTTAAAGTTCAGTTTCTTAAATGATTATTGTGTAGTTTACTCTATTCGCACAGTAAGTTAGGGCTCTCCTGTTAGCTTGAGTTTTTATCATAACTATGTTCACTGTAAATTTTGCACATTTGAAACTTTTTAGGTTAGCTCATTAATATTTTTATCCACTTATATTTTGTGGACAGAAATATTTGAACTATTTTTGTAATATTACGTGCAATTAAAACATAATTTATTTGTATTTTTGTGTGTGTGTATTTCATTAGGTTTATGTTTCCTGGTGAAATTTTTGGTAGTGTGGTGAAGCGGGAAAGAGTGGGGACGTTTCTCTGCCTCTTTGAGATTTCCTGTTTTTTTCTTTTGTTTTCATTACCTAAAGGTTTCGATTCCACAATAAAATGCAGTTTTCACTTTTTCTTTTCATTAAAATTTAAACCTTTTAATGCCCCGTGTGAAAATTTGATTGCCCCTTCTTCTAAAACACAACTGGTTTATCAAACCTGAATGCAAATTCTCTGGTCACACCCAAGCCCAATGCTACCACAATTTTCTTCTATCAAGAAATCCCTAAAATAGAACCTGCCTGACAAAGTGAAGTGGATGACGCAGTACAGGACTCAGACTTGCAGATCAGGACGAGAGTCGAGCAGGATAGCCCAAAGTGCTTCGCTGGACGGTCCATGGTAGTTGCCAAGAGGACATCGACAGGGAACTTTGGAATCAGTAGTTGGCAGTGATGCACCATTTCTGGTGCTTTGTGCCTCTAAAAAGAAGACGATGAAGTGTTCCTGAAGGTCTAAAGACATTCAGGAACAAACAAGAAAGAAAGTAATAGAGATCAATCAGAGTGGAAAAGGCCGTTCAAGTCATTTCAAAAGTTTTGGGACTCCAATAAACCACAGTGAGAGCCATTATACACAAATGAAGGAAGCAGGGAATCTTCCCAGAAGGGGCCAGACAGGCAAAACTACCCTAAGTATGCCACGATGATTCATTCAAGAAGTCACAAAAAGATTCCAAAACAAGATCCAAAGAACTGCAGGCCTCACTTATCTCAATTTGGTCAGTTTTCATGACTCTACCATCAGAAAGACACAGTGCAAAAAGGACCTGAATTCCAAGAATCCAAGAATTCCAAGACAAAAACCCCTGCTGAGCAAAAAGAACATTAAGCCTTGTCTCAATTTGCCCAAAAAACATCTTGATGATCCCTAAAGCTTTTAGAATAATATTCTGTGGTCTGATTAAGCAAAAGTTGAACCATTTGGAAGGTCTGTATCACTGAATCTAAGCACAACAACAGTAAAATATGGAGGTGGCCTGGGGCTCTTTTCCTGGTTCAAGGCCTGGAAGACCTGCTGTGATAAATGGATCCATGAATTTAGCTGTCTACTAAAAATCCTGAAGGGGAATGTCCGGCCATCAGTTCATGACCTCAGCTTGATATGAACTTGGGTTCTGTTGCAAGACAATGACCCTAAACCCACCAGCAATTCCACCTTGCAATGACTGGAGAAAGACAAAATGAAGACTTCGGAGTGACCCAGTCAAAGTCCTGACCTGATTCCTGTTGAGATGCTGTGGCGTGACCTTTCAAAGGCAGTTCATGCTCGAAAACCTTCCGATATTGCTATAAAGATGAGTGGACCAAATTCCTCCACAGTGCTGTGAGAGACTTATCAAACGCTCGATTGTAGTTGTTGCTGCTAACGGTGGCCCAACTAAATATTAGGTTTAGAGGGCAATTCATTTTTCACACGGGAAAAAACTCTTTTTATGTCTCCTTTGATGTTGTAAATTTCCTTTGAGAAAGGAAATCCTTTGCCTATTATCGTTACTTGTTTCATCTTTGACTCAAATTGAAAGAATTTGATGATCGGATACATTTAAGTGTGGGAAACATTAAAAATAAACTGTGAAGAGGGCCAAAAACTTTTGTAGTTTGAACGTCAAATCGAGTTATTAGTACAATGACATTTACATGTGGCCATACCAGCCTGTCAATGCCAGATCCTGTCAGACCTCAAAGGCTAAGGAGGCTGGGCCTGGGCAGTACTTGGAGAGGAGACTCCATTTGTCACAGCGGGGCGGCAGTTGAGATCAAATTGTTGCTGTGACACGTCACCTACGTTGCTTAGTCTGGATGGTGTGTTGGTGATGGTCTGAGGGGGCAATGGCGCAAAAATGGCAGCCTCTCTTCTGTCAGTCTGCCCCAGGGTATCTGTGGCTACAACACTAGCTTAGCATTACCTGGTATGGAGTGAATGAATAATGCATATGTGTGAAGCGTCTTTGAGCGTCCTGGAAAAAGACTATATAGGTACAATGCATTATTATTATCTACACTATGCCACCGTCCATGTTGCCATACTTACAACATTCTGCCAAGATTGATATTTAGCCTCAGAAACTAGTATGATGACCCAAACACTAATTTTCAAGAGGATGAATTAAGATTGATGCAAATAAACCCCTTTTGTCAGATTACATGTTTCATTCCGTCTTCTGGCAGAAAGTTTGGCCCCCGAATGTATTATTACTCATTCTTCTTTTCTAAGCCATTTCCTGTTTTCTTTGTCCTCTTCATTCTTACTGTCTACGAACCATGTTGCCCAATTTCAAAACGTCCTTTGTTACGGTTTTATCTCTCCCCTTCAAAGAAAATTCATTTCTCTCTCCATTTGCCTCTTTGCTCTCCTGTCATGCCTGCATCTCATCTTTATTGCCATCCTGCTGCTGATCACAGATTTTCCCCTCCCACAAACTGTGTTCCACTCTGAGATCCTGTCTGTATTATGAACAGCACTTTTAGGATGATTCCATTACGTGCTTCCTAGCTGCTGGATGATTCAATAAGCACTGCTGAGATGACACACAGTTATAAACTACTTAATGAAGCTACTGTACTGATGAAGCGGACCTGTCTTCCTGGTTGCGCTCTCCTTTTATTTCTCCTTGCCCTTTTCTTAACACTCCTTCTATTTAGCTTTCCTGTCTAATTTCTGTTTTATTGTTTCCAACAGGGTGTTGATGGAGAGTCATTCGAATGACAGCCGGGACAGTGGTCATCACTGGTGGAATTCTTGCTACAGTAATATTACTCCTCATCATTGCAGTATTGTGCTACTGTAGACTGCAGGTGAGCTTGCATTCAGCGTTTTACTAAAAGATTAAATCTGTGACCACATGCATTCCAAATCTGCACACCGCCAGGCTGTACGATACTGTAAAACCTCAAAATGTAGCTGGGTATGAAAGAGTTGCATGTTTATTCTGATTGGGAAATGATTTACCATATTTTCAAAGTATCCTTAAAGGTGGGATTGAATTATTTATTAATTTCATTTGCGTAAAACTGTCTTCACTGGTTGGACTCATGCTCCGTTTCGTCGTCGTCCGCTTGTCCGGGGCCGGGTCACGGGAGCAACAGCCTCAGACAGGAAGCCCAAGCTTGTCTCACCCCGGCTGCATCCTCCAACTCACCCGGAAGGATCCCAAGTCGTTCCCCAGCCAGCTGTGAGACATAGTCTCCACAGCGGGTCAGGGGTCTGCCTCTTGGTCTCCTCCCGGTGGGACGTGCCCGAATTACCTCACCAGTGAGGTGCTCAGGGGGGATCCTGACCAGATGCCCGAACCACCCCATCTGGCTTCTCTCGACTCGGAGGAGGAGCGGCTGTACACCGAACTCCTCCTGGATGGCAGAGCTCCTCACCCGATCTCTGAGTGAGAGCCCAGCCACCCTGCGGAGGAAGCTCATTTCGTCTGCTTGTATCCGTGATCTCATTCTTTCGGTCACCACCCACAGCTGGTGACCATAGGTGAGGGTTGGAACGTAGATCGACTTGTAAATTGAGAGCTTTGCTTTTCGGCTCAGCTCTTTCTTTACCACAACGGACTGATGCAGCGTCCTAGTTATTGCTGACGCTGCACCAATCCGCCTGTTGATCTCCCGTTTCATTCTTCCCCCACTCGGGAACAAGGACCTGAGATACTTAAACTCCTCCACTTGGGGCTCATGCTCACTCATGCTGAGAAAAAAAAAGTGTTGTCTACTAGGGCAGTCTTTTTAGACCAGTGTTCTGCGCCCACAGGCAGGGCTGTCCTGTAACCATGGCAACTCCCTCTTCTTTTCTGCTTTTTTGTTGCATGCGAGTGTCCATGCCTCCCAAAAACTACCCCAGCTAGTGGATTGTAATCATAATTGATGACAAAATAGGTTTTGATGTGTTGATTTGAGCCCTATTCAGGACACTTTGGTGAGAATCACTATATTGTTTGTATACGTAGCAATAGGGGGGGACGTTGGCTAATTGGTAGAGCGTTCGCCTGCGGATTGGAAATTAACCGGAAGTTTGCGGGTTCGATTCTCACTGAGTTCACATCTAGTTCTCGTGCTGTTTATTTCTGTAGCATTTTTTTACTTGAAGATTTGTTGTAGCAAGAATCAAATATTACTTACCGTCAAGGCTGACATACTGAGCAACAAGTTTAATATGGTATGAGCAGATGCCGGTGTAAACAATCACTTGTCCTCAGTAGCACAGAGATACAAACCCAGAAGAAGCTAGAAAAGCCTAAGACTGCCCTTACGCATGCGTGCTTTCATTCTGCTTTTATGAGTCAGGGGATAGATATAGAATATGAAGCGTTCTGCCTTTTATTACTGATTGCATGGATTCTCTCCGGGTACTCCGGCTTCCTTCCACCCCCCAAAAAATGCATTGCAGGTTAATTGGCCACTGGAAAATTATTGCTCCTAGGAATGAGTTCCTATGTGTGTGAACAGTTATCAGTCTCTCTTGTAACCGGGAACAGACTGACAAACCGTTCTGGGTATGCCCTACCTCTTCCCTGTAACCAGCTAAAACAAGCTGAAGCCTTCCGCAACCATATGTCGGATAAGCGGTACAGACGATGAATGAACGAAACGTCAGACTTGACAACGTACGGGGAAGTGTCACAGCGACAATTTGATCTCAACGGCCGTCCCATTGTGGCACCTGGGGTTCCAGATGTGTCCCATCCAAGTACTGCCCAGGCCCAACCTCCTTAGCTGCTGATGTCTGATAGAATCAAGCATTAACAGGCTGGTTTGGCCACATTTAAAAAGTCTATCCAAAAGTATAGACTTAGCTGTAGATTAGAATTAGCTAATATTTAAACAATAATCTTTGACACATTGTTTGCTCGTCCCAGGGCAGGGATCTCTCTTTCACGTGGATCCCCACGAGGTTTCTTATTTTTTTCCCCACTGATGGGTTTTTTAGGAGTTTTTCCTCACCGAGAAGGAGAGTCCAAGGTCATAAATGTGCTAGTCTTGTTTAGTTATCATTTGTTAGTTATTTTTCTTGCTGTGTATCTGTGTTAATACATTCCTCTTTTACTTATGAAGCCCATTGAGACGGAAATTCTGTGATTTCGGGCTATACAAATAAAATTGAATTGAATTGAAAAGTCTTATTCCTTCATCTTCTGAACTGGTTCTCTCTAACGGGGTCACGGTGGGTGCTGGAGCCTACCCTGGC
This sequence comes from Neostethus bicornis, assembly GCA_902685375.1. Taxonomy (NCBI): domain Eukaryota; kingdom Metazoa; phylum Chordata; class Actinopteri; order Atheriniformes; family Phallostethidae; genus Neostethus; species Neostethus bicornis. The sequence continues at coordinate 15,417,730 of CACRXE010000003.1, read as the reverse complement.
TGATTCAAGGCAAGAGGCAGGGCACACCCCGAATAGATCACCAGTCTGTCACAAGGCCACACACACACAACCATAATGCGTTTTATTTCATGCAAAGAAAAAAACTATCATCGATTAAGCATTCGGTACAATGTGAGAAGAAATTACATGGAGTTTTTATGCTCTGCGATTCTTAGTAAGTTTACACTAATAACACCACGGGGGAGTTTATCTGCAGTGTGGATAACTATCATAGCTCATGGGGTTGGATTTTTTTCCCACATTGCTTGTGATAAATTCCTTTTTGTCCTTGCTAGAGGGCATTACCGACTAATTTTGGTTCAAAGATATCAAAATTTAATTTTGTACTTCCACCTGCAGTTGAAATATTACGATCGTTCGTCAAAAAAGTTTTGAAAGTTTTTTTTTCACTTTTTAACCTTTCAAAAAGCATTTTTTTGTTGTCGTGCATATGATTTATATTAAGGTTACACACAGGCAAGGCAAGTTTATTTGTACCACAATTTATACAAAATGTCATTCAAATTGCTTTACCAAAAGGGATATAAATTATTAAAATCACAAAATATAGAATCAAAAAGTTAAAAAAAAAAAATAATAATTTAAACAGATAAAAAGAGAAATTAATCAAAAGCACAGTTAAAAAGAACTGTTTTCAGCCTAGATTTAAACATCGTCACAGTAGAGACCTGTCTCACGGCCTCTGGAAGTTTGTTCCAGACTTTTGCAGCATAAAATTGAAATGCAGCTTCTCCATGTTTAGACTCTAGGCACCAAGCAGGAGGCCGGTCCTAGAAGTCCTCAGAGTTCTAGATGGTTCATGTTTAGTCCTGATTCTAGGCTCCAGCAGGAGGCCGGTCCCGGAGGTCCTCAGAGTTTTAGATGATTCATGTTTAGTCCTGACTCTAGGCTCCAGCAGGAGGCCGGTCCCGGAGGTCCTCAGAGTTCTAGATGGTTCATGTTTAGTCCTGACTCTAGGCTCCAGCAGGAGGCCGGTCCCGGAGGTCCTCAGAGTTTTAGATGATTCATGTTTAGTCCTGATTCAAGGCACCAGCAGGAGGCCGGTCCCGGAGGTCCTCAGAGTTCTAGATGGTTCATGTTTAGTCCTGACTCTAGGCACCAGCAGGAGGCCGGTCCCGGAGGTCCTCAGAGTTCTAGATGGTTCATGTTTAGACCTGACTCTAGGCTCCAGCAGGAGGCCGGTCCCAGAGGTCCTCAGAGTTCTAGATGGTTCATGTTTAGACCTGACTCTAGGCTCCAGCAGGAGGCCGGTCCCAGAGGTCCTCAGAGTTCTAGATGGTTCATGTTTAGTCCTGACTCTAGGCTCCAGCAGGAGGCCGGTCCCAGAGGTCCTCAGAGTTCTAGATGGTTCATGTTTAGTCCTGACTCTAGGCACCAGCAGGAGGCCGGTCCCGGAGGTCCTCAGAGTTCTAGATGGTTCATGTTTAGTCCTGACTCTAGGCTCCAGCAGGAGGCCGGTCCCAGAGGTCCTCAGAGTTCTAGATGGTCCATGTTTAGTCCTGACTCTAGGCTCCAGCAGGAGGCCGGTCCCAGAGGTCCTCAGAGTTCTAGATGATTCATGTTTAGTCCTGGCTCTAGGCTCCAGCAGGAGGCCGGTCCCGGAGGTCCTCAGAGTTTTAGATGATTCATGTTTAGTCCTGATTCAAGGCACCAGCAGGAGGCCGGTCCCGGAGGTCCTCAGAGTTCTAGATGGTTCATGTTTAGTCCTGACTCTAGGCACCAGCAGGAGGCCAGTCCCGGAGGTCCTCAGAGTTTTAGATGATTCATGTTTAGTCCTGATTCAAGGCACCAGCAGGAGGCCGGTCCCGGAGGTCCTCAGAGTTCTAGATGGTTCATGTTTAGTCCTGACTCTAGGCACCAGCAGGAGGCCGGTCCCGGAGGTCCTCAGAGTTCTAGATGGTCCATGTTTAGTCCTGACTCTAGGCTCCAGCAGGAGGCCGGTCCCAGAGGTCCTCGGAGTTCTAGATGGTTCATGTTTAGTCCTGACTCTAGGCTCCAGCAGGAGGCCGGTCCCGGAGGTCCTCAGAGTTCTAGATGGTTCATGTTTAGTCCTGACTCTAGGCACCAGCAGGAGGCCGGTCCCAGAGGTCCTCAGAGTTCTAGATGGTTCATGTTTAGTCCTGACTCTAGGCACCAGCAGGAGGCCGGTCCCAGAGGTCCTCAGAGTTCTAGATGGTTCATGTTTAGTCCTGACTCTAGGCTCCAGCAGGAGGCCGATCCCAGAGGTCCTCAGAGTTCTAGATGGTTCATAAGGTACTAACATATCACAGATGTACTTTGGTGCTAGACCATGGAGAGACTTAAACACAATCAGAGCAGCTTTAAAGTCTATTCTCTGAGCCACAGGAAGCCAGTGCAGAGACTTGAGCACAGGACTAATGTCATCATATTTTCTAGTTCTTGTTTGGACTCGAGCAGCAGCATTTTGAATAAACTGCAGCTGTTTTAAAGCCTTTTTGTTCAGACCAGTGAGTAGACCGTTGCAATAGTCTAAACTACTGGAAACAAATGCATGGATAAGAACCTCTAAATCTGTTTTAGAAACCAAACCTCTGATTTTGGCTGTTTTTCAGGTGGTAAAAGGTTCAACACAGACTGTACATGTGTTGAGTGGCTGCCCGTTGAATAGTGTTATTAAATTCTAACTAGAGACACTAATCTATGATGATATTATAATATTTTAAGCTAAAACAAATACATCGGGGATGCCGGAGCCTATCCCGGCTGATTTTATGCAAGAGGCAGGATGCATCCAGAACAGGTCGCCAATCTGTCATGGGGCTATACACACAGGCAACCATCCACACACCCTCATTCCTTGGGGCAATTTCATGGCCGCCAATTGACCTAACATCCATGTTTTTGGATGGTGTTAGGAAACTGGAGTACCTGGAGAAAACCCATGCGTACACAGAAAGAACATGCAAACTCCACACACAAAGACCAGTGTTTCAAGTCTCACTCCCACTCTGGGACTCAAACCCCTGAACTTCTTGCTGTGTGGCCGCTATGATAACCACTGTGTTACTGTGCAGCCCTTACCAAAATTTAAATGGATAAATAAACTTTCTTAAATTATTGGAGAAAATGTTTCAAAAAAGTGATTGAAAATTTTCAATCAGATTGAAAATGATTTCCAGATGGAAGTCGAAACGTCTCGATCAAGAATTAAACTGTCCAGAAGACTTTTTTGAAACTTTTTCTACAATGGATCACTCCTGGATGAATGAGGGACTACACGGACTTTCTTAAATTACGGTACTTGATAACTTATTGGTTCAAAGATGGCTGCACGGTGGTGCAGTGGTTAGCATAGTAACCTCACTGCAAGAAGGTCTGGGTTTAAGTATCGGAGTTGTGGCGAAACTTAAAAAAATTGTTCTCTCTGTGTGGGGTTTGCATGTTCTCCCCGTGTATGTGTGTGTGTTTTCTCTAGGTACTCTGGTTTTCTACCACACTCAAAAATGTGCATGCTAGGTTGATTGGTCACTAAATAATCGCCCCTGGGAATGAGTGTGTGGATAGTTGTGTGTGTGGCCCTGCAACAGACTGGCGAATGTTCAGGATGTACACTGCCTCTTGCCTGAAATCAGACAGGATAGGCTCCGGTACCCCTTACGACCAGATCAGGAATAAGCTTTTCAGACGACAAACTGAAACGAAACCCCGTTATTCACATTTCAGCTCGTTTTTTTTTTTTATTTTTATTTTTTTTTTTTATGGATGTTTTTTTTTCCAATGTTTTCTAGCCTTCATTTTCCACTTACCCAAGGTTGTGAGGAACCCACATGAATCTCTCTCCATTATTCACCATACAACTAGCAGACCTAAGAGTCCAGTTTATAAAAAATCCTATTTCATTATTATTCCCCTCTTGCATTATTTGTGCATTTCAGCTCAATATAAATAGACTAGTCAATATTTTAAAGTTGCTCTACTGTAAAACCTAACCGCTGAATCCTGTTGGCACAGTTTTCTTATTACTATACCAGGCAATGGGTTTTTGTGACTTTGCAAACAAAGGTATTGAATTCTGGGTCAATTTTGTGACAAAAGCCCTTGGTACTTATTACTGACTGCACAGATGGGGCAGCTGTGATTCCAGAGGTGAACTGATTAGATGTGTCAAGCTTTCATAGTCTAAATGTCACTGTTTCTGGCCAAAAAATTGACCCCAGATTGCTCCGTGTAGGGGTAATAGTGAGTTTACATTTGGGATAAACACTGATCTTTAATGGATCTCTTGGGTTTTTACCAATATATTGTAAGTGTAGTTCAAAAGAGGACGATCAAGGGAACTGGACAGAAATTTCTATGTTTGTTTGGTAAAAAAAAAACTACCTAGCCCCTTGAGGACAGTAGTTTTCAACCTTTTTTTCATGCCAAGGTACATTTTTCCATTGAAAAAAAAACTTGAGGCACACCAACAACCAAAACTGTTAAGAACAATTCTCCATAGCCACCTATGAATCTGATCCTGAATAGGAATCGACACATCGAAACCTATTTTGTCATCTTTTATGAGTCTTTTTTCAAACAAAAAGTACACTTAACATGTACACTTCAGAAATACAGCTGGAACCTGAGATGCCAAAACAATGTGCTCTATAACAGGGGTTCCCAACCTTTTCTGCACCACGGTCTGGTTTAGTGTCTGACAATATTTTCACAGAGCGGTCTAAAGGTGTAGCAAAACAACTAAATTAAACCAGCCCGGAAAACTGGCTTTTTTAAATCAATGATCCAATAATCCAATCAATTAAATCTGCTTTGTCTTCATGAGAAAATTTATTAGCTCCGTCTTTATAACATGGAAACATTCTCTCTGCCCCAATGCACTCTGGTTGCTATGGTAACGGTAAACAATACCCTCAAAATACAAGACATCACAAAAACAAAGTGAATAACAATAGCAGCAAGGCTCCTCACAGTAAGACGAGATCAATCAGAATTCTGAGATTGTTTTGCTGTAACCAGACAGTCCCATCTTGGCCCGAAACCTGAAGAGTGTTTCTAAGGTCCAGTCTGCTTCGTAACTCTGTAACTCCGCTTAGAAAAGAAGTTTCCTATGGATCTTTGTTTCTTACTCATTTTGCTAGTTCAGGGGTTTAAATTTAATGAGACGATGAGTCAAACGTGAGTCATTGATGTTCGTAATAAAGAAAACTCTGCAATTTTTCAAATTAAAACATCATTATGGCTCGAATAACAAACCAAATGGAAATAATGGAAGTTATTTTTTATCTATCTGCGGGGCCCAGAACCATATGACCCACAGACAGGTACCGATCTGCTGCCCGTGTTATGATGCGGGGTGCACATGGAAGGAGGAGGACCCAAATGCAGGACTTAACTAGGTTTATTAAATCAGGAAACAGCGAAGCTGTAAACAACGGAGAGAGAACAGAGGTTATCAAAAGTCAAAATCACGGAAGTCAGATGGGTCGGGAATCAGCCAGGGCTGGAGGAATGAAGACCCGACGAGGAATACTGGTGAGGCTGCCTTTAAGTAGGCAGCCGGGAGAGCAGGTGCAGGTGTTTCCAATGAGAGCAGGTGTTTCAGTCAGCCAGAATTGGGGGAAAGGTGAGATGGTCTCCGGCTCCCTCCGGTGGTGGTGGAGGGAACCACAACAGTACCCCCCCCTCTACGACCACCTCCAGGTGGCCTAGGCTTGTCAGGGTTGGCAGCGTGGAAATCCCTGACGAGATCACGATCCAAGATGGCCGAACGTGGGACCCAGGAACGTTCCTCTGGGCCATATCCCTGCCAGTCCACCAGGTACTGGAGTCCACGACCTCGGCGACGGACGTCCAGAAGACGACTGACCGTGAAAGCAGGAGCACCATCTATGATTCGCGGAGCAGGCGGAGAACTCGTGGGGGGCTGCAGAGGACTGGAGACGTGGGGCTTGACCTGCGAGACGTGGAAAACGGGATGAATACGAAGAGTAGGAGGCAGGCGGAGACGTACCGTGACTGGGTTAATGATCTTCTCGATGGTGAATGGACCGATGAACCGGGGAGCCAGTTTGCGTGACTCAACTTGCAGGGGAATGGTTTTCGAAGACAGCCAAACTGACTGCCCCTCCTGATAAACTGGAGCCGGTGTCCGCCGCCTGTTGGCGATCTGTTGGTTTTGTTCTGTGGTACGAAGCAGCGCTCTGCGAGTGCGTATCCACATCAGTCGGCATCGTTTGAGGTGGTGTTGGACAGATGGCACAGAGATCTCGGACTCCTGAGAAGGGAAAAGAGGTGGTTGAAAACCAAGGGTTACCTCAAACGGGGTCCGGCCTGTGGCTCTACTGGTTTGGGAGTTGTAGGCGTATTCTGCCCAGGGTAGGAAGGAGCTCCAAGCAGATGGAGTGTCAGCAACCACACAGCGGAGGACGGACTCGATGTGCTGGTTTGCCCGTTCCGTCTGACCATTGGTCTGGGGATGGTAGCCCGATGACAGACTCACTGTTGCTCCCAGGGCTTGACAGAAGGCTTTCCACACACGAGAGGTGAATTGGGGACCACGGTCCGAGACGATATCTGTGGGTATTCCGTGTAAACGAAAAACATGAGAAACAAGTAGTTGAGCTGTTTCCAAAGCAGAGGGTAGCTTGGGCAGAGGAACAAAGTGAGCTGATTTGGAGAAGCGGTCAACGACTGTGAGGATCACTGTGTTACCATCAGAGGGAGGCAATCCGGTCACAAAATCCAGTGCCACGTGGGACCAAGGTCGAGACGGAACGGGTAGAGGGCGAAGAAAACCAGCTGGTGGACGATGAGAGGTCTTCCCACGGGCACAAACTGGACAGGAGGCAATGAACTCCCGGGTGTCTTTATTCAGGGCCGGCCACCAAAACCGTCGTCTGATGATGTCCATGGTTCGGCTTACCCCCGGGTGGCAGGCCCAGCGGGATGAATGGGCCCACTGCAAGACCTGTGAGCGAACGGAGGATGGGACAAAGAGACAGCCAGATGGAGGATTACCTGATTCAGTGCTAGACTGCTGGGCTTCAGTGACCGCCTTTTCTATCTCCCAGGTGATGGCTCCCACCACACAACTGGAAGGGATTATCTCTGATGGACCGCTGACAGAGTCACCTGTGACATGGAGACGAGAGAGAGCATCTGGCTTCGTATTGCGGGAACCGGGTCTGTAGGTCAAAGTAAAGTTAAACCTGGAGAAGAATAATTGCCACCGAGCCTGGCGTGCATTAAGTCTTTTGGCAGATTGAATATATGACAGATTCTTATGGTCAGTCCAGATGAGAAAGGGAGGTTCTGCCCCTTCCAGCCAGTGGCGCCATTCCTCCAGGGCTGCTTTTATGGCGAGTAGTTTGCGGTTTCCCACGTCATAGTTACGTTCGGCGGGAGAGAGCCTGCGAGAGTAGAAGGCGCAGGGATGGAGTTTGCCGTCAGAAGTGGAGCGCTGAGATAGGACGGCACCCACCCCAGAGTCGGATGCATCTACCTCGACGACAAATTGGCGAGATGGGTCAGGTTGGATGAGGATAGGAGCGGACGAGAATCTCTCCTTGAGGGTACAGAAGGCTCGTTCAGCCTCAGGAGGCCACTTGAAGGGACAAGAAGAGGAGGTTAGTTGAGTGAGGGGTGCAGCTAGTTGGCTGTAGTTCCTGATAAATCGCCGGTAAAAGTTGGCGAAGCCCAGGAACTGCTGCAGCTGTCGCCGAGTGCTGGGACGGGGCCACTCCTTAACAGCCCGAATCTTTCGGGATCGGTCTCGATGGTGCCGGAGCCGATCTTGAACCCCAAAAACAAAACTGAGGTGGAATGGAACTCGCACTTCTCTGCTTTAACGAACAGTTTGTTCTCAAGCAACCGTTGAAGAACAGTTCTGACGTGGACCTGGTGAGCTTCTAGTGACGGGGAGAAAATCAGAATGTCATCAAGATAAACAAACACAAAATGGTTGATGAAGTCACGTAATACATCGTTAATAAACGATTGAAATACTGCTGGAGCGTTAGTGAGTCCAAAAGGCATAACCAGATATTCGAAATGACCAAGATGGGTGTTGAACCCAGTTTTCCACTCGTCCCCTTGGCGGATCCGGACCAGGTGATATGCGTTACGGAGGTCAAGTTTTGTGAATACGGACGCTCCTTGGAGTAGTTCAAAAGCAGAGTTAAGAAGGGGGAGTGGATACTTGTTGCGGATTGTTATCTGATTTAGGCCTCGGTAGTCGATGCATGGGCGTAGCGAGCGGTTCTTTTTCTCCACAAAGAAAAACCCTGCACCCAGAGGTGATGACGATGGACGAATTAAACCCTCTGCCAGTGCTTCCTTGATATATGATTCCATGGCTTCACGTTCCGGTTTAGACAGATTATATAGGCTACTCTTAGGAAACGTGGCACCAGGGAGCAGGTCAATGGGGCAGTCGTAAGGACGGTGAGGTGGCAGTGACTTCGCATAAGTTTTGGAAAAAACACGAGAGAGATCATGATAAACGACCGGAACATTAGCTAAATCAGGGGGTTCTGCGGGTTTAATCTTGTCAGGAATAGCAGCCGGGATCGCTGAACGGAGACACACCGCGTGACAGTGAGTACTCCAACCTAGTATTTTTCCAGACTTCCAGTCTATGTGAGGGTTGTGCAATTGAAGCCAAGGGATACCCAACACCATAGGGCAGTCAGGAGTGCTCAACAACATAAAACTAATGTGTTCTCGATGATTACCCGAAGTAATGAGTTCTAGGATGGGGGTGCGGTGTGTTACTGAAGACAACAGACGACCATCAATAGCGTTAGCTGGCATGGATTTATTAAGACGAACTGGAGGAAGAGAGAGAGAATGAAAGAGTTCTGAATCCATAAAATTGCCATCAGCACCAGAGTCAATTAACGCTTTTACGGTTATTGAAGAAGAGGGAGATATTATGAGTGTCACTGGTATGGTATAACGGGAATGACTGACAGACATGCCTTTAGTTGAGCTCACCAGGTATCCTTTAGTTGTAGGTCGATTATCCCTTCTTGGTCTCACAGGGCAGCTGGACAGGAAGTGGCCCTGTTCGCCACAATAGAGACAACTCCCACTTCTGAGTCTGCGTTCTCTCTCTTCCGAAGGCGGGGACGTCTTTCCCAACTGCATGGGTTCCAGGTGCTCGAAGTTATACTCAGGGGAGGCAGTTTCCACAGAAGAACGAACTAGAGAGGACCTCCGACCGAATGGGAAATTGTGGGAGGAGAGCCGTGGTGGTCCGAGATCTCTTCTTGGTCGATTTTCCTGAAGGCTGTTTTCCAACTGTATAGCAAGATTGATAAGGGTGTTAAGATCCGATGACTCACCCCTCATTGCCAGTTCATGTCGCAGATGGTGATTCAGCCCTTCCATAAAGATTCCACGTAGGGCCCCGTCGTCCCACTTAACCTCCGCGGCTAAGATCCGGAATCGGATTGAGTATTCCGAGACAGACTCCTTCCCCTGGGAGATCCGTAACAATCTCCGGGAAACGTTTCCTGCGTGGTTCGGAAGGTCGAATGCCGCTCGGAAGGCGCGAAGGAAAGCATCCAGGGATCGAGTGGTGAGCGGGGAGCCAAAGTTCTCTGCCTCCGCCCATTGTAACGCACGTCCTCGCAGGAGCCCCACAATGTAGAGAATCTTGATGGTATCAGAATGAAAAGTCTGTGGACGGAGAGCAAAGATATGAGAACATTGAAGAAGGAAGCCCCTACACTTTCCAAGAATCCCATCGAAGGCTTCCGGGTCGATGGTTGGAGGTTCAGGAGTGGAGTTAAGGGTGTTGTAATTCAACTGGGTCTGAAGATCTTGGAGATGCCTGCTATGTAGATGACTGATCTGACGCAGCATTTCCAGAGCCTGTCCACATAGTTCCAGTCTCACCTTTAGTTGAGATAACTCATCTTGTTCAGGAAGATGATTTGGGTCCGCTGGGTCCATTATGGTCGGGTCTTCTGTTATGATGCGGGGTGCACATGGAAGGAGGAGGACCCAAATGCAGGACTTAACTAGGTTTATTAAATCAGGAAACAGCGAAGCTGTAAACAACGGAGAGAGAACAGAGGTTATCAAAAGTCAAAATCACGGAAGTCAGATGGGTCGGGAATCAGCCAGGGCTGGAGGAATGAAGACCCGACGAGGAATACTGGTGAGGCTGCCTTTAAGTAGGCAGCCGGGAGAGCAGGTGCAGGTGTTTCCAATGAGAGCAGGTGTTTCAGTCAGCCAGAATTGGGGGAAAGGTGAGATGGTCTCCGGCTCCCTCCGGTGGTGGTGGAGGGAACCACAACAGCCCGGTGGTTTGGAAACACTGGTCTATAACTTCAAACATAAAAACGTCGTAGAAAACTTCTTTGCTGTTAGAACTAAGAAAACTTTAATATGTTGCTCATTCTAATGTTGTCTAAAGTTAGCAGGGGGACAGAAAATAATGTTCATCTTCTCAAACACAAAAAATTTTATGTACATGGATTAATGCATAAATGCAGAAAAAAAGCAAAAGATTGAACAGATTTTTTATATACTACTGTTTATCGTTTAAATTGACCTTTAATCTTTGTTTTAAAACGGATGGGAATTTAACTGGTGCTTACCAAAGATCAAATCAATTTTCTCAGTTGAGTCCCATTAATAATGTATGTTTATTTCGCTTGGAAGATCAAAATGAAAAATTTATCAAAGAAGTCTGCACTCTTACTCGTTCCCATAGACTTTATGGCTTTGTATTTATCAATAGCTGTGAAAGTCAACTTTTTCATGTGAGACATCACAAATGATCTATTAAACTAGCATCTAGTTACAATGAGCTCTGCGATATTGAAAATGTGAATGGGGTCTATGTACACGCAAGTAACTTGTCTACAGAAACATGCTGAATTGAGAGGTGACCCAAATGATTAAAGAATGTAAACTGGATAAACTCTGCCAACTGGGAATGAACAAAAGTTTGGTTGGTTAAACGAGCATGTGTGGTATTTTTGGTGGGTTAGGTACAGTATGTGATGCTTGCACTCCAATTCAATCACAACTGTGGGAAACTCAGTCATTTAGTCATCTTCTTATCCGTCTATCCCTTTTAGGGTTGCAGGGGGTGCCGGAGCCCATCCCGGCCAATTTAAGGCAAAGGGCAGAGTACACCCCGAACAGGTCACCAGTCTGTCGCGGGGCCACACACATACAACCATCCACACACACACTCATTCCTAGGGGCAATTTGGCACCGGCCAATCAACCTAGCATGCATGTCTTTGGAGGGTGGGAGGAAACCGGAGTACCCGGAGGAAACCCACGCAAACACAGGGAGAATATGCAAACTCCACACAGAAAGGCCAGTGTTCCAAGCCTCGTCCCCACCCAGGACTCAAACCCACGACCTTCTTGCTTTGAGGCCACTGTGCTACCCACTGTGCCACTGTGCTGCCTAACTGTGGGAAACTGTTTGATTTAATTGAGCAGTCCTGGTAAAAGTTACGTATGAGTCCAATCTTTTTCTAAGATTACTGGGTTTTTTGGACTATAAGTGGCGGGGGTTTTCATACTTTGGTCTTATATTTTAATTCTCTTCTTTTTGTACTTTTTTTGCTGGTATGGCTTATACTCAGGTGCGACTTATAGTCCGAAAAATACAGTAGTTTGAACTTTAAAAAGAAGTAGTTGAAGCCCTACAATACAAACTGTATTAATAGTAATGGATTAAAGTCTAATAAGTTGAAGCAGTCATATGCGTAAGGTTTTTACATTTTTTTTGTTCTTTAGTGACTTCGACCCTTGGTTACACTTGTCCCTAATGTAGCTACAACGGATAATGGAGCCTATCCCGGCTGATCTCAGGCGAGAGGCGGAGTAGATCCTAAACTGGTTGCCAGTCTGTTGCGGGGCCACACATACACACCCATTCCTAGGGGCAATTTCCTAGCGACCAATCAACCTAGCATGCATGTCTTTGGAGGGTGGGAGGAAACCGGAGTACCCGGAGGAAACCCACGCAAACACAGGGAGAATATGCAAACTCCACACAGAAAGGCCAGTGTTCCAAGCCTCGTCCCCACCCAGGACTCAAACCCACGACCTTCTTGCTTTGAGGCCACTGTGCTACCCACTGTGCCACTGTGCTGCCTAACTGTGGGAAACTGTTTGATTTAATTGAGCAGTCCTGGTAAAAGTTACGTATGAGTCCAATCTTTTTCTAAGATTACTGGGTTTTTTGGACTATAAGTGGCGGGGGTTTTCATACTTTGGTCTTATATTTTAATTCTCTTCTTTTTGTACTTTTTTTGCTGGTATGGCTTATACTCAGGTGCGACTTATAGTCCGAAAAATACAGTAGTTTGAACTTTAAAAAGAAGTAGTTGAAGCCCTACAATACAAACTGTATTAATAGTAATGGATTAAAGTCTAATAAGTTGAAGCAGTCATATGCGTAAGGTTTTTACATTTTTTTTGTTCTTTAGTGACTTCGACCCTTGGTTACACTTGTCCCTAATGTAGCTACAACGGATAATGGAGCCTATCCCGGCTGATCTCAGGCGAGAGGCGGAGTAGATCCTAAACTGGTTGCCAGTCTGTTGCGGGGCCACACATACACACCCATTCCTAGGGGCAATTTCCTAGCGACCAATCAACCTAACATGCATGTTTTTGGAGGGTGGGAGGAAACCGGAGTACCCACAGAAAATCTATACATACAGAGGGAGAACATGCAAACTCCACACAGAAAAGACAGGGTTTTAAACCTCGCCCCAACTCCAGGACTTGAACGTAATGATAATAATCAATAATAAAGTGATAATAAAGTAATAATCTTGTCTCTTCTCTCTTGTTCTCTCCCATCATCCCAGTACTATTGCTGTAAGAAGGAGGAGTCTGAGTCGGAGGAGGAGGAGCCAGACTTTGCCGTGACATCTCGCCTTCCACCTGTCCATTCCAATCATAACATTGTGGCAGCAACAGTCGCCGCCTCCTCCATCCCAAATGGCCCTGCCCTTTTCTCCACCCCTCCACTGGCCAGAAAACTGACACGTTCACAGACCTTCTGTCCATCTTGTACTCACTATGAGCTGCCTTTCTACCTCCAACCTCCTCCGCAGCCGCAGCTCCACCACCAGCCGGATGGCTTGAGGAATGGAGGTGACCGTATTGGTTATCGCAGTGTCCAGCAGCAGGATCTGGACTTGCCGGTGCCTGTAAACATTTCAAACTACCGTAAACCAAACCTTGCACGGTCAGTTACAATGAGGGACATGTTTACACGCAGCTGCAGCATCAGCACTGATGTTTAACCGGATGAAGTTTGAAATTCATGCTCTGGAGGATTGGGATGACCTAGTATCAACAGCACCTGATTAGGACTGTGTTTTTGAATATTAACCAGTTAAATCTGATATTGTCTTTAGTTTGATTCTACCAGAATGGAGGACTCTCAGGACAGTTTTTTAAAAGGTACTATGCTCAGGTCCACGACCTCAGACTTGAGCTATTAAAATGTATTCAAAAGTGTTTTCAAATGTTAAAATATCAGAACTATTACCTTAGTTTTTGGTTTTTGTTTTATTCCCATTTTTAACAGAGCTAATTGAATTGAAGTATTTTGTGTCCTGAAACTGGCCGATATCAAAAAGGAACAACCTGGAAGAGCTGAAAAAAAAGTGAATTTTCATCCTCTTTATCCTCTATTCTGATGGAATGTCCTGTTTTGTCCCACCATCAACAAATTGTACTCACTCAGAACGAGTGGACCGGAGAGTAGGGGGGGATCTCATCTTAGCTGCGACCCACTGACATTTTGATAGTTTTAACTTAGCTCATAACATTTCAAGACATTAAGGGCTCAGAGAAGATGGAAATTTCAGGTTTCCTTCCATATCCTTTCTTAGAGAGTATACGATTTTAAAAAACTAGTCATTCGAAGCATCTGCAGGCAACACACAGTGTATATACTGTATTCTACACGCAAAAAGTAAGAACCTTTGTGTTCCTGCAGGCAGGGGTGGTCTAGGTGCCAAAGGAGGTTGTGTTCCTGCATCTATGTGCATAAAATGTATGTGAGTGTACTGGCATGCATGTGTGTGTGTGTGAGTGTGTACTGTGGTCAATTGTTATACAAGAATTTGTAATTTAATAGAATTGAACACAATCTCATCTTAACCATTTAACCCAGATAAGAAGTGGGTTGCAATAACATTTGAAATATTTACCGTCAGAAATAGAGAGACTGCTTTATTTTGTCATGTGTAACCATACCATCAACTCCTGTAAAGACAAAACGTGTGACCCAGACGGATGAAATGACAAACACTATTTAGTAAACGCTTATTTTACAGGCTGTAGCTACGGTCATAGAAGCAAAAAGCTTTTAGAAGATCATTTTCAGCTTTCAGTGTGAAATCTGTAGCAGTTGTTCACTGAAGTTTGTGGACTTTTCACTTCAGTTTTTGTGTTGTATCTGATTTGTGGAATTCTTGAGCTAAGGTTCATCCTTATAGATACATGTATAAATATTTAACAGGCCATAACATACGCTCCAGTCTCTTTGCACACTCACAACTCATTGGACTGAGGAAAATGTGTTCTTGCTCTGAGGTACTCAGTGAGATCCTGCTTGGGATTGTTTTTATTCTTTGTGCTTGGCTGACCGGCCTGGCTGGAGGGCTGCTATTCTGCCCAAAGGAGCAGTGGCTGGATTTTATGGGCAAAGGACACACAATTACAGACTAAAATTATTTACAGCTTGAATTCAGAAAAGAGGGGGGAGGGGTGGTGAATGTGTGACGAGCTTGAAGTTGATTGAATTGTCCTAAAACCGCTCCCCCTATTTTTCCCCCCCTCCAAAATAGTCAATAGATGCTGCTGTGCTTTATTTTCTTAAGACATATTCATTTCCTCATGGGTTAAACATGTACCATTTTTCCAAAGTTTTTCATACATGGCTACCACGAACACGAAAAGCAAACCTTGATCTTTAGCTGAACATAAATTTTCCGCCATGAAAACAGCCCTTTTCTTAGTTGTAAAAAATGAAACCAGCAA
The DNA here is from genome assembly GCA_902685375.1 of Neostethus bicornis. NCBI lineage: Eukaryota > Metazoa > Chordata > Actinopteri > Atheriniformes > Phallostethidae > Neostethus > Neostethus bicornis. The sequence continues at coordinate 15,402,709 of CACRXE010000003.1, read as the reverse complement.
AAAATACCCTGCAGTCTACAACCTTAACTGATCCCACAAGAGCAGCCATAAGTCACTAGTCCACACGCAGAGACACACTCGATAAATCTTATTTTTTTTTTGTCTCTTTAAATTGAAACTATCTGATACTATCCCAGGAAATGTAACGCCATAAAGAATGATGAGAAAAGTGTGTCGTTATTATGATTATTTATCATTACTGTTATAGCTACAAATGTATATTCAAATGCAATGTCGCTTTTATGTTCAAATTTTTCAATTCTTTCCTCCTCTTTATGATTCGCTTTTTATTTTCTTTTATTTTCAGAATCAGTACGGCGATCATGTTTTTTTTTTTCCTTGTTTGAAATATATAACTAACAGACACATTGTTGCTAATAAAATGGTGTGAAAACCTCGCAGATCCTTGCTGGTGTTGTGCTGTCGGGTTTACGGGTATAAAACTGCAAGTAGAACATGTCTTCTATTAGAATGGGGATCCAAATGTTTGTTCGACTAATTTGTGCCGGATTTAGCTGCCTTTTGTGGGTGGGAGTGAACCTGGAAGATACAGCATGGAACATGTCTTTGTTTGGCAGTTTTGACTGAAGTGACATCTTGACAGAATAGCTAGTTAGTAAATGAGAGGAAGATCCACAAAGAAGGACAAGTGGGAGTAGTGAAGGCAGAAAATCAATTCACAGACATGTTTTCTCATAACTTAAATCTAAAAATGATACATTTATTTGAATCAAACTTGCTAAAGCTAAACAAGTAAAAATTTTGTGTTTAATTTTGTAATTAATATTCAGTTTGATCCAAATTGACACAAAGTAGATGCTCGAATTTATTTACTGACAAATCTAAGAAAATATTTAGACATGTTTTCATACGAATATAAAGAATAAATTTTGTGGTATTTCTTGCGGCCTTTTTACAGTATGTTCTATTAATTATTTATTGGTTTATAAAAAATATGTTTGTTCTCTCTGAACAATATTTCAGAAATTTGTGTATCCATCCAAAAATCTTCCTGGATTCAAAGCTTTAATGAGCCGAACCATCGTTACTGCTAGTACTATCAGAAATCTAGAACTACTAGAACTCCCACAGCTGTCAATTTGACGGTTAGCGCTATGGCGATGACGTCATACACTGAAGTCCCTCAGTGACTAACAAACGTCTTCGCAAATCAATTCACCCAGATTTCACCTGAGTGGCATCACAACGGTTACTAGTCAACCGTAACCGCCCTACGGTTAGGCGCGGGAAAAAGGTAACATTGTATTTAAGGGGTGGGAAGGGTGTGGGAGTTAGAGGAAAAATTATTTAGAACTCGTTTTTAGTGTTTTATTTCAGTTAAATTACAACATAGGAACAATTTACAATAACATAAAGAAAAGTCAAAAGGCCAGGAACGTAAAAGAGCAACGTAACTGCAGTAATTACTCGTCAACTTCTGTGAACCGTCAAACTGGCAGCTTTGGTAGTTCTAGTGGTAACAGGTTAAAACATAATTGTGGGCTAGTGTTGCAACTTTTCTCTGACATTTTTCTGAAGAGTACATTCAAAAGTACATCTTCACCTTTAAGAAACTCCTTAAAACTAATCTTTTTAAAAACTTCTGATAATGTTTCAATATTTTAATTGCCCTATATTTTTTTTGCTAAATTTCTTCCTGCAGTTTTAAATTTTGTTGATGTTATGTTTTTAATTGTGTACGCGTCTGAGTGTCCATAAAGGCGCTATATGAATAAAATTTAAAATTGTTATCATTATTACGTTAGGCTAACACAAAATCAAATAAAACAAAGCAAATAAAACTCTTTGTCTCAAAATCAGAAGTTCTTGCCCATTAACAGCTAAACTTCAACTCACCAAATTCCAATCCGTTCCGTCGTCTTCCGCTTATCCGGGGCCAGGTTGCGGGGGTAACAGCCTCAGACAGAAAGCCTAGGCTTCTCTCACCCCAGCTGCCTCCTCCAGCTCACCTGGAAGGATCCAGAGTCGTTCCCCAGCCAGCTGTTAAACATAGTCTCTCCAGTGGGTCCAGGGTCTGCCTCTTGGTCTCCTCCCGGTGGGACGGGCCCAAAACACCTCACCGGCGAGGCGCTCGGGGGGCAGCCTGACCAGATTCCCGAACCACCCCATCTGACTTCTCTCAACCTAATTCACTCACCAAATAATAATAAACTCACCAAATTTTCCAACTAATTACTAACTCGAAGTTAAAAAACAAAGAATCAATCATTCTGTAAAATACAAAGCATATTTAAAAAAAAAAAAAAAAAAAAAAGCCTGCCAAGCGTCTGTCTTCACTAACAACAACGTTCCCCTCACAGCTCCAGTCGGCCCTGAGATGACAAGAGTCAGAACAGTAAACATGGCTGAATGGAAAGGTAAGAAGTCACAATGGACTACTTAAGTGTGATGATAAACCAAGCTGACAAAGGTGAGGAGATGACAGCCACATTGAGAAGGTTAAAAGATGTAAACAGGAGGTTTTTGCTCTGGGAGTTCACTGGATGACTCAGAGGTTAGGACACCAAATCTGCAATATGAAAGCAAATAAAAAAAAATAATTCAGAGAGGAAATAGAGGTGTTTATGCAAAGAATGAGTCAGAGCTAGTGAATGAGGGGAAGGAATAGAGCACTGAACACACAGACCAATGGAGACAGAGGGGGGTGATAACCAACCAATGTCTTTGTAGCTCTGACATGATTACCTTCTCTGTAACAACGTTCATATTGAGGTTCTGCTTCAGACGTGACAAATATATCAGGTTATGCGTCAGTCTTTTTATATGGATCTATGGAAAGTCCAAATTATCCCTAAATGAATCGCCAGAGGATTTTTGTGCCAACAGAACAGCACCACAGTGGTGTGATGATGGTGGTGAAGTAGGAACCAGATGCATACCCAGTATTAACCAGTTTATTGCAGGTAGCTGGAATACAGAACAGCAGGAGGAGGGACCAGATGTGGAGGGACACCATTTTGGCTGTATAAGCGCAGAACAGCAGCAGGATGAAAGACCAGACATGGAGGGATAGCAGGGTGAGGGACAGCAGGATGAGGGGCCAGACATGAAACACAGCAGGATGAGGGACCAGACATGGAACACAGCAGGATGAGGGACCAGACATGGAACACAGCAGGATGAGGGACCAGACATGGAACACAGCAGGATGAGGGACCAGACATGGAACACAGCAGGATGAGGGACCAGACATGGAACACAGCAGGATGGCAGGAGGATGGCAGGGGGACAGGGACCAGAGGTTGAAGGACACCGTCATGGCTGTATAAGGGCAGAACAGCAGCAGGACGAAAGACCAGATGTGGAGGGATAGCAGGGTGAGCGACAGCTGGATGAGGGACCAGATATGGAACACAGCAGGATGAAGGACCAGATGTGGAGGGATAACAGGGTGAGGGCCAGCAGGATGAGGGACCAGACATGGAACACAGCAGGATGAGGGACCAGACATGGAACACAGCAGGATGGAGGACTAAACATGGAACACAGCAGGATGGGAGGTTGTCAAGGTGGCAGGGACCAGACATTAAAGGACACCATCATGGCCGTCGAAGAGCAGAACAGCAGCAGGATGAAGAACCAGACGTGGAGGGATAGCAGGGTGAGGGACAACAGGATTAGCGACCAGACATGGAACACAGCAGGAAGAAGTATCAGACGTGGAGGGATAACAGGCTGAGGGCAAGCAGGGTGAGGAACCAGACATGGAACACAGCAGGATGGATGACCAGACATGGAACACAGCAGGAAGAGGGACCAGACATGGAACACAGCAGGAAGAGGGACCAGACATGGAACACAGCAGGATGGAGGACCAGACATGGAACACAGCAGGATGAAGGACCAGATATGGAACACAGCAGGATGGAGGACCAGAGATGGAACACAGCAGGATGAAGGACCAGATATGGAACACAGCAGGATGGAGGACCAGATATGGAACACAGCAGGATGAAGGACCAGATATGGAACACAGCAGGATGAAGGACCAGATATGGAACACAGCAGGATGGAGGACCAAACATGGAACACAGCAGGATGAGGGACCAGACAGAGAACACAGCAGGATGAGGGACCAGACATGGAACATGGCAGGATGAAGGACCAGATATGGAACACAGCAGGATGGAGGACCAAACATGGAACACAGCAGGATGAGGGACCAGACATAGAACACAGCAGGATGAGGGACCAGACATGGAACATGGCAGCATAAGGGACCAAACATGGAACACAGCAGGATGAGGGACCAGACATGGAACATAGAAGGATGGCACGTTGTCAGGGTGGCAGGGACCACACATTGAAGGACACCATCATGGCTGTAGAAGAGCAGAACAGCAGCAGGATGAAGGACTAGACGTGGAGGGATTATAAGGTGAGGGACAACAGGATAAGGGACCAGACGTAGAGAGACAGCCGGGTGAGGAACCAGACATTGAAGGACACCATCATGGCTGTAGAAGAGCAGAACAGCCGCAGGATGAAGGACCAGACGTGAAGGGATAATAGGGTGAGGGACAACAGGATAAGGGACCAGACGTGGAGAGACAGCCGGGTGAGGGACCAGACATGGAGGGACACCATCATGGCTGCTTAAGAGCAGGACAGCAGCAGAGTAGTGCAGAAGGAGGATCTAACAAAGAAATGAAAGACACCAGGGATTAAATAACCAGCAGGAAGACGAGACACAGGTGGAGACATTACGAAGAGACTTTTGGGACAGGGTATGATGAGTAAGGGAAGAGGGCCAGATTTGGAGGAAGTAAATGTTCCAGATGAGAAGATCATGACACTGTACAATAAACAGACAGGAAAATGTGTTTGTTTTGCTTTACAATAGGACTTAACTGTGCTGCACCAAATGCAGGAAATCTCATTTCCTCATGGATAAAAGTTTATTATAAAAATACTACTTCTACTTAATGATGTTTGTTTCAAGAACTTGGATTGTAATCTGCAAGGTGAAAGAAAAAGTTTTTAGTTTTTATGATTTGCCTGCTAAAATCCAGGGTATGGGCAGTGTTTTTCAGAATAGCGGGTTGTGCAAGCCATGTGAATTATTTAAAAGCATAATGGCCTCCAGTGTAAGAAGAGCTTGTACCACGGCCCTCGGATGTGTATTGATGTGTTATGACATACTGGTCATCATCCACCTCACCTCCGCCTCACCCAGCAGCAGCGTGTTGACTCTCCAGAACTCTGCTTGCGGTATTTGTGCATTCCTTTGGTGTATCCACAAGTTTTTCTACTTTTTTGTTTTATAGTCCCTACAGTGACAGTTCACCATCAGTACAGTTTTGAATCACAACAAAGGAATGGAGAATTCATGAATTTTGAACACAGCAGTTGCAGGAGGAGTCTATCCAACTAGCATCACAAATCAAAGATTCACACTCTTCACTTATATACTTTTTTTTTTTTTTTTTACTGTTTTCAAATACTTGTCCCTCCTTTGTTTCTGTTCTTCTCTTAGATGTGTTTATGTAAAACCGACCATGACCTGTTTAAGTTTAAATTATCTAAAATAATTACAAAATTTCCCTCTTGCGGATTGTTTTGGATTATTATTTTATTGAAGGATACAGAAAGAAGACGAAACGAAAAAAAAAAAAAAATTAAAAATCCACTATCTTCAGCCCAAAAGCATGGTCAGTCCCTTCATGAACATTTACAGCCTTGAAAAACAATACTGAACAAAAGAGCTGATGGGGTCTGTTTGAGTGTTCACGCTTAACGCTTCCAATGAAACTGTTTTTAAAAAAAAGAATATTATACATTCAAAAATCCTTCCCAGCAGCTTATTATTGCTGAATGTACTAAATGAACTTGACTACGTGCTGTTGGATCCATGTGGTATTAGGGAGAAGGTGTTGGATCAGTGGTAGCATGTCCGTCCTTGGGCCGGGAGATTGGGCCGCCCATTGGGCTCATGCCTAGGTGTTCTTGGGGAAGACACCTATCTCTCCGTTTCTCCCACCATTGGTGCTTGTCATGGCTGCCTGCTGTGATGCAATGCAGCACAGAAATTTCCCCATTTGAGGGATGAATACAGTACCTTCAATATACAGTATGTATATGTATATATGTGTATATATTTATATATATATATTTGAAACTTGAAACTATATATGTATATATGTGTGTATATATATATATATATATATATATGTTACACCCGATCATCGCAGATACAAGTGGCCGAAATGAGCTTCTTCCGCAGGGTGACAGGGCTCTCACTCAGAGATCAGGTGAGGAGTTCTACCATCCAGAAGGAGCTCGGGCTCAAACCACTCTTCCAGGTTGAGAGAAGCCAGATGGGGTGGTTCGGGCACCTGGTCAGGATGAGCGAGGCGCTAGTGAGGTGTTTCAATCATGTCCCACCGGAAGGAGACCAAGAGGCAAACCCTGGAACAGCTGGAGAGACTATGTCTTACAGCTGGCCGGGGAACGACCAGGGATCCCTCCGGGTGAATTGGAGGATGCAGGGATCCTTCCGGGATCCTTCCGGGTGAGTTGAAGGATGCTGCTGGGGTGATTGAAGCCTTGGCTTCCCGTCTGAGGCTGTTCCCCCCGCGACCCGGCCCTGGATAAGTGGAAGATGACGGAACAGAACACCCAATTTGTGAAGTTGCCTATTTCATAAAATGGGCGGTATGTTTGCTCTTTTATGAAATAATGTAACAGTACCTTCCACAGCCACAAATCCTGTGACAACGTAGATTAAGTCACCTAAGGGCGATCCACCGAACAATTACAGAGAGAAATTCAATATTTTAGCATTTTTATACATCTGTGAACAAAACTGATTGTTTCGTTGATAAATGCATGAGCAGGGTTTCTATTATTTGACATATTGGGTGTAACATATACTACACTGACAGTTAAAGAAACCTTTCCTCCTAAACGTCCTCCAAATGACACATTCTTCTCATTCTTTGGGTTTGTCTTTATCGTACTCACTTGGATATAGTTGCTAATCCAGCAATAGTTTATTATTAAAAAGTTAAACCAAAATGAACTACACTCATTTTTTTATAACTGACTTAGCAACAGATGGACAAAACTGAAAGCAAGACTTCAGATGGTGTTGGCAGTTGGAATGTCTTTGGGTGTCTCTTCTGAGATTTCTCTTATTGGTGTCTTCTTCCTCTCATTTCCTCCCTCTGGAAAAGCTTCACCCCCCCCGCAAAAAAAATGCCCAAAACTCTTTAGAGAACTTTGGAAACCCTGGACACTCATTCTTTAAACTTCTACCTTCGGAGAAAACGTTCAGATTATTCAAATTAAGTCCGGAAAACTTTTTATCTCGTGCTGAGGAACAATGACAGAATGTTCGTGTGATGGGTTGTATTGGCCCATTTGTTGGTTCGGTGTGAACGGGGCAGGGGGGAATTTGGCGGCTTTTTTTTTTTTTTTTTTTACTTGATGTTTTTTCTTGATTTTAAATGTTTAATTGAGTTTTTACCATTCTATTAATATTATTAAAATGAATTGCGTTGGGTATTTTATTTTAATTTATGTGTCGTCTTTAAAGTCTTTTGTAATGTTTCGCAATAACAATAAATACAGGTCAGGAACAGGGTGTGTGAATGAGAGGGATCCAAATGGAAAAGTGAGGTTACACCAAGTAAAGATAAAGAAGGTGGAAGATTTTAAGTACTTAGGATCAACAGTCCAGAGCAATGGAGAGTGTGGAAAAGAGGTGAAGAAGCGTATGCAGGCAGGCTAAAACGAGTGGAGAAAAGTATCAGGTGTGATGTGTGACAGAAGAGTTTCAGCTAAAATGAAAGGAAACGTGTACAAAAACGGTGGTGAGACCCCCCATGCTGTTTGGTGTAGAGACAGTAGCACTGAAGAAAAGACAGGAAACAGAGATAGAGGTAGCAGAGATGAAGATGCTGAGGATCTCTCTGGGAGTGACCAGGATGGACAGGATCAGAAATGAGTATATCAGGGGAACAGCACATGTTAGAGGTCTTGGGGATAAAGTCAAAGAGGCCAGACTGAGATGGTTTGGACATGTGCAGAGGAGAGAGAAAAGAATGCTGGGTTTGTAACCACCAGGAAAGAGGGCTAGAGGAAGACCAAAGAGAAGGTTCATGGATACAGTGAAGGAAGACATGCAGATAGTTGGTGTGACCAAAGAGGATACAGCAGATAGGGTTAGATGGAAGAAACTGACTTGCTGTGGTGACCCCTGAAGGGAAATGCCGAAAGGAGAAGAAGAAGAAGACAGGTCAGGAACAGGATCCTGCCCCAAGTGGAGGAGTTTAAGTATCTCGGGGTCTTGTTTACGAGTGGGGAAAGGATGGAGCGTGAGATCGACAGGTGGATCGATGCGGCGTCAGCAATAACTAGGATGCTGCATCGATCCGCTGTGGCAAAGAAAGAGCTGAGCCGAAAAGCAAACCTCTCGAAGCAAACCTATGTTCCCACCCTCACCTATGGTCACCAGCTGTGGGTGGTGACCGAAAGAATGAGATCAGGGATATAAGCGGCCGAAATGAGCTTCCTCCACAGGGTGGCTGGGCTCTCACTCAGAGATCGGGTGACGAATTCTGCCATCCTGGTGGAGCTCGGTGTCGAGCCACTCCTCCTCAAGGTCGAGAGAAACCAGATGGGGTGGTTTGGGCATCTGGTCAGGATGCCCCCCGAGCGCCTCGCTGGTGGGGTAATTCGGGCACGTTCCACCAGGAGGAGACCAAGAGGCAGACACTTTATGAAGAACTTTATTTTTGTCTTCATAAAGTTCCTCAGAAAGACAAAGTGGATTTATGTTTGTTATTATTTTTGATAAATGACCAGTTTTTAATGTTGGTCTTATTCAGGGCAGATTACCCCTCTCCTTTTTTTTTTTGGTCCACAAAAAAAAAGAAGAAGAAGAAAGGAAAGGGGACTAGTCAAGTTTCCCCTAGCAGGGCCAGCGAATGCATCCCTTCTATCTGATAGCAACCCAAATATATATCCATCTTATACTCTACCTACTGCTGCTGATCCCTATCATAAGTGCTGGGGTAGAGAGGGCTAACTCAGCCGTCAAGTTGGTCAAAACAGTGCCACGTCCTGCATGGGGCAGAACCAGCTCAGTGGACTTTGGTTGCTGTATATCCACAAGAAAATCCCCCTGGACTGCGAGGCCACCATAAACAAGTACTTTACAAGGCAGAATGGTGTTCATAAGTCCTCTGAGCTTTCATATGTCATTTTGGTGACTTTTCACTGCCTGCTATCAGTATGCATTAAAAATCTATACTGGCTTTGTCTATGACCTCACGCCCCTCTGCCCCCTTTTAGAAAATTCTGGATTCGCCCCTGTTATTTACATAGTTTTTCTGCTAAACCTTTAGACTGTTCTGGGCAAATATTTTCACACCAATCTGTGGTGCAGAAAAGATTGAGGACACAATTCAAACAATGAACTTTAGGAAAAAAAAAAAAAAAGTTTATTCATTAAGGATCATAATGATTTTGATAGTTGGCTAATTTTACTAATATTGACAGATACAACATGTGTTGCTTCTGTTCCGTCATCTTCCGCATATTCAGGGCCAGGTTGCGGGGGCAACAGCCTCAGACGAGAAGCCCAGGCTTCTCTTACCCCGGCTGAATCCTCCAGCTCACCCGGAAGGATCCCAAGTCGTTCCCGGCCAGCTGTGAGACATAGTCTCTCCAGCGGGTCCGGGATCTGCCTCTTGGTTTCCTCCAGGGAGGACGTGCCCAAAACACCTCATCTGCGAGGCGCTCGGGGGGCATCATGACCAGATGCCCGAACCACCCCATCTGGCTTCTCTCGACCTGGAGGAGGAGCAGCTCGACACCAAGCTCCTCCCGGTTGGCAAAGCTCTTCACCCGATCTCTGAGTGAGAGCCCAGCCATCCTGCAGAGGAAGCTCATTTCAGCCGCTTGTATCTGCGATCTCATTCTTTCGGTCACCACCCACAGCTGGTGACCATAGGTGAGGTTAAGACTGTAGATCGACTTGTGTTGCTTTCATTATAAAACCTTTTCACTTTTGCGGCGCCAGACGTGTTTTGTTTTATCTATTCCAATGCGACTCTATCAACATTTTGGGTTGCCAACCTCTGGGTTAATTAGCGACCACGAAATTCCCCCCAGGAATGTGTATATGTGGATAGTTGTGAGTGTGTGGCCCCACAACTAACTGGCGACCTGTACAGGGTGTATCCTGCCTCTCGCTTGAAATCAGCTGGGTTGCTTATTCCCCATTAGGAATAAGCAATTCAGAAGACGAAACAAAATATGAAGCTTGTGGTCAGATCTACACAACAAAATTGACTTTCTTGTCAACAGAATCTTTTTTATTAAGATGTTTTTATTCAGATTTTTTTTAAATTTTATTTTACCAGGCGTGTAAGTAAACAGTTGAAATACTGTATGTTATCCCTCTATTTACAGATGGTTTTCTGCTCCTGTGTCAAAGATGGGGATAAAAAGGAACCCACCTTCATAAATCTCCCTTTCTCCCACACACATGACTGTGTGCAGGAACCATTACCACTGAGGGTGTGTAATAGTGCTGTTTCTGAAAGGAGAAAAGGGCCGTGGCTCCTGACTGAATTTTTCATCCCCCACCGTCTCTGTTTCTGTATAAACTAATAAATAAGCAATGAATTCAGAGGATATAACAGAAAGAACTAGATTTTTGTCCTACCTGCCACAACATCAGCTCTTTTTGATTCACATTTTGTCCACTTCCTCCCTAATCCTCTTTTTTAGCTTGGTGAAATCTAGTTCTTTCTTTGTCTCAAATGTTTTGCACCATTGCTCTTTTGTGCTAGATCAGTGACTTGGTGACTTTAGCCTTAATTTTTTTTTTTCTAAAAAAGTACTTGTATGTGACCTGATTTTGCTAATCCACACCAATTTAACCCTGGAACCAGTCGAAGAGTTTAGATGGTGACTTGTCAAAAGATCATGAATGTTAAGAGTAACATTCAGTCTAAATTAGTTTATTAATAAACGCCCTAGAATTGCTCTGATTATGCAATAATCTTCTAGAAAAAGTGTGTGGGTTGTTTTGGAGAGGATAGGTTAGTGCTAAAGGAAGCTTGTGGGTGTTACAGAACAAATCTTTAGCGATTCTTTGTCGCCCTCAAGTGGACAAAGTGAGGAGTGTTATTTGTAGTTTTGAATAATTACTATGATATAATTTTTCTGTGTGTGAATTCAGTCAGTCATCTTCTTATCCATCTATCCCTTTCGGGGTTGCGATGGGTGCTGGAGCCCATCCCGGCCAATTTAAGGCGTAGGGCAGGGTACACCCCGAACAGGTCGCCAGTCTGTCGCGGGGCCACACACATACAACCATCCACACCCACACTCATTCCTAAGGGCAATTTTGCACCGGCCAATCACGGGGAGAACATGCAAACTCCACACAGAAAGGACAGTGTTACAAGCCTCGTCCCCACCCGGGACTCGAACCCACGACCTTCTTGCTGTGAGGCCACCGTGCTGCCCTGTGTGTGAATTGATGGTTCTAAAAACAAAAACCTGCAGGTAAAGTATTGGGATGGTCATGTATTGGTTTAAATTAATTGAAATTGAAATGATTTGATGAGCAAGTAATGTCAGATGATCAACAAATTCTAATAATAATATAAATAATAATAAATTTTATTTGTAATGCGCCTTACATTTAAAGAAAAAAATCCCGAAGCGCTACATAGAAACTAGGCAAGGTAAAAACAATAAAAACACTTTAACAACCAAAATCTACATTCTGAAAACAAAGAATCATAAAATCAAAAATTAAAAGCCTTATTAAAAATGAATGTCTTTAGGCAGTGGTGGATGAAGTACTCACTTTTTGTACTTAAGTAAAAGTACAGATAATTAGGCAAAAAATTTACTAAAGTAAAAGTACCAATAAAAAAAATCTACTTAAGTAAAAGTACAAAAGTAGTTGGTGTACAAAGTAAATTTTACTTTTTAAGTAAAAAGTAAAAGTATTCTATCATAATTCAAATGTTATTTTTTGTGCTATAGAGTGTCACCATGGGAACCAGGATAAATACTCTGCATGTTGTGTGGGAGAGGGAATGAGGAGGATCCAAATGCAGGTTTAACAGTTTATTAAGTGTTGAACAAAGGAATCCACAGCAGAGAGATAACGGCTTCAGGCAGTGCTGGATGGCCAAGAGGAAGGGCTGAAGGTTCCTGTGAGGAGAATAAGAAAATTAGTCTGATATCAAAATTTGACTCAGCTTAGAGGTGGTCAGTTTACCACTAGAATCGTTGAAGACCTGACAGAGACTGTGGGTGACACCAGGTCTTTTATAGCCACCGGTAAGTCTGTGCAGCTGGGAGCAATCAGCCAATCCTCCCGTTAGAAGCCATCCAGCACCTGTGAGTTTTGGGGGAGAGAAAAAAAAACAAACAAGCAGGCCTAAAAAGCCTCACACCACACTGCAGGGGTGTGACCCTCCCTTTCCCGCCTCTTTTGGTCCACAAAAAAAATAAATAAATAAAATAAAAGGAAAGGGGCCAAGTCAAGCTATCCCCTAGAAGGGCCAGTGAATGGGCTGCCAAAATGGAGGAAGATGACACTTATTTTTTTAAATGTTTTGGGGGGGAGGCCCCCAGTCACTATATATTGGCTTTGTGAAAGCCCCACCCCCCTTTGGAAAATTCTAGATCCGCCCCTGCTCTGTGTAATGATGGCTCAACTTTTTATTTAGAAGTAAACACAACGAACAACAATCTTCTTTTTTTAATTTGTGCTATATTTGATGTTACTTTTTGGCGCTGAATGAATGCGGAAAATGTTTCTCGATTCATTACTTCTTCTCCCGATCAACTGCTTCTTTTGATTTTGGCGATGCAGCTTCAAGATGCGCTAAAAAAAACTGTGTATTTTTCAAATTCCTGAACGAAAATGTAACGAAAAATGTAAAACACACTTTTAAAAAGTAGCGAAGTAAAAGTACAGATATTTGCTCTAAAAATGTAGTGAAGTAAAAGTAAAAGTACCGGTCTTAAATTTTACTTAAGTACAGATACACAATTTTTTTACTTAAGTAAAGTAATGAATTACATTTACTTCATTACGTTCCACCACTGTCTTTAGGCCTTTTTTGACTGTGTCCACACTTTGTGGGGCCCTGAGGAGTTCTGGGAGCTCATTCCAGAGTCTTGGGGCAACGGCCTGGAAGGCTCTGTCCCCCATAGTGGTCAGCCTGGTCCTGGGCTGGTAGAGGCAATGGGTGGAATTTGAGCGAAGGTGTCTTAAGTTGATAAGTGGGGAGAGGAGCTCAGTGAGGTAAGTTGGGGCATTCCAATGGGAATTCTGCATGTTTTTCTTTTCTCATACTCAAAGTAATACTAATGTTGTAGCATATTAATATACAGTCAGTCACCTTCTTAACCGTCTATCCTTTACTGGGTTATGGGAGGTGCCGGAGCCCATCCCAGCTGATTCAAGGTGAGGGGAAGGGTACACCCTGAACAGGTCGCCAGTCTGTCGCAAGGTCACACACATACAACCGTGCTCACACATTCCTAAGGGCAATTTTGGCACCGGCCAATAAACCTGACATGCAGGTTTTTGGAGGGTGGGAGGAAACTGGAGTATCCGGAGAAAACCCACGCAGACACGGGGAGAACATCCAAACTCCACACAGAAAGGCCAGCGTTCCAAGCCACGTCCTTGCCCAGGACTTGAAACCACAACCTTCTTGCTATGAGGCTACTGTGCTACCCACTGCACCACTCTGTTTTCCACAGAGTCTTTTTAAATCTTGTCAGTAATAGCAGATTTATACATTTTGAGTTCTTCATATTGTTTAATCTGCTGAATTCAATCTTGCTTCTGCTTGAGTCACAACAAGAACTAGAAAACATGATCACATTAGTCCCGTGCTCAGGTCGCTGCTCTGGCTTCCTGTGGCTCAGAGAATACACTTTAAAGCTGCTCTGCTTGCGTTTAAGTGTGAAATGTTAGTGCTTGTATGAACCATCTAGAACTCTGAGGACCAGTGACGTGCAGTGAGGTTCATCATTGCAGCAAAATCCTGGAGACCTTCTATCAGTCTGTGGTGGCCAGCTCCTTGTTCTTCTCTGTCATCTGCAGGGGGAGCAGCATTGCAACCAGTGACGCCAACAGACTTAATAAACTAATCAGACTGGCTGGCTCTGTCATTGGCAGCCAACAGGACTCACTTGAAGCAGTGGTGGAGAGGAGGTCACTGAACAAACTTTTGTCCATCATGGACAATCATGACCATCCTCTCTACCCACTCCTGGACGAACAGTGGAACTCCTTCTCCAAGAGGCTCAGACAGCTCCGCTCAAAAACCACGCGGTACCGGAAATTTTTTATTCCCAACACAATAACACTTTTTATTAACGCACAGAATAGCAAATAACTGGTGCATGCTCATGTAATTCATCACTGTTTGTCACTTTATGCTTCTTATGTCACTTTTTTTACCTCCTCATGCACTTTCAGTCTGTATTGACCTCAATGTTTTGTCACATTATTCTTTCTATTTTATTATTTTAAAATGTTATAATTTTTTTTATTTTACTTCTTGTATATATTCTGTCTATTTCTTTCTTGTTGCTGCTGTAACGCACAAATTTCCCAAGTGTGGGATCAATAAAGTAATTCTAATCTAATCTAAAATTAAAGTACAGAGATTTCACTTTTACCAACAATAAAAATTTACTGTTATTTTTTTCAATAAATATTAATATTTATTAATATTTTAATACATTTGAATAAAGTTTGCCTTTAAAAATTATTAAAAAAGAAAAAAAATCTTCAAGGCACAACATGTATTCATATTATTTTTTCCATTTTATTTAAAAAACTAAAAAACCAAACAGAACCAGTTGTGTCTTTACTTTTACTTATAAATAAAGTCCATCCGACAAAATTTTATGACTAAATCGTAGAAGTCGTCTTTGTTTGTTTTTTTCTTAGTTTAAGAGTCTCTCTGTATCAGAGATTTTATCATCAGAAGAACAGTTTTACGTGTAGTTGTCACACTCTGTCTAATAAACTTCACATGGTTCTGGTTTTTCCTCGCTAAAAGAAAGACCTTTGTGCTTTTTTAGTTTGTTTGTGCAGTTTTTTTTTTTTTATTAATATTAAAAAAAAAACTATTTGGGATATGACGTCACCCAGCCCCTCGTTCTGGAACATCCTGGTTAAAAAAAAATGGCGTCACTCAATTGTAGCTGGATATAGGGATGAGGACCTTCATATCGTATTTCTTATAATGAAAAAAAACCCCAAACTTTAAATAGCACAAACAAAAATTTTTACAGCATAAAACACCCAAAACGTAGCACAAACCCTTGACACCAATTTTAGGAATTCTCTCGCATTAATAGGCAGAATGAGGGGTTGGATGACGTCATCGGCCAAATGGTGTTTTTTAAAATAAATATTAAAAAAACCCCTAAAATACCACAAACAAAATTGTTTACAACACAAACATAGTACAAACGATTGACATATTTTTTGTTTATACTTTTTTTAGGAAGGGCCAGCTTCACGGAGGTGGCTGAGGAGGCCAACGTGCTTTCTTTCCAGTTTCCATCGGGATGAAGAACATCTACTGACTTCTTCAAATATCAAGCTGTAGAGTACAATAAGCTAATATTTAGGGATTGATCTCTCTTTTGTGTATCGCCCCATGAGGTTTCTTATTTTTCTCCACTGATGTTTTTTTTTTTTAGGAGTTTTTCCTCATCGTGAAGGAGAGTCTCAGAGCAAAAATGTGCAAAAATGGTTTAGCTAGCATTTGTTAGTTAGATTTTAGCGGTGTATTTGTGTTTATACTTCTTTTGCTTTTAATGCTGGAAAAACTCAGATTTTTATATTTTTTAAGAAAAATGGTGTTGGCCATGACGTCACACAGCCCCTCGTTCTGGAACATTATAGTAAAAAAAAAAAAAAAAATGGCGTCGCCTCATCTTAGCCGGAAATAGGAATGTTAGACCTTCATATCGTATTTCTTACAATAAAAAACTCAATCTTGAATAGCGCAAAAGAAAATTTTACAGCATAAAACAGCCAAAACGTAGCACAAACGATCGACATATTTTTTGTTTATACTTTTTTAAAGAGGGGCCAGCTTCACGGAGGTGGCTGAGGAGGCCCAAGTGTTTGCTTAAAATATAGTAAATACAAGAATATTACAGATTATGTACAAACTTAAAAATAATTTAGTGAAAAAAGTAAACAAAGTTTTTTAAATTTAGAGTTCTCATTATAATTTACGAGGGTGTTATATTTTTGAACGTGTTAAAGTAAGAACTTTGGAAAAATAAAGATGTGTTTCAGTTTAAATTGAATTTAAATAAAATTATGGAATGAACACAATGATGAATTTGCTCTGTTTCGTTTCTTTGTTAGTTATTGTGTGAAGATATCGTAAAAATTTGACCAAATGATTAAACAAATCTGAAATCTTGCTTTTGTTCTTTTTAAATCTACAATGTGAAGCCTTGTTGGGACTTAAGTTTTGTGATTTTGGGCTATAAAAATAAAATTTAATTAATTTAAAAAAAAATGTATTCAATGTTTTATATTGAATATTATGTGTAAGTTTTAAATGATTTACTTAGATTTAAAGCTACTTAAACAAATGAAACTTTTCACAGAAGCTTTTAAAAATAGCTGAAACGAAGCACATGGTGGTTTTTTTAAATCATTTTTCCCTCCAGTTTTTGTATTGGGGGAGAGGAAGGCGGCAGGTAGGCATACAGTAGGCTTGGATCGCCATAGCAACCAGAATTGCCATGGTAACGCACCGCCCTCCAGACTTTCACAGCCAATCAGAACATAGGAAAATCTCCGGGCGGCACCAGGACAAGAATCTGTGTTCAGAAAGTTTTCTGAGAGCACCGATCCCGCACTTTATTACATCTTCACGTATTAAATCTATTAAAATGGAAAGCGCTCAAGAAAACGGCACCGCTACATGCAAAGAGTCGCCAGTAAAGTCAAACGATGGAAGAAAGAGGTAATAGTTTACCTTTTTATTGAGAGTTATTAACTAACTAAGTAATAAACTAATAAACTATCGGTCATAATCGGATGATTCTGCTAGAGTCATCCGATTATGACTTTATCAGACATAATCTGAGATTATGATTCAGTTTAGTTTGAATTAAATAGTGATTTTCATTATTTTTTTGGTTTGAGAGCCTACATGTGACTGAAGTGATGACGTCATGACAAGTGGCCTTTGCTAAAAAAAAAAGAAATGAAAAAGCGCGCCACCTGGTGGAGGGATTTAGTAATAAACTAATATTTTGAAACTGTAAAACAATAGAAGTTTTTTTATTTTTATTTAGAACATTTTTACATTAGATTTGCTTTAAAATGATCCTAACAAGTTTTTTTTATTTTCCTTTTTTAGGATTTGGACTGGACAGTCAATTTATGACTCACCAGTGAGTCAGGCATCCCAACACACACACACACAGACACACACACATACCTACATATACACACATACATACACATCCCTGCCATTGTTTCTTAAGCATCTTTAAAAACCATTCATCTGTAAAAAAAAAAAAAATGTTTTTTGTTTGTTCTGCTTTTTGTTTCTTTCATTTTTTGGCTGCAGGAAACCAAGAGGTATAGATTGAGCACTGTTCAAGAAGTCCAAGAGTTGACTTCGAAAAATCAAAAGCTGGATGCCGAAATTGATCGTGTCGAAAAAGAGTGGGTATAGAGTTGTGTGTGTGTGTGTTTTTTAAAGGTTTTGTGGTTTGAACACTGTTTTGTTAATCTCCATTCTATATGACCAACAGCAAACATGATTTATTCATTTAGAAAACAAAAACACCTTAGCTTTTGGGTTTACTTTTCTTGGGTTTTAAAAGTTTTGCACAAACTAGGACTTTTTCCCCCCAGAGGATACAAAGTGGACGAGTTGGAGGATCATGTTGACTTGTTGCATGAATATAACGATATCAAAGACATCTGTCAAACAGTGATCGGCCGTATTGGTAAGATAATTGTATTTGACCTAAACCGCCAAATTCACGATGGCGTAACTTTCTGCACTTTTTTATTAGCATGCACATTTAAAATCTAAATTTATATTCATAAATTTCACTGGCATGGTGTGGGTTTTTTTTTTTTTTTAATATTAATAACATATATGCATGGAAACATCACCTCTTGGGTTTTCCTGTCCGGTGGTGTGGTGTGGTGTTACAGTAAGTTACTAAATAGTATGAAGATGAATTTTGACAATTTCCCAAAATGTCCACTAGAGGGAGACAAATCTAAGTTTGATTTTACTGTGTACATTCAGTTTTCTTTCATAGATTGGCTCATATCCACAGCAGGCAGAGGAATTCCATACAGAGATAAATCAGCTTGTTCAAATAACTTGTGGTTAAAGCTGTTAGTTAGTCATTCATCTCTTAAAATGTGACACTTTGTAACTTTTGTTTCCAAAAAGGGTCGCAAATGTACGGGACAACTAAAATTTGTACAAAGTATCTCTTTAAATCCTATCAGAGATAGTGAGAATGATAACGACCTCTTAGTGAACAGAGGTGGCATTTCCACCCCGGCACAAAAGAAGTCTTTCATCTCACACACGCATGATTACTCATACATACATGCATGCATTCACATGTGTACATGCTGTCAAGTACAAGCGTGTGTTATCATTTTGTCTTTCCACTTTGCGTGCCCTCTTTCTCTCACACACTTTGTCTCCAACAATCACACTTTGACAAAGAGTCTGCACTTAAACACTGAGTTGCTGTTGTACTGTATGTTGTTATTCTGAGAGGGAGGTGGTGGGTGGGTTGAGATGCCCTACAGTACCCTCTAAAGACAGCTGTTCTTTTGTGTCTAGCTGGGTTTCTCCGTTAGGATTTAAATCCAGGGTCATTTGGAAACATCGTCTTCTTAAAAAAAATTATAGATAAACGAATCAGGCTGATTACAAAGGTAATGTACCGGTGCTCAGAGTTGAAAATGAACGGCCGATACTACAGTGAATTCATGTGAAGATCTTAGTTAATGGGTTTAACCATGTACCGATTGGGGTCATTTATTCCAACGGTAATGAGATGGATCAATTTTTTTTTCAACTATCATTTACTAATCATTTCTCCCATTTTTTTCTGCTTGTTAGTGCCTGTACTTTATTTTAGGATTAGATTTGAAAAGCAGCCAAGTCGGTTGCTGATTGTTTGTGTTTGTGTTTTGCAGCAATGCTTAAGCGGACCCCGATTACCGAACTATACCAACGCTTTGGTATCAGTTCAGATGACTGAGGACATCAAATCCCTACCTTCCAGCAAACTACATACCTACACACCGATTGTCATGAATTAACGTAAATTTACTTAAATATTACAAAGAAAAATGATACCCACTCTTAAAAGTTTAAATTTTACTATTATTTTTGATTCGTGATTTTATTTGGCATCAATTTGACTAAAAGTAACAAAAAGTCAAAATTTTTGGATATTTTTGTCTGTATTTTCCTTCTATTTCCCAAAGTCCGACAGCTTTTTTGATTGTTTTTTGTTTTTTTTTCTAATTCGGTCTTTGTCATCAGTTTTTTTTTTTTTTTTGTAACAAGTATTTCTGAAATTAATTTCAAGTTTTCACTTCATTGCACTTCGTTAAGCCGTTGCACTATTAAGTTTACTGTTTACATTTAAAATGAATGTGCCTTGTTCATAATGAATGTTTAGAATTTGTTAGAAATACTTTTTGTTTGTGTTTTTCAAATTTAATAAAACGTTTTTTGTAAAATACACCTTGGTTTTATTGACTCTGAATTAGTTGTTTATGTTATGTTGTTACTGTACGCCTTGTTTAGATATCTCTGTTTATTGTTTTTATACTGCTAAGTACAAACATAAACAAACAGTTCGTAGATTAAATGTTGTTATCTAAAAAAAACAGAAAATTTTGTTTAAAATACTTCAAAGTGGGAATCGGCGCCTCCAAATCCGAGACCATGGTCCTCGCCCCGAAAAGGGTGGAATGCCCCCTGCAGGTCAAGAACGGAATCTTGCCCCAAGTGGAGGAGTTTAAGTATCTCAAGGTGTTGTTCACGAGTGGGGGAAGGATGGAGCGGGAGATCGACAGGCGGATCGGTGCAGCGTCAGTAATAACTAGGATGCTGCATCGGTCCGTCGTGGTAAAGAGAGAGCTAAGCCGAAAAGCAAAGCTCTCGATTTACAAGTCGATCTACGTTCCAACCCTCACCTATGGTCACCAGCTGTGGGTGGTGACCAAAAGAATGAGATCACGGATACAAGCGGCCGAAATGAGCTTCCTCCGCAGGGTGGCTGGGCTCTCACTCCGAAATCGGGTGAGGAGCTCTGCCATCCGAGAGGAGCTCGGTGTCGAGCCGCTCCTCCAGGTCGAGAGGAGCCAGATGGGTGATTCGGGCAGCTAGTCAGGATGCCCCCCGAGCGCCTCGCTGGTGAGGTGTTTCGGGCACGTCCTATCGGGAGGAGACCAATAGGCAGACTTCGGACCCGCTGGAGAGACTATGTCTCACAGCTGGCCGGGGAACGACTTGGGATCCTCCCAGGTGAGTTGGGGGATCCAGCTGGGGTGAGAGATGCCTGGGCTTCTCGTCTGAGGCTGTTGCCCCCACGACCTGGACCCGGATGAGCGGAGGAGGACGGAACAGAACTTCACGCCATATGGGAGCAACGGCATGTAAACATCTCAAATACAAAATTAGAAATGAAAGAAATGACTCTATTCATCCCTCACCGGGAAAATGTGTGTGCTGCACTCCTTACACCGCAGCAGGCTGCCCAATGGTGGGAGAAGCGGGGGTTAGGTGTCTTCTCCAAGGACCCTAGACGTGCTCTCTGTGGGACGCAAACCCACGAACTTCTGGTCCGCACGCAAATGCTCTAACCACTGAGCTGCCGTCTCCTCCAAATTAGTAATTGTTTTTCAAAATAGTTAGATTTTCATAACTATTATTTGCAAAAAGGGGGTGCACGGTGGCCTCGCAGCAAGAAAATTGAGCTTCAAGTCTTGGGTGAGACAGGGCTTAAAAAACGTGCCTTTCTGTGTGGAGTTTGCATGTTCTCCACATGTACATGTGTGTTTTCTCCTCCCACTCTCTAAAACATACATGTTAGGTTGATTATCCACTAAGAACTTGCCTTTAGTAATGAGTGTATGTATGTGACCCAAGAAACAAACTGGCGACCTGTTCAGGGTGTACCCTGCCTCAGGTGGGATAGGCTCCGGGACCCTCCTTGTGATCTCATTTTAGGGATAAGCAGTTATGAAGACGAAACTTAAACATTGCAAAACAAAGGAAGCATGCTAACAACGAGGACAAAGGTTAAGTGGTTTGAGTTTTAAAGGAGGGGCCAAATGTTAACGATGTAATGCCGAGAATCCAGCTTTTCTTCTTTTCTTACAACGCTTACTAAACAGATCGGTATTTACAGATCATAAGCAAGTAGTGATGAAAGTGTGTGAGCTTCCTCAGGTATTCTACTACTGGATGAAACTTCTAGAATACTGCTCTCTGATTGGCTGTTAGACACATCCATCACCTCTTATTCCCTGATTCACTGATTTGACGCTAGCAGCACGGGGCGGGCTCAACTTAGAAATTATAAGGTCATTTGAATTACGCTTGGCTGTGAGTTTACCCGGCTACAAAGAACCGAAGATGATATGATTTATTACGACAATGAGCGGATGATGATATTAAGGTTAAAGTCTACTCGTTTGGAGTTGGCGATTTTGAAAGAGCGGCAAGCAGTAAATCGTTTCTCTGTGAGGAGATCGCAGTGCTCGTGTCCATCTGTGTGCGCTTCTGTGAACCTCTATCCAGCCAAGCTAGCGGTGTTGAAGAACCGAAGAAGCGAACAAGGCTAGCCTATAAGCCGATCAAGGTGGAATTGCATACAACGAGCTTCACGTTCAGGATTTCTTCGTACCTAAATGCTTTAACGGTACGAAAGAGGTGTAAGGTATGTCATCCTTAAAAAAAACGCGTGATGAACAATGTTAAGGTTTATTTTAAACAGGGATGATCTGCGTAACGGGATTGCTGATCAGGTTATTTTTTTGATTTGGAGATAGAAAGTGAATCTTTTAAAAGTAATCGATAGGTATCTTTAGGTTCTGTAATTTCAAGCAGCGATCGGTGTTGAGATAGTAAATTATGCATCTGTTAGATCGCATGTTCCACTTCATCCTGACTGCATCAGTGCGTTCTGTTAAATCCCGCGCATCCTGCTACATGTAGTTAGCCGAGAAAAGGCCGAGTATGACGCGCACATGGCAGCGTAGAGTGTTATAAACAGCAGGCTGCGCCTTCCTTCCTTTACCGCAATATGATGCTACGCGCCTTAAATTTCCGGGTTAACACCCGGTGATGAAGCTTTTGTCTTTGACATGTCATTTGTTTTTTATTTCATACCGTAATTTTCTTCTTTTTTGACCTTTAAGAATGAATTAAAACTCAAGAGAGCTTTTTAAAAAGTCCAGAAAAATGGAAGCTAAGCCACATGCTAGGAGGCAGAGCTAGAATCAGCACGAGGATGTTCACGGCATTCTTTTGTTTTTATATAGAAAAAACTTAAAAACATTAAAGAATAAAGATGAGATATGATTAAACTTTAAATATATAGTTTGGAAGTATAAATAATCATTTTATCTTTCTCAAAATCGTGATTTTTCATTCAATTTTCATTAGTATTTATCTTTAAGGGGCTATGCTATGGTGCAGTGGCTAGCACAGTGGCCTCACAGCAAGAAGGTCAGGGTTTCGAGTCCTGGGTGTGGGGACTAGGCTTGAAACACTGGCCTTTCTGTGTGGAGTTTGCATGTTCGCCCTGTAATGTGCGTGTTTTTTTCCCCACCTTCCAAAAACAGGCAATGTTAGGTGAATTGTCCCTAGGAATGTGTGTGTGGCCCCACAGCAGACTGGCAACCTGTTCAGGATGTACCCTGTTTCTCGCCTTAAATCAGCCGGGATAGGCTCCAGAACCCCTGCAACCCCAACAGGGACTAAGTGGTTCAGAAGATGAATGAATGAATTTGTCTTAGTGGCCTTTCTGTGTGGAGTTTGCATGTTCTCCCTGTGTATGCGTGGGTTTTTTCCCACCCTCCAAAAACAGGCAATGTTTGGTGAATTCTCCCTTGGAATGTGTGTGTGTGTGGCCCCACAACAGACTGGCAACCTGTTCAGGATGCACCCTGTTTCTTGACTTGAATCAACCGGGATAGGCTCCAGGACACCCGCTGTCACCCCATCAGGGACTATATGCATGGGTTTCTTCCCACCCTCCAAAAATAGGCAATATTAGGTACGAAATTGTACCTATGAATATATGTGTGACCCCACAACAGACTGGCAACCTGTTCGGGATGCACCCTGTTTCTTGACTTGAATCAGCCGGGATAGGCTCCAGCACCCCTGCGACCCCCATCAGGGAATAAGCGGTTCAAAAGATGAATGAATGAATTTGTCTTAGAAGAGTAACTTTTTCAAATCTTTTAAATAAAGTTTAGTGGGGGTAAGACCAAGCAGGCACTGGATGTGTAAATAAAATCCTTGTAGATAACATTCCTCCGTTGCCCTGGATAAACTTCTACATCGTAAACCACAAGTCGTTTTTCTCCTGCTATACTTGGGCTTTAGCTTTCAATGCTTTTCATAAGTCGTGGAAAAGATTTCAAAATCATCTTCTGGACTGTGTATATGACGATTAAACACACTGTCCAGTAGACAACTTTTGAAATCTTGTCCACGATGGATCCCTCCTAAATAAATCAGGGGTTACACAGTCTTGCTTTTCACAAGTGTTCATATAAATGTGTTTTTTTTTTCAGGATGATGCGTCTATCAATTTGCGTCCTCATGCTGTTTGTATTGAGGATGTTGCTGGGTTTGTCTTGGTTCCAAGTTCTCCCAGCCATCCTGTTGTTCTACCTCGGGAGTGGAGGATGGAACTTCGTGGATGTTTTCATCAAAACAGTCGGCAGAGATCTTCAGTAAGTATGAACGTGTTTGTTCTCGTTCATCACTGAAAAGGATACTTTGTCAACAGCCTCAAGCGGGCAGCCCAGGCCTCTCTCTCCCCAGCTGCATCCTCTAGCTCACCTGGAAGGATCCCAAGTCTTTCCCCGGCCAGCTGTGAGACATAGTCTCTCCAGCAGGTCCGGGGTCTGCCCCTTGGTCTCCTCCCGGTGGGACGTGCCCAAAACACCTCGCCTGCGAGGCGCTCGGGGGGCATCCTGACCAGATGCCAGAACCACCCCATCTGGCTCCTCTTGACCTGGAGGAGGAGCGGCTTGACACCGAGCTCCTCCCTGATGGCAGAGCTCCTCACCCGATCTCTGAGTGAGAGCCCAGCCACCCTGCAGAGGAAGCTCATTTCAGCCGCTTGTACCCACGATCTCATTCTTTGGGTCACCACCCACAGCTGGTGACCATAGGTGAGGGTTAGAACGTAGATCGACTTGAAAATCAAGAGCTTTGCTTTTCGGCTCAGCTCTCTCTTTACCACGACGGACCGATGCAGCGTCCTAGTTATTGCTGATGCCGCACTGATCTGCCTGTCGATCTCCCGCTCCATCTTTCCCCCACTCGTGAACAAGACCCCGAGATACTTAAACTCCTCCACTTGGGGCAGGACCCTGTCCCTGACCCGCAGAGGGTATTCCACCCTTTTCCGGGCGAGGACCATGGTCTCGGATTTGGAGGCGTTAAACAGGAAAAAGTTCCTGTTTAACTATTTTAGTTGGTGGTGTGCCTCAAGATTTTTTTATTTTTTTTTAAAAGAAAAAAATATATATCTATGCATGATGTCCAGGAAAAAAAAGAGAATTTCACAACTTGCCAAAAAAATGTCGACTGTCATCTTTAAAATGACTTTTGAGGAAGAACAATTTCAAAACAGCTCGGCTAAAATTTTCAGATAAAAAAATTGTGTGAAATTTCACTCCCTGAATGAACTTAGGGAGGAGACGGCAGCTCAGTGGTTAGAGCGTTCGCGGGTTCACGTCCCACAGAGAGCACGTCTAGGGTCCTTGGAGAAGACACCTAACCCCTGCTTCTCCCACCATTGGGCAGCCTGCTGCGGTGTAAGGAATGCATTTCACAAATTTCCCCGGTGAGGGATGAATAGAGTAATTCATTTCATTTCAACCTTTTTAATTTCTTAATCTACAGTAAATATTTACAGGGAGAGGTTGCCGTGGTAATTACTATTTGGCTGACTTCCTTTTTAAAGCTGTCAGCGTTTCAAGAACTGTAAAACTTGTAAAACCTGAGTGTGTGTGTGAGTCAGAACAAAAAAAAACCCGACAGTAGTCTAACTGGTAGTGTAATATGTTATTCTTTATTTATCACTGCAGGGGGTTTAAAAAATGATTATTATTATTATTACATCTGGAGGAACATAGTAGAAAAAGTTTCAAAAAAGTCTTCTGCACAGTTTAATTCTTGATCGAGACGTTTCGACTTCCATCCGGAAATCATTTTCAATCTGAATGAAATGGACAGAAAACTGGATCTATTTATACTAACCTGAGTAAAAAGTAAAAAAATAGTAAGAAGGGCTCAACCAATGAGCCTGTGTTACCTAAACGAAGCAACCACTCCACAAAAGACTTTACCAACACAGAAGAGAAGCCTCAAGTGGTCCACAGTCTGCTGTACATCTGCATCTTAAATCCACCAAACACACTTTTGAGGACAGTGAGGTGAAGATTCTAAGTAGAGAGAAAGGTTGGTTTGAAAGAGAGGTGAAAGAAGCCATCTTTGTGATGAAAGAAAATCCCTCACTGAACCGGAGTGGAGGCGTTAGATACATTCCGCCCGGTATTTACAGCAGCCTTTTGAAGCCATGGACTAAAGATGACACCTCGTGACCCAGTTTCACGCCTCTCGTTAGCAGGAATTTCTATTCACTGGGCTTTTAGCATTTTTATAATAGGTTCGTTTACTGGTCTGTGGCTACAATAGGAGCCATTCACGGCCATCTTAAGTAACACAGGCTCATTGGTCAAGCCCGTCCTTACTATTTTTTTTACCTTTTACTCAGGTTAGTATAAATTAGATCCAGGTTTCAGTTCATTTCATTCAGATTGAAAATGATTTCCGGATGGAAGTCGAAACGTCTCGATCAAGAATGAAACTGTCCAGAAG
Source organism: Neostethus bicornis (assembly GCA_902685375.1). NCBI lineage: Eukaryota > Metazoa > Chordata > Actinopteri > Atheriniformes > Phallostethidae > Neostethus > Neostethus bicornis. Next base: position 15,376,520 of record CACRXE010000003.1, on the reverse strand, counting down.
ACTTTTTTGAAACTTTTTCTACTATGGATCACTCCTGGATGAATGAGGGACTACACGGATCTGGAGGAACATTTTACAAATGGAACTGTGTTTTGGTTTAGATTTGTTACTTGGTCTTGAAGGTTACGGATTTTCCATGTCTGAAGGTGACGGTGCAGTGTGACTGGTTGTTAATGTGTAATGCTGTTTGACTAGATCTTGGTATTCACACCAAGGAAATGACAAAGGTTCACATTCATGCTTTTGTACTCTTAGCCAATCTATAGCACACGTAAGTCTTTTTTTCTGTTTCAAGTGTTAAAGCATATCTAAAGAGGCCCATTCCACAAATGGGCCATTCCTAACACTTGAAGTGGACGGATGAAGTAAAAGAGTAATCTACGTATCGATAGGCGTTTTTTTTTTTTTTTATTAAGATCATAGTACAGCAGTGAAGTTGTTTGTTAATTGGTTTTTATGACGTTTCTGTAATCATTTACTACTCTGTGTAATAAATGGGAAGTACTGAGAGTTGTTGTTTACGCAGACTTTGGTCTCTTTCAGTCTTGTTTTGCGATAATTAAAGAACACGAGTTTTTTACAGAAAAAAATGAACCGAAATGAGCGTCCTCCGCAAGGTGGCTGGGCTCTCACTCAGAGATCGGGTGAGGAGCTCTGCCATCCGGGAGGAGCTCGGTGTCGAGACGCTCCTCCTCCAGATCGAGAGGAGCCAGATGGGGTGGTTCGGGCATCTGGTCAAGATGCCCCCCGCCCCGGAGCGCCTCGCGAGCGAGGTGTTTTGGGCACGTCTCACCGGGAGGAGACAAAGGGGCAGACCCTGGACCCGCTGGAGAGACTGTCTCACAGCTGGACAGGGAACGACTTGGGATCCTTCCGGGTGAGCTGGAGGATGCAGCCGGGGAGAGAGAGGCCTGGGCTGCCCGTTTGAGGCTGTTGCCTCCGCGACCCGACCCCGAACAAGCGGAAGATGATGTAACGGAAAGGTTTTTACGTTATTTAACAAAAATTTTCTGTTACATAAAGATCAGTATGCAAATTAGATAACGTGGTATTCATGTGCTGTCTTTGTGATTGTAGGGATTCCTAGTTTTTAGTATTTCAGTTCTAGTGAGTTCCTTATGGTCACCAGCTGTGGGTGGTGACCGAAAGAACCCGATCATGGATACAAGCGGCTGAAAAGCCACCCTGGGCTACCTCTCCAGGGTGGCTGGGCTCTCACTCAGTGTGAGGAGCTCTACCATCCGAGAGGAACTCTGAGTAGAGCCGTTGTTCGTCCAGATCGAGAGAAGCCAAAAGAGATTGTTCAGAGATGGTACACTGGAAGGAGACCCAGAGTCAGACCCTGACCCAGAGTCAGACCAGGACCAGCTGCAGAGACTATGTCTCACAGCTGGCCTGACTAGGGATCCTTCCGGGTGACCTGGAGGATGCAGCTGGGTTGCCCCAGCGATCCGACCCCAGATAAGCGGAAGACCTCAAAACAGAACAGTTATAGTAGAAAAAACCCAGAATAAGTTTTTCTTTTTGATAGTAAAAATCAAATCTTGCAATCAACACACTGTTTTATAGATAAATCAAATGAGAGAGTTGAAATAATTTTGTTTTTTAACCGGGTTTATTTTCCATTAATATTAGTGCGGCTTATGTACTGCTGAGGGTGAAGCTGAATGTGAAACGCCACGTCCGAGAGAAGAACACGATTCCCAAGATCTTCTCAGAAACCGTGCAGCGCTACGGAGACAAAACGGCTCTGATCTGCGAGGGAACCGGAGAAAGATGGACTTTCCACCAGCTGGATGAGTACTCAAACAGAGTGGCTAACCTACTGCTAGACCGTGGTTTCAAGGTACAGCGTCTGCGCAAAAAAAAAAAAAAACTTTCTCAGAGTTAAAAAGATTAGCCCTAATAAATATTTTTCTTTTTTTTTTCTAGGAGGGGGACGTTGTGGCTCTTTTCATGGAGAACAGGTCTCAGTATGTCGGCCTCTGGTTGGGCATGGCTAAGATCGGAGTAGAAGCTGCTCTCATCAACTTCAATTTGAGACTTGAAGCCCTGGTTCATTGTGTCACCATCTCTGACGCCAAGGCCGTGATGTTCGGATCAGAGCTTGCTGACGGTATGTGTATGGAAGTAAAGACTTAGACTATCCTCCTCTATTATTACTTCCGCTGATGGAAGCTGCATTAATAATGTGGGAAGTGAGTGTGCACAAAAAGCAACTATGGCTCTAAAGCATTTAAAGAGGGGTCTTCTTGGTATCAATGAGAGGAACTCCAAAGGACAAAAAGAGAAATGGAAAAGGTCTTTATTACGTCCCACGTGCACCCGTTCAAAGTCTTGCGTTTATCTGAGAGGAGAAAATCCTCTTAGATAAATGAGAATCTAAAATCGATAAGACACACTAACTGAGATGTCAAGAGAGATATTAGACAGACGTGAATGTGCGACGAGGTGGAGAGTAAATACAGAAAGTAATAACCCAATGAAAATAACTGAGCTCGTTTGTGATTACTGGAAGACGTACTGTAAATAATTTGAATGTGCAAACAAAGTCTGGTTTCATTCAACAGTAGACGTCATGTGTGGGTTTTCTGAAACTTTTGGTTCACTTTGAAATTATTAAATCCGTTCCGTCATCTTCCGCTCATCTGGGGCCAGGTCGCGGGGGCAGCAGCCTCAGACGGGAAGCCCAGGCTTCTCTCACCATGGCTGCATCCTTCAGCTCACCCGGAAGGATCCTGAGTTGTTCTTGGCCAGGCAGCTGACAGGTATCGGCGGACGAAGCGGAACGCAGCTTCGGTGGTGGTTGAGGCAAAGGCCCCAGCTCGGGAGGAGTTCGGCGAGACCATGATTAGATCTACTCGCCTTTTTGTTTTTGAATATTTTAGCTGGATAGACTCGTTTTTTTTCAGGTACAGCTGTTCGATTTAATTACCTGAGGACAGAAGGAATAGACGACCTTTTAAAGCGCTCAGTCTTACAGCTCAATGAGAGGAACTTGTTACTTAGGGCACTCTTCTGGGTCGTGACCACATCATGTAGAGAGTGACGGGGATTTTTCAGGATGCCCTGCATTAGAGCCCTCACCCTCCATCCAAAACTACTCCCACAGAGTTCCTGTTTCTTCCCACAACAGATGCACATTTTTTAATCAGTCTGTCCAGCCGATTGTTGTCCCTTGTGGTTGAGCTGCCTCCCCAGCAGACGACCGCAAAGACGACTGTACTTACAGCTCGATTTCACTGATCTGAAAACTGTGATCTTAACGGCTATAAAGAATGACTAAGTTTGGAAGTATTAACTCCGATATGAAGCAAGTGATTTGTGGATCGGATGTGGGACATATTCTTTAAGTTATCAAAGCAAAAGCAGGCCTTTTCAGAATCAGAAATACTTTTTACTGAGTTGGTCAAAATCAAACAGTCAGCATTACCATCATGGTACAAAGCTCATCGGATCTAATTATTTTTTATAGAAATGACTGTTATCAGTTTTTTATTATGTCGTTCTGTTTTTTCTTTTTTTTTTTCTTATTATCTAATCCTTTTTAAACTCATATCCAAAGCTTTCTTTAACTCCCCTCTTGCTTATCTTTAAACTGTAACAGTCTGTCTCTTATCTGTTTTAATGTTTTTCTAGCAGTACGAAACAACCACTTGACGTTTTATGGCTGAGATTTATTATATTCCCAATCTCTACATGTTGTCCTTTTCTTATGTGACTTTTAATCCGATTTTCTCCGTTTTGTTTTTGCTGTCCCCACAGCGGTGTCTGAGGTCCACAGTTCAATGGGAAAGGCAGTGCAGATGTTTTGCTATGGAGACTTGGATTTTAACCGCATCCCGCAGGGAACAGAGTGCCTGAAAACCCTGGTGGCTGCAGCTTCTTCTCGTATGCCTCCCCCGCCAAAGCGCTGCTTCACAGGTCAATACACTATTTTTGTATAATACATCATGCGGAATGTAAACATTTGAGACTAAAGCCAAAGGTTTTTATTTTGTAAGAAAACATAGTTACATGCAATACAATTTGAATGCTATTTTAAATGATTATAGAAACATTTTATAAAACTTGAGATCTAAATTAGCATATTATAATCAAAGCTGAGCATCACAAGAGTAAGGGATTTTGACAACTTTTCACTCCAGTCAGTTACATGTCAAGGGTTTAAAACCCCGAAAGCATTGCACCGTGCTGACACAGCATCGGGAACGTAATTGCAGGGTGGCTGGCCTCTCACTCAGCGATCGGGTGAGGAGCTCTGCCATCTGGGAGGAGCTCGGTGTCGAGCCGCTCCTCCTCCAGGTCGAGAGAGGCCAGATGTGGTGGATCAGGATGCCCCCCGAGCGCCTCACTGGTGAGGTGTTTATGGCACGTCCGACCGGTAGGAGACCAATAGGTAGACCCCGAACCCGCTGGAGAGACTATGTCTCACAGCTGGCTGGGGAACAATTCAGGATCCTCCAAGGTGAGCTGGAGGATGCAGCCGGGGTGAGAGAAGCCTGTGCTTCCTGTCTGAGGCTGTTGCCCCTGTGACCTGGCCCCAGATAAGCGGAAGCCGACGGAATGGAACCTATTTAAAATTGGACTATTAGAAGAAAGTGCAGGTAAAATACTTTCAGTTATCATTTGCACGGTAAAAAAAAGTATCGTTTTTAGACTTAAGCTGCTTGGCCCAGTTCAGTCCTAATTCTGTGCACCAATAAGATGCCAGTTGGAGTTTCTCAGAGTCTGAGATCGCTCATGTTAAGCCTTTACAGGGTGTAGCGGCCGAACATGGCTGCACTAGTTGTCGGGCAAAACAACCGAAAGCATCTTGTGTTAGAAAACAAGAATTATCAGTTTCCCTTAGTTTGAAAGTGTGTGCGCCAGTTCAGAATTAGAAAGGTGAAAAAACGTTTGCCTTTTAAAGGGTTGAAGGCGTAACCAAGAAAAAAATATTCTTACTTAGTTTGGCAACTATTTTTTAAAGCATATCTATGTCATAATTTTTTGTAAGGATGTCTACTTTTATTTACCTAAAACTCCACAAGTTAAAATCTTCTGTGTCCGTTGTCTGATGCGGTCATCATTAGCCTCTTCCGCTTTCTGAGAATGAGTCTTACTGTTCTTCTTTTACAAAGCTCCTTGGTAATGCTCAGTAGCCCTTCCCAGTTTTTTGAGGTCTAGACTTTTACATTCTGTGTTTTGTGTAGTAGTAAACCTGAACACCTTCAAAGACTTCACCTTCAAAGACTTCAAAGTCTAAAAAAAATATTTAAAATGCTCCGTCTGTTTTCTTTGATGGCTTTTCCAAAACATGTGTTTTTCCTTTGAAGCGTTTGACCAGTCCTATTTTAGCAGCATTTGTTGCCATGTAGACTAAAATCAGCAGGACTTCCGTAAAGTTCTTCAAAATTTGTTCTGCTGGCATTTATTGCTATCTTTGCAAAGTGAACGGCAATTAAAATTTTGCTTCGGCCAATCAGATTTTGAGTTGGTTTCTCAAAGCCTTCACACAACGCAGGCCAACTTTCATCACTGTTTTTTGACCCGTCAAAGAGCAGGTCTAGTTAGCCGAGTAGAAGAAGACTAAATCTTCAAACTTGATTGGTTACTTCTTTTTAATATAATGTCTATTATTTTAAAATAAAAGTGTATCAAACAATAAATTGACTTTACTCTGCCTTCACAGGTGTTCAATTTTAGTTCTACTAAATGTCTCTGTTGCATGCCGAATCCCACCAAACCTCCCAAAAAAGGGCTTGTAGTTTCATTAAAGTTAGTCTTGTATTGAAAGATAAACACATAAGCGAAAAGTATTGTTGCGTTGCACATCACTAGTTCACGCTCATCAGTAGTGAAGATGCACCATCATTTATTTTAGCAATGAAATATAGTTTATATCAAATCTGTTCCGTTGATTTTGACTTATCCGGGGCCAGGTCGCAACAGCCTCAGACGGGAAACCCAGGGTTCTCTCACTCCGGCTGCATCCTCCAGCTCACCCAGAAGGATCCTGAGATGTTTCCTGTCCAGCTGTGAGACATAGTCTCTGCAGCAGGTCCGAGGTCTGTCTCTGAGTCTCCCTACGGTGGGACGTATCCAAAACATCTGACCAGCGTGGCACACCGGAAGGCATCCTAACCAGATGCCCCAACCACCCCATCTGGCTTCTCTCAACCCGGGGGAACAATGGCTCTAATCCGAGCTACTCCCGTTAGGCTGAACTCCTCACTTTGTCTCTGGGTGAGAGCCCAGCCATCCTGCGGAGGAAGCTCATTTCACCCGCTTATATTTGTGATCTCGTTCTCTCTTTATGCATAAAAAATGTGTGAATGTTCCTACTGCATTCTGGGAAAATTCTCTTAAAGACGCAGACTTGTTTGGAACCAAGATCTGTTAAACCCAAACTTTATAGTGTTCAATATGTTTACATAGAATAATAGCTTTTATTAAAATTATTCAAATAATTGATCATATTTCACTAATAAAGATTGATGTTTGACAATATTTACATGTCAATATATTTATTTTTTATTGTTAGCAGATTTTTTTGGACTTTGCCGTTTTTAAGTAGCTCGCATGCTGAATAACTTTGCACACCTGTGAGTTAAAGCACCTCATTTAATTTTCTCTCTCTCTTTATTCCAGATCGCCTGTTTTACATCTACACATCAGGGACCACCGGAATGCCCAAAGCTGCTATTGTTGTGCACAGCAGGTACGTGGACAGCACCAAGATTTCAGACAGACGCACCAAAAACTGCAGCTGTTCGGGGGTGTAACTCGCTGGTTTCATTTGAAGGTACTACCGCATGGCAGCTTTGGTGTATTACGGCTTTCGGATGAGACCAGACGATGTGCTGTATGACTGCCTGCCTCTCTACCATTCTGCAGGTACGTGGGTTTGCATAGTTTGGGAAAAAAATATCGAGCTGTAAAAGATTTAGTTTCATTTAAAACGAATCACTTAGAGAGATTATGGAAAACATCTCCTGACATTCACAGATCAGACGTCTGCCCAAACTACGAACATGTAACCTTAGATGTCTTGTTCTTGTATGCAAAGCATGCCCGGGCAGGGCGAGCTGTTGGGTTGGGTCGATGTAGCTTGGTCAAATGACGGTTGCCTCACGTTTCCTCTAAAAACAAAGAAAAAGAATTTGTTTGTCACCACACCTTTTTTTTTTTTATTTATTTAACTCTCTATTTTAAAAATGTTTACAAAGTATCTGAAATAAACAACAACGATTGTGTTTTTTATTATAAAACAGATTTATTTATTTATTTAAAGAGTGATGCATCATGCTTTTTTTGTTTGTTTTTCATCCACTCAGGAAATATTGTGGGAGTGGGCCAGTGCATCATCCACGGAATGACTGTCGTCGTTAAGAAAAAGTTCTCCGCATCCCGTTTCTGGGACGACTGTGTCAAATACAACTGTACTGTAAGCGACATGTTCAATAACTCATTTATTCATATGGTGGTTTTTAGCAGTAAATATTCTCATAATTAAGAGTTACTTTTAATCCTCTCAAACTTTTTTCTGTTTTTCCAAAAGATAAGACTGTAGAAGTGATAGTGTTAAGAGATAAAAACAAAATGAGCTGTACACGAAGAGCTGGAACTCATTGCTAAGGACAAATGTTCAAAACATGAACAGGACGTGAAAAAAATGTTTGTTTCTTCTGATAACCTGATATATTTTCATTTTTTTAATCATTAATAAGAATAAGATTAACTTTGAACATTCAACTTTTTATTTAGATATAGATTTAAAAAAGGATCAATATTTCCTTCCTCAATAACACTTTCTTAACATTATCTTATTGTATTTCGGAAGAAATTCGAGACCATGGTCCTCACCCCGAAAAGGGTGGAATGCCCCCTTCAGGTCAGGAACAGGGTCCTGCCCCAAGTGGAGGAGTTTAAGTATCTCGGGGTCTTGTTCACGAGTGGGGGAACGATGGAGCGGGAGATCGACAGGCGGATCGGTGCGGCGTCAGCAATAACTAGGACGCTGCATCGGTCCATCGTGGTAAAGTGAGAGCTGAGCCGAAAAGCAAAGCTCTCGATTTACAAGTTGGTCTACGTTCCCACCCTCACCTATGGTCACCAGCTGTGGGTGGTGACCAAAAAGAATGAGATCGCGGGTACAAGCAGCCGAAATGAGCTTCCTCCGCAGGGTGGCTGGGCTCTCACTCAGAGATCGGGTGAGGAGCTCTGCCATCCGGGAGGAGCTTGGTGTCGAGCCGCTCCTCTTCCTGGTCGAGAGGAGCCAGATGGGGTGGTTTGGGCAACTGTTCAGGATGCCCCCCATGCACCTCGCTGGTGAGGTGTTAACGGGCACGTCCCACCGGGAAGAAACCAAGAGGCAGACCCCGGTCGTGCTGGAGACACTATGTCTAATAGCTGGCTGGGGAACGACTTGGGATCCTTCCGGGTGAGCTGGAGGACACAGCCAGGGTGAGAGAAGCCTGGGCTTCCCGTCTGAGGCTGTTGCCCCTGCGACCCTGCCCCAGGTCAGCGGAAGACAACGGAACGAATGAAAGAAAATGTGTCCCTTTTTTCAGTTAAAACTAAAAAAAATCAGTTGGATTCATTCAAGTTAAATTTGGCGATTGGAATGATTCTGAGCTATTTTTGTTTTTCGACCACTCTTTCTTTCCATTTAGATCGTGCAGTATATCGGTGAAATCTGCCGGTATCTCCTCAACCAGCCGGTACGAGAGTCGGAGCAACAGCATCGGGTGCGCATGGCACTTGGCAACGGCCTGCGCCAGTCCATATGGAAGGAGTTCATGGACCGATTCAACATCCCGCAAATTGCTGAGTTTTACGGAGCAACCGAGTGTAACTGCAGCTTGGGTAACTTTGGAAACAAGGTGAGGAATGAATCAAGTTTTTAATTTAAAACCCTAATTACAGACGCTGCTTATCTTCTATTAACATCTGTTTTTTCCGTCTGTGCTCTAAGGTTGGAGCATGTGGCTTTAACAGCCAAATTCTGCCCTTCATCTACCCCATCAGACTGGTAAGAGTGGACGAGGAGACAATGGAGCTCATTAGAGGTTCGGATGGGGTCTGCATTCCCTGCAAACCAGGTGAGTTCAAATATTGCTATGTCAAGTTTTTTTGAAAACTGCTCGTACCTGTTTGTTAGGTTTCGTTGTATTCCATTTATCTGGGGCTGGGTCACTGGGGCAACCGCCTCAGACGGAAAACCCGGGCTTCTCTAAACCCAGCTGTGTGACATAGTCTCTCCAGCAAGTCAGAGGTCGGCCTTTGGGTCTCCTACTAGAGGGACGTGCCCGAAACACCTCACTAGCGAGGCACTCCGGAAGGCATCCTAACCAGGTGCCCGAACCACCCCATCTAGCTTCTCTCGCCCCAGAGGAGCAACGGCTCTACTCTGTGCTTCTACTAGAAAAGTCTTTATCTTTTAGTGAGAGCCCAGTCACCCTGTGGAGGAAGCTCATTTCGTCCGTGATCTTGTTCTTTCGGTTACCACCCACAGTTGGTGACCATAGGTGTGGGTGGGAGCGTTAATCGGCTGGTAAATCAAGAGCTTTACTTTTCGACTAAGCTCTTTCTTTACCACGACAGACCGATGCAACGTCCTAATTATTTTGGACCCGCACCGATCCGTCTGTTGATCTCCAGCTCCATCTTTTCCCCACTCTGAAACAAGAGATACAGTACTTAAACTCCTCCACTTACGGGCACAACCCTCTTCCTGACCTGCAGGGGGCATTCCACCTGTTTGTACCACTGGTAAACTCAGACTAGAAACTTTAAAAAAAAAAGTAGCTTTACATCAAATTTTTCAGGGGTACGAGTCATTTCAGGCTGGACTGTAAATGAGAAATATCTGACATAAAAAAAAAAAAACCTTTTGTTGTTTAATTTCCAGGTGAACCAGGGCAGCTCGTTGGCAGGATCATTCAGAATGACCCTCTGCGTAGATTCGATGGCTACGTCAACCAGACGGCAACTAACAAGAAAATCGCACACAGCGTTTTCACAAAAGGAGACAGTGCCTATTTGTCTGGTAAGAATTACAAACACGTATACACACACCCTGCTTCTTCTTCTGCTTTTGTCATTTTTCTTCAGGGGTCACCACAGCAAGTCAGTCCATCTAACCCTATCTCCTGCATCCTCTTCGGTCACACCAACCATCTTCATGTCTTCCTTCACTGTATTCATGAACCTCCTCTTTGATCTTCCTCTAGTCCTCTTTCCTGGTGGTTCCAAATCCAGCATCCTTCTTCCGATGTACTCGGTCTCTCTTCTCTGCACATGTCCAAACCATCTCAGTCTGGTCTCTCTGACTTTATCTCCAAAACCTCTAACATGTGCTGTTCCTCTGATATACTCATTTCTAATCCTGTCCATCCTGGTCACTCCCAGAGAGATCCTCAGCATCTTCATCTCTGCTACCTCCATCTCTGCTTCCTGTCTTTTCCTCAGTCCCACTGTCTCTAGACCAATCAGCATGGTGGGTCTCACCACGGTTTTGTACACTTTTCCTTTCATTTTAGCTGAAACTCTTCTGTCACACATCACACCTGATACTTTCCTCTACCCGTTCCAGCCTGCCTGAACACGCTTCTTCACCTCTTTTCCACACTCTCCATTGCTCTGGACTGTTGATCCTAGATACTTAAAATCTTCCACCTTCTTTATCTCTTCTCTCTGTAACCTCACTTTTCCATTTGGATCCCTCTCATTCACACACATGTACTCTGTTTTACTCTGACTAATCTTCATTCCTCTTCTTTCTAGTCCAAACCTCCACTGCTCCGACTGCTCCGACTTTTCCTATTTCTCACTCAATTGGTTTCCTTTCACAAGGTGACGTATTGATCATGGACAAGTACGGACACATGTACTTCAAGGACCGAACAGGAGACACGTTCCGTTGGAAGGGAGAAAACGTCTCAACTACTGAGGTGGAAGGAACTCTGAGCCGGCTGCTAGACATGAAGGATGTTGTTGTTTACGGAGTAGAAATACCAGGTAACAAACTTTGATCTGGTTTTTTAGATCTCTTTGAGTTTTTATTTGTTCAAAATCAAATGAAATCAAACTTTATTTAAAAAGCACTTTTCAAATAAAGTTACACAAATATTTTCCATAATTTAGATGTTTGAGCTCTTTGAGGAATTGCGATGAAGTTTTTTAATGTTATCAGCAGTGTGTGTGTGTGTGTGTGTGTGTGTTTCATCTGACACATAATTAGATTAATATTACAATCTTTTACATTTTTTTTCCCAGCATTGATACAAAAAATTCATGATATTCTTCAGAAATTATTCTGACATTATGTGTGTGTGTGTGGGAACAGGAGCAGAAGGGAAAGCTGGCATGGCAGCCATCGCTGATCCACATGGAAACACTGACCTGGAGGAGTTTTTTAACCAGTTGGAGAAAGTTCTGCCTCCATATGCCAGACCAGTCTTCCTTCGCTTCCTCCCAGAAGTCAGCAAGACAGGTGAGATTATTCTTTTATGATTGATTTTCTAAAACGACTAGAATTTTCACACCACTGATGAGAAAATCTCAATCACAATTAAATTCCTTTCTGCTGCTTAAAAATCCATAAAGAAATTTTTTTTCAATGTGTGTTTTTTTAGGAACCTTTAAGTTTCAAAAGACGGATTTGCGTCGTGAAGGCTTCGATCCCATGGTCGTGTCAGACAAACTGTACTTTCTGGATTCCAGCAGGCGGCGCTACATCCCACTAGATGAAGACCTTTACCTGGCAATACTGTCGGGGAAACACAAATTTTGATAATCTGGGCTGAACACTACATCATCACACACACACACACACACTGACAAAAACGCACACACACACACACACATATAGAAAGACAAAAAAAAGGTTGACATTGCTTGTTGAATTTGGCTGATAGATTTCCTCCGTTAAAGTAATAGCCATACACATTCAACCCGGTTCTTGAAAAAAAAAAAATTTAAAAATCCGAAAAAAAAAATCAAATAAATGCACGACACATTTTCCATTTTTTTCCATTTCCTCCCTCTCGCTACCTCAGCAAAACACAGAGAGGCACAAACACGACATTTAGGTTTAGTTAATGACATAAAAAAAAATCATACAGCCCAACCCATTAATGCCGGTTCATCACACACACCCCTCATGCGTTGCTGTTGGTGAAGGACGATGACAACCGGCTGCCTGAATGCAAAGACTTGAACCTCCAGATGAAAACCCAAACTTGAAGGATAGCGAAGAAGAACTTGAAGTGAGAACTACACAGGAAGTGTGTGGGACATCAAAAGGGACCTATAACGATTTGTTAATGAGATTAATTTCTGAATGAATTTTCGAGCTGCACTACTAGCCAGACGTGACAAACCTGATTCCAAACTCTACATATTTATGCTTTTACTTTCCAACAGGGTCCAAGCTTTTACATTTTATTTTTAAATCCCAGGGAACAACATAAAATGTGAAGAAAGCCATTTGATTAGACTAGAAAAGGAGCTGAAAAAAAGCTCCCGAATGCGCAGTGCAATAGTCGGCTATAAAATTGGAAACGCTGGTGTGTTCTTAAAGTTTTTTTTATTTAAATATTTCTGCGACATACCAAATATTTTAAATTGTTTTATATAATGCGGATCTTCGAATGTTGCAATTAGTTTTAGATTTTTTTTTTCTTTTGATTTATTTAAAATGTAACTTTACCATAATTTGCATCCAAATTTCCGACATTAGATTTTAAAAGATTTGATCCAATTAGATTTGCTAGTTTACACAAAAACAGGAGTTGTTCACATACTAAGCTGGTGTCTGCGAAAAGGGACGTGTCCATATCGACTAGATTAAGCCTCTCAGTAGGTTTCTTTACTATATTGTACGAAGTATAAAAACGACTTGACCGGAGAGAGAGAACTACCGGATCAGTCTGAACTGGATCGAATCCTTTAGAAGGATGTTTTCGATCGAGGAGAGCCGAGCCAAAGATTTACAAGTAGGAACATTTGAACCGGAGAAGACTCATCAAAATAGGAGGACTATGAAAGAAAAGTGAGAATGCTTTGTGATTCATGTTTTTTTTTTTTTCGTGCAATGTTTTGCCGTAGCTGTCATCCACGGTTGTAGCAGCAAGAATGAGAATCATCAACCATAAGCAGAGCTCTGTGCCTTACCGCGAGTTCACAGGCCCTGGCCCTCATATTTAATCTCAGAGATTTTTTCGCATGTCGGATTTGCTCTCATTCAGCTTTCCATCTTTCCTGTATGTCGATGACATGCAGAGCCGATGCAAACTGGCCGTTGTTTAGCCTTTCATTATTCACAACGTGTCATATAGCACAGCGATCGTCGCTTTTGAATTATGGAGAAAATAAATGTTGAGGAAAGCACCTATTTTGTCAGGCTGCTCTTGAATATTTTCAAAAGTTTTTTTTTTTTTTTGTGTTCCTAACTGTGAACCTACTTTGCTCTGTAAAATGTTTAATTTGCTGTTTGTTTGATGCTTTTTTGGTGTTCTATAGTTGTGGTGCGTGTTTGTTCAATGGCTAAGCACTTTTTATTTTAAGCCTTTGTTTTTTTTCTGCCATCCATCCCATTTTTTTCCCAGTTTTCATTCTTCCATGCTCCGCCCTCTCCATCCATCCCCATGTTTTTCCTTTAAGCTCTACACCACTGCTCTTTTTTTTTTGTTCAGCGTTGTTCATGCTATTTATGAAAATAAAAGCAAATTTAATTTCACTCAATGGTACTTTTTGAAATGGTTTGAAAAGATCCGGTGATAAAAAAGTTCCACTTATAAATCTTTTGAAAATATCAATTCATTTTTTTTTTTTGTTTGGTTTGTCTCGATTCTATTTTCTTTTAGCATTTCAAGATTTCTTATCCGAAATCTGAACACCCGATCGGTGCGGGAAAAAAAAGTAAATTTAGACTAGTTCATCATTCATAAATTTCTTTGTGTCAAGTGATTTTTTTTTAAAAACATATTTTCTTAGCAAAGACGTTGCACTGACTGGGTTTTAATCGTGATGGTTTGCTGTCTAACGATAGCAGCCATTAAAAAGCCAACAAAGCCATTTGGCAAGGCTGTTCTTTTGATGATGAGTGTGCAATGTTCTCATAAGTGTGTAAAAGGAACAAATGACTGATTCTAAGGATGTGGTTAAAAAGTGTGATTTATGTGTGTGTAAAGGGGAACAGTTTGGCCGTCATGATGCATCTCAACTCTTGACACCAGAGAGCAGGTGACTAGACGGCCCAATGGAACACTCAGAAAAAGATCTTAGAGTTTCATTTGTTTTGTTTTTTTTTAAATATTGTTATTTGTTACTTTGATCTTTATTTGCTTTTTCTTTTTGCGTAGTTTCGAAACTGGTTTTGGTTTAAAATTGGATTCACATCTGGATGGATGACAATCATTTAGTTGGTTTGGAACACTCCCATCTTCATTTTATAAAAAAAAAATACCATTGAGATGCACTAAAAACTGTCCAGGGATAAAAAATCGTTATCGTTGTCTGCGTGTTCGCCATTTTTTTTTGATAAATAAAATCTATACGACACAACACAAGTTTCCATACCATCCTTTCAGGAAAGAAAACTGGAGTTTAGAGTCGGTTTTACTTGATCTTGATTCATTTCCCCACAAAACGGCGTGTTGAAGAGTTTTAAAGAGTCATCAAAGTAATCACTTTAACACGTGGGACGTTCAGTTTTATTCTGTACGTGTTTAATCAGCTTCTATTTCTGTCATTAATGACGATGGAAATGATACAAGGTGTGTCAAGACGATGATGTGACTCCAAAAAACTGACATTTAAAACACTTGAATCTTACGGCAATAGCATTTTTAATGCTCTTGTGTTTGTGTGTTTTTCTGTTTTTTTTCTCCTGCTTTTTGCACCTTTTATCAGTTTACCTATTTTTGTCACATGACGACAAAGCTTGATCTTTTTTTTTTTTTTATAAGTTATCTTTTTTCAGCCTATGTGGAGAATGTAGATGAGGTGTGTGAGGTGCTGTGTGTACGAGACACACACACTGATGTCCTCTGATGGCTAGTTGTGAATGCACTGTACATGAGGAAGAACAGCTGTGCTGCAGATGGAAAATCATTAATAAATCTATTTAAATTGTTCAAATGGATTCTGTGATATTTATTCATACAATCATTCACAACTTAATTGAGTATTTTTGTTGAAATCAGGTGAAAGGCAGGGTACACCCTTGAAAAGTCACCAGTTTGTTACAAGATCACTTTTAAAAAAGATTTTTTTTTTTTCTGTAATGTACTGTTGCATGGCTACACGATGACGCACTGTTTAGCCCAGTGGCCTCGGGTCGGGGTGAGGCTGGGAACACTGGTCTTTCTGTGTGGAGTTTGCATGTTCTCCCCATGTATGTGTGAGTTTCCTCCGGGTACTCTGGTTTCCTCCCACCCTCCAAAAACATGTTGGGCTATTTGGCCACTACAAAAACTGTCCCTAAAAAAGTGAAGTGAGTGAGTGTGTGTGTGTGTTGTGTGGCCGTGCAACAGACTAGCGGCCTGTTAAGGGTGTACCCTGCCTCTCGCTTTGAATCAGCAGAATAGGCTCCAGCAGCCCCCGCGACTTTGTCAAGGAATAAGCGGTTCAGAAGATGAAATGAAAATGAAACACTGTAGCATAATATCGCATGAAATGTTAAGTACACGAGCTTTCAAGCTGGTCCTGCTTGAGAAAAAGAAAATGACCAAGTACAGTTAATTCATTCTAGAACATCATTCTTATGATTATTACTGACCTATTTTATGTACCCCTGTAAAAATCAGTATCAAGCAGGCTGAGGAGAACAGAGATCCAGCCCGAGGCCACAAAGACCTAGAAACGGCAAAAAAGTCAGTCTGTCACTGCTCCCCCCATGACTCATACCGCCTATCACATTTACAGCAAGTGTGTTAGGAGCTGCAGCTCCCGCATCGGCTTATTCAACCACAGCTGACGCTGCACAAACAGATAAGTTTCCAGGAGCAGACTTTATCGTCTCTAGAGACGGAAGGATGGTAGCATACTCTTTGAGTAAGATTGAGTAAAAAAAAAAATTTAACAGTAATTTCCCATCCCAAAAGAGTAGCTCCAGTTTGAATGTTTCTTGTTGTGAGTTATTTATTAAAATCATCTGAACAATAGTTCGTTTTAAACTGAGACATAAAAATAAAGTCTGTATATTTTCACATCTTGACGTTTTGATTCATACTTTGGTTGGAATTTCAGAGTTTCTGTAAGTTTTTTCAGTTTCCCTTCTTTTTCACAATTTGTTCCTTTTACCTGTTTTTTTTTTCTTGTTTCTTCTGAAAACCAGTTAAAAAAGCTGAAGAACAAAATAAAATATTTACTCAATCTTTATTGTTTTAGGACGTTTAGGGCATAATTTTCAGAACCACAAAGTTCGGAACACGGGGAACCACGGGGAAGTCCGTGCAAATCTAACAGTGTTTAAATAAGTGCACCAAAAAATACAGTTTAAACTTTATCTTTTTAACTATTCCCTCACCAAATTTAGATGACAAGAGGTGGGGTACACCTTGAGCAGGTTGCTAGCCTGCCACAGGTGATAAACTCTTGTTTTATTCTGTCCATCTACTTTTTGCGTATCTTTATTCTTGTGTGTGTGTTTTTTACTATGGGAGTGTATTGTGCTGTGCTGCAGGTGAATTATTCTATCCAAGCAGGGGCACCAAACGCTCTCTTCTCACCAACCTTTGAACAGTCTCTATATGTGATCAGAGGAGGGTTCGACTCAGTTTAAAACTGGCAAAAAAAAAAAAAACCCATTTGCCTGGTCTCGTGTCTCCACCACGGAAAACCAAAGAGATGGTGCTGGACATTCGACAAGCCCCCTCCTTCTTCCGCCCTATTGCCATCAAGGATGAAGAAGTGGAGGTGGTTAGCTCATATAAGTATCTGGGTCTTCAGTTGGACAACAAGCTGAACTGGACTAAGAACATGGAGTCTGCGTACAAGAAGAGCCAGAGTAGAATGTATTTTCTAAGAACACTAGCCTCCTTCAAGGTCTATCACACACCGCTGCACAAGTTTTATCAGGCAATTCTGTCAAGCGATTTATCCTATACAGTTGTGTGTTGGGGGACACAGTGTGATGAAAAGGGACACTCAGAAGCTACACCGCATCATTCAAAGGGCTGACTCTCTGGTTGGGCTTGGCCTGGACTCTGGGAAGAAGGTGGTGGAGCAGAGGACGTTGGAAAAAATAAGATCTTGCACTCAGTCTTCTCTTGACATAGGATTTCTGTGAGCACCAGACTTCTCTCACTGAGATGCTTCATGAACACACTTAAGAACTCTTTTGGGCCTAGGCAGCTGTGTCGGGCAGGAACAGAAGAGGGCTGCTGGGATTTTACTGATTTGATTGCTTGGATCTTTGCTTCCAATCACAAGCACTTGGCTCAGTGGTAGGCTCAGTGTTGGGCTCAGTGGTAGGTTTGGTGTTAGGGTCAGTGTTGGGCTCAGTGGTAGGCTCGGCGGTGGGCTCAGTGGTAGGTTTGGTGTTAGGGTCAGTGTTGGGCTCAGTGGTAGGCTCAGCGGTGGGCTAAGTGGTAGGTTTGGTGTTAGGGTCAGTGTTGGGTTCAGTGGTAGGCCCACACTGCTGTGTTAGGCTCAGTGGTAGGATCAGTTGTAAAGTGTCCTTGGACTGTGAGAAGTTGGTTTGAATCCCACTGAGCCGCCTAGATGTCCCTGGAGCAGACTCCTAACCCCCTAGTTGCTCCCACCATTGGCGCCATTGTGGCTGTTTGCTGCGGTGCTATGCAGCAAAGTAATTTCCCCAATGTGGAATTAAAAAGGTATTGTTTTTATTGTTTTACCTGTTATATCTATGAACATTCTTAACTGTGTATTTCGATGTGTGAATGGAAGAAACAAACGGCAAAGTAATTAATAAAGTATTTATCGATCTTTATTGAGGTAGCAGACCCTTCGCTCTCCACCTGGCAGACGTTTATTCATTCATCTTCAGAGCAACTTATTCCCATCAGGGTTGTCGGCCAGATGTTTAATGTCACTTTATTTCCCACAATTTTTTTATATGGGTAAACGTTTTGGAATTAAACATCCTTTAAACTTGAACTTGACTTAGAAAAAAATAACTTACTGGTCATATAAATAAAAATAGGTAAATTTTTAAAGTTTTTTTTTAATGTATGACTTAATTTCCTCCAATTTGACAAAAAATGTATAAAAATATGAAGTCAAGACGAATGTGAATCGTCTTTTAGTCTAAAAAAGTCAAAGTACTTTAGTTGTGCAAACTTGGGACTTTTTTAGTTGTTGTCAACATTGCGTCCTGATTTCACGTGAGCTCATTCAGAACCAGTTTCTTTTTTTTTTAATTATGTTTGTTTAAAACTGAAACATCTTTGACGAGTATTTCTGGAAGTTTCAGACTTTGTGGTTTGTTTCAAATGCTTAAAAAGTTTTTTGGACTTACCAGGTCAGCACTTGTATCTCAGCTGATTGACCACAAGTATGACTTCCAGTATGACTTGTGAGGTCTCCAACACTTGGCTTCTGTTCACACATCCCCTCTCATGATTGGCTAGTTACTGGGTGGGTGGATCAGGATTGGTAAATATTGCCACAGTCTGTCTAAGAGCATATAGTTCACATCAGGCTATGCTCTGATATCTTCGTCTCATCTTCTCACAGCGAACGTCTTGAAGTTTTGTTTCTCAGAAGCCATGAGGACCATAACAATTTCCATCACCGTGGTGATGTGCATGATGATGGTTCATGCAGATATCAAACCAGAGAGAGATTTCAACCTCCAGAAGGTAAAAAACAACCGTCTTTATGTACGATATATCTGTTTTTAATGTTGATCAAGTGCCATTAAGATAGAACACTCTGCACTGATATGTTTGGGTCACATTATTGAAGCGTTTATTCAAAACCAGTAAATCAATTGCTTCCATTGATAGGACACAGATGTCTATTTTCTCCATTTCATTGTTTCAGGTGAGTCTGACGGAGGTCAGAATAACATTTCCTGTGAAAGATATGACACCAGAATCCCTCACTGAGAGGAAGTCTGTTTGTGTACAGTGACTGATTTGACAGGTCACCATGATGAGACTTCCAGATAACTGTTGGATGCTCTGTGTCAACTCATTTTATTAAGATTCACATGATTACTTCAGTTTTTACTCTTATAATTTCTGAAGAAACTATTTGAAATTGTCCCGTTGTATTTAAACGATCACGTCTGAACAAGTTTAAATAGAAAAACATTGAGGTTAGCGGTGCAGCGTGGTACGAAAGCCACTGTAATTAGAAAAACAAGACATTGAGGTTGCTGTTTATTTTTAATTAAACCCACAAGCACCACCAGGTATCCTAAAATAGTCACAGCACACCTACCTGCTAACTAAATTAGCCCTTACATATTTACGCTGTTAAATTTAGTTTCACGTACAAATCGATGGTAGAAAAAGTCATTTTAAATGTATTCATGCGGTTTAGAACCAAGTGAGACAACGTTGTTGTTACATTTGAAAGAAGTTTGAACTGATAACCTCAACCTATTTCCGTTCAAACTAAAGTACTTTTAGAAAATTTTCTGGGATAAAAACAAGTATTTGGCAAATTTTCACCCTTAATTTCGATCAATTTTTACTTTGAAAAAAAAAAGGAAATATTCAAAGACAAAACTCTTTTTCACGTTCAAGAAAATCCTTAAAACTTTTTAAAACTTTTTTTAACAAGTCCGTGTAGTCCCTCATTCATCCAGGAGTGATCCGTAGTAGAAAAAGTTTAAAAAAAGTCTTCTGGACAGTTTAATTCTTGAACGAGACGTTTCGACTTCCATCCGGAAATCATTTTCAATCAGATTGAAAATTTCCGGAACAATCTGAAATTATTTTCAATCTGAAATCAGATTGAAAATTTCCGGATGGAAGTCGAAACGTCTCGCTTAAGAATTAAACTGTTCAGAAGACTTTTTTAAAACTTTTTCTACTAACTTCTTTTAACGTTTAAATATTTTAATTGTTCTATATTTTGTTAAATATTTTTCTTCAGTTTTAACTTTTGTTGATGTTTTGTTTTTAATTATGTAAGCATCTTTAAGTGTCTATAAAAGCGTTTATAAATAAAATTGATTATTTATTGTTATCATTTTGGTTGAGTTATTTGTTTTTGGTATGTGTGTTAGTTTGCAGGGAGATGGTACCGTGTGGGGTTCGCCTATGACTCCCCGAGCTTTGTCCCGTTCAGGGACAAAGTAAAGATCTCCATGGGGATCATCACACCGCTGCTCAACGGCAACGCCAACCTCACCATGTGGGAGCCAACGTAAGTTTGTGTGTGAAACGGGGACATACGTGTACAATATACACAAGCCAGGACAGTGTGTACCAAAGCAGGATGCGATGACTGTGATGAATAGATAACTAAATACACTCTATAATCTGTGTGTGTGTTTTAGGCCTTTAGGTTGTTTGACTAAAACCTACGAGTATGAAAGAACCAGCATACCTGGACAGTTCACCTACTTCAGCACACGTAAGTTTTTAATTGGTTAAACCAAAAAGAATAAGACTTATTTCGGTTTTGTCTTGTATTTGTACTCCACAAAAATCTACAATATGTCTGCAAAGTGAATGGATTCAGATTTATCAAATTTTTCTTATTTGAACTTAAAATATTTGTCAATGATGATAATTTTAATGTTTATTTTGCCAAAGAATGTGGAATAGGCATGATGAATTTGGGTTTTCCGTGCATCATAAAATTTTCGTCTATGCAATATCGCCCAAAACGTTGAAGGGATTTCAATGAAACTGCCTACAGTTAATTAAGTTTGTTTACTGGGATCCCCATTAGCTGCCCATTTC
Organism: Neostethus bicornis; assembly: GCA_902685375.1. Classification (NCBI taxonomy): domain Eukaryota; kingdom Metazoa; phylum Chordata; class Actinopteri; order Atheriniformes; family Phallostethidae; genus Neostethus; species Neostethus bicornis. Next base: position 15,355,644 of record CACRXE010000003.1, on the reverse strand, counting down.
ATGGTTGCTAGTCTTCCTGGGGTTACAATACTCAGCAATACAGCATAAGCATGGGAAGTGTATTGCAATAAAAATCAGCAAATACAAATCAGAGACCATGGTGCTCCCCCGGAAAAGGGTGGAATGCCCCCTACAGGTCAGGATTCTGTTCCAAGTGGTGGAGTTTAAGTATCTCAAGGTCTTTTTCACAAGTGGGGGAAAGATGGAGCTGGTGATCGGCAGATGGATCGATGTGGCATCCGCAACAATCAGGACACTGCATCGGTTAATCGTGGTAAAAAAAAGAGCTGAGCCGAAAAACAAAGCTCTGGATTTACCATACGATCTACATTCCTACCCTCACCTATAGTCACCAGCTGTGGGTGGTGACCGAAATAATGAGATCATGGATACAAGCGGCCGAAATTAGGTAGCTTCTTCTGCAGGGTGGCTTTGCTCTCACTCAGAAATAGAGTGAGGAGTTCTGCCATCCGGGAGGAGCTCACTGTAGAGCCGCTACTCCTCCGGGTCGAGAGAAGCCAGATGGGGTGGTTTGGGCATCTGGTCAGGATGCCTCCCGAATGCCTCTCTGAAGAGGCATTTTGGCCATGCCCTACTGGGAGGCGACCCAGAGGCAGACCGCAGACTGCTATGTCTCACAGCTGGACAGGGAACACCTCTGGATCCTCCCAGGTGAGCTGGAGGATGCACCCGGGGTGAGAGAAACCTGGGTTTTCCATGTGAGTCTGTTGACCACAGAACAGAACAGTTACTCTGTACCGAATTTAGATGAATTGATTGAACTTTGAGGGTCATGCGACCAAACAAGGTCAGAAATTGAAAGGGCAGGTGGAGGCATGTTGCTTCTTGTTTCTTTTTAATTCTCAGGTCACAACATGGAAAAGGACATCACTGTGGTGGAAACAGACTACACCGACTACGCTTTTGTACTGAAGCACAAGGTTTTCAACAGAGAGTACACACAGGTGGCTCTTTATGGTAATGACCAAGCCAGAAAAGATCCACAATCTACATCTCTGCTTTTTTTTTTTTGTAACTCTGCTGCATAATGGGTGTAGTTCATGACTTGATGTTCTAAACCTTTCCAGGTCGTACTCAGAAAGTCCGAATTGACACCTTGCAGAAGTTTAAAGCTCTTGCTTTGTCCCAGGGCTTCCCCAGGGAGGCCATTCTGATTCCACCTGCAGCTGGTAAAAAAATTAGAACATACTGTAAAGTAGATAAAAAGAAACGTGCAGTTTTAGGGTTGAGAAGTCACGTTTTCTGAAAATTGCCTTTTTTTATTTATAATCAGCAGAAGACTGCCCTCCGACCGAAACTGAACCTTAGGTAAGAGACTGTTAAATAAAAAAATCTCACAGATCTCCAAAATGTAACATTTGCACGTCTGTATTTTATTATTTTTTTAAATAATGATGCACATTTTAAATCTAATTTTGTTCATTCCTTTAGGTTCACCGACTCGTGCAACGAAGCAGCAAGCAAAGTTTTAGAGTTTATTATGAAATAAAGCCCAGTAACCACAATGATTGTTTATGGATCTCTTTGAAGTCACTCTACTATCTGATGTAATAAAACTATCCAGAATATTATCAATATTTTAGTAGAAAATGTTTTGTCCAATTTCTGTAATCCTATATAAAAATGATAAGTAATGCTGTTTTTTGAGCTGAATAAATGAACCAATGAACGTTAGTGTATAAACCAATCAGAATGACTCATTTGTGTGTTTGTCTCTGTCCATCCCCCGATGAGAAGAATGACTAGAGAAAATAAAAACGACTACAAAGCATGGTTTATATAACAACAAAAAAGTCAATCCAGTTGTACATCGTATGATTGAATGGAAAACATGCGTCACAGTGGACGTCATCCATTTGATCTCTTTTTGTGTAGTTAAACGATTGGGAGTGAATGGGTAAAGAGACAATAAATATAAGTCCTCACAAAAAAAGATTATAAAGGATAAGTTCAGCCAATCAGAACCAGGTAAAAATCCGGTCGTCATCATGAAGCAAAGTTCATTCATTCATCTTCTGAACTGATTATCTCTAGTCGGGTCACGGTGTTTGTCGGAGTTTAGCTCGACTGCATTAAAGCGAGAAAGCAGGATACACCCCGAATAGATCACCAGTCTGTCGCAGGGGCACACACGCACAACCATCCACACACACTTGTTCCTAGGGACAATTTCGTGGTAGCCAGTCAATCTAACATGTATGTTTTTGAAGGGTGGGAGGAAACAAGTGTACCTGGAGGAAACCGACTCATACACGAGAAGAACATCCAAACTCTGCACAGAAAGGACAGTGTTCCAAGTCTCGTCCCAACCAGGATTCAAACCCCAACCTCCTTTCGTTGAGGCCACTGTGCCAAACACTGTGCCTCCGTGCCGCTAGAAGTAAAATTGAAATCTTTATCTGGACTTTTTAAAAAAAGGAATCGGACAAAAGGCCTTTCTGAAAACAAGTCTGGGAGTTTCAGGAGAGTAGTTTGTTCCCCCTCTCTGTCCTGTTTCCCCCCTCCCTCTTGTCTGTGTGTGTGCAACAAGTCACACCTGAAAATCATCTACTCATCTGCTGGAGCATAAATGGAACTGTTTTTGACACACTCTTCCCCAGATCATTTGTTTACCATGCTTGACCTGTTATCCAGTTTTTGGCTCCAGGTTCTACGTCAGAACCTGCCTAATTAATCTGTTTTTGTCTTCTTTATTTGGACTTTTTATCGATCAAATAAATCTGCTTGTGATTTCTTCATGTGGACCTGTTTGTTGTGTCAAGGGTATATTTTTGGCCTTAGCTCCACATCATGACAGGGTAACTACAAAAAATAGTCTCCCAGATTATCATATGGAAAAAGACATATCGTTCTGATCATGAAGTCACAGAACAGGAAAAGGATTCCTCTCACAACCAACTTTACATCCCATAAAATGAGAAATGATGACATAAAATAATACCAATAATTTCATTACTAAAGGCATCAACAAATCCTATTTGATTGAAAGGAAACTTGTATGAAACACGACCACCTCCCTTTTTCAGATGAAATCAGCTTCTAAAAATCTGACATGTATTGATCGGCTGATCTTTTAGATTTAATCTTCAAACTCCAATCTGTAACTTCAAACTATTCCAAACCAAAAACACGATTTGATCACAGCTACAAAAGAAGAGATAAAGAGATTCATGGGACTTTGCTCTTTCGGCTCAGGATTTCTTTGTAAAGGGGTGAGAGGGAAGTCAGAACAAACAGCTCATTCAAAGGAACCGTTTGACCCAGAAAGAAGAACGAGTGCCAGGCAGCAGATCCCTCAGAACGATGTATCTCCCAATTCTACTGGTTTTTCAGCTAACTTGGACCCTTTTCGGGGCCCCTGTGTTGCAACTAAATCCAATCTCCCCACAGGAGGACTTTGATTTAAATCAAGTAAGTGGTGGGAGTTTTTATATTGTGACACGTTCTGTCTGTTATTCCTGATTTTATACTTCAGTGTTCCTCAAAGAAAAAAAATGGTATTCTAGCATGTTTTGATCAGATTTGTTAATTTCTTTCAAGTTCTATGACAGAAATGTTTTTTTTTAAGTTTGTCCTTCCAGTTTTCCACCCCTATAGTCCCAGGAACAGCTTTGGCCTAGAGGGGATTTGAACCAGGTTCTCCAGTAACTCTACCACTAGGCCAACGTCTCTGGGACCAGAAATGATTTTTTTTTTTTTATTTCTTGACAAAACAAAGCATAATAACCCTCATTTATCTTTTTTTTGTCCTGAGTAATAATGTACTCAGACTTTAACTTCAACAGTCACATCAAATCAATTCCATCAGCAGCCTTTTACCACCTGAAAAACAGCCAAAATCAGAGGTTTGGTTTCTAAAACAGATTTAGAGGTTCTTATCCATGCATTTGTTTCCAGTAGGTTAGATTATTGTAACGGTCTACTCACTGGTTCTGAACAAAAAGGCCTTAAAACAGCTGCAGTTTATTCAAAATGCTGCTGCTCGAGTCCAAACAAGAACTAGAAAATATGATCACATTAGTCCTGTGCTCAAGTCTCTGCACTGGCTTCCTGTGGCTCAGAGAATAGACTTTAAAGCTGCTCTGCTTGTGTTTAAGTCTCTCCATGGTCTAGCACCAAAGTACATCTGTGATATGCTAGTACCTTATGAACCGTCTAGAACTCTGAGGACCTCTGGGACCGGCCTCCTGCTGGAGCCTAGAGTCAGGACTAAACATGAACCATCTAGAACTCTGAGGACCTCCGGGACCGGCCTCCTGCTGGTGCCTAGAGTCAGGACTAAACATGAACCATCTAGAACTCTGAGGACCTCCGGGACCGGCCTCCTGCTGGTGCCTAGAGTCAGGTCTAAACATGAACCGTCTAGAACTCTGAGGACCTCCGGGACCGGCCTCCTGCTGGTGCCTAGAGTCAGGTCTAAACATGAACCATCTAGAACTCTGAGGATGTCTAGGGCCGGCCTCCTGCTGGAGCCTAAAGTCAGGACTAAACATGAATCATCTAGAACTCTGAGGACCTCCGGGACTGGCCTCCTGCTGGTGCCTAGAGTCAGGACTAAACATGAACCGTCTAGAACTCTGAGGACCTCCGGGACCGGCCTCCTGCTGGTGCATAGAGTCAGGACTAAACATGAACCATCTAGAACTCTGAGGACCTCTAGGACCGGCCTCCTGCTGGTGCCTAGAGTCAGGACTAAACATGAACCATCTAGAACTCTGAGGACCTACGGGACCGGCCTCCTGCTGGAGCATAGAGTCAGGACTAAACATGAACCATCTAGAACTCTGAGGATGTCTAGGGCCAGCCTCCTGCTGGAGCCTAAAGTCAGGACTAAACATGAACCATCTAGAACTCTGAGGACCTCCAGGACCGGCCTCCTGCTGGTGCCTAGAGTCAGGACTAAACATGAACCATCTAGAACTCTGAGGACCTCCGGGACCGGCCTACTGTTGGTGTCTAGAGTCAGGACTAAACATGGAGAAGCTGCATTTCAATTTTATGCTGCAAAAGTCTGGAACAAACTTCCTGAGGCCATGAGACAGGCCTCTACTGTGACGATGTTTAAATCTAGACTGAAAACACTTCTGTTTAACTGTGGATTTGATTAATTACTCTTTTTATCTGTTTTAAATATTATACTTATTCATTTTTTAAACTTTTTGATTCTATTTTTTTGTGATTTTAATGCATTCTTTTTTTTCCTTCTTATGAAGCACTTTGAATTATGTTTTGTATGAATTGTGCTACATAAACTTGCCTTGCCTTGAATATTTCTAAGTGTCCATGAGCATATTTTCTCACTCACTAAATGTAAGTGTGTCTTTTTTGTAGTTTATGGGGAGGTGGTATGAAGTGGCTGTGGTCTCTACATGTCCCCATTATATGCACCGCAAAAAGGGAAATCCTATAGTTCTAACACTAGATTTGAAACATGCCACATCTCAGGAAAACTTCACACTGACATCTTCAACCATCAGGTAAGATACGTATACACATTTACTCCTGGTCATAAAGTTAACCTTGGTATGTTTTCTTTTGTGATGTGTGGGTCTTTTTGCAGGAATGGTACATGTACAGAAACCACTACATATTATAGTTTAACCAACACTTCTGGAAAGTTTTTCCATCATGTTGCAAGTATGTTTTTGTATATTTTCTCCATCTTTTACACAAAACTACTTCCTGTGATGCTCAGAGGAATATTTTCTCTGCAGGATTTGGAGCAGATGTAGAGACATTTGTGGTTCAAACCACAGATAATCACACTATTCTGCTGCAGCGGGGCACAGAGAGACCGTCAGGAATTGTGACCACCACCGTAAAACTTTACAGTGAGTAAGCTCCTGTAACAAAACAATGGGTGTTTTATAGAGGTCAATGTGACCCCAGCACATTTGGAATTTTCTCTGGGACATGGTGCACAGATACAATAAAAAAGGTTTAGTCAGTTTTGGAACGACTACATGGTACAAGGTGGAAAATGAAGAACAATAATGTGAGAAAATATTTAAAAAACTTGTTTAAAAAATGTGTCTCGCAGCATTAGCAGGGATGGTGGGATTCTTGGAGTTTTGGTCATTTCCTGGACAAATTTCTTGAAGAGGGCTATTTTATGCAAATCAACTCCTTTTTTATTTTATTTATTTATTTATTTTTTTAATCAAAAACATACCTCAAGTGATTTTTTTTTTTTCTTCATGCATATTTTAGGGATTTTCAAGCTCTCCTGCCCAGTACTTAGAGACTCTTTGAATACCAGGTTGTTCTAGGCTACTGATTGTGTTCTCTGCCACGCCCTCATTCTAACATAAGCAGGAAGTGTTTTAGTGCAAACGTTCAGCTCACGCTTGATGCGTCCTTTCAGCAGTGAGTGCCATTTTTTATTTAAGCGCACCAAAATAAAGATCTAAAAAAAATTTGCACTACCTTTACTAACTTAATGTGCTTGTGTACACTGTGCCATGTATACGCTCAGAGGGCAGGTCCGAGCAGGTGGCAAGGGGTGGCAAGCAGTGGTAAGAAGTGCTTTGATAGCCCTGCTCCACACCATCCACCGCCGGTATTTTATCAACTCATCACTCAGCACTTCAGCCTTTGTTGTTCCTCTTTCTGCCCGTTTGGTGTAGGACACTTTGCTCCTCTCGACAACCTTGTCTTTTCCGCCTTACGTTTTCAACCCCTCTGCATCATTTTCACCATCAGTCTGGTATTAAGTAGTTCTCTTTCCTTTCCTAGGTTTATTGCCTATGCGCCCTGGGAGGGGATCCCTTCTTCATTTGGATCTCCATGAGATTTTTTCTACTTTATCCCCATCTGATTTTTTTTGCAGTATTTTTTCCCACCGCGAAGCAGGGTCTAAAGTTGGAATATCCCTGAGGTGGTTGGCTCAGGTTTTACTTGCAGTAGCGTTCGTTATGTGAAGTATGAAGTATTTCTGATTGCTCTTGCATGTGCTCTGCACTCTCGTCTCATGTCCGTAGGCATAGTGTCTCCAGGCTTTCTTTTCTCTTGCCGCCACGATCAGCACCTTTTCCTTAGCATATCCCTGCGATACGGATTTTACGCTGGGCTGTCACGATCCCCTCGCCTGGACCTTCTCATCACCCTGATTAGGGACACCTGAGATTGATTTCTGATGCCACACACTTGTGGACCCTGCTGCCTATTTAAGGGTAATCACCCCAGACTAGGAATGGTAAATTCGAAGCCCCATGAACCATCGAGTAATTTCGAACCAATTTCCTCAAATAGACCCAAAGATTCGAATCTTTCGAGCCCGCAAACAGCTCCATCTGCGGGCTCCGGGATGTAAAGAAAAATCCAGTAGAAAAAAAGAAAGATGAATAATACGCTCCAAGTCTCAAGTCATCAGAAAAATGATTGAGATTTGGCGAGATTTTCTGCTTCCTATTCTTTGCTAATATTTTTTTCACCGGTATCATACAGTAGTTATGTCGATACTGTATGTTAATTTAAATTTTACTCTCCCAAAACAAATAAAAGAAATATTCCACTCTGTTCATTTAAATTATGATTAACTGTTTAATAAAACACAGACTGACCACACCGCGCGCTCCTGTCATCAATATGATTATTAAAGAGAACTGAGCCTTAGTTCAGTGGTGCCAAACCACCGGGCCGCGGACCGGTACCGGGCCGCACAGACAGAAGAAATAACTTCCATTATTTTCATTTGGTTTTTATTCCACATTTCATCTTCGAGATAAAGATGTTTTAATTTGAAAAGTCACCGGATTTTCTTCCTTACGTCCGTCAATGATTCACCATTGATACATCATTCCATTAAATTTAAACCTGTAACACCAGTAAAATGAGAACACAATTCAGGTCAAGATGGGACTGTCTGGTTCCAGCAAAACAAACTCACAACTCTGACTGATGTAGTCTCACTGTGAATGATCTAGTATTTTTATTCACTTTGTTTTTGTGATGTCCTTTATTTTGAAGGTATGCTTACCGTTACCATAACAACCAGGGTGCGTTAGAGCAGAGAGAATTTTTCCATGTTATAAAGACGCTGCTAATAAATTCTCTTGAAGACAAAGTGGAATTAAGTTTGTTATTCCTTAAAAAGCCAGTTTTTAGGCTGGTCTTTAGTTTTTCTGCTACACCTTTAGACCTGTCCGTGAAATCATTGTCAGACACTGAACCAGTCTGAGGTGCAGAAAAGGTTGGGAACCCCTCCCTCAGAGGACTGAAAAACTTAGTAAAGTATGAAAAAAAAACTGCGGGCCAACATTCACTAATCAGTGATTACAGAAGCAGAAACTTTAACATTTGGGGTAAATACTGTATGAGCAGGGCTTTGTGACCCCCACACAACGAAAACAATCTCATTAGGAAAAAACTGAAATAAGACAAACAAATGTTCTTTCCATAGATTTTATTTCAATATAGAATTTTTTCCACAATGTTAGGCTTCAGTCTGCTCCTCTTTTGGTTTACAACCTCTCCAGCTTTGGAGAAGACCCTCGCAGGGCACCGAGGTTGCTGGCATATGCAGAAAGTACTTGGCCAGTTTATATCAATTGGGATACACAGCCTCCCTCGATGCCCAGTACTGGAGCGGGTCTTCACCTCTGGAGAGATAGGGTTCTGCCAGATATCGCTGGACCTCCACCGTCGCGTTCGCCTAGGCGCAATTTATTTGCTGGGTTTCACCTAAAAAGAAAAAAGAATTTAGTTTGTAAAGCCATATAAGATGAGGTAATGCTGCTGATCAGACGTACTGTCCAGAAGATCCTCTGTAGAAGAGGATCCCGGTTGGTGTGACTAAAAGCAGACTTAATTTTAACACCAGAAAAAATAAATCTAAATGAAATAAAGTTTGTGATAGCTTACCTGGATGTAGAAGAATCTCTTCTTTCTGTTCTTATTCTGTCCACATTTCCTGAATGAATGAATCTCTTTTATATCTTCTTGCTGATTGAACAACTCCGCCCCAATTCGAATCACCCGCGAGCTACTCGGCACCTGGTTTCAGGAACGAGCAGACCGCGAGCTCTGGTCACGTGGTATGGAAGGTTTGCTTGCCCTGCTCGAAGCAAAACTCGCGGGACTTTTTTTTTATTCTGCTCGACACTACTCCAGTAGGGCCACTCGAGCTGGCCATCTCTACCCCAGACTTTCTCGTCTGGTCATTACCATCTCCTTCCAGCCAGGTCTCCCTGGTTGCCTGACCATGATTGAACTCTGTTATTATTTGAACTTTTGAACCATGAGTTAATCCTCATGGCCCTTTGCTGTGGCCTTTGCTGTACAGACTTACCTGAATTGTGTTTATAAACCTTGTTTTCATGTCCTGCAATTGGGTCCTCCTCCTTCCACATCACGACATGGGCTCTACTATGTCAAAGTGTCTAGATATTCTGCACTCAACAAATGCTTCTGTTTACCTGGTCCCTGGGTCTCTTTTGATAGAATTTACCCAAGAGGTATGGTGTCGTGTTTGACAGGAGTTGACCCATTCTTCATTTCACTATACATTTGTAGTTTAGAATATAAACTGATTAATCAAAAAAATTACAACCAAAACTTTTTTGTGCTGGAGGCCATGGTCATATAGTTTGACATCACAAAAAATGCATCTTATTTTGAAGACATGTCCAAACTTAAAATTAATTTAGATCTTTCTTTACAACAAGCCGGGATAGGCTCCAAAATTTGTACGACTTTTAAGGGATAGGCGGTTTAGAAGATGACAAACTGACTGACTTTGTTTGGTTGATGATTGAGTTTTTCTATTTCACAATCCATACAAATGATAATTTAAAAAGGTAAAGAGAACTTTAAAACTTCTATTTTTATATCTTTTGCTAACTGTTATATAACTTTTCTCTTAGCTCGGACTATGACTGTAAATCCTTCCACTTTGGAGGAATTTAAAATTGTGGTCGAACAACATGGAATGAGTGGAGATGATGTAATAATCAACCAAAACAAAGGTACACACACAGACAACTTCTCTGTAGTTTTGAACCATATTGATGCAATGACAGATTCTCCACACCTTCGGATTCTTTCTATGTTTCACAGGTCAGTGTGATCCAGGTAATCTGGGGAAGAAATCCAGGGCGGTTCAATGGTGAGCCATCACCAAAAGCAGATGTCCTATTTCTCATCAATAAGACTCGACAGTAACAAATTAATACTGTAGTTTTTGTGATGACACATTTAATTTAGTGTTATGGCTGAGAGAAAATGAACCTAAGTTACCATAAGATATCTCTAATAATGAAGAACACACAACTTCAGAAGTTTTTATTCGTTTATAAATGTTGTAAGATGTAGAGATGTGTGAAACTAGTTATGCAAAATAAATTCAAAGGTTTAGTGTCGTCTGTGTAATGTGTCAGTGATTCTCACACAGGGGTCTGAACGGGTTTAGTTAAAAGTTGAGGAAAGTTTGAAAGTTGATATGAACATTAAAAAAGTACATCTGCACTTTGACTTCTTCTTTCGGCATTTCCCTTCAGGGGTCGCTAAAGCAAGTCAGTTTCTTCCATCTAACCCTATCTGCTGCATCCTCTTTGGTCACACCAACTATCTTCATGTCTTCCTTCATTGTATCCATGTACCTCCTCTTTGGTCTTCCTCTAGTCCTCTTTCCTGGTGGTTTCAAACCCAGCATCCTACCGCAGAGGTACTCTCTCTCTCCTCTGCACATGTCCAAACCATCTCAGTCTGGCCTCTCGGACGTTATCCCCAAAACCTCTAACATATACTCATTTCTTATCCAATCCATCCTGGTCACTCCTAGAAAGATCCTCAGCATCTTCATCTCTGCTACTTCCATCTCTGCTTCCTGTCTTTTCCTCAGTGCCACTGTTTCTAGACCAAACAGCATGGCCGGTCTCACCACGGTTTTGTACACTTTTCCTTTCATTTTAGCTGAAACTCTTCTATCACACATCACACCTGATACTTTCCTCCACCCGTTCCAGCCTACTTGAACACAATTTGGAAAAAGTAATAAAAGAACCCCAGAAACTAGCTGATAGGACATTTGATCATTTCTTTAAGAGCTGTTTCTTGACTTCTGAAGATTAAAAAAACACAGAAGACATTTTTAGATTTTTATTTTTATCTGACTACGCTTTTTTTTTTTTCTTTTTTTTAAATTTGCAGCACTTTGAACAGTACTGCACACAAAAATGTGCTTTATAGATAAATTTGTCTTTCCAAAAACAAAATGAAATAAGGCACATATTAACACATATTTCCCACCAGGTTGTTATATTTTTTGAAAGGTTTGTTTTGTTACACCTAACCTAAGGTAGCTTGATTTCAAATTTGATTCCCAATGGCATATTTGATTAGCATGGTAACCTCACAACAAGAAGGTCAGAAATTGAGTCCCAGAGTGGGGGTAAGGCTTGAAATGCTATTCATTCTGTGTGGAGTTTCCATTTTCTCCCTGTGTATGCATGTGTAACCAGACAGCCGGTCTCTTTTCAAGGATTTCCCCTTGAAAAGAGATACGGGGTGTCCATGACAGATCCTACCGGGTAGGGAAGTTCCCGCAAAAGGAAGTCCAGGCGAAGACGTCCCGCAGGCGGCAGTCCGGGACCAGGAGTGAGCCCGCATGTTGCAGACCGGGACAACGAGTGAGCGTGTAGGCTGTGGGCAGGGATGAGCAGGTGTCGGTGGGCTGAGCCCCAACACGTGAACTCTCTTTTCAGACTGCCATTTAAATTTATTCGAATAAATAATGATAAGAACCAAGCAATAAAATACTCCACCTGGTACGTTGTGGAACCTCCTCGCCCAGTGAGATCCGTGATGGACACCCTATGTCTCTTTTCAGGGGGAGCACTGTCTGGCACATCCTCGTTCCAGATAAATCACTTATGGACACCCCAAATGGGCGTTCGAGGGAGCCCTCCTGGTGAACTATGGGCTGGTGGTGCGGTGTTATGTCGACCCATACGCCACCGTGCGGCCCTCTTTTCAAGGGCTTCTCCTTGGAAAGAGACACGGGGTGTCGATCTCGGATCCCACTGGATTGACTAGACACAGTACAACCTGACTGGAACACTTGTGGATAGTGGCGAGGGGGCATTGAGGTGTTAAACACCTGGTGTTTGCACTACAGCACTCACATTTCCCTTCGGAGGTGAATAAAGTATATTCAATTCAAATAACTCTCTTTTAAAGACTGCCATTTTAATAAATATTGTTAAAACCGTTTTTATACCTCTCCCTCCCTGGAGCTCCCCTCCCAATCCTGAACCGGCGGTTCGGTTACACATGGGTTTTCTCCAGTATCTCCAGTTTTCTTCCCACCCTCAAAAACCAAGCAGGACAGGTTAACTAGCTGCTATGAAATAGTCTTTTTTAAGAGACGCTTTAAAAAAAAGCTTCCATCAGACTGAGTCTGACCTACTGTAAGGATGCAAGAACTAAACGTATAGCTTCGTCTCCTGAATCGCCAATCCAGGCTGTTTTCATCCGAGAGGCACGGTACACCCAAACAGGTCGCTAGTGTGTTGTGAGGCCACACACACACAGCCATCCACACATACTCATTCCTAGGAGCAATTTTATAGCCAATCAACCTGACATGCATGTTTTTTGAGGATGAGAGGAAACCAGAGTACCCACAGAAAATTGACTAATAGACGGGGAGAACATGCAAACTCCACACAGAAAGACCAGTCTTTCAAGTCTTGCCCCGACTCTGGAACTTAAACCCCAACCTTCATGTTGCGAGCCCACTGTGCTGACCACTGCACCACCGTGCAGCCCTAGACATCTAGTATTACTTCAAAACCTTCTTTCCATAGGTAGCACCATTCCCTGGTGCTACCTATGGTTGTTCAGTTCAACACACTACAATAGAATAGATGAAAAGGGGTTGGATGGGGGAATATACAGTATGTGTTAGTAAAGAAGAAATTGTCCCCTGAAAACCCAAATGTGTTCCTTCTTACTTGTTGAAATCACAGTTTATTGATTTGTTGATTTTGCTTCAAATCTGAAGTCCAATGTTTAAGTGGCCTTTTGCCAGAGCTTGCAAGTCAAGCTGCACAGCAGAACTTTGCACTTTTGTTTGTTTGTTTTTTACTCATCAGTGGGAGTGAGTATACATGTGCAGCCCAGAACAGTTCACTGCCCTCTCCCCTCCTAAGGAAGCGGGGTGTAATTTAGTGTCCCACAATTTAGGAACACATTCAGAGACGAGTGGACAGACAGACAGACGTTTCTGACAGGATGCAAAAAGCAGCAGTTTTGGTTCCTCTGTTGGTCTTGGGATGGACCTGGACCATTGAGGGGCTTCCAGTCCTTCCTGATCCTCTTTATCCCACACAGGAGAACTTCGATCTGACCCAGGTGAGAGTCTTTTATGGAAGGTTTTTAAAAGTCTAAACAACAAATTTAGGATTAGAAATTAAACATTAGAAATAAATGTTGGATTTTTAGGCTCATTCTTTCATTAATATTAGTATTTCAAGATTTTTTGTAGAATTGTTCTTAGATACCATTCTGAATAAATTTTTGCACAATAAACTTATAATTTAAATATTAAAAAATGTTTGACAATTTTTTTACAATTGATTTTAATCTTTTTTTGTTATGAAGTTGTGTTTACACAACTTGGACCAATAAGATTGAATTTTTTTTAATTGTATTCTCTCTTGCCAGTTTTTGGGGACATGGTATGATGTTGCCGTGGCGAGTACCTGTCCTTATGTCCAGCGTCACCGCTCAGATTCAGCCATTGGTAAACTCGTGTTGCAGAGAGGTACCGATGAAGGAAAAATTGGCTCGACTCGAACCGCCCTCAGGTTTCCATCACTATTCCTTTTTCCCTCCATAATTTAATGCCACACCTTATTTTTCTGTTGATCCCTTGTTCTCTTGTTCTTGTTGGTAAATTGAATCAAACTGGTAGTTTTATGAGATTGTCTCAACAACACAGATTAGAAATTAAGATGTCATTTCATGCAGCGTTTCTCAAACAGTGGTCCACGACCACGACACTATTGTACCATGAGAGATCGTCAGGCGTTTCTTGGAAAATGATCCGATTTCACCTCATACGGTGATCGTGATCTACTGGTAGCTCCCAAAGATTGTTTTTTTTTGTTGATCTCATTGTGTTTATATAAAAAGTGGATCAAAACATTTATTTATGTTTATCAGCATGAAATCTTGTTGTTTCATTTAGAGACAAACAGGGTTGTCCTGTAACCATAGCAACCCACTCTTCTTCTGTGCTTTTTTATTTATTCTTTTTTTTTTTATTGAGAGCTTACAAGAGTATATACATTCACATTTGACACCTTAAAATTCTGGAAAATATGAAGCTAAATAGGTGTTGATGTATTGATTTGATTCCTATATATTCTTAATGTTGACAGCTGTAGAGAATCGTTTTCAACATTTTTGGTTGTTGGTGTGGCTCAAGATTTTTTTAAATTGAAAAATGTGCATGAAAATAGTTGAAAAACACTGATTTAATGGAACCATGTAGTTTTCGATTTAACCAACAAGTGGTGCTGTTTCTCTACGTGTAGACATGGAACATGTAGCGAGAGGACTGGGGATTACGAGCTGACTTCTACTCCAGGAAGATTTTTCTACCACATAGCAAGTATGTCATAGTTATATTATTCCTCTTTTTTTTTCTCGTAGATAACATGAGTTTACTTTGTTTGTTTCTCTCTTCACAGAGTGGAAAGCAGATGTGGATGCTTATGTAGTTCAAACCAATTACAATGAGTACGCCATAGTGATTATGAACAAAAAGAAGACAACCGGTGATAGGAGCACCTCAGTGAAGCTTTACAGTCAGTTCTTTTCTTTGTTCTCAAATGCATCAGTATATGAAGGGAAATTGATCTCTTATGAAGTCTATTGAGAACCCCAGTTTTTTTAAAACACAAAAAATTCACTGTGCGACTGTTTTTTCTAGGCCGGACAAAAACTGTGCAACCGACAATCATGGATGACTTTAAAAGACTGGTCAGAGAGCAGGGAATGAGTGAAAGTACCATCATCAACAGGAAAGACAAAGGTGGGCTAACACACACAGTGACATGACGACCACTCTTTACGTGACAGGCTTTTTTACATTTTTATTATTTTACCCACTGATATGAATCTATAAATCTACAAAGAAATGTAAGGTTTTTAAAAAGATTTGTCTCTGACTCAGAGACCACACTGTGCCTTGCAGATAAACGCACAATGAGGATGAATTCTGCCAGACAAATATACCAGATTAATAGAGCAGCTGCTAAAATGACATTAGAAAGCAGCAAATAGGAAGTGTTGCCAATATCAGCATGGAGTGTAGTGTCAGGTTTAACAAATATTTCTTTGGTGGCTGAGCAAAAAAACATAGGTCTGACGCTTCATACAAAAAGTAAAACAAAATAGAGGAGGAGACGGTGGCTCAGTGGTAAGAACGTACTAAATAAATAATGTCTGTCGTCCCGCACTTTGGTCTTCCTCCTCCTTCTGCACCCATATCGTGACACTGGACAGTGTATAAGATGGAGACGTTTAGACTTCCATCTGGAAATCCTTTTTTCTTCTGCACCACTTCTTCCCTGACGGGTCGGTAGGGCGTACCGGAGCCTATCCCGGCTGACTGTAAAGCGACAGGCAGGATACACGCCGAACAGGTCGCCGGTCTGTCGCAGGACCACACATCCACAACCATCCACACACACATTCATTCTCAGGGGTATTTTTAAAGCAGCCAATCAACCTAACACGTAGGTCTTTGGAGAGTGGGAGGAAACTAGCGTACCTGGAGAAAACCCACACATACACGAGAGAAAATGCAAACTCCACACAGAAAGACCAGCATTTCAAACCTCGTCCCCAAGACTCAAACCCAAACCTTCCTGCTGTGAGGTCACCGTGCAGCCCCTGAAAATGATTGAAAATGATTTCCAGATGAAAGTCGAAACGTCTCGATCTTCAAATACACTGTCTAGACAACTTTGAAGGATTTCCTACGATGGCAAAAAATGTAACTTAATTTTTTTTTTAACTTGATGCAAAAGAAAATAAGGAATGGGCTACAGAATTAAAGATTTTATTTTTAGACACAAAAATACAGGGTTGGCACAGAGAGATCAAAGACTGTATTTTGCTACGACCACACTTTCAGGGTCCTTCAGGGTGTTGTCCACTAGGTGGAGACAAATAAAGCTTTATAAGAGAAGAATGCTGCTTTTGGCTCTTCATTAAAGATCTATCAGAGGCTTGAAGTTCTACAGAAGCATCTAAAAAATCTCACCTGCAGGATCATTTGAAACTCAGTGTTTATGTCAAAATAATATTGAAATGAACTAAAGGGTTTTTGTGTCAAATCCACGCAGGTGACTGTGTTCCTGGACAGCCAGTGGTGGAACCAACAACTCAACCTGAACCTCAGGTACAAACTAATTATCAATCGCTGTCTCATACATAATTTCTTCCCTGAACAAATGTTAAAAAATCTGGCCCAATGCTGCAGGCTTTGAGGAAGCCCTGTCTTAGGGACCCATCTGCATTGGGAGTCGATCCATTCACATCATTAAGATCTACATGAAACACCCGTTTGTTTGTTTTTTAATGTATCTTTGACTGCGTGGTTCGAGTTCTGGGTGGGGACGGGGCCTGGAACACTGTCCTTTCTGTGTAGAGTTTGCATGTTCTCCCTGTGTATGCATGGGTTTCCTCCATGTATTCCGGATTCCTCCTACCCTCCAAAAAATGTGTTTTAGGTTGATTGGCCTCTATAAAATTACACCAAGGAATGAGTGTGTGTGGATGGTTGTGTGTGTGGCCCTACCACAGACTGGCAACTAGTTTGTGGTGTACCCTGCCTCTCGCTTTAAATCAGCCAGGATTGGCTCTGGCACCCTTCGTGACCCCATTAGGAATAAGCAAGTCAAAAGATGAATGAACATCAGAGATCATCATAGGTGTTTTTATTTCTTTCTTTGACTGATTGGACATACTTTCCTTCTTCCTGTGACACAGAGGGTGAGGAGAAACGTGCTGCCATCTTTGGCTGATGTTGAAGGATCTGGTGATGATATGACTCCGTTCAATGGCACCGGTAAGACACCCTTAAAACATCCCGTTAAGATACCTTTTTCATTTCATTGTTCCACTTCAGACATGTTTTCTGTTTCCTGCCTGTAATCAGAAATCTAGTTCTAGTGGAAAAAGTAGGATTTTACTGAAAAATAAACCCTCTTTGTCTTCATAGAGGCGTGTAAAGCCGTAGCAGACACAGGGCCGTGTTTTGGGATCCACCAGCGCTACTTCTACAACGCTTCTTCAATGAGCTGTCAACTCTTCAATTACGGAGGATGTATGGGCAATCAGAATAACTTTGCAAGTGAGAAGGAGTGTCTGCAGAGGTGTCGCACTGAGGGTGAGGACTCAAATGTTTCCTCTTTAATTACTGGTGGTGGGAGTGTGATGAGGGTGATTAAAAACAACAAACCCTGACTGCTCCAAAGGGTGTTGAAATGCTTCCACAATTTGGAAGGGAACAAATGCTGGTACGATGTTGTCACCTTGTTGTCATCAACAAATGTTGTGCTGTGTGTGTATTTGGTCGTTCCTGTGGGAAACAGAAACGGATTTAAACCTGTGATGATTGTTTTTTTTTTTTTTATCTCTCTAGCTGTTTGCCGCCTGCCCATGGCCCCGCAGCCGTGCAGAGGTGAGCCGTCCATCTGGGCTTTTGATTCGTCCGTGGGTCTGTGCGTGCCCTACAAGCAAGGCTTCTGTCAAGCTAATGCTAACAAGTTCTACTCGAAGGGGGAGTGTGAGGAATACTGCGGGGTGGTTAAAGGTAAAAAGTCACAGATTCTAAATGTTGGAATAATATTTATTACAAGTTAAAAATGACATCACAAAGAACGACAAATTCCAGTGTTTCATCAGTATTTTAATTTTTCTTTCCACAGAAGATGACCTGCTGATGTCGAGCTAATTGTGCTGAAAACCACAATTGCTAGTCACAACTCATTTCTCAGAAATGAAACCTGAACCAGCAAACAACGAGAGACAGAAGGATCCCATGCTGTGTCGACAGTTTAATTAGCACAACAGTTCATCAATAAAAAAAGCAAACCTAAACCATTAAAACTGTTTGTCAAGTGGTCGATGCGTTTCTTCACTTCTGTGCAAGGTTGTGCAAGTTGCAGGACTGAAAAGCAAAAAGATTAAACAGGGTGGTATTGTGCTTTAATGGGTAATAATTCTTATTTTATAGCACATGAAAATAAACACAGATTCTTTTCTTTACTCAGAAATAGGATATTTGACAAAAAATGCTTAAAAAATACATTTATGTCAAATGTATGCATGTGTTAACATGCTACAGGAGAGATCCAGCTCGAGGCCATAAAGATCTGGAAACAGCAAAAAAAAGTTAGTCTGCCACTGCTCCCCCCGTGACTCATACTGCCTATTTCATTTGCTGCAAGTGTGGTAGAAGCTGCAGCTCCTGCATCAGCTTATTCAGCTACAGCCGACGTTGCACACACAGATAAGTCGCCAGGTGCAGACTCCATTGTCTCTACAAAGCAGAAAGATGACAAAAAATTATTTAAAACACACATGAAGACTATCTTTCCAGTAAAAAGAGAGTGTAGTGTTTTGTAGGCTCATAGCTCATTGAAATAGACGTTATACTTTTAGCTCTAAATTAGATATTTGTAAAAAAAAAAAAAAGCCATTTAAACAAATATTCAGTTTCACTACAGTTTTTGACACAGCAAATTCCCCTCTCCTTTATGTCTTTAATTAACCCCTCCCTCCCGGCATGTGCAGGACATAGTGTAATTCTTCTTTGAGACTGCAGATACAGTCTAAAGCAGGCACGGGCAAACTACGGGTCGCGGGCCACATGCGGCCCATTAAACAGTTTTATCCGGCCCGCCGAACTTGAAAAAAATTAAATAAATAAACCTTATTAGTTTTATTTCCCCTGCAATTCCAATGTTTCATCACTAGATGACACTCTCTGGACACATTGGCTTTGTGGCAAATACAACAACACTGCTCATTTAAATGTGCGTGTCTCCGTGATGCGCACACTGTCAAAATAAACAGTGTGCACAGATATGGAAAGCCATCGGGCCCAATCAGACACGTAAACAAAAGTGTTAGATGTTAAAAACAAGCAAAATGTTACATCAAGCGCTTAGATTTCAGGACTAGCGCCGCTAAATTTGAAATTTAACACTCTTGATGGAACATTTAGCGCGCTTGTTTAAAATCTAGCGCGTCTATCTATCGGTCTAATCTAGCGGTTACCAAAACATGCCATCCATCTGCTCCTGTTCCGGCTCCTTTGTCAAATGTTAGAACTCAATGTGGCCCATGAACCAAAAAGTTTGCCCACCCCTGGTCTAAAGCATTAAGTTCAATATTATTTTATATTCTCTTTACGTAGAAATGGCACTTCCTCTTGCACAACATTTACAAAAACCCTATCTGGCAAACATTGCCAGTTTATGTTAAAATGTGGGTGTGGTGGAGAACAAAATCCTCGTCCGAGAACAACCTGCATTTGAATAGCATCTAACGACTGGATGAGAAAGCTCACATACTACTGATTTGAGAAGAACATTAAACATTTATCCCTTTAACCCTCACGCAATTTAATTTAACAGATACACCTGGAAGGAGCCGAGTCCAAATGAGTATCTTATTACTAGTGATAGTAACTTTTATTGTTGTACTGTTGTTTATTTATTTGTATGTGTACGGTTGGTGCATGTGTATTAGTTGCTGCTAGATACCCGAATTTCTCCGGCAGGAGATTAATTAAGCTTTTATCTGTCTATCTAAACCTCCAAAAAAAATGAATAGAAAGCTTCTTTAAGTTTTCTATTGGCACCACAAACCAGGAGAGGGTGGTCCTACATTGTTGTAAAAAAAAAAAAAAAAATTAACAACCGTCTATATTAAAACCACAAATCCCAATTAGAGTTTAATTTTTTATGTTGGTTATTTCATCAGCAAATGATGAGTCATTGTGTAGTGTAAAATTGAAGAGATAACTTCACCACTGTATGCCCTCTCTCCAGGGCCAGGCTTCCTGCTCTCTGTTCCCAGAGTTCCCGGCTGCTGGCAGTAGAATGCTGGGAATATCCGGAGAGGAAGGGGAAGTGACATCACAGGAGTGACCTTCCGTACCAAGCTAGATCACCTGGTGCAGGCTGCACCTCAGCCGCCAAAAAAACATACGCACACAAATAACCAGAAGCGAGTAGTCAGTCTGAGTACACACGCATACACACATAATCATGTTCACGACACATTTTGACACTTTGGTTTGTTTTCCATCTGAGGACTAAAATAGAATGACAGAAGTTCCCATGAAGAGGGAGTTGGCAGTGACCTCAGTTGGTTAAGTGAAAAACTTTCCTATAAGCAGTCAGAACTAACCATAAATTTGATGGGAAAATTCCCACAAGTTCCGCTGCTTCTCCACTACAGTCGAAGTAGAGTTTCTGTATTGAGTTTTTATGTCTGTGTGTTTAATATCGCCTGCTCACGGCCAGCTGAGTGGGTCAAATCTTCTATTTTAATCACAAGTTAGTCCAATTCCGCAGTGTGTAGTAAAGAGTAAAACATCCAACAAACACGATAACCAAGAGAGGTAAAATATCCATCAGTGTTCTGTCTAATATTTCAAACAATTACAAGAATAAAACTTGAATTTATGATCTATTCCTACCCCAGCTGCATTTTTAAAAACCACCAGATTGTCCTCTATTCTTCATGGGCACACCCCATCCTGACCAGAGCCTTTCAAAACCCAGGATGCACAGATCCACTTCACAGCTGCCACATTATTATTCAAGTCTCTGATGAAAAAATACATGTTAAAACAGATTGAATGAATTTTAGTAACGTGTTAAAAAAAAAAAGAGGAAATCCACCTTGAAACTAAAAAATTTTTTTACTCTGGTATGTGACACCGACACCAGTGGACAAAAAAACACTGAAATTGTGAACATATGGCCTGTGAAGGAAATATTATCTGAGTTCAGGGACTGACTTAGAGGTTGTATTTCAGATGGATTTACACTGGGAAAATGTAGAGAATGAAATATCTAAGGTAGATGAGTTTATCTCCACGGTTTTCTATCGCTACTCGACCTTTTTAAGAACTGTCGGCAAAAATTTTATGATCAAAATCCAACATTGTTCTTGTCATTTAAAACACCCACTTGCTGAAAACACATTTTAAAAATCACCTTTTTCCTTTTTGCCATAATTCTTCTGGATGTAGCGAAGGAAGAAACGAAGACAACACGTGTGAACCCTGACATAGGAGACAGGGTTCGAAGGAGACTTCTGACTTCTGACTTGTGGCGACTTGTGGCGATCCTGAAGGAAAATCTGAAAGAAGAAAAAGAAGAAGAAGAATCATTCATTCTGATGTGATTAAAACAAAATAAAAAAATAAATCAAAGACATGTTGAAACTGTTACTTGACAAATAAACAAGTGTTTTAAAAGAGATCAAAGAACATTTACACAGCTTTAGTTTTATTTCATCTTGCGGTTGTCTCATAAATTCCCGTTTAGTGGAAACAAAAGGACTTTTAAAATGTAACAAAAAGGCATGTGAAGGCAGCTGGAATAAAGTAAAGTAAATCTGCCTGATTACGGATTCAGTATTCAGTACAATTGCTGCAGCATTTCTGATCTTTATTAAAATGAAAAAATTATTGAGCTATTTTACAATAAAAAATTTAGCTTTTTCTAAAGCTAAATTCCATTTTCCCAAAAATTCAAGCTGTTTTTCAATAAACTTTGATCATCTATGTATGTTGATCTATGTGGATAAAGTTCTTACTTCAGACTTTCCACCAAGATGTGATTTTTAAGAGAAACACCTGGTATGTGTTGGCGTGGCGAGCAGCTGCCCTTAAAATACCCGAGGAGACTTTACAAGGTAAGGACGAAAAGATATGTCGGGCCAAAAACTAAGCTACAACAGATGACCAGTCTGTCTGAAAGTGATGCCTTCGTGAAATTGGAAAAAAATGTTACACAGACCTGATAAAAGGATTTGAGAGAGAAATCTGGATCAATGTGGTAATCTAATAAAGTCCCAAAACCCCAGAGAAGTTTTTTTTATGTGTAAAATGCGGTGGAAAAAAAATGAATGAGGGATGTTGAATAACA
Source organism: Neostethus bicornis (assembly GCA_902685375.1). Taxonomy (NCBI): domain Eukaryota; kingdom Metazoa; phylum Chordata; class Actinopteri; order Atheriniformes; family Phallostethidae; genus Neostethus; species Neostethus bicornis. Next base: position 15,333,436 of record CACRXE010000003.1, on the reverse strand, counting down.
TTACATGAAATTTAGAGTTAAATTTGGCACCAATGAAATAAACAGCCGACAAATATTGAAAACGGAGCTTTCTGAAGTCTTTTAAACATCCGAGGTGCTACTCTTGAATATCACAGAAGCACAATGGCGCGGTTGCCTTACAGCAAGACGGTCAGGGATTCGAGACACAGGTGGAGAGGAGGGTTGGAACACTGGTCTTTCTGTGTGGAGTTTGTACGTTTTCCTTGCCTATGCGTGGGATTTCTCCGAGTACTCCGTTTTCCTTGCACCCGCTTAAAACATGCATGTTAGGTTGATTGACCACTATACAATTGCCCCTAGGAATGGTTGTGTGTATGTGTGGCCCCGCGACAGACTGCCAACCTGTTCGGGGCATACCCTGCCTCTAGTCTTGAATCAGCCAGGATAGGCTCCGGCATCCCCTGTTTATTCTCTGTAGCCCCATTTGGGATGGACGGAAAAATTAGCCAGAAAACCGTAAAGTTAATTTTGCAAAAACATTAATTAAAATAGTTTATGGGATGTGGAAAAGATTTGCAAAGTTGTATACACTGTGAACTCCTTTTGGTAGAGTTCTTTAACATTTTGGGGATTTCTCCTACAAAACCAGAAAACAATTTTGGTTCTGGGTTTAATCAGACGATAGAGGTTGCCAACAAACCAATTTTTGAGTCCGGGCTGGGAAGAAATTCCAGTAAAAGTACACTTGGCAGTGGAATACATAAAAGAAAAAAAGACAACTCTACGCTTGAGCAAAGCGAGGACAAGAGCTGGGTGAGGACCTCCCAGAAGGGATACAGTATGATGAAGTTTATCAATCAACTGTCTATTTACGAAAATGGCAAGACTTTAATTGAAACAAAACCAAATCAAATGATTCATCATAAGCCAAATAGTAGACAAAAAAAAAAAATCAAAACTAAGAAGTTTACTACTCCTCAACAAAAGGCATGGTTTACTCCGATTTAAAATCCTATACAGACTGCACTTGTCCAGAAAGAAGCAATCCACAAAGTTTTCAGGAGTAGACCCTTCATGTGAAGGTTGCGGATGTGCTCCTGCCTCATTATCACACACATTTTGGAATTGAAACATAATCCTTCCCTTCTGAACAAAAGACATTTGAAATGTCTTCTTTTACTCTTTGAGCTTAGGCTTCCACTGGATCTAATTATTTGTAGTGCCGACGTCTGGATTATGTTTCAGTAGTTAACAAAGAAGTGTTTTAAGTTATTGGCCAGATGTTTAATCCCAATTAGGTGTCCCACCTAATTGGGATTAAACTGTTGGAACAGGGAACACCTCAGGGTCCTCCCAGGTGAGCTTGAGGGTGCAACCGGGGTGAGAGAAGCCTGGGTTTTGCAGTTGAGATTGTTGCCCCTGCAACCCAGCCCTGGATATGTGGAAGGTAAAGTAACAAAACAATATGAAAAAAATTTGATATACACTGAGACAGAAAAAGGCCTTTTTTATGCAGCATGGCAACCTTTATTGATTATCTCAATAACGTATAAATAAATCAACCTCATTAGAAAATCTGCAGGTTTTTGTATTCTGTTACTTCTGTCTCACATACCGATATATGTTCCATTCCGTCGTCTTCCGCTTATCCGGGGCCAGGGCGCGGGGGCAACAACCTCAGAAGGCAAGCCCAGGCTTCTCTCACCTCAGCTGATCCTCCAGCTCACCCAGAATGATCCCGAGTCGTTCCCTGGCCAGCTGTGAGACATAGTCTCTCCAGCGGGTACAGGGTCTGCCTCTTGGCCTCCTCCCGGTGGGAGGAGTGATTGCATCACCAATAACTAGGATGCTGCATCGATCTGTCATGGTAAAGAAAGAGCTGAGCCGAAAATTGAAGCTCTTGATTTACAAGTCGATCTACGTTCCCACCCTCACCTATGGTCACCAGTTGTGGGTGGTGACTGAAAGAATGAGGCCATGGATACAAGCGGCTGAAATGAGTTTCCTCCGCAAGGTGGCTGGGCTCTCACTCAGAGATAAAGTGAGGAGTTTTGCCATCAGGGAGGACCTCGGTGTCGAGCTGTTCCTCCTCCAGGTTGAGAGAAGCCAGATGGGCTTATATCAGTGATGTAATTTTCTTATTCACTTCCTCAGTGTTTTTCAACGTTTTTCAAGCCAAGGTAGGTTTTTCATCGAAAAAAAATTGGCAGTACACCACTAAGCAAAAATGTTAAAAACAATTCACTCTAGCAGCCTATATTAATGATAAAGTGATTCTCGTCAAAGTTTCCTGAATAGGAATCAAATCAACACATCAAAACCTATTTTATTATCTTTTATGATTCTTCTTTCAAGTAAAAAAGTGCAGTTACTTTTTCTTCTTGAATGTCTTGCAGAAAAAGTGAGATTTTATTAGAATCTGCAATTTTTCTGCTTTAAAACACAACCTAAATTTTCTGATCATGTCTCGTATACAAGCCACTAGCTGTGGAAGATTTTGGAAAGGAATGGACAGCAGCATGCAAAAAAAAAGAAGAGAAGAAGAGAGGGTTGCCATGGTTACAGTAAACAACCTATTGCCGTCCGGCCCTGCCTGTCTCCAAATAAAATGACAAGATTTTATACCGATAAACAAAAATAAATATTCTTCAATGTATTTTTTTTTACACAAACACCATAAGATCAACTAAAACAATCTCTGGGAGCTACTGGTAGATCCCGATGACCGTATAAGGTGAAAGACGATCCTTTCCAATGAAACACCTTACGATCTCTCAAGGTACCACTAGTTTGCCGCCGAACACTGGTTGAAAATCAGAATATACTTTAATGATCCCACACATGGGAAATTTGTGTGTTACAGCAACAACTTTCTATCTGGTGAGTTAGTCGTTGTAGAGCCCGACCATATCCAATATCGAGATGTTCGAGCAGAGCTGTCTGAGCCTCTTGGAGAAGGAGCTCCGCTGTTTGTCCAGGGGTGGGTATAGAGGATTTTCATGGTTGTCTATGATGGACAAAAGTTTGTTCAGTGACCTCCTCGCCACCACTGGCTCAAGTGTGTCCTGTTTGCAGCCAATGACAGAGACAGTCAGTCTGATCACTAAATGCTGCTCTATCTAACCAATCTTCCTTTTTTGTGGCTTTTCAGACGGTGTTATGTTCAAACATGTGGAGGTGTGATATTGTTCTTCTAATTAAAGCACACAGTGGTTCATTCACTTTAAACGAGCCTTTGTAAATGAGCAGATTTTGTCTCTGTTCAGGTCAAAAAGCATGAAATAACCTTTGACTGAGTGACCTGAAGAATATCCAGCCCTCCGCTGTCTGTCTCTCTGCACAGTGTGACTCTCTGGCTCACTCTGTTCAGACTGACCTCTTTTTGACACACACACTCGGAGTGTAGATGACCACTCAGCACACTCTCAGACAGGCAGACACAATAGAAGAGCCAGCACATTCCTTTCCCCAGGTGGCATGAAAGACGCAGCCAGATCAATGTCCTAATGGGCTCCAAAGGAGCGACAGATGATTATTAACCCCTGACGGTCGTCAGTTCCCCATCCACCTGACCAAAGTTTTTTTTCGGAGACCATGAGAATCTTCAAAATTTGAGATTTTATACAATAAACGCTAAAATGTTTTGATTAAACGGCTAAATCTATTTTCAGTGCATGATCATCATCAAATAGTAATAAATAATTTAGACAAAAAATATTGTTTATTTTTAGCCAATCAGTTTTTAGCATCAAATGTGCAACATGCCCCCCACGTACACACACGTACACACACACTTTCCTTCCTCACTTCTTCCCAAAAACAGCTCTCAGGTTCATCTCCCTTCATCCCCCAACTCTTCATCGCTCTTTCTCCCCCAGGCCTCCACTCCAATTCCTTTACAGCCGTGAATGTGTGTGTGTGTGAGGACAATGGGCAGTAAGGGGGCAAGTTGAATAGGACCATTGAGCCTGTTCAGCCAAACAGAAAATCATCTCCCATCTCACTTCAAAACCCACAGTTTCACTCTGCACAAGCAGGCCTTTATTCTCTATAATTACTCCCTGATATACATGTACACACACCATCACACACATATACATACATGAACACAACGTGTCCGAAATCATGTAGTTTCATGCAGACATGTTGTTGCGTTCGTGTAAAAATGTTGCTTCCGGTTGGAAAAGGAAGTGTGGAATCACAGCTATCAGTATCATTCCTAACAAGCGTTGTTCGTGTGTCCGCTGAGGTTTTCACAACATTTTTGGCCAGCCATCACCGTCGCTGGTTGTCTGCTCTCGATAGACAATCTCAGGCTGGAATGAACTGATCCACTGATCTGATTCTGCAGGTTTCAGATCACTGAATTGATGGATGCTCGAATGCTTCGTAACGCCATTAAAAGTGTGCAGGTTTTTTTTTTTTTGTCTTAGATCGAAATTCCCATAAAGCTCAGTTTACCTAGGATCAGGATAAACACAGCGGTCGTGCTAATTGTTGAGCAAACCAATCACTTGAAAGTTAATGCTAGGACCGCCGCGTTCTAAATCTACCTGCAAGCGCCATGACCGTCAATCTGACCGCTTATGTAAATATTCATATTTTGCGCTGCTATATTGCATAAAAAAACTTTTACACCACTCAATTTTTAAAGTAATAATAATGATAGAATGTTAAATATTTTTAAAACCTTCAATAAAAAGCAAACATCAAAGTAAAATGTTCTAATTTGTCAATAGCCTAGTTATTTCCGCATTTTGCGCTGCTGCTTCAAAAATGTCCTCGTTAAAAACTGGCTATAGGCCATTTTCTAATATGTTAACCTGAACTTTCAAGACTTATCTAGAAAACATGGCCTACTTTATTCAGACAACAATTTTCTTACTCTCTTCATGGTATCTCTTCGATATTATCTCACTCAAGCTTTCTAAAATGTTTCTGTAACAACGTCAGCTCCCAGCTGCTGCGCCCCGGTTAGAGGAGATAAAATGCTTATAAATTTTGAAATGTTCATTTTTAGAACACAAAAACTACTTGAAAAAATAGAAAACATGTTTATATTAAAAGTCATAAAAAGTCAGCCTCCTAGGTTGTGTTTTATTTATTCTAATTAGCATATCAGCGGGAAGCAGTGTCCCTCAAACCATCGGTTTGATGATGGATTGCAATGGGAACGGTCTTAGTGTCATGCTAAAGGAACATTTCGAGTATCAAATACGTTCCCTGTGTGGTAAAGTTTCATTAAAAATACAGGAATCTTTACTACAATTAGTTCAACATTTGTTTCGTCTTCTCTTCGCTTATCCATGATGGGGTAATGAAGGATACTGCAGCCTATCCCAGCTAATTTCAGGTGAGAGAAGAGGTACACCCCAATTGGTCGCCAGTCTACTGCTGGGCCACACAAACAGACAACCATCCACACACGCACTCATTCCTAGGGGCAATTTCCACAGTGACCAATTAACCTAACACGCATGTTTTTGGAGGGTGGGAAGAAACCCACACATACAAAGGAGAACATGCAAATTCCACACAGAAAGACCAGTGTCTCAAGCATCAGCCCCACTCCGAGACTCAAACCCCAACCTCCTCTTTGTAAGGCCACCATGCTGACCACTCGAGAAAATAACGAAAGCGAATTATTAAGAATTTCTAAACTACAGAGAGAAATGCAGAAAATTATTTTGACTTTGGAGACAATCTTAAGTTAGAAAGCTTGTGTGTCATTGGAGGACAAGTTCTCTGCAGTAATGGAGGGACATTTCATTTGTTTATTCTTAAAAAGAAACTTATTTCTGTTCTTGTTGTAGACATCCTTCATTCGTACAGCTTAACAGAACTGACAGTTGCCACAATTATTTACTGGCTTTTATTTGTTCGCTATTCTTCTAAAAGTGTGTTTTCTGTCTGGAGTTTGAAGCTGGATTACAGCCAAAGTACAGAATGTACAACTCTGCAAAACCTTTCACTGCTGAGTGAGGATACCTGCGATGTAACGTAACACCTCCTTCTGCCGTCCCTGGTGAATCCCACAATCAGCGGAGCAGTAGAGCAAGATTTCAGAACTCATGTGGGAAGACATACTGTAGATACGTACGTACCATAATTTCCTTTCTGCTGAAATACTGTCTTGCACTTTTATGAGGTTTCACATCCTGTTCTCAGTTAATATTTCAGTTGTATTTCCTACATTTGTTAGGTAGATTCCAACCACTGTGTCCTGTGATTGTTACGTGGTGACAAAAAACAACACTGTAAGAAAAAATTAAATAAAGCAAAGCTTTTCTGTTGAATTGTACAACTTTTTTTGTATTACTTTAAGCATTATCTGCAATAGAGATTTGACCTCGCATGCTGAAACACCAGCCTCGTCCACAGATGCACAAAGCTCAAATGTAGGATGGGAATTTATTTAGCCAGTGCAAACGATTAATCTCTAAATCCACAGAAGCCTCATTTTCTCTGATTAATTGCAGCAACATCTGTGGTACAATATGTGTTGACAACCTAATTCACTGTAAGCCCCTAAACTAGAGGTATTAGCAGAAACAACCTGTCAGACAAAGCATATAGGCCTTGAGAGGGGAAGCTTGTTTGAGAGAGTGGTATCACCAACAGGGGTTATCCTGAGCCATTTAAACCCCACCAGCCTCGTTAGCCCAGATCCAAACATAAGGCCAAGCTGCCCATTGTACATGAAGCACACTGAATCATTGTACACTAGGTTAATCCACACAGGGTTCCCAAACGGGTTGGAGGTGTTGGTCTATAGTGAACATCAGAGGTGAGGGTTTTTTGGGTTTTTTTTCCCACATCAAAAACATGCCAGAAGTAGTTTTCCATTTTCTTCATGCACATTCAGGTAATATGACATAGGTGAGGGTAGGAACGTAGATTGACTAGTAAATCAAGACCTTTGCTTATCGGCTCAGCTCTTTCTTCGGTACGACACACCAATGCAGTGTCCTGATTATCGGGGATGCCACACCGATATGTCTGTCGATTTCCCGCTCCATATTTTCCCCTTTCGTGAACAAGACCCAGAGATACTTAAACTCCTTCACTTGGGGCAGGACACTGGCATTTCACCCTTTTCCGGGCGAGGGCCAAGGTCTCGGATTTGGAGGCGCTGATTCTCATTCCGGCTGCTTCAAACTCGGCAGCAAATCGGTTCAGCGAGAGTTGGCGATCACGGCTCGACTACGCCTAAAGAACCATATCACAAGTAATTTGTGAGCTCTCCTGCCCAGTATTTGGATACCATTCAAAAACCAGATTGTTCTTGGCCACACATTTTATTCTCTACCACGCCCACATTCTACCGTAAGCAAGAAAAATGTTAGTGCCTGTGCCATTTTTCCGCTTAGTCCCTCTCCTCAACAAGAGGCAGCATTTTTGGGCACATGCTCCAAAACAAGAATATGAAAGAACATGGGCTAGCTTTCGAAGTCAATGCACCTTTGCAATGCACTGACGACCTCAAGCAAGTTTACGCAGCGTAATGCATGCGAGCAGAGGGCAGGACTAAGCAGGCAATGACAGGAGGGGGAAATTCACAGTGTCTACACTGAAAGTGAAAATGATTAAATGTTAAAAGCTTATTTTTAGCAGATAACACAATTTTGAGCTGACAAAAGGTACAATGATGATTATATTCTCTGACAGTAGTTCCCAAACTTTTCAGAGTGCAACCCCCATTTATAGGCTGATGACAAACCAGGACACATGTCCCCCTTCTTTTTTAAAGCAATGTATTTTACTTCCAAACCTATAAGTGAACTCATACCATAACTTCAATAAATGCTTTGCCAATTACAAACACCTACAACATGTGCATGGTTTCCTGGTACCATGCAATAGCAACTCTGTTGTTGTTGATGGACCGTTCACCACCAGGAACAGTCATTGTAGGCAAAAAAGTAAACTCAGTTGATTTTAAAAACGAAACAATGTGATGGATGTGCCCTGTGCAAAGAGCAAGGAAGGTTCGTTTCATTTCAATTTCTGAACCGATTATCCCTTGTGGTGTCGTGGGGGAAGCCGGAGTCTATTCCAGCTGATTTAAGGTGAGAGGTCAGGTACACCCCGAACAGGTCACCAGTCTGTTGCAGGGATACACACACGCCCTTCGCAAGGGGCAATTGTGGAGCAGCCAACCAACCTAATGTGCATGTTTTTGGAGAGTGGGAGGAAACCGGTGTACTCGGAGAAAACCCACACAAACATGGAGAGAACACGCAAACTCCAGGACCCGAACCCCAAACCGGAGTACCTGGAGAAAATCCAGCATAGACGTGGAGAACAAGCAAACTCCACCCAGAAAGACCAGTGTTTCAAGACTCACCCCCATTCTGGAACTTGAACCCCGATTTTCTTGCTGTGAGACCACTGTGCTAACCACTGCACCACAGTGCAACCCAAAGCAGGTTAATTCCAGGTTTTATTTTGGCGATGACCACCCGCAGATGATCTTCCACATCCAGTAAAGACCTGTATTTATTGTTAATGTAAGTTAGCGCGGTGAAAGTCCTCTCACATGACATTGAACCAGCCCAATTTTCTTTTTTGATGGTATTGATCACTTTTTCATTTTTTAGCTTTACTCTTATGATTTGGTTAAAATCTGCAGTTAGCAAACCAATCTGTTGTTGTTGACACCTGTTGTTGTGCTAGAAATTGTGACTGAAGCCGTTGTTCCATCGAGATCTGCTGCCTCGATAGATCGGAGTTCCGAAAACTAACCCTAACGCTAATTCCAATGGAGGAATGACAGGTCGCAGATCTCAATGGTCGCAGTGCTCGACAGGACACCGTCTCATGACTGTCATAATTACTTCAGAGAATGAGCGATAACAAAGCCTTCCTCGTTTTTCAGCTAATTGTACCAAAATTCACTCATGATATTATAACTACTCAATTGACACAAACAACAAGCAAATAATTATGTAATTGTCAATGAACGAAAAAAAAATAGGCCAAAATACTGCACATACAATTTAAATTTCTGGCAGTCATCTCACTACTCATCATCCACACCACTGCGACCTCACTTTGGGAATCATTGTTCCATGAGATTAGAATTAATACCCTACGGAAACACAAAAAAACCCTCTTTAATTTGGGAATCTAATCTATTGTAAAACTGGCTTAATCATAATTGACCACTACTTAAAAAAGATTTCTAGTGTGTTGAGCAATCAAAGCACTTATTCTACATCGTCATTCTCTGCAAATTACTAAGACACACATGACAATGAATGTAATCATTCACATTCGCACCACTTTGGTCACTTGGGAGGTTAATTTGCTGGGTCAATTTAAACCTTAAACCCTAGAAAATCCCATCAAACCTGGTTGTTTTTGGGGTGTAATAAAGTTCAATATACAGCATCGCTCAAACACAAAGTGGAAACAGAGAAGATGAACCTTTAGAGCTATTGCGGAACAATTGTGGGAATATTATTCTTACAAAGAGAAACGTTCCCGTGTGACATGTGATGGTTGTTCCTCCAGGACTACAACCCTCCCAGTTCATGTAGCCTTCAATGTCACGCTGAGGACTACAGCTGTTATCAAATCGTACCTCATTTGAAAAGCATGCTTACTCTCAAGTCTAAACATAAAACGACTTTTCTTAAAATGAGCAATTCATGAAGATGGCGGAGTGCGTAGACTATTGCGTAACTCTGAGCAAAGTCATTAGAGCAACTCTAATGACATGACATGGCAAAAAGACAACACCTGTGAATAGATGGTTAAATGAAAATGTTTAAGCTGGGAATGCCCAACCAGTCAATCGTGATCGACTATCGACTGGTAGCCCGAGGAGCGATTCCATATTGACGTTCAAGTGTGTAGAGAAAAAAGCATATAAAAGGAATTCGTAATGTCATCTTAACAATTTTGACGCTGTATTTAGCAAGTATTCAGACCCTCTGGCCACTAGAGTAGCTCAAATTTGGCGATTCTCACTTTTTTTTTTTCCCAAAAAAGCGCCAATCTGGCTGCTTTTTCTAGTTTTATTGGAGACTTTTGTAGTCTGTGATGGGGAATCCTGTTGTTAGCGCCTGGCCGCGTGAAAAAAGGAATTTGTTGGTGTTTATGAGGAGGAAGAATTTGTTTATGCATCTGTGTTTGAGAGAGAGAAGAATTTGTCCATCTGCCTGTGTTTGAGAGAGGGTATGTTTGTGATCTGATGTCCAATGGTTGTGTAACAACAACAAAACATGTTGTGAGGGTGGTTTAACTCTAGGCTAGAAACCTCTCTCCGGGGGGTTGTGACGATAACACCGGACTAATAAATCTCACAAGGTTTGATATTCGAAAAGTAGATCTTGGGACAAAAAAGGTTGGACACCCCTGTTTTAAGCTGTGAGAAAACATAGAAATGCTGACATATAAAAAATGGGCCACATCTCCCAAAAAATTTCGACTGTGAATCAATTGCCAATTTTGAAACTGTGCGCGGTCATGAACACGCTTCTACGCATTATATCATATCCTACGCATGAAGCTACTTAACAGTAGTAGCATTAACACGTCAAGCTGGGAATTACTTGGACAGCCTCCAGTGGCTGACATGGGATCCCAGTGCGCAGATAAGGTAAAATAATTTGATTTTTTCATTTCACTGACAGATCAGTGTGTCAGTCACAGGTTTGCAATTGTAAGTTCCTCCCTTTGACTTTGGCTTGTGGACAAAGTCATCACGGCTACAAAAAAGACGACACCTTGCAATTGTGCACTAGGATGACAAAATTTGAGATTTGAGGATCACTGCATGTGCGTCACGCCATTTGCATGATCCATATTTAGAGTTCTAAATGAGTTATTTGGAAGGGAGCTCAATTTGACTTATGCCTGAGGTTTGAGCTTAAGTTGTGTGGAGGGAGTAAAAGAGCTGGACAAAAATGATTGCTTAGTCAAAGTTATAAAAGAAGCCCCTGATTGCAACTCTAGTTCAGACAAACAAACACATGCACTTCAACTAGCATGCTTTTATTTTTAGCCAGCACACAAACTGTTGAAACGTGCTCTCATTTTATTGTCATGTAAACTCAGTTGATTGTAAATTGCTCAAGAATAAAAAAAGTGTGTCTTTGATCACACAGAAAGGCAAACCGTGTTCACCTGTGTTCAATGTTCACATTAAACACTGTTGCAGAGACGCTTTGCCAACACAAACAAACTACATGTTCACAATCGGAGTTGCCAAAAAATTGCTGATGTGAACAAAACAAATGAGAATGATGTTGTTTAAAAATAACCAAATTGATTCATTCATCTTCTGAACCACTTATCCCTAACGCGGTTATGGGGGTGCCAGAGCCTATTCCAGCTAGTTCAAGGTAAAAGGCAGGGTAAACCCCAAACAGGTCGCCAGCAGTGTTCCCTCTAAGCTGCGCGCCTGCGCAATTGCCCACTGCTTGCAGATCAATAGCGCACAAGAAGACCTATGCAGCGCACAAAAAAGAAACTCAGTTTAAACTAAAGATGGTAAAACAAGACAGAGCTTCGGAACATACCTCTTTCTTCTTTCTTTATGAAACAAATTGCTTCAAACTACCGCTTCGGAATTTGGCGCGTCACTACAGGTTATGTCACAAAAGAGTAAAAGTTTTTGCTCCGCCCCCTTCTGCTCAGGAAGCACCTCCTTCTGCTCAGGAAGCTTGTGTGTTTGCTCAGACACATAAAAAATTAGAGGGAACATTGGTCGCCAGTCTGTCACAGGGCCACACACACATTCATTCTTAGCGGCAATTTTATAGCGGCAAACACAACCTAACATGCATGATTGTGGAGAGTGGGAGGAAACTGGATTTCCCAGAGAAAACCCACACACGAGGAGAACATGCAAAATCCAAACAGAAAGAGTGTGTTCCAAGCCTCATTTCCACCTGGGATTCGAACCCACAATCTTTTTGCTGCAAGGCCACTGTGCTAACCACTGCACAAGAATCTGATTTTTTTTTTTTCAAGCCAATCCGCAGAAATCTGCTCGTAATGAAAGTTACAAACAAATGTGAGAGTTAACGTTTTAAATTAAGGAGCTTGTGGAGCAGAAAACAAGTTCAGATGGAAATCAAACAGCCGCTTGGTGGCAATCTCGATGAGGACGTCTGCATATGAAGCACGTAAAAGCAGCTAATCTAGAATCAACTCCTAACCCTAACCCGGACTCGTAACCCTATCCCGGACGAGCCCACTAAACATCTGGGTGGAAACGGCAGCTCAGTGGTTAGAGCGTTCACGCGCGCACCGGAAGTTCGTGGATTTGCGTCCCACAGAGAGCACTTCTAGGGTCCTCGGAGAAGACACCTAACCCCTGCATCTCCCACCATTGGCGCCGTCGAAGGGCAGCCTGCTGTGGTGTAAGGAATGCAGCACACAAATTTTCCTAGTGAGGGATGAATAGAGTAATTCAATTTTTTTTTAACCCCTAACCCTATTTCAAACAGACACACCTCTCACTTTCAGATGGCGAAAAATGTCATCATATGTTTAACTTGTGAATAAAAACTATTACTTTTTTCTTCCTGATAAATAGTTGCTGATGATTCCAGACATCACTGTACACGTTTTGTTTGCATGATGCAGGCATGATGTGCTGGAGCAGTATGTGTGAGAGTGTGCACTTGTGATGGACAGGGGAATGCTAGAATGGGGATGGGGGATTGGAGGTCCATATGGGCAACCATCCTTTGTGTCCCCCACTCCCCACCCCTCCTCCTGCAAACAGGCAGATGTCAAATGGGACGTGCCTCTCTGATGGGGCAGAGGGTCACACTACACGGGGGCAAATAACAGAACAGGAGGGACAGACAGAAAGAAGAAATGCCTTCCTGCCAGCACACACACACACACACACACACACACACTCTTCTATCCTATTCTCTAACATGCACCAAAACAGACGTACACACATGCTGCCAGAAGGAAAGTTGCTGACACAAACATACCAACACACACTGGTAAATGTCTGATACAAGCGCAGAGACAAACAAATCTATAGATCAATTTCTCACTTTGGTTTGATAATAAGATTAGATAATTGAATAAATAATAAAATAACAAATTAAAAACGTTCGATATATAATCTATCTCTTATCAAATCATCACAATTATATTTCACACTCGCAAAGACTTCGGACATATTTTTAAAGATTTGACCACTTATTTTCAATAATAATATTTCTCAGTTGTGCTGAAAATGATTTCTCCAACAACAGGATTTGTACAAACAGGGCAGCATCAGTCAAACTTGACCCGATACTGTTGATATCCAATCAATTTAGCTGTTTTTATCACTTTTTATTGCATTGAAACAGTTCTTTTCTTTGTCAAAATGTATAATAATTTCCTTTTTACCGTTTGACGTAACCAGACAGTCAAAATAAAGCACCGGTAAGTAAATCGTTATAGGAAGGAGAAAGGAGGAATGAAGATTAGTCAGAGTAAGACAGATTACATGTGTGTGAATGAGAGGGATCCAAATGGAAAAGTGAGGTTACAGAGAGAAGAAATAAAGAAGGTGGAAGATTTTAAGTATCTAGGATCAACAGTCCAGAGCAATGAAGAGTGTGGAAAAGAGGTGAAGAAGCATGTTCAAGCAGGCTGGAACGGGTGGAGAAAAGTATGAGGTGTGATCTGTGACAGAAGAGTTTCAGCTAAAATGAAAGAGAAAGTGTACAAAACCGTGGTGAGACCCGCCATGCTGTTTGGTCTAGAGACAGTGCCACTGAAGAAAAGACAGGAAGCAGAGATGGAGGTAGCAGAGATGAAGATGCCGAGGATCTCTCTGGGAGTGACCAGGATGGACAGGATTAGAAATGAGTATATCAGAGGAACAGCACATGTTAGAGGTTTTGGAGATAAAGTCCGAGAGGCCAGACTGAGATGGTTTCGACATGTACAGAGAAGAGAGACCGAGTACATCGGAAGAAGGATGCTGGGTTTAGAACCACCAGGAAAGAGGTCTAGAGGAAGACCAAAGAGGAGGTTCATTGATACAGTGAAGTAAGCCATGAAGATAGTTGGCGTGACCGAAGAGGATGCAGCAGATAGGGTTAGATGGAAGAAACTGACTTGCTGTGGCGACCCCTAAAGGGAAATGCCGAAAGGAGAAGAAGAAGTAAATCATTATACTTTTTGAGGTATGACTGCTCAAATTACAGCTGTTAAAAACACAACTTCATAAAATTATTGCAGGAGTGTGAAGTTTTTTATTTTTGTATGTCTGTTGTTTTTAAACTGCACTTTTTATTTAAGTCAACTGCACCCAAAGAACTGGAAACTGATTCCACTTGCTTATAATTTACCAAGTGATTAGCTTGTATGGTTTTTGTGTGCAAATCTGAATGAACGTCTCTGATGTGTCTACAGCTCTTTTCAAGAGGTGCAGCTAGACTTGACGACAGGTGTCAGTTGTGACCATGTGTGTGTGTGGAGGTATGGGCTGCAGGCCTGAACAAAGCAGGGGAATGAACACACACACTTGCGCACAGAGGCGGCTTTCTGTGTGCCGAGCCCTGAATGGTTACGCCCGCAGGGCAGGAGTAAGGTTACTTTACATACTGCACTTACAGCTCCCTTTACCACAAATGGATTTGAATGAGAAAGAGGGGAACAGAGGGGGTGGAAGGAGCAGGGAAGGGGGTGAGAAAGGACAAGGGGGAGGAATGAGGGGAGTCCCTTTGTGTAACAGGAGGTCTGCTGCTCTCCTCTGGCATGGCAATGGAGATGGAGGAGCAGGGTCACTCTCCCTGCTCTCCCTCCCTCTGTACTTTGACTATAGGCTGGCTGCTCTGTCTCTCCTCCTCATCCCTTCCTCCCTATTAGCATAGCAGCTGCCTGATACAGGGCACAGAGCGGAGAATAGCCAGGGTGCTGTGTGCATATGTGTGTGAGGGTGTTTTGAGGAGGGAGGGATGCTGGGGAGGGGGTGAATAAGAGGGATGTGTGGTGGGGGTCCAGTCAATGGCGGTCCGTCTGGCTGGTGAATAGCGGCTAAAGCAGGCCCCCACAAGCTAGACAAAGGAGCCAGAAGGGAGGGGACAGGGTCGGGGTGTGCGAGGGAGATGGAGAGAGCAGGGAGGGGTTGAAGAATAAGGGAGTGAATGGAGCGCCTTGTCACTGGAGCTATGGAAAGAAGCACAGAATGAACTGGAAGAATGAAAGAAGAGTTCAAAAGGGAGCGGAGGGCAAGGAAAAGACCAGCCCGACCACCTGTCTCCCTGCCTCTCTCTCTATTTCTTTTACTCCCCTTCTTACTCACAGGCAGGCTTTAGGGAGGAGGGGACCAGGGGTGCTCGCTGGTTGTGTTTAGCGACAGACATGTTTTGTTTTCTGAGAAAAAAGTGCACTATCAGCAGAATTTAAAGCTCACTGTCAACCACCAGCATCAGTGATTCCGCAGATAGGACTGATGGAGAAGTTGAAGGAGAATTTTGATGCACGTAAAATGTCCCAGATGCTAAATGGACTTTTTTTTGTACAGTTATTAATAAACATTTATTTGTGTCTAAACTATTTGTTTTATTGCCATTGCTCATCGCGAAGAAAAAAACGCAAGTAGAAAAACTAAATCCGCACGCTATAAAATCCCAGAATTTGGGAGGAAAAAAAGGATTCAGGACAAGGAAAAGAACATTCTGCGACATGTCAAAATTGACTTCACTCAATAAACTTCAATATGCATGTTTTTCATCTTTCTGATTTATATTGATATTAAATTGATCATTTTAATTTCAGGTTTAAGCTCCATCCATCTCTTGTTGAACTCTGGGAACCATGGGACTATCCCAGCTATCTACGAGGAGCAAGGTTGGACAGATTGCAACTCCATCCCAGCTGGTTTAGCCAAATGCAATAAATTATATTTAACGACAAATATACCCTAAATCAACATGAATAACCTCTGACTGTTGACGCTGAGGTTAAAATCTTTGGAGCATTGTTTGAAGAGTGAAAAACAACATTTCTTGTATTGGCAATACAATCACTTTTTGCCAATCACAATGACCTTGGAGATTTGATATGTTCGGGGCATCTAATGCT
Source organism: Neostethus bicornis (assembly GCA_902685375.1). Classification (NCBI taxonomy): domain Eukaryota; kingdom Metazoa; phylum Chordata; class Actinopteri; order Atheriniformes; family Phallostethidae; genus Neostethus; species Neostethus bicornis. Next base: position 15,317,416 of record CACRXE010000003.1, on the reverse strand, counting down.
GCATTTTTTAAACTTTTTCATGCCGAGGTACATTTTTCCATCAAAACAAATCTTGAGGCACACCACCAACCAAAAATGTTAAAAAGGATTCTCTAAAGTCGCCTATGTTAACAGTATGTTGTTACAATATTATATATTGAGTGAGATAATGAGCCTTTCAGAAGATTTACCCAGAATGCAAAAGAAACTTTACCCTTTTTATTATTTTGCAGAAAATGTGAGAATTCATTAAAATCCACAATTTTTCTTCTTCAAAATGCAACCTAAATTTTTTCATAATGTCTCGAAAACATGTAGAAAATACGATCCACTAATTTGGGTAGTTTTTAGGAGGGATGAACAGCAACATGCAACAAAAACGCAGAGAAAATGAGTGGGTTGCTGTGGTTACAGGGCAGCCCTGTTTGTTTCTAAATAAAATGACGAGATTTCATACTGATAAACATAAATAAATACACTTTAATCCATTTAATTTCTTACACAAACACCACGAGATCAACCAAAACAATCTTTGGGCCTACCAATAGATACCGATCACTGTATGAACTGAAATATTTTCATTTCCAATAAAACACCTGACAATCCCTCATGGCACAGTGGTTGAAAAGCGCTAATCTGATGAGTAATCTACAAGTTTGAGGATGATCACATAATTAAAGTAGGTAAAATACTATGCTACAATATAAACAGTATTACAATATTGAGGGAGGCATAACTCAATGACATAATTGCCATCTTTGCCAGTTTGATTCCTGATGAGCTCATGTCCAAGTGTCCTTCAAGAAAACACCTAACCCCAAGTTATTCCCATCATTGCTGCTGTCATGGCTGCCTGCTGTGCTGTAATGCAGCAAAGGTAATTCACCCTTGAGGGAAGAATAAAGTACAATTGTTATTATTAAACAAAAATGTTGTACTGTAGGAAAGTAGGAAGTTCTCCGGAAGTTCCCGGGATTGAATCCCACTGAGCTAAAGTCTAGGTGTCCTAGGGGAAGACACCTAACCCCCCGTTTCTTAAATTACAATCACTTTTTTTGCCATCTAAGTTTTCTCAAAACTTTACTTTCTCCTTGAACAACTTATCCGACAATCCAAGTTAAAATGTGACTGGATCAGCAGTTATCTTCTTCACTTTCTCTGGAACAGTTGAACCAAGATAGAAATCTGGGGGTAATAATGGACTCAGACTTAAACTCTTCTAATCACACCAAATCGAAAACCTTAGCTATCTTTTACCACTTTGAAAACATTGCCAAAATCAGAGGTTTGGTGTCTAAAAACAGATTTAGAGGTTCTTATCCATGCATTTGTTTCCAGTAGGTTAGATTATTGCACCGAGCTACTCACTGGTCTGAACCAAAAGGCCTTAAAACAGCTGCAGTTTATTCAAAATGCTGCAGAATCAGAAAATGTGATGACATTAGTCCTGTGCTCAGGACTCTGCACTGGCTTCCTGAGGCTCAGAGAATAGACTTTAAAGCTGCTCTACTTGTGTTTAAGTCTCTCCATGGTCTAGCACCAAAGTACACTGGTGATATGCTAGTACCTTATGAACCATCTAGAACTCTGAGGACCTCTGGGACCGGCCTCCTGCTGGTGTCTAGAGTCAAGACTAAACATGGAGAACAAACTCCTGAGGCCGTGAGACAGGCCGACACTGTCACAATGGTTAAATCTAGAATTAAAACAGTTGCGTTTAATCATGCATTTGTCTGAAGATGAATCACTCTTTTTTCTTTTTAATTTTTATTCCATGTTTTGTGATTTTAATGATTTTTTTGGTCCTGTAAAGCACTTTGAACTCCCTTGTGTATGAATTGTGCTAACAATAAACTTGACTTGCTTTAGTGTAAAATACAGAAAAAGAAGTCAACAAACTTCCATCAGATGATGTATTTGGTGTGGAGTGGTAAGAAGTTAAATTCAATAAATAAGAACAATGATTCAGATAACTAGTTCAGTTTAATTTAACTAACACTTGTTTTTCCCCAAACTTCATGATGTGGGAACTGACAAAAATGCTTCAGCCAATGTACAGCAAGCGAAACTCTATCAAGACGCTAACAAACAGCCCATCATACAGCCACCATGTTACAAACAAACAGGTGAACGACAACTCAGCTATCATACTCCTAACAAACAGCTTTAACACTGCTAATAGTGAGCTAACACACAGCTAACGCATTGCAAATGGAACAAGTCACTCTGACACGGCATATCCCTTTTTCAGTAACGCAGCAAAATAAAGCAATATAATCCCAGTTATGCACATTGCATGCATATTTAAATCAAGAGGTCTGATTCTCTGATGAAAACAAAAGTTAAAAAGTTTAATGATAAAACAAGCACCTCGCTGGTTTCCGGCACGTCCTATCGGGAGGAAACCCAGGGACAGACCCTGACTCGCTGGAGAGACTATGTCTCACAGCTGGTCAGAGGAACCCCTCAGGATCCTCCCAGGTGAGCTGGAGGATGCAGCCGGGTTGAGAGAAGCCTGGGTTTTCCGTCAGAGGCTGTTGCTGCTGCAACCCAGCCCCGGATAAGTGGAAGACAACGGAACAAAATGATGCTAAAATGTGGTGTCAAAGTAGAATTGCAGATGTGACTTCTTTACTGTTTGAGAGGTGCCAACTTTTTGTTTTATTTATTTATCATACTATATTAATCCCTCATGGGGAAATTTCCTTCCTGCATTGCACTGCAGCAGGCAGCCAGCCAGCCAGCCAATAACGATGCTAATGGTGGGAGTATCTAGGGGGCTAGTTGTCACTTAGGCATGAGCTAGCATGAGCTAAGCAGGGTTTGAACTGGCAACTCTTCGGTCCAAAGTTGGTCATTTTACACCGTTGCACTCTTTGCACTCTTTTTCAAAGCACTGATTATGTTTTACAAAATGGTTAGCGGGGAAAATGTGAAAGTAACAAGTTACAGTTACAAGTTACAGTTTTAGAGTAACAAGCGAGTATCCTCTTTCCTAACAACAGCACATGAATTCCATGCAAGTAACATATAGCTTAGATTGAGTTACCACATACTTTACTAGACAGCTAATACACAGTTAACATGTAATTTAGATTTAGTTATCATGTAACTTGCCTATGCCATCATGTAGCTGACATACAACTTACATGCAACTACCATTCCACTGAGAAACAGATTTATGCCACTTTCAGAACAAAATGTGAACTCCGCTCTAACTGATGAATAGAGAGCAAACTGCAAAAAAAAAAAAAAAAAAAAAGCATGGATTTGGGAGAAAGAAGCATAAAGGCAAATGGAATTAATCTTTACCAAAGAAAAAGATGTATTTCAGCCAATCAATGCGATCAGATACATCTTCTTCTTTCGGCATTTCCCTTCAGGGGTCACCACAACAAGTCAGTTTCTACTATCTAATCCTTTCTCCTGCATCCTCTTCAGTCTCACAAACTATCTTCATGTCCTCCTTCAAGGCGTCCATGAACCTCCTCTTTGATCTTTCTCCAGGCCTCTTTTCTGGTGGTTGCAAACCCACCATCCTTCTGCGGATGTATTCTCTCTCTCTCTCTCCTCTGTACATGTCCAAATCATCTCAGTCTCGCCTCTCTGACCTTATCTCCAAAACCTCTAACATGTGTTGTTCCTCTGATTCTGTCCATCCTGGTCACTCCCAGAGAGATCCTCACCATCTTCATACCTCCATCTCTGCTTCCTGTCTTTTCCTCAGTGCCACTGTCTCTAGACCAAACAGCATGGCCGGTCTCACCACGGTTTTCTACACTTTCCCTTTCATTTTAGCTGAAACTCTTCTATCACACATCACACCTGATACTTTTCTCCACCTGTTTCAGCCTGCCTGCACACATTTCTTCACCTCTTGTCACCACTCTCCATTGCTCTGGACTGTTGATCCTAAGTACTTAAAATCTTCCACCTTCTTTATCTCTTCTCCTTGTAACCTCACTTCTCCATTTGGGTCCCTCTCATTCACACACATGTACTCTGTCTTACTCTGACTAATCTTCATTCCTCTTCTTTCTAGTGAAAACCTTCCTTCCCTTACTACAGATCACCACATATCACCTGCCCGTCATCATGGTAAACTTACACAAAAGCTGTAAGATAATTACATGCAGTTATCTGAGAGACATGGTCACCAAAATGACCACACTTTTCCCTCAGGTATTGTCACAACATCAGCGAGTCCCAAACCTAACTGATGTGAATGTGGTCAAAATTAGAAGGGGAGATTTTTACGTTTTAAAAGGTCCTTCATTAAACTGATAGAAATTATTAATAAGATGGATATCAAGTCATTTGTCAGTGGTCCTTTCCCAAAAGAATGGGAGGATAGATACATTCAGTTTGCTGTTTTTAATCAAAATTTGACTGCCTCAAGAAACAACTTTAAACTAAGAATGGTAATGGAAGGACCTCAAAAAGACAAAAGTCCCACCCACAACTGGACAGAGGTGGAATGAAACACCTACACGCGCCTCTCAGCAACCTCTTAAAAAAGAAATAAGCTTAACAAACACTCCTGCAACACCAACCATCAATATTATATGGTATCCAGCTCCAGCAGCACCCAAATAACCTCCAGTAGTGCCTCCACTACATCTCTGGATCCCTTCTGGAGCATCCATACTCTCAACAGATTCTTTACCATCCATGCCATCTTCAGCTTTACCAATAGCCACCCATCTTAAAAGCTTGAATCAGAATAAAACAATGTCCATAATGCTGAAAATGGTTAGATCAAGGGTAGTATCACCAATCATGCAAAACAGTTACCACCACAAAACACTTCCGCCCCTATTCTGACCAACGGGGTATGGAGATGAAAAAGGTGCTACTAAAACAGATCTGAAACTCTCTGTGCTCCCTGTCTGACTTTTAAGAACAATTTATACCTCTAGCAGAAACAACCACAAAGCAGTTGTAATTCAATCGACTCTATCCAACTTCACTGTTTGAGCAGAAGCGTGTAAAAACGAAAAGGTTGTGTTTGACCGTTGTCGGGATGATAACGTTATGCAGTCTGTGTTTCCATCATCACTCAAAAACGAGCTAAAAGTATTTCCAACCACGTTCTATTTAACAATGTACAAGCTGACACAACACTGTACGAATCTGATTGATGAACTTTCTGAGATGCTTCGGACTTTGAATGTAAATAATGAACGTCATAGGAGATTTTAATGTTCATGACAATGATGTCAGTGAAAACTTAACGTGTACACCACATGTCACACTCTAGACCTGCTCATAGCAAAAAGTTGTTTTGTTTCATCTTCTGAACTGCTTATCTCTAATGGGGCTGCAGGGAGTACCGGCTCCAATCTTGGCTGGTTTCAGGCGAGAGGCACAAAAGACCTTGAACAGGTTGCCAGTCTGTCACGCACAACCATCCAAACACACACATACATTCCCAGGGGTAATTTTCAAAGTGGCTAATCAACCTAACATGCATGTTTTTAGAGAGTGGGAGGAAACCAAAGTACCTGGAGAAAACCCACAAATACATGGAGAGAACATGCAAACTACACACAGAAAGGACAAAGTTTCAAGCCTCATTCCCACCCAGGACCCGAACCCCGATCTTCTTGCTGTGAGACCACCGTCCCAACCACAGCACCAACTTGCAACCCTTGTCCAAAAAGTAGTAATATTTCTATTACATACATAACTGTTGTCGATGTTGCCTTTTTAAATACTTTTTTTGTGTGTTCTTTGACCTGTTTGGCAGTAACAAACCAGCTGGGGGATGTGCTGCTATCCAGATCAGACACATAAAGGATAATTCAAGGACTCTATGTATGGAGATGATTAGGTTTGAAAATATCTCATGTTCCATTGTGGATGATTTGTTGGCCTCATTTGCATCTAGAGTTTCAAATGTTCTGGAACTCCGAGTTCAATATGAGATTTACAACAACAAAAACAAAACAATGAATGATTCTAATCAAACTCTGAGTAAAACAAGAAAATGAAATTTTCTACGGTTATAATTCTCATGTCCTGTTAGCCACAGGGAATAGGTTAACAATCCATCCAGCCCAATGATCGTCTCTAATCATTTCCACATCTAAGTGCAGTGAGTTTGCAAAATATTATATAAAAGATTGAGCGTATCAAACATGCAACAAGCTCCATAATGCAACTAGCAACTCTGGCATCTTTTAAACATTCAGCGCTGAAAAACTTCACCACTGTCTCAAACAAAATGGTTAAAAAAATTGTTTCCAGTCTGACTTTGTCCACGTTCAGCGATACTTGATGTGGTTCCCACCAGATTTCTAAATTCTGTTCCTTAACTCCTTAAAATTTTCATCTTGCTACAGATGTGAAGATTGACCTTCAATGTATCCAACTGGGTACACTGTGTGGATAAGAAACAGCTTACTCCCTGCCAAACACAGACAAGAATGCAACAGTTACATATTTGGCCCACAGAAACAGAAAGACATTGTCTATGGTCACCTTGAGTCTCCTTCACTAAAATTTACAAGTCAGGTCAGGAATCTATGCACAACAACCAATTCAAATCTGTTTTTAAGAGTCATTAAATTGATAACACCAGCAGAGTTTTAACATCCCAGAAACTTCACCAGAATTAAAGGTATAATGTCTAACTCAGACCTGGAAAGATGTATTCGTGCTTTTGTCTTCAGGAGGTTAGAATGCTGTGGGGTTGTGCTTTCTTTACTCACCAAAATGAGTTGTCAGACATCTGCAGTACTTCCAGAACGCTGTTGCTCAGGTCTTGACCAAATCCAGGAAGATAGATCATGTTATAGTCCAGTGCGTAGGTCTCTCCACCGGTTTCCTGCAGCTCAGAAAATAAATTTTAAAACAGCTCTACTGGTACAGAATTTTCTCTACTTATTAGAACTGACGTACATCTCTGACATGTTGGTCCTGTATGGATCATCTCGCTGGTTCCCAGAGTTTTCTTGTTGGTAAAATCTGGAATGGCCTTCACGAAAATGTGAGATACTCCAACAGAATTCCAATCCAGACTGGAAACTGTACTGTTTGCTGAACAGACGAGGACTTAAAGTGTTTTATCTGCATTTTTCACTCGAATGATTGATGATAAAGTTCAATTTTGATGTTGAGGTTTTAACTGTAATTTTTAAGCGATGGCAGAATCACAAGGTATCTCATTTATTTGATGTGTTTCAGGTCAAGGCCTTCGGATGAACAATATAAGCATTACTGGGTATGTTTTACACACCAGTTAGCTATGGCTTTTATTAAAAAGATGGACGTTAGCTCTACAGGTGGACTTGATTGCAGTTGTAGTAACACCGACCCAAAGATATTTTCACTTTTTTTTTACTTTGAGTAGAATAAAAAAGACTGTAAGCGTTGACACGACTGGAACTACACTTGGTGGTCATGTCACTGAGGGAAGACATTTGTTGACATGCAGTCATTATTTTGCAGATTTGTTCAAATTTTTTTTTTTTTAAGCCATCTTCTCTGTTTTGCGTTGTTCCTTCCCAGAAATGTTTTGTGACGTCTGGCTCACCAAAACAAGGCTTTTCCATGCAAATCCCAAACCAAGATGCGCAAGGAAAGCCAAGGCACATGAAGAACCTATTAGGGGGCCTAGTAGCCAGCAGCAACCCTGGGAGGCAAGCCAACTCAGTGTGTGAACAATGGGAACCCAGCTCAACAAAAACATCCTGCAGAAGTGAGAGACTGGGGAAGAGGGAGGGGAGGAGAGACCGGCCAGATAACCCCTTCTGCCTTTCACTGTATCAAAACACAGAGGCTGGTGTTTGAAGGAGCTAACTTTCCTGATGTTTGGATTTGACAAAGAGGAGCATCAAACCCGATCAGTGCTTAAACTTTGAACAAATGTCATGTGTGGTTCATCTTCCGCTCAGAAAAGAGTTTACCAGCTGCTTGACCCAAAGCCACACACTTTTACATTTAAAAAACACAAGTTGAGATAGTATTTTGAGTTCACATTGAACCAAAAAAAAAAAAACATTCCCAAACCACAGCAGTTACTACCAACGAATTTTCGAAGAGTTAGATGGAGTCGATAACCTGTTGCAGTGTTGCAACAGATGAACTCTGACAAAATGAGAAGCGGGTGTTTAATGTAGCTATGCAACATCACATGCATGAAGTTAAACTTTAAGACACCAACAATTTAAATGAACTGGGTTTTAACCCAAGAACGTACGACTCATCCATGCAAAACCGCTGTGGGACTCACTCCCTTCTGAAAGTTTATAAACAATATAATAATTTAAACTTTTGACCCCACATGTAAGAAATCTCATCGACTGATCATTACTTTGTTCATTTTGAAAAGCAGCTATTATTGCGTACAAGTGGGCAATACTGTATCAGAAGTAAACTGATACAGAGATAGACAGAGAAAGATTCAGGGTGGTGCGAACAGGTCTTTAGCAGACAACTACGGTGCAGTCTTCATTATTAAAAAGTGAGCATGAGATGAGTGTTTTTGAAAGTTTCTGAGCATGTGTGTGGGGGTAACATAAAACCAGCTCACTCATAACACACACAGGGGAGGGGTTTCTACTTTAAACTGAGCCTACCCACAATGCACCGGGTCCCTTTATCCTGGCAGTGAAAGGATGAGGCCAGATGAATGACAAAAGGAGAGAATGGGGATCTGGGCTGGGCCTGGTTTGGAAGACAAGGAGGCAGGAGGGTTGGAGGGGTGTTTCCCAAACCAACTTTTTCTATTAAAAAAAAAACACGTAACAGCAGGGAGAACAGGGTGTCGAACCCGGATGAGGAAAAAGACATAAGCATTAACATTTTTTTTTAAGTTTAATGATTTCTTTACTGGCTTGTACACAAACGTACAAAAATAATACAGCACTCATCTCCACGTGACATGACGTCATCATCACAGTGTTACAAATGTTCAAACATAAAAGAATACAAACAAAAAAAATATCAGACAAGATGGAACATCTGCATCACTCATAAAACATTCATGTTTCCTCTCACTTGAAATGAAGCAAGACCAGAAACACAAGTTGGCCCAAAGAAGTCAGCACTTTTCTATTCTCGTTTCTTTTTCTGCCCTTTTTTTTTTTCTTTTCTCAACTTTTTTTTAGAAAAAAAAATCATCTCACTCATGTACATCAATTCGGCAGCTGGCTCTTTACGTCATAAATGTTATGACCTGAAAAGCCAAATAACTGCACAACCGTGCAATTTTTTAAAATCATGTTACAATGATCTTACCATCAAATGTATTATTCCCCTTTAAAAACAAAACAGGAAGACAGCACTTCAGAAAAGAAAGTGCTCCAAGACATCATCATCGGCATTGATATATATATCCATATGTATATATACATACACCCAATCACAGAGATACACGCGTCTTTGTTGGAAAAAAAAACGTTTTTGTTCTTTTTTTTTCCACAAAGTAATATACACATTAGGACATCATCACCTGGAGCATATATTCATACAATAGTATTTTGTTGTGTTCGTTTTTTTTTCTTTTCAGAAAAAAATTTAAAGGTTGACACATAAAAGCCAACTTCTCAACAACAGTCATCAGTGCAATACTCAAAAAAAAAAAAATCAAAAAAAGTAATGGAAAAAAATCAAGTTTAAGACAAGCGATGCATATTTAACGTGTTGCCTGTTTACTAATGAAACCAGATTTGGTGGAATTATGGTTTTGAGAAAATGATTTCTTTCTTTTTTTTTTCTAAATTGGGAAGTTCTCATTCTGTTAAACACAGGCCTCATGAGAAGTGCACACTAACACAGACACATTAACATACATCAGTCTTTTAACAAAAAAAATACTTTCTCAACAACTTCTCATGAGTTGAACCAGTGTTGCTGTGAAAATTCTGCACAACTGTTGGCCGTTTTAGCAGTCAGCTTTCAAAAGAGAAAAAAAAACAATTCAATATTATCGAGAAGAAGTAACAAAAAAAAAGCAGCATCGTTACAAATGTTAGGGTGCCATGACTTTTAAAAATGCAGCAGGCAAGTTTACAAAACCCAATTTGACTTTTTTTTTTTGTATGTGTGTGTTACGTCCTGCAACAGTCATGTGTAGTTTTTTCTAAAATCTTCATCGTCCAACAGTATAAGGGTCCTGCTCAGTAGTAACTATTCCAAAGCCTTGGCTCCTGAAACGACCCCGTATGAACACTGGGGGTGCACAAGGCTCCGTATTTATGTGCAATAATACTCCCTGCATTAATAAGTCATGCGAGACATTTCTATTTATGAACGAGTGAACAAATATAAAAAACGAACACAAAAAACAGGCTGTTGAGGACGCAGGTGGAGAAAAGTAGGGGTTTAGTAACATGCACGAAGGGAGAAAGACGATCTCCTTTAGGAGAACGCAAGGTGATGCTTTGCTGATCAGCACTGGTTTGGTTGTAGTTTAAAAAAAAAAAAAACGCTTCTGATTGAGGACGTAAGAATGGAATCTTACTTCTGCACTGTATGTCACGCCATATAGCAGAGAGACCTGGCATGCAGATGTCTCCCAGAGGAAAAAAAATAGTATTCGTTCTCTTCCGACTCCAAAAATGATGTGGCGAAGTTGTGAGAAAGCGGTGCAACGTGAAATACCTAAAGAGTCGAGGTAGCTGGGAAAAGACGGCCGTACGAGTCGTTTTTAGCTGGAAAGAAAGAAAGTTTGAGTGAGAGAAAGAGGGGTTTGAGCAGGTTAAAACGGTGGGTAGAGGGTATGTAGGGTTGTGGTTGGAAGTCTACTTCCGCATGGCGGCAGGTTAAGAGTCTGAAGCAGCTTGAATCACCCATGATACTCTTACACAAAAATTTTTTTTCTTTTTTTTTTAAAAAAAAACCACAACATTTTCAAAAATGCATTTTTTTCAATGTACCTTCATAAATTAAGAGAAAAATACCCAGCCTGCTTTCACAGTGATGACTAGGGTGTTAATAGAATACTGAAAGGAGATTATAAAGTGAATTTCCATTTTATTTGATAAAAAAAAAAAAAAAAAAGCGAAAGCAGCTGATTTTTTATTAACACAATAACCACCGGCTAAGTGGTCTCACTGGCCTGAAAAGTTAGAGGCCAGCATGGCAAGTTCGGCTTGCAGAGCGCATCCAGATACTGTCTCTCTTTATCCTTTAAAAACAAAGTAAAGCTATTTGTGTACAGTACTTCAAGCCAATGATGAAACCAGTTGTTACACGATTAGACATGTTGGATAGCCATATCGTCAAGAATATAACATTTATTTAAGAAAACAGACCTCTGATAACCAACAGAGGGCAACCCTTCTTCTTTTGATCCCTTTCAGATATTCCAGCATGCAGCTATAGCATCAAGTGCCGTGTTTCACGTAAAATAACTTAGTTTTTATTTTGTTCTTTTTTTCATACCTTTTTTTTTTCTTAAAAAAAAGGGGATTCTAGTAGGACAGTATAGGAGCAACAGGTCAAATCTGCGCTCCCACAATGAAACTATTCAACTGTACTTTAGAATGAGAGGTCAGGGATTGAAAAACTGGGCCATCTGCACTCTGGAGTCCAAACACACGCATGGTGTGAAGAATACACCGCTAGGTTACTTTTAGACTGGGAACTCATGTGAACATTCAAAAAGGAAGCTTTAGTACCAACAAAGTTTAAAAAAAGAGACATTTTGTTTCGTTTTTAGCAGATTTGTGTGTGTAAAAGCATGTGTGTGGACCATGCAGAGTGCAGAGATGGACCTGTTTGGTTTATAGTGGGATAAAACTCCTGGACAGGCATGTTTCATTTTAATATATATATATGTGTATATATATATATATATATATATATATATATATATATACATACAATTTGGCACAACTAAATAATGAGTCTTTTGCTTCCAGGAGAGCCTGTTGTGTTGCGATTTTGAACAGAATTGGTTATTGATGTTTTTCTTCTCTTTTCTACCTTCTTTTTTATTTTTTTACCTGACAGCAGAGACAGATCACCGGGCGCCAGAAGAATACTTGGCCTTGGTGATGAGGTATAGCACAATGTCTTGGTGGCCACCAAAGGCAGCGATGTGTAAAGCACTCCACCCTTCCCTGTTGGCCAGCCGGATATCTGCACCAAACTTCACCAGCAGTTTGACCAGCTCCAGGTTACCATCTATCACGGACTGGTGTAGGGCCGTCTGTCCTTCTGGTCCGAAGGAATTGACATTGAATTCGCAATTTGTCATGTTCTGTAGCAATGAGTGCAGCTCCTTGGTGTTGCCTTTCTTCACTGCCTCCTGGAAAACCCTCTGTGGTGCAGAGCAAGTCGACACGTCCGCCTGGCTCATAGTTGCAGCTTTCTGGAGGGTGAGGACCACGTATTCCTGCCTTTGCTCTAAAACTGACACTACAATCTCTTTTTTCCCCTGTTGAGCGTCTCTGATCAGGTATGAATGCCACAGTTACACTGGATTCTGATCAGTTTTTAAGGCACTAAAAGGGGAAAAGGATGATTTATCCCAAAAAGGACAATAGAGAAAAATAACACACTTGGTGTGCAAAAATATTAATATTTGAGAAATCCTAAATCCCCTAAAACTTATAAAGTCTCTCAGGAGATCCAGTAGTGTCCTTTTTTTGTACCAGCGGCAGGTAACCTGTGCAAGGAGATGGAGAGGAGCTAACTAAAGGGAGACTATGTGGACTGGACAGCCTCAGTCTTGTTGGATCCCTCTTTTCCTTCAGCAGTCCAATCTGTATCCTGGTTGCTCATGTGGCCAGGGTGGCTGGAAAAGACAAATATGACAAGAAAAGTCCGCATGAATCCTGATTCCTCACCGGCAGAGCAGTCTGCATTCCGCCACATCCAAAAGAAAAAAAAGGGGGGGAAAGTAATGGACACCTCGGTGCGCGCGTTTTTTTTTAATGTTAAACATGAGTGGAACCAGAATCCGCTTCAGCTCTTTTGACTTACCTGTGACAGCTGGACGGGTCCGTAGTGACGCAAAGGATAGAAATCCACCGTGTTGCCTTCCTTCGCGGTCCGAATGAGTCTCTGTCTGGCTAGCGCTGCGCTCCCGGGGAATATTTTACGCGTCCTTTATTTGCATGACAATACCTACCCAAAGAATCAACTGTGCTGGAATGGGCGGAGAAGCGGGGTGGTTATAGGCTGCCGGCTTGGTGGGAGGGAAGGAGGGATCAGAGTTTTGTGGTTGTGTGGGGAGGGGCATGTGTTCGGATAGGGGGTAGGCTACGGTGGTGGGGGGGGGGGGGTACGGTGGTAGTGAGAAATGTTGCTGCACAAATATTAAACAAGCAAAAATCCTGGTGATCTCTGCCACAATGCACGAATTTATAAAATCATATAGTAAACTAAATGAATTAAAAATGAGCACGTGTTCTTTTTAAAATCACGCATTTAAAATCAAATGACCCACGTTTCCAAACAAATTTAATCAGATTCCAAATTTGACTATTTTTAGAAACCAGAAACAAAAAAAGTTCTCATTATTAAGTTAAATCTCTCAGAAATCTTAAATCCTAAAAAGCGTCAGAAGATATTTGCCACCTTATAGGAGGAGGTTTTACGTGGTTGTTTAAATCATAAACGACGGATATAGTTGAGTTGTTTTTAAAACGACTAGACTGTGGGACTTCAAATAACAAAAGCCCTGCACTACTTCCTTTTTGCAAGTGAAAAGAGGTGACGCTGTGCGCAGATTGACACGCCGCTCAGCTGCCCCGCCACCGTGGGAACTGGGCGCCCGTGTGTTTCTGTGTGCGTGTGTGTATGTGTGTGTGAAAGAAGAAAAAAGGCAATGTGTATGTGAGAGACAGAGAGAGAGAGAGAGGGGTTGAGGTGCTGACAGAGAAAAACACGAGTAAATAGTGGGAAGGTAAAGAGAAGAAATGTGCATCATCTGGGTTTTTGGCGCCTTTTGGTGCACTCCTAAAAAAAACCCAAAAAATCTCATTTATGTCACTTGCCTCTCAGCTGTGATGTTTGGCAGCTTTAGTACTACCTTTGGCGCACGTTTGTGGCTTAAAACTTTGCGTATAAGTGTAGAAAGACGCAGAGCAGATAGTAGAAGAATCAAGATGGCAGATGTTTATCAGAGCTTTAAGCAGCTGTGGCATCACATCTGTCTTTCCTTTCACTGATAGCACAGTGGCTTCATTGCAAGAAGGTCGGGGGTATGAGTCCCGATTGGAGACGAGGCTAGAAACACTGGCCTTTCTGTGTGGAGTTTGCATGTTCTCCCTGTGTATGTGTGTGTTTTCTCCAGGTACTCCGGTTTCTTCCTATTCTCCAAAAACATGCATGTTAAACTGATTGGCTGCTATGAAATTGCCCCTAAGAATTATTGTGTGTGTGTGGATGGTTGTGTGTCTGCGGCCCCACGACAGACTGGCGACCTGTTCGGGGTATACCGTGCCTTCACCTTGAATAAGTGGGGATAGGCTCCGGTACTCAAAACGACCCCTGAATGAATAAAATTGTTTTTTGTGTGTGCTGCTAAATGAAGTTTAGTTCGATTCAATTCGATTTAATTTGTATAGCCTAATATCACAAAACAATGGTTTCAACAGGCTTCACATTGTAGATAAAAAAAAAGTACAAAAAAGAGGGGGAAAAAGATAAAACCTCATTGGGACCCACATGAAAGAGAGATCCCTTTCCTGGGACAAGCAGCCAATGTGTCTAAGATTGTTCAGTAAATATTATTTTATTCTACTCTACAACTTTATATCTGAATAAATCAGTAGATGGGCTTCATCCTCATGGAGACGGGATGGTAGATCAAGCTCAGAGGCCTCCTAAGACTGGTGACACTCAGGACGGTAACGCAGAGGATCAATCAGGGATCTGAAACAGAACTCTGATCCAAAGAGGATGGACAACATGTGAATCATACTGTACCCACTAGTGGTTTAAAACACTAAGTGATACGACATAAGAGAACAATAAAAAAGATGGAGGAGGGACCACATGAAAGAAAAAGTAGGGATCAGCTAAGACCGATGTGGATACATCAAGCCACCAAGGCAGCCTGACAGAGACTGACTCATTTAGAAATGTAAAGTTCAGAGGATTTTTCATACCTGGTCACATGAAAAGCACTTCTTGCTCACTGTCATGTAAAATATTTCAGCTATTTCAATATTTAGATTCCTCTCATGTCTGTGACAGAGAATGTGTTTGATTGGTCCCTAAATTCACCAGGCAGCATGACAACTCCAAACATAGAACAGATGGTCACACACCTCCCCCCAAGAGAAAGAGAGAGAACAAACTTCTTTCTGGTTGACGTGAATGAAGTGAAACATCTGAAGTGATCTTAGAGGGGTTTTTTTTATTTTTTAACTTTTTGTCTGAGGTTTACTGGAAGGTGCAGAATTTTTCCTGGAGAATCATTTACATCTGTCCTCTATAAGAGCTTTAGCTGCAGCTGGACACTTGGAAAACATTTGCACAGTCTACAAGCGCCAAATGTTTCTCTCCAAATATCCTCCCCAGCACATCCCCCCTTATGTCTTCTTTAGTAATGTGCGCCTGAAAAGCAGCCAAACTCTCACTTTCTCATGCACAGTAATGATCACAATAGTTTCACACAACACATAAGTCATAAAGAATGGAAAACTATAAGACTCCTGTTTTTATGATAATGTCTTGCTGGTGTCAAGCTTTTTTTTATCAGACAAAGTGAAGCACTTGCAGGCCTGCATATTGGATAACCCAACTATGACCATGTCCCCATGTGTCCCCTGTCTTCCCAGAATGTGCGCAGCTGAAGGGTCCACATAAAAAGAAGGGGGAGAAAGTAAATTTATATGACTAGGGATGGTTATCGATACCATCTGATCGAAACTAGTGCTCTTATCAATCCCGCTTATCGATACTTTTTTAGTGTGAAAACAAGTAGAGAAAGACAAACAAACAAACATACAAAAACCCATTTATTTTAAAACAAAATATTAACTTAACTTCCTTTAAAACGATAATTTTTATTTAATTTTTTACTTTTTTTGGTTTTATCTGTATAGTTTGTTTGTCTTTTTTTATTTACTTTTAAACTAAAAAGTATTGATAAGAGTATCGATAAGATACTAGATTGATAAGCAATATCAATAAAAATATTAGTATTGATAAGATGGTATCAATAACCACCCCTATATACAATAATAATAAAAAAATCAAGATTATATGGAATTTATTTCTAAGATATAGTCATAATATATTTTTTACATCATTGCCTGAAAGCAGGGATGTGCATGTGCACATAGAGAGCAAGAGTGAGAAAAAGAGAGAGTGAGAGAGAAATGACGTTTAACTAGGAGGGAGGGTCCTAGGAATCCAATTCATTCCGAAGACCACGTGTCCTCAGAGCGTGGGAAAGAGGCGAGCTTTTCTTCCCAGCAAAGAAAGAGCATGGATCAAATAACACGGTGCAGCAGTGCAGGATTGGTGCTATGCAGACTCTGAGCTCTGCCACCACCCGGACAAGGACGAGCCTAGTTCGGATATATAGGCTGTCTGCTTTATTAAGACTAATAAAACTAGTTGAGGGACTTTTCCAGAGTCTGCTTTATGCTATAAAAGATAAGAAAAAGTCCATGGCATGAAGCCAAAGTGGATGTGTTAATGTGCGTAAAGAGAAAAGGCTCGTATTAAATCATAAAAAAAGAAACTTGAAGTAAAAATATTTCTCTCACTTCTTCGTTGCAGATCTTTATTTTAGATTCTGCAAAAAGCTGCACCGACCAGTTGAGTTTCAAATAGTTTGCCACATTTTTAAAATCTGATCTGGGATGACTGGATTGAGAAGGGATACTTGTGAAAATCCCATCTTATAATTGTTCCTGTTTTACTAGATCTTGAACCCAAAATGTGACGAGATGTTTGGTCATGTTCACTTTTAAAATCTATGAAATAAAGCTTTCTCTTTCTATACTGAAGATGTTTTTACTATATTAAACAATTCACACTCTCACACTGACTAGATTTGAGACGAGATATTAAATAAGATGCATTTCCTTTGTGGCATTAATCAAACATTTGAGTGGTATAAATTATTTTACTTTCGGACCTTTAGTTTGGAAAATTTGAAAGAATTGACACATTTGATTTGTTTTCTTTCTGCACTCTCAGCTGAAATGAACAGATCCATTTTTGCTGCAGGCTTTATGTTTTGTATGCAATCATTGTATAATAAATTGAAGATTTGGTTTTTGGAAGTTTGCCTTAAAAAAATCTGCATCAGTTTCTTGTGCGCCTCAGGTCTAAGTAGGTTTAAAATAATTTGAGGTAAGAGATCTAGCTCTATTTGCTCTATTTGCACTCCTTTGCTGCTTGCTGTTTGCTATGGTGATGGACAGGCTGACAGACAAGGTTAGACAGGAATCGCCATGGACAATGATGTTTGCAGTCAGAGTAAAACAGAGTACAAGTGTGTGACTGAGAGGGATCCAAATGGAAAAGTGAAGTTACAGGGAGAAGAGATAATGAAGGTGGAAGATTTTAAGTACTTAGGATCAACAGTCCAGGGCAACGGAGAGTGTGGAAAAGAGGTGAAGAAGCATGTTCAAGTAGGCTGGAACGGGTGGAGAAAAGTATCAGGTGTGATGTGTGATAGAAGAGTTTCAGCTAAAATGAAAGTGTACAAAACCGTGGTGAGACCCGCCAAGCTGTTTAGTCTTGAGACAGTGGCACCGAGAAAAAGACAGAAAGCAGAGATGGAGGTAGCAGAGATGAAGATGCTGAGGATCTCTCTGGGAGTGACCAGGATGGACAGGATCAGAAGTTAGTATATCAGAGGAACAGCACATGTTAAAGGTTTTGGAGATAAAGTCCGAGAGGCCAGACTGAGATGGTTTGGACATGTGCAGAGAAGAGAGAGCGAGTATATCGGAAGAAGGATGCTGGGTTTGGAACCACCAGGAAAGAGGGCTATAGGAAGACTAAAGAGGAGGTTCATGGATACAGTGAAGGAAGACTTGAAGATAGTTGGTGTGACTGAAGAGGATACAGCAGACAGGGTTAGATAGAAGAAACTGACTTGCTGTGGCGACCCCTGAAGGGAAATGCTGAAAGGAGAAGAAGAAGATCTAGCTCTATTAATTTGTCTAATTGTGATTCAAGTCATTCCAAAAAACCTGATCGAAGCCATAACAATGTGGTGTACAAGACAGACAAGCGTAAGCCAAACATTGAAAGGCACATGTTTTCTCTTTTCTGATCCATTCCTGATATTTCCATCTGAAATGTAAAATTTACCAGCATCACAGATCTGGAACTTCGAGAATGTACCAAACTAACTGTTTGGTATTCAAAGAACCTGAAATAGCGGGCATTTGCTGCTGTGCCTAATGTGTCTTTAATGGTAAATGGACTCTAATTATACAACGCTTTTCTACCTGTGTTGTTACTCAAAGCAATTTCTATTGTTGTTTACATTCACCCATTTATGCCTGATTGTATAAAGGTGAAAACCACCATCAAGAGCAATTGGGGATTCGGTGTCTTGCTCAGAGACACCTCGGAATAAGCTCCGGGCAGGGGATCAAACTGGCAACCCTCCAGTTACACTGAGCCATACCCACTGAGCTATCCTAACCTGGGTGATGGCATTCCTCCTTAAAGATGGAATTAGGGGTGTAACGTACACAAATATCTTGGTTGAATGAATGACGTCTTTTTCTACTTTTTTCATCTTCATAAACAGTAAATAAAAAAGATAGCAGCACTAACAGTTTGACTGAATATAGTCTTAGATCCCTTGTTTTAGACCAAGGGCGTTGAACTCAATTGCCGAGAGAGCCAAAATTCAATACCAAGACAAAGTTGTGGGCCAACATGGATATTTATAGAAAAAAGTTTTCTATATGATAGCAATAAGCCTTTTATGTGAACATAGATGAGAAAAGCTTAATAATATTCTTTTTAGAATCAGAATCAGAATATACTTTAATGATCCCACACATGGGAAATTTGTGTGTCACGGCAACAACTTCCTATCTGCTAAGTGAGTCGTTGTAGAGCCCGATCACGTACGGAAAGGAAGACCTCCGGTAACGAGATGTTCTCGAGCGGAGCTGTCTGAGCCTCTTGGAGAAGGAGCTCCGCTGTTCGTCCAGGAGTGGGTAGAGAGGATGGTCATGATTGTCCATGATGGACAAAAGTTTGTTCAGTGACCTCCTCTCCACCACTGCCTCAAGTGAGTCCTGTTTGCTGCCAATGACAGAGCCAGCCAGTCTGATTAGTTTATTCAGTCTGTTGGCGTCACTGGCTGCGATGCTGCTCCCCCAGCAAATGACAGAGAAGAACAAGGAGCTGGCCACCACAGACTGATAGAAGGTCTCCAGGATCTTGCCGCACACATTGAAAGACCTCAGTTTCCTTAGAAAGTAAAGTCGGCTGCAAGTCTTCTTGTACACAGCAGTACTGTTGCTCCTCCAGCTCAGTCTACTGTCGATGGTCACTCCAAAGTATTTGTACTCCTCCACCACCTCCACATCTCTACCCAGAATGCAGAGCGACTGCAAAGCAGTCCTCCTCTTCCGGAAGTCAATCACCATCTCCCTGGTCTTGTCTACATTGAGGAGCAAGTGATTCTCTCCTGCCCACACCACAAATCCATCCACCACCCTCCTGTACTCCTCCTCCTGCCCACCACTTATACACCCTACAACTGCTGAGTCATCAGAGAATTTCTGTAGGTGGCATGAATCGGAGTTGTGCTGGAAGTCTGAGGTGTACAATGTGAAGAGGAATGGAGAGAGCACAGTGCCCTGTGGAGCTCCTGCACCACTTAGAACCACATCAGACCGGACTTTGCCCAGCCGGACGAACTGTGGCCTGTCCGTCAGGTAATCAGTGATCCAAGAGACGGCGGACGCACCAGCACCCATCAGCCGCAGCTTATCACCCAGTAATGAGGGCTGGATGGTGTTGAAGGCACTAGAGAAATCAAAGAAGGTGATTCTCACCATGCCTCCACCGCCATCCAGATGTGAATGAGCTCGCTGCAGCAGATGGATGACAGCGTCGTCAACACCCAGGCGTGGCCAGTAGGCAAACTGCAGGGGGTCCAGAGAGAAATTCACCAGCGGTCTCATGTGAGCTAACACCAGCCTCTCCAGCACCTTCATCACATGAGATGTGAGGGCAACTGGATGGAAATCCTTGAGGTGAGATGAAGATGGTTTCTTGGGTACAGGGACCAGGCAGGATGTCTTCCAGAGAAGCGGAAATTTTAATCACTCTATTCATCCTTAACTGGGGAAATTTGTGTGCTGCACTCCTACACTGCAGTAGGCTGCCATGACAGTGCCAATGGCGGGAGAAACAGGGGATTAAGTGTCTTTTCCAAGGACCCTAGACGTGCACTCAGTGGGATCTGAACCCACAAACTTCCAGTTCGCGGGTGAGTGCTCTAACCACTGAGCCACCATCTCCCCCGTTTGGTATACAAACTACATTACACTATATTGCAAACACACACATTTGCATGAAGCTACTATTAGGTCACAATAGCAGCTGTCAATAAATTAGATTTCAATTATGGGTCCTGCCAACTGACATGGCAAAACACCAAAAGAGCATCTAGGACGTGTACTGTGTATTTAGTGCTACATGCACAATAGGCTATAATAAACGCTCACTTACAAACACTTACCCACGAAAACAAACTTCAACAATGTGTGGCCATACCAGCCTTTCAATGCCTGATCCCATCACACCTCAGAAGCTAAGCATGCTGGGCCTGGGCAGTACTTGGATGAGAGACCACCGGAACCCCCGGTGCCACAGTGGGACGGCCGTTGGGATTAAATTGTTGCTGTGTCCCTGGGAGAGACACTTCACCCACATTGCCTAGTCTGGATGGTGTGTGAGTGATTAGTTGGTAATGGTCAGAGGGGCCGATGGCAGCCAAAATGGCAGCCTCGCTTCTATCAGTTTGCCCCAGGACAACTGTATGTATAAAGTGTCTTTGAGTGTCCCGAAAAGCGCTATAAAAATATAATGTATTATTATTATTATTGTAATGTGCAAAACATCCTGCACATATGTGACAGCCAGCTTCATGCAAGAAAACTACTTCTCCTGGGATGTGAAATAGTATGCTTCATGCGTGCACTAGTCACGCGTGTTTGACAGCTGTGCACATTCAGTAGTGGGTTGTAATCATTTGTGCACAGCCCTGTGCCAAACCATACAGCCTATACGTTTTTTTTAGTACACATACATGTACCATCACACCCCTAAATAACAGGAGATGCTAAATTTTTAATATGAACCCTTTAGGAAAAGTTGTGCACTTGTTAAGTTTATGTAGAGATATGAAGAAGCAAACCATTTTGAGGTTAAGATTTATTTTTTTAAGAAAAAAAGCTATATTAAAAGTACATTTTAGTCTTAAAGTTAAACAGATTGAAGTAAATATCATGGCTGTTATGATTCAAACTCAGAAACCAAGCCCTAATGTACCTCGAAAACCCACTGTATGACCCATCTTAGATAATCTGTTTTTTTTTTTTTGTTTTGCTTTGTTTTTTAATGTGCGCAATCAATAAAAAGCCAGGCCACATCTGGCTACGGTTAGGTACTCTTACATTTTATGGGTGTAGCCTTCTGTTGTTACTTCAGCAACATGTCATACACACCCCAGACACTCCAGGAAATCTTTAATTGCAGAATTTCCAGTGTTAGATCCCCCTGGTATGTGACAGTTTGTTTTGTGAGACCTGATTACTTTTCAGCCAAAGGAGATTGGATACTCAAATCTGAGTATTACACCTACCAAAGTTAACATCTAAACCTGTCCACTCTCATTTCTTCCCACAGAAGGCAAGTTTTGTGACTGACATAAATAATAACTCACAGTTCAAAACTTATTGAAACATATTTTATTCGTATCAGTCAAACAAATAACATCAGAAACATGAAATAAAACAGCAAATTTATAAAGAACAGATGAAATAAAACCCCACAAAATAACATATGAAATGGGACGTTGTTTAACACATTAAAACCTCTAAATATTGGAATGGCTCATTTGCCTACAAAAAAAATAAGGCCACCAAAGTGTTGACTGCCAAAAGAAACTTGGATTTGGTAATTATAAGGATTTCAAGATCAGTTATTCCTTGTCACTTTGCTTATTCCCACCCAGGTCTCTCAAGAGCATCTAACGCTTGCCCCACTGGGTTTAATCTAGGATGTTCTGGGCCCCTCAGCAGATCCTCTACAAACTCTTGATCTGGCCTTTCTGTCACCCCTGACTGACCCTCTGCTAGGCCTCCACTGGGCCTTTCAATGGCCTTCAACTGACGGTCCATTAGCCGCTTAGTTATCCTCCACTGACGGCCCCCTTGTCCTTCAATGAGACCTTCAGGGGACCTCCAATGACGCCGCACTTGCCTACGAGTGGCCCTGTGGTGACTCTCCACTACCAATTCACTCTCCCTAGGTCTACCTTCCACTACCCCTCCACTCTCCCTTGACTCTGCCTCCACTACCACTCCACTGGGCCCTTCAGCAGTCCTTCTCTGACGGTCCTTCAGTCTCTCTGTGAGCTTCCACTGACGCCACCCCACCCATACAGGGGGCCCTTCAGGGGCTCTGCACGGACGGACCTTTGGTATTTCGGTGGGCCTCCAATGACTCACCGTACATCCTTCAGTAGGCTCTTCATGCGCCCTCCACTGATGTGTTTGCCCTTCAGTGGGCCCTTCACTGGTTCTAGACTTACGCTTCATTATCTCTTCAGTGGCTTTCCACTCATCGTCTGATAGCCAGTCTGTGGCCCTCCCCTGACCTTCCATTTGTGCTTCTGTGATCCTTATTTGTTTGAAGGCCCTCCACTGAGATTCCATTAATACTGCAGTGGGCCCTTCCGTGGTCTTAGACTGATCCTTCGTTTGGCCTCCACTGGCCCCTCTGGGGGCCCCCGACACACCCTTCATTAGGCTTTCAGTGGGCCCCTCATCGGTCTTTGACAGACGCTCCGATAGCTTTTTAGATTCACCGTCTTCCTTTTCTCTCTTCCAATCATCCTCTCCTTCTGAGGTTCTCCTCCACGGACCTTTTGGTGCTAGTCTCTTCTTCCTCTGATCGTCCTCTGACACGCTTTTTCTCCATGGACCCTCCTTTTCTTTACACAATTTTCCTTATCGATCCTCCTCTTCTCTGGGTTTCCTCCAATTAGCTTTTGTAGATATTTCAGTTGTCCACAACTGACTTCCCGCAACCCCTTTTTTGCTCCATTGCTGGTCCTCCGCTCCTCCTTTGCACGGCCCCCCCCCCGCCCCCCCGCACTTCTCTAAACTTCCACTGCCCTCTCCACTTGCCCTTCTTCTGGAATTGGAACAGGCTCCCTGGCTGCCCTCCAGTGGCCCCTTCACTTTCTGCTCGTCTGCCTGTACTCGGGCCCTCTCGATTCTCCAATTGACCCTCTGTTGGGGCCACCAGTGAATCCTCCACTGGATCCTCCACTGGATCCTCCACTTGATCCTCCATGTAACCCCCCACTGGACCCTGTTTTGGCCCCTCGTCTGGTTCCTGCACTGATTCCCATGCACTTGACTCATCATCTGACAAGTCAACTAACCCATGGAACTTATCAAGCATATTTTGATAGTGAGAGCCATCCCAGAACACCTTGCCGCAAAAAGTGCAGACATAAAACATGGGGAATCTATCTATTAATACGGGAGCCAAGGAGTCAAGCTTAATGGGTGATCCGCCAGAACATTCCAGGGTGTCGCGGTTCAACATTGAAAGAGGGACCCAGCGACACCCTTTCAGCATACTTGGGAATCTCAGGGGTCTTGGCGTAATGAATTGCTTCCTTGTCCTTACTGTCGGGCATTCCACAAAGCCCTATAGACAACAAAGTGTGTGTATTAATGAAACAGTTCTAGAGAAGAAAAAAATGTGGTAACGAGGTTAAAATGTTGTTACTGGGGTATCTACAGTATTTTAGAATGAAAAACAGTGACTGGCAAAAACTGTGAGATGTGAAAGTGCTCGACACACCTTTCATTTGGAAGAGGGCGATCATCTCGTCTGGCGGAATGGCTGAATATTCATTGCCGTTGCATGTCTGCATAAAAAGAAAAAGGTCCGTTAGCGATTGAAGAAGAGTTTTGAAGAAATGCCATGAAAAGAGACCTTGAGAACAAATGTGTTAAAAGTGTCATAATGCTCTGTAGAACTAAGGATGATAAAAGTGTGAAGTTTCCTCAGTTTACATTGTGTGGAAATTATCTGTCTGTTTGTCAGAAATATAAATATTTGGGACATTATATCTGTGATGACATGTCAGATGATGAGGACATTTACAGGCAAAGTCGTATGGTGTATAAACAAGCAAACATGCTCACTCGCAGGTTTGGTGCTTGTACAGTGCAAGTGAAAAAGACACTTTTTAAAGCCTACTGCATTCCCTTATATACAGCACACCTGTGGTGGAACTACAAGAGAGCTAGCTAGCATGAGAAAACTCAATGTGGCATACAATGACTGTCTGAGGATTCAAATAAAAAGACCAAGATGGGGAGGTGCAAGTCGCCTGTTTGTCTCAGCAGGAGTTAGGACTTTCCAGGCCACTCTGCGCTAATTGATGTACAGTTTTATTAGTTGTCTTAATAACTCTGAGAACTCTATTATTAGAAGCTTGGTTGATGTGAAACTTAGTATCACAAAGTATCAGTCTGAACTGTGGAACCATTGGTACAATTGTTTGGTGTTGACAGTGGTTTGATACATTATATGTATTTCTTTTTTTTTTCTTTTTCAATTTTCTCTGTTTTGTTGTTGTTAGTTAGTTGTGTCTTTATATGTTGGACCTTGAGTCTGCAATAAAGTTTATGATGATGATGCTTGAACACGCTTCTTCACTTCTTTTCCACACTCTCCATTGCTAACACACCATGCATTCCAAATTAATATGCAAATTAAATTTGAACATCATCAAGATTATTTATTTGGTTTATCTTGATTATATTGTATCTCAGGATTGTTGGATTTCTGAAATCAAATTTTAGTGATAAATAGGTTGTCAGTTGAGCCCAATTAAAGAAGAAAAAATTCCTGAAGGCTGGAATTCATTCTTTATTATTAAGCAGATGAATATTTCCAGCCATCTCGGAAAGAGAAATGCTAGAACCAAATGAACTGGCGCAGGGTTCAACAATCTGCGGCTCTTTCAGCCTCACACATTATACATTACGCATTTGCTCTGCAGCCTGGGAAAATCCAGTGTGATTCAGCACATTTCAAAAAGTTATGGACAGATTAAACATGATAAAAACACAGGGCATAAAAATCTCTAATTAAAAAAAGAATTGTGATTTTTCAGTTTGTATTCAAACACATTCCCGCTGCATGTGCTGTATAAAGCTGTGTTCTCACTACGTTTCTACTTACAGCTTTACACCCTTTAGTTTGACCTGTTAAATGATTATCATTAGCTACAAGCTGCTTAAAAAAATTGCTGGATGTACATGAATTCCTAAGAGGCTGTGATTTTCTTTCTGTTAAAGTTTAGTTCAGAATGAATCACTCTGGTCAGACCAGGTGGTGTGGGGTTAAGTTAGTTTTAAGGTAACAACAATCTTTATACTTGCAAATGTGCTGGTGCGTTAAATTTCTATTTATACTACTGCATTGTTGCAGTACACACAAATCAGAGGAAGTTTTACTGGTCATAATGGTAAGGCGGATTTCCTGTATATTGTAACAAATTTTACTGATCTGCTGTTGAAGAAGTTATACAATATTGACAGCAGTGTGGGGAATTGATGTTGTGTTTTAACGCTGTCTTAAAACTTTTAATAAAAAATATTTCAGATTCAAATACGTATACGCAAAGAAAATATATTGTCTGTTGGTGCTGAGGAGATGTACTTTTGGCAATTATTAGTATTGTAAAACTATTTTGGTTCTGCCTTCATTTGCTTTTATAAGGATAGACATACATGTGTACTGTATTTTCACGACCATAAGGCGCACTTAAAAGTCTCAAATTTTCTTCAAAATGAGAAGTGCGCCCCATCGTGCAGTAAGCCCTATGTGATTTGTGATTTCCAGGCGTATTAGAGAACCATGAGGTGGACGCAATTGAGAACATGAGACCATTAAAGGGGGAATGTGGGCGTGGATTGTGTATAAAAGAACAGGTATGTGTTTTATGCAGAACATTGCTGTTTTAACAACACTGAAAATGGAAAAAAAGACACGCTTATGAAGCTCAGTTTAAACTGATGGCAATCAGCTACACGGAGGAACATGGGAATCGAGCCGCCGCAAGAAAATTTTAAATGAACGAGTCGATGGTTTGTAAGTGGAGGAAGCTGGAAAATGAGCTGTGACAGGTGAAAAAGACGCAGCTCAGTTTCTGCGGAAACAAGGCGAGGTGGCCAGAGTTGGAGGAAAGACCCCAGCAGTGATGGATGACCAGAGGAGACCACAGCTTCACGAAGGGTGGAAGGCAGTGCCGGGCGAGTTACGCCACAGTTTGCCAGTGGAATGTAGATGCTTGGGCTAACATGTCTGCTGGCTCCGGCAGTCCTTGTACCCCGATCAGGGATGGATGATTTAGAAGTTGAATGAATGAAGAATGAATCAAATTATTAAAAAAATTTTTTCTCCTTAGACAACAAATTTAATTAGTCTGATCAGAACAGAGACTGCTGTTCTGGCCTGTTTTACATTGCGGGTACAGCGATCCCTGTCTAAACAAGCTACTCGAGCTCCTCACTGTCTCATGCAGTCATTTCACATTGTCATTTTATTTGCAGACTGGCAGGGCTGTCCGGCAAGAAAGTACGCTCGTTAGCTTGGTTACGGTACCCATAGTAACAAAACAGCACAGCCTTTTAGTTCTGAATTGCATGCCCAAAAAAACAGCAGAGCTCGTGGCTCATATAAAAAAAAATATAACATTCAAGAACGATGTCAATATTGAAATATTAGTTCATACTACTATATATATATATATATATATATATATATATAAATTGCATTTGGCAAAGAAAATGAAATATTCCTTTGCGTCCAATGATGTGGCAGTAAGAAAAAAAGTTCACCTTACAAAGGTCCTCTGTTCCTGACTAAAAAAAAGTTTAAGTTTAAAAAGTGTCAGCGCTGTGTTACACTGAGCTAAAGCAGAGACTGTTTGCATTTGTTGACCCATCCCCAACGATGGAAATCAGGGAATTTTCCCAGGTTGTGGATTGGGTGTGAATGGGCGCAAGTGTTACACAAAGATCCAATCGGGGTGTTAGTGTGCGTATAAAGAGCGCGTTCACGCCTCAGTAATGTTCACATGTCCGTGCTGTGAAGCCCTCCACCGTGGCAAAGGTCTCCATAGTGAGACATTAGTGACCTTTTGCTTGCCGGCCTCTAACACGAACACACACTTGTCTGTGAGCCATCCTGACAACATGTCAGTGCTAAAAGCCTTGTCAACACACCTGAACTCCACCCAGCAAACAGCATTCCACTTAGAAGAGAGCTGTAAATCTAACCACACTCACAAGAAGATCCTTGACTAGCCCACTTAAGCTCTGTCACTCTTTACCTTTTTTTTTTTAACCTGGGAAAAATCAGGAGTCAATTAGGAGTCTACACCCACGAAACACAAAAGCTGCTCCTCTTTTCTATGTGCACATTCAGCTGAGTGTTTGCTTCTGTGGTAATGAAGGTCAGGACAAGCGAAAGCAGAAACAGTGGAGGCTTGTCTCTGTGAAGAAAACTTCATTTCAGTACTTGCTCTATTCTGGTTTTGTCTTCTGTCTCACAGAGACCCAATATTTTACAATTTGCATGAGCTAGACAACAACAGAGTACACATGGCTTACGCGTACAAGCGTGGTGACGACCTGGAAAAAAGAGCGAGCGATTTAACTCTGCCCAAGTTTCCCAGAGCTGAGCATGACAGAACCTGCTCTAAACTCTGCCGACTAAGCCGTGGACAGGCACACAAACATGCCCATCATTTCACACACACTTTATTTGGATAAAAATAACTTTAGATATTCAATAACTAACGCAGTGAAGGAAGACATGAAGATAGTTGGTGTGACCGAAGAGGATGCAGCAGATAGGGTTAGATGGAAGAAACTGACTTGCTGTGGCAACCACTGAAGGGAAATGCTGAAAGAAGAAGATATTCAATAACTCAAGAGTTCAAAGAGACAACTGTAGACAAATAAGTAAAAGTTTAGGTATTTTTTGAAAATATTAACCCATCGTGTTTGTTTGAACAAAGGTGAAAATGAAAGCCGTTTTGAACAGGTGCTGTTTGTTGATTCAGTTGTGATGTTTCGGACAGAGCAGCTGTGGCATGTAGAGGAAGATGTACAAAGCTCATTAGCTTAATCAAAGCTATACCGCCTGAATTGTCAAACCTAGTTCCAACTTTTGGAACTTTTGGAACAGCTCGTGTTTGAAGTCAATACGGAGGCTCGCACCTCTATAGTTCATCATGATATTTTCAAGATTCCTTCATCTACTTCTAATTGCTATTTTATTGATTAAATAAAGAGGCTTTTATATTCTTTCAACATGCACGTCACTGGCTTTTCGCTCATTTCAAGAAATAATCTTTATGTCAAAATTCTTGTCAATCCTTCGTTTCGTCTTCTGAACTGCTGACCCCTGATGGAATTGTCAGAGGTGCTGGAGCCTATCCCTTTACAACATAAAATTAAACATTGTCCTTAAATCCTCAATCAAGTAAGACACTTGTGTAAATAACAACTCATATATTTTTTTACGACAAATTAAATGTATCCCTCTGCATTAAATTGAATGAATTACTCCTATTCACGCCGAGGTTGTTTTTGGGAATGCTCTGCATAAAGGCATCCTCACAATGACAACAAAAAACACAATATCAGTGAGTTAAAGAGATGAAGATGGCAAAAAAAGGGAGAAAATGTGGGATAGTGAAGCATGATCAAATGCACGAGTGAACACACACACGCACACACACAAATGTAATACTTTCTACAAGCAGCTCCCATGGGAAAATCCTGAACCAATCTGAAAGGGCGGCGCTCGTAGGGCCGATGTAGGTCACATGATTAGAGCAGCCAATTGAGTGCCAGTGATTTGATTCAAATTGTGGCAAGTCAGGTAAGGGGCAGCGTGGGAACCAGGAAAAAGAGGAGAGATAGGAGCATGAACTGCACCTCAACTTTCTTTGAAAATGCCCTCTCTTCTGTCTCTGTGTAAAGTTCAAGAAGAGGCTGAAAATACTTTCCCTACCTGAAGGTTGCTGGGGTCTAAAGAATAGAAAAGATGTCTTTTTTTGTTTTTATTCTAAAGCTACAGTTACTCTTTTTTTTAAAAAAAAAAAGCAACTGGTCTCATTTGATCGTATTTGATTTTGAAAGCTTTACTGACCGCTTACTCAGAGACTGTTCAAAAATTGAGCAGACATTACTTACAGTACTTCAAACACCCCCCGATTACTCAATAATAAACACAGTTCTTTATGAGAAAATCTTTATTTGCTACATTATCTGGAAGGAATCATTTCTCAAGTGGTTTCTCACTACGTTTCTCATGAAGATAACTAGAAAAAGTCGGATTAAATCACCTGGGAAACCTGTAGTTAATTAGACAGACAGGTAAATTATATGGTAAAAAAAAACCTTTAAGATCAAAAAGCTCTAAATGAATTAAAAGTTTAAAGATTTTATCTTTTCAAACTAGTGTTTTAGATTTCTTTTTTAGGTTGTCAAACATAAAACAATATGGAAGTTTTTTTTTTTTTTTTTAAAAAAAGCCACTTCCCATACGTGTGGTATCTTTACATCCAAGAAAGCTTTTCAACCAACACAAGAACATGAGGGAGATACTGCTGTGATGTGTTAAGTGTACTTTCCCACACTATCCTAAGGGTATCTGGCCAGTATCTCAGCCCAGCAGTCTGAGGTAATTACAAGCTCTGTTAACTAACCACTACCACCTGACAGCAACCTGAACTTGGACCATAGCAAAGCCTGTCTGGGCTTGAGATCACACACACCTTCCTCTGACACACCTCGCCTGTGCACATGTGCTTGCATACACTCAGATAGCAGGCAGGCAGGCACTTCTGAGATGGGAAAATTCACATGACACACAGCACTCAATCAAACGCACATCCTTCCCTGACTCATCCCCGCAACCCCCCTCTCTTCTTTTTACTAGACACAAATTGCAGGAGTCCTAATGTGTTTTTCCTACTTTTCCCAGGGATACAAAGAACAGAGTGATGCAATCAGCCTTCACTGAATCTTGGGAATATAGATATGCTGGGAGGCAATGCAAAGGTAGTGAACCTGAAATCAGTCACGACTGTAGTTTCCAAAGTTGCACTACATTACTGCTTTTTTTAGAGTCTGCCTTTAAAGTTATCTAAAGACCACATTGTAGACTGTGCGCTGATTTTTTTCCAGATTAAATCAGAAAAAGAAAGTATGCTCTGAATTGCTGGCATTTATCTCAACACAGTAGAAATGGACTTGAATTGAACAGGCTACATACTGTTGCAAAGTGTTCAGAATTAAACGTGTTGACCCGATTATTCAGATTCCGATGTGAGTTCAAGAGGAGAGACTAAAAAGTGCAAAAAATAGAAAGGCTACAGAAATACGAGGACAGGAAAAGAAAAACAGGAAGACAGAGACATAGAAACATGAATACAAGTTTTGTTTTGTGTTCTGAAGCGCTTATTCTCAACAGGGTCGCAGGGGTGCCGGAGCCCATCCCAGCTGATTTAAGGCGAGAGGCAGGGTACAATCTGAACTGGTCACCAGTCTGTCGCTGGGCCTCACACACACACACACACACACACACACACACACACACACACACACACACACACACACACACACACTCATTCTCAGGGAAAATTTCACTGCAGCCAATCAACCTGGCATGCATATCTTAGAAAGGTTGGGAGGAAACCGGAGTACCAGGAGGAAACCCACGCACACACAGGAAGAACATACAAACTCTACACAGAAAGACAAACGAACACACATAAAAAAGATAATATGAACACAGAAGAGCGCATGTTTACAGAAGGAATCAGCATTCATTCGCCAACAGTCTGTGAATGATTGAGCCAAAAGGTGTGGGTTTTGTATTACAGTCATTCACACCAAAAATACGACTAGATATCACCAACCATTCGATAGTCAGCTGACTTGTCTTTTTTTTTTTTTACAAAAAAAGGTCCTGCTGCTACAAATGGTCTCCAGTCTCATTCATCTATACTGAATTTTTTTTTTCTCATCATTCACTGCAGCCATTCAAGCCGGGTTACAACATCCACAGCTTTTCTTGACAAGCGCCAACATTTCTCAAACTGTCACTACACCCACACACTTAAACTGAAATTCCCACCCCCGGAACCTACCAACGACCTGTGTGCAAATCCATATATCCAGCCTCGTCATGGGAGAGCCACCGGCAGATTCTTTTGCTCAACGTTTATCATTGATGCATATTTCATCCTTCTAGCCCCCCCTCTTCTCTTCTTTTCTTTTTTTTAATCTCCCCTTGATGTGAAGGCATGCAGGGAATGTTATTGTAATGCAGAGTGATTCATCCAGGACTGTAAATATTGACAGTGGTGGGTGCTGCTGGTCTTGTCTGTTCTCTCCCGAGGAGCCGTGAAGGCATGAAGAGGAAATTATTCTCCCACAAGGCTTTCTAACTGAAAGACTGTCAACCACAAATTCCTGAAATATTATTGAAGGAATTTTAAACTCTAGTCACAAATTACAGCAGTTTTACAAGTTCAGACCTACAATTGACCTAAATTTTTTACATCAAGTAAAAAAGATCTACCAGAAAAACCTTCACAAGCACAGTAATGGCAAGTGAAACTTGAAAGGTTAAGTGTAATAAATAAGCTTAATCTGTCAAGATAAGAGTCCAGAGAAGTCCACAGAGATTCGACTCCACAATTAGTAATGATAACTGAACACAGACCACATTTATCTGGTACACAAATATAGCCAATAAAGAACTAAAGAATAAAGAAATAAATGAATAAAGAAAATGATTTCCAGATGGAAGTCGAAACGTCTCGATCGGAAAATACGCTGTTCAGAAGAACACTTTGAAGCTTTTTCTACGATAAATTTTTATATTGGATAGACATGGATGGAGTTTTTTAAAAGAAAGAATAAATAAGTTTCTCCTAAATTCACATAATATAAAAACATCAGCAAGCGTTAAAGCAGCTATTTAGAAAGGCATCATGCTAAAAAAAATGAAAAAAAAAGGTCTGGGTCTGTGAGAAAAATTTGATATGCTCTTAAAGCAACGGGATACATCAGATTATCACACAACAACAAACGCATCAAGAGCTATCAGATTATCACACAACTACAAACACATCAAGAACTATCAGAGTATCACACGACAACAAACATATTTCGAACTATCAGATTATCACATGACAAGAAACATCACACAAATTATAAGATTACCACACGACAAGAAACACATCACGAACTATCAGATTATCACACGACAACAAACATATAATGAACTATCAAATTATCACACAACAAGAAACACATCACGAACTATCAGATTACCACACAACAAGAAACATATCACGAACTATCGGATTATCACACGACAAGAAACACATTACGAACTATCAGATTATCACACAACAACATACACATCAAGAACTACCAGATTATTACACGACCACAAACATATCACGAACGAGAGTGTGAGGTCCCACCAAGTTATCATTAAAGGGCTACATAGAACAAATCCGACAAAGGTAGTGCGTAAACATTTTCTAAAACCTTGAAAATAAAACTAGCGAGAGGCATGCCTGAAAAATCAGAACTATTAAAGAAAGACTTTGTAATTTGGTCAACAATAATTAGAAAGTAGAAAATTGGTAGAAGTCTGCATACGAGTCGATCATGTGGTTGTGGGCCAAGAAAAAAAAAACAAAAAAACCCAAAAGATAGATGAAAAAAATGGGAAAAACAAACTTACTGAAACATTTGTCTAAAAAAAAAAAAAGGGGGTTGTGTAATTCAGAAACATTGTCCTCACAGTGACATGTTATGGTGAAAGAGGCTTACTTATGTGGAAAGAACTTTTCGGCTAAATACGGCATGTGAAGATTTTGAAAGAAAACCAGAAGTAGTAAATATCAATGTACTCCTCCAAATGGACAACATTCCAAGAGAAAATATAATTCATTCACCAGGAGAATAAAAAAAAATCACTTCTAGGTGGCAAGCAAAGTACTCTGACTTGATTACAATTGAAAACTTATAGAGGAAAACTGAAAACGAGGGTCAGTGCCAGAGAGCCAATAAACTCTTGGCAGCTTAGAAAACATTCCAAGTAAAAAAAAAAAACAAGAAGTTGGAGTTCTTCAAGACATATGTCAGACTTGTTGAAATCTACAACAAACAAGTGCAAGATGTTAGGCAGCAAAAATCATTCATTAGCTGTAGGGGAACTGATTATTTTGACTTCAAATGATTAATGTATAATTAACTAAATTATGTGTGTGAAGAAAAAAAGAAGAGCAGCTGAACAAATGGTTACAGTCAAAAAAATGTTCTGCTTTAAATTTGTGAAAGGATATGTCCGGCGTGGCAGAGGTCTGCTCCAGGTATTCTACAACCTTGAATGTGTCTTCTATTAGAGTGTGTGCACTGATATGAGTCTGTTCGGCGTCAAGGTGATATTTTACTGTGTGTATGATAAAAATTAAATAAAAACTACAGTGTGAGTTGGTTTTTTTTTGCTAAATGCACACATTGTTGAAAAATAACTTTTAGCCTTTGATGATGTCTTAGCTACAAGTTGGATACAATTTGTATCTAATGCTGTTTATATCTCAACTTTGCGTCTTTGTTAACGCTGAACAGAGACTAGACTAGAAATGAAATTCTAACTGCAACATTTATCAGAAAGATAACCAGTTTGAATTTAATTTTTTTTCACCAGCCCTTATCAGTCAGCATTGATACGCAGACCGGGACTCACAGATCTTTGTCATCTCAAAGGGGGTCATATTTACTATCAGGACACACACAGCTTGGAGTGGACACCCAACTGGGGGATGAGATAAAAGGCATATAAAAGAGAAAAAAGGGCTGAGGGTTAAGTGGTCATAAGGCACCGGTATGTGTGCGTCTGTTTGTGTTTCTGTGAACTCAAACTAACTTCAAAGTGTCTCGGAGTATTGCTCATGTCAACAGGAGATGCAGCATTTAAAAGAAAAAGCAGAGAGGGAGGAAGGGGGTGAAAAAAAAAAAAGAAAAGAAAGAGGGGAAAGAGGGAGTGGGGATGAAAAGGAAGCAAGAACACGATAGTTAACAAAGACTGAAGGAAAAGACAAGACTAAGGTTGGAGGAGGGTAAGGAGGGGTTAAGGAGGAATGGGTCGGAGGTGAGAGGTTGGGGTGTTAGGGAAGAGGGACAGGCGGAGAGAGGGAGGGGGGTTCTCGGTGACAGGGTTCACCTCTAGTGTGAACGCAGTGAGGTACAAGAAAAAGAAAGAAAGGTAGGATAGGAAAAAGTTTCAGTTTTAGACAGCCTCTTTAATTCTAGCCTTTCCCTTCGTTTCCTCCCCTCCACTCTGATGTCCCCTGCCCTCCCTCCACCCGTGCACCCTCTCTGCGACCGGTCCCAGCAAATTCCCTAGGGCCAGGGGCAGTCCCCTTTCAGTCTCCAGTGACACAGTAATTAGAAGTGTGGGAACTGAATCCGTCGCCCTTTCTGAGCCCTGCACTGCTTCCCTCCCTCCCTCCTGAACTCGCTTGCTCTCTCTCCTCTCGCTGGCCCTCGCCCCCTTTCACCAGCTTGCGGTTCCTACCCCTCCTCTCCACTTCCTTTACCACCTCAGTTTTTCTACCACACCACAGTTCTCACTCACAGGAAGTGGCATCTACCATTTTTTTCAAAAAAAGGTCTTTAACATTGTTTAACAGATGCGTATCAAAAGTCACAAAAAAAAAAAAGCCAGTAAGTTGCACTTTACACATCTGATAAGCCCAATGTCTGACTTTGAACTGCAACTTATTTCCTCTATCTACACCATAGGGGTATCTTTTTAAAAACAGGATTATTCAAACTAATTCAATTAAAACCTTTCAGGTGGCTAAATGCAAACGGGCCACCTGTGATATGGGTGGGAGCGATGTGTCTTGTACACTCACACACATCGACACGCTCAATCCCATATCCCACATCTCGCTGTACCCCCCCCACAGCCCACCCCCAACTAGCGTCACTCCCGCCTCCTCCACAGCAACATAGCCCCCTATATCTTCGAACAGAGTAACGCTGTCTCTCCCGCTCTCTGTCAAGCCCACCATCACCACCCCAACCCCCATTCGCTATCTCTGCAGCGATAACCATGGGAACAGCAGCACTGTGGGAACGGACCACCAGTTGACCAAAATAGACAGCAGGAAAATGGAGGGAAAGAAAGAAAGAAAGGACTCCCCATGTCCAAGAAGGCTTTTGAGAGTGTGTGTGTAGGAAGTCCATGGGATCATTCAGACAGACAGGTACTCAGGCACTTTGCTCACCTCTAGTTTCTATCAGCAACAAAGGGATGCAGGGCAGCTTGAACTATAACATTAGTTCATTTACAGAGGTGGGATTTTGATTCCATTTGGTAGAACATGCGGCCACATTGTGTTTTCTCTTTCTCTCTCTCACACATAGACACGCACACTTTAAAACAGTTCTACAGTTACTAGAGAGTGTCCCGGGCATAAAAAAAGGCAACACCCATACCACAAACGCCCACACCCAGACAGCATAGTAACGTTACACCATCACACACCCGCAACCGTACACCTCTGAAAGCACACGTGCACACAGAAATATTCTATCCGGTGCATGAATGAGATAGCTGAAATGTTTAGCATTCATCAATAATGATGCAAAGATTGCAAAAGAATTCAAGTTTTGCAACTCAAGAGTTACATGAGAATTTTTGGTAAAACACAAAAGTACTCTTGATGAAATATAACAGTTGCTTTTTTTGTGCGTTTTGTATTTATCTGTTGAGTTTTTTGTCGGCTTATTGGTTTACTCCAACAAAATAAAACGTAATCTAATGAGCTACAAATGGTTTCTTTTCATTTCAAAGTTTCAATAAAAGCAGAATAAAAAGTGTCACGATGTCTTAAAAGTATTCTGCATTATGTGGAACAATATGGTACCAAAGAGGTGGTAAAAGGTGGTACCAAAGTGGGTTACCACGCTGCAACATGATGGGAATTGCACCACCAACCTTCCTGTTGCATGCCTCCCAAATCTCAGCAGGCCAATTGAGCAAATACTGCGCACAGAGAGTTTAGTATTTTCTTGTGTTTGGTCTGAAGACACCTTTTGTAGTTTCCACAGAGAATGCACACAAATGCAAATAAACCCGTTGGTCTGAATGACTTTGGCAAAAATCAAGGATGAGAACCGTCAGAAAGCCGACCTCGACGAGACGAAACAAGAAAAAAAAGAAAGTTGTACATCATTGTTTTTAAGTTTACCTGCTGTGGGTTGAACTTTATTAAACCCTCAGATGTCTTCTTTTCTCTACGGTAAACATCCTTGTATGTTGAGGCTGAGGAGTCCCCCCTTGTTTCAATCAGGATGAAGAACATCTATTGACTTCTTTAGATATTTAGCTGTAGATTAGAATAAGCTAATATTTAAACAATAATCTTTGACACATTGGTTGCTCGTCTCGGGGGAGGGATCTCTCTCATGTGGATCCCCATGAGGTTTCTTATTTTTTCCCCACTGATGGGTTTTTTAGGAGTTTTTTTCTCACAGAGAAGGAGAGTCTAAGGGCATAAATGTGCTAGTCTTGTTTAGTTAGCATTTGTTAGTTATTTTTCTTGTTGTATATTTGTGTTAATACATTCCTCTTTTTCTTGTGAAGCCCATTGAGATGGAAATTCTGTGATTTTGGGCTATACAAATAAAATTGAATTGAATTAAATTGAATTGTTGTTATTAATATTTTACAAACTATTTCTGTTTACTTATCATTCGATCGTTTTATCTCTTTAAATGAACTACGTATTTTAATTTGGTCTCTTTGCTGGTCTGTGTTATTCATTCTTTTCCTACTTATTCTGTGATCTCCTGATTTTTTTTTCTTCAACCATCAACTATCCACAGTGCCCCCTCCTTTCTTGTTCTTCAGGCCTTTCCCAGGCCAAGCAGCCTGACCTCTCCAGCCTTCTACCTCTTTGCTCCCAGGGGTGAGGGGCAGTGTGCCTCTGACCATTCCCATCTCGTCAAACTTTTACTTTAATCTGGCTCTGTGAGTAACAGAGGAGAAAGGAGAACAAAACAGGCGAAATGCGTGAGTGCCTGCCAAGCCCGGAGCTCCCAAAGCAAACAGACTTCTAACCTCCTGATAGCATCAGATCATGCAAACTGGAGGCTCTGGGAAGAACCACAGCAAGACATAGTTTAGGGTTTTAAAAGCTGAGCTAGCCCACATTCCAAAGACCTACACTTGCGCTCACATGGACATCTAGGCGGCAAACACAAACATGACACACATTTAAAACAATGCACACACAAACACGAAGCCCCACACGCGGAACTACAGATGCATTCCGTTACAATGCTGACAAGTACAGTTTCGCTCATGAGAGACGAGTGAGAAACAAAATACCAATAAAATTACCAAAACAATGGCTTTGAAAACAACTCGCACACAACAAGAAAAACATAAAAAGCACTGGGGTTTAACAATTTGGAGGCTCACAATCTATTATCTACACCTTCAGAAGATTTATGGTAAATTGTTGACAATGCTCTTTTACAGAAACTGCATGCAAACATGCTAGCACTTGCACGCAGGCTGCTTAAACATAGGGGATGGTTAGTTTTTATTGATGCAAAGATATATTTACTGCGCTAGTTCTCAGCTATGTCTGTTCTGAATGTTAATTCATCATGCAGACGATGAAAACAAGAAGCTGACAGATGATTAGCATAAAAACCAGCACTTCTAGGACGAGGATCATGTTGTTAGTTGAATCGAAACATGAAAAATACAAACATCTTGTTTTCACATTTCTTAAAACGTGAAGAGGAGACAGGAAGACACACACACACAACATAAATCAAACACCTGTGGGACTTTAAACGCACACAACAAACCACACACACTCATCATGCAGAGGCGGCAATCATGAGCTAAACAGTAACTAAAATTATGGAGACAGAAACCTAATATTAGCAAAACTACAGGGAAGGATGAGATAACTCACTGTAAACATCACGCCACGCAGTGTCTTCCTATTTTATCTGTGTCTCTTCTGTGAATTGAGCGTTTATAGGGAGAGAAATGTGTTGTCATATACGTTTGTAAGATATGACCAATTTTCCCACGATAACAACAAGATGTCTTAAACCCATAAGAAAATAAATTTTACGGGGTTTTTTTCAGTTTCAAAAAGAATTGAGAGGCTGTATGGTGGCGCGGTGGTTACTACAGTGGTCTCACAGCAAGAAGGTCAGGGTTCTAATTGCGGTTGGGGACCAGACTTGGAACACTGGTCTTTCTGTGTGGAGTTTGCATGCTCTCCCTGCATATATGTGGGCTTTCTCTGGGTATTCCAGTTCCCTTGCACTCTCCAAAAACATGCATGCTAGGTTGATTGGCCGCTATGAAATTGTTCCTAGAAATGAGTGTGTGTGTTGCCCCGCGACAGAATGGCGACCTGTTTGGAGTGTATCCTGCCTCTTGCTTAGAATCAGCCGGGATAGGCTCCGGCATTATCTGCGACCTTGTCAGGGAATAAGCGGTTCAGAAGAGGAATGAATGAATGTATTTTGTTTGCAACCAACAAATGTTCCTTTGAAGGGACATAATGGTAATTAGGTCACAGTGATTAAAAAAAAATAATAATAAATAAACTTGAAACAAGGGAGAGACATGGCTCAGTGGTGAAATCGCCATTTTTGAACAGAGGAGTTGCAGGTTTGATTCCTGTTGACACTTAATGCCCAGTTACACTACCATCATTTGCACAGTCATGGCTGCCTGCTGCGGTGCACTGCAGCACAGTAATTTTTCCATCGGGGATTAACAAAGTATGATTAAAAAAAAAAAAAAAAAAAAGCCGTGCGAGTTCACATGGCATGGGTGTGAGTATTGCTGTTTGCAAAGCATGACTGCATGATCACCGAGCTGCTGAAGTGGCTCCGTGTGCTACAGAGGTGTGTGATAATAACAACTCCAAAACCTTTCAACCATTTCTCACTGGCAGGTATTAGCTCAACCGACAGGAGTTCTTTATCATCCTGAGTGAGTGCAGCACAGGCTGAATCAGCTTGGATGTGTTGCTATGTTGTGCTGCATGATGAGTGTGGGAGAATGATCTACGATTCACTAAACTGCAAAGACCAAAGATCACATTTCACTATTGCAAGGGAAACCAATAAACCATGACCACAGACACAAAGAAAATCATAGCGGCAGTTTCTGGGAGAGAAAACTGATAGTGAGGGCTTATTCTCACAACATTTCTCTGCTGTTACCTTTACGACTAAACTTTGATTTTCTTACACACACAAAACTGTTATCTCCGCACAAACTTGAAAAGAGTAAAAAAAAAAAGAAAAAAAAAAAGAAGCAAATTGTCAAAGAAGAAAAACAAATTTGAAAGGAATTTTCTCCTCCTGAGTTTGCAATAAAAACGATCTGACCTACTTTTACAACTAGGTTTATTAAAAAATAAAACAGCAGGTTAAACCAGTATGAATTTGCAAGTATGCGCACAATTAAAGTGATACGATACAAAGTGAATGGCATAAGATTTTTACCCTGTGTGGTATTGTGGTCATTAGCTGACCTAAGGTTTGTTATTTTACTGCAAAGAATTTTGCCTCCCTGAGGGGGCTGTTTGGAAGCACAGGGCAATCACTCACAGCAGCACAGTCTGGCTGTGCAGCTACCGTGCTCGGCTAAACATGAGAAACTTCCTCTTTCTCTGGTATGTTTGAGAGGAAGGCATTAGTAAGTGGTTCCCTCTCCCAGAGCGGCAGGGGAAAGTAGACCCTCTCGAGTGCCTCTTGGCTTCCCCACCTCCCCCATGAGCCAATATCACAGTCAGACAGACAGACAGACACACACACACACACACACACACACCCAGACACACAGTGTGGTTTCTCCTCTGGAGGGGAACATAAACAGGGTTTTCTGTCTGCAAGTGTGGAGCTAGTTCTCATGACATCACCACCCAGCAGGAATGCTGCGCTCTGCCACGTCAAAGACTCTCTACCGGCCAAGCAGCTCGCTCACACACACAAAAACACATGTTAACGGATTTATGCACGTCCACATTTTCACAGCAAAACTGACCACATAGACAACATGCACCTAAACGGCCTTTTGAACCCCTTCGAGACTTTAAGCATTTTCATACATTGCAATGATTTTCTCTTTTTCTCACTGTCCAGACATCCTCTTTCATTGGATCTCCTCTATTATCTTCATTGCTCAGGTTTGTTCACTATTCACTCCTCCCCTTCATATTCGTGCTGCCTCCACAGTTCACAATGTCAGACCACACACAAATGACCGAACCACAGATGATGCACGAGAAAAAGATCAAGGAGTAAGCGACTGCTGGATAAAGTGCATCGTTTTATTTCCT
This sequence comes from Neostethus bicornis, assembly GCA_902685375.1. Taxonomy (NCBI): domain Eukaryota; kingdom Metazoa; phylum Chordata; class Actinopteri; order Atheriniformes; family Phallostethidae; genus Neostethus; species Neostethus bicornis. The sequence goes on along the minus strand of CACRXE010000003.1, from coordinate 15,276,780 downwards.
ATGAGAAACTTTTTATGTATCTGTATGTTTTTGGGTGGTGTTGATGGGTGGTGCGAAGGGGTATGGGAAATTACGCACTACTTCATTGTATTGGTGTTTGGAGGAAAAGCCCTATTGAAGTTCTCTCTCCTTCCTTTTTACCTCTCTTCCTCTCTCGAACTCTCCATCACTTCCTCTTTCATCTTTTACTTCCCAGTCATCTCCACATTCTATTTTCTCCCTCATAACCCACCTTCTTCCTTCCCTTTCTTTCTCTGTCTCTCTCCATCCAAACCATTTTTGTTCCCATTTTTTTTCTCTCCCTGTCATTTTTCCTCTTTTACCCTCACTGATTCTCTCAGGCGTTTGGGGAAAGCAGGGACAGGAAGCAGCTTGGCTTTCAGACAATAGAACACATCAAAATCAAAAAGCAGCACCAGCCTCACCAACTTCACACACATACAGCAAGACAAACAGGACATTCCAGCTGCCGGCTGCACCGGATTCCTCGCCTTGGCTAATCTGAAACGGAGAGTGAGACTGAGAGTGAAGCTAGGCAGGGAGGTCGGGTGAGAACTCTGGGCGAGGGCCAGTGGAAAGATGAAAAGTGAGAGGGTGATAACACAGAGTGTGGAGAAGAAACTGAGACAAGGAGAGAAAAATATATTTTGAAAGGCAAGAAAGCATAGTGTGCCAGATGTTCAGTGAAGACTACGTCCATGTGTCCCGCAGGTCTATGGTTGCATGCCTTCATATTGATGATATGCAAACAAAATGATACCGTCGCAGCCGGCCAATGGGCAACAGATGCTGCATTTGATCTTGATCAAAAACATATGAGAAGTCAGTGCTTGTTGATTAACTCCTCTTTGAACACAGATCAAGAAAAGGGAACAAAACCAGAGAAACAATGTCAGACCAAAATTAGGAGGTGAAGCAGAGAGAATGAAAGGCGGAGAAAATAGAAAGCAGATGCAGAACGAAAAAGGTTCACGGTGGGAAATAAATAAATAAAACAAAAAATCTTCTTGCAGCTTAAGATTACTGAAGTTTGGGGCAGTACATAATTTTAAATATGGTGCATTAAATTGACAGTGTTAGATAGGTGTTCTCTTATCTGGGAAAAGAAACTGCCAAACCAAAAATACAGAATACGTGGCCCCACAACAGACTGGCAACCTGTTTGGGGTGTACCCTGCCTCTCGCCTTAAATCCCCATTAGGGTAGAAGAGATAAGGAAGGTGGAAGTTTTTAAGTACTTAGGATCAACAGTCCAGAGTAATGGAGAGTGTGGAAAAGAGGTGAAGAGGTGTGTGCAGGCAGGCTGGAATGGGTAGAGAAAAGTATCAAGGGTGATGTGTGATAGAAAAGTTTCAGCTAAAATAAAAAAGGAAAGTGTACAAAACCGTGGTGAGACCGGCCATGCTGTTTGGTTTAGAGACAGTGGCACTGAGGAAAAGACAGGAAGCAGAGATGGAGGTAGCAGAGATGAAGATGCTGAAGATCTCTCTGGGTTGGACCAGGATGAATAGGATGGATAGATTTTGGAGATCAAGTCAGAGAGGCCAGACTGAGATGGTTTGGACATGTACAGAGAAGAGAGACCGAGTACATCGGCAGAAGGATGCTGGATTTGGAACCACCAGGAAAGAGGATTAGAGGAAGACCAAAGAGGAGGTTCTTGGATACAGTGAAGGAAGACATGAAGATAGTTGGTGTGACCGAAGAGGATACAGCAGAAAGGGTTAGATGGAAGAAACTGCCTTGCTATGGCGACCCCTGAAGGGAAATGCCAAAAGAAGATGATTGCCTACAGTATTTGACAGCTATTTTTCCTGCTTCAATGAATAATTACGTAATTGATTGATTGTTTAAAAAAAATTCTTTCCACAAAAAACTTGGCACGGCTTTTAAACATTTGCCGTTGTGTTCAACCTAGAAGACATAATAAACAGTGATCACACTGGTTTTTGTCGACTTGTCCTACTCACAGAAGGACAAAAAGACACGCGGTGTCACTCTTTCGGAAAGTGATAGTGCATATATCCACTTACTACTTAGAAGTGTGAATAATAAATAACCTTTGTAAGACTGATCTGGTGTGTTGTAAAGTCTCTCTGAGTTCACCTCTAACATTACACAGTGTGTGCGTGTGTATGTGTGTAACAGAAGATGTGAAACCCTCACCACACACAGTGGGAAATATTTGGGATGGTTTCCCTCGGAATGTCTTGGCGTGCCTATGGAATGCCCCCCTCACCCCGTCCCCCGTCCCTCCACATCGTCTCCTTCTCCCCCTTCTCACTGTCTCTGGAGAGGAGAAGGGGGGAATGGGAAACGGCAGGACACACAAACACAAGCCCTGTTCTATCACCGCAGAGGAACAAGCTCACACGAAGAATACACACATAGGATCTTCGTACAGGTTAGGAGGAAATAAAAAAGTGTATCATGCTGAATGTCAAATTATTGTGCAAAAACATTTTTAACTACTTTAAAATCAATTCATTCAACACCAGACTTCAATGTACAGTATATAAACATTTTTTCCTCAGTTCACTCTTGTTTATTAAGACACACACACACGTGCACGCAACAGTGCCAGTGAAGGTTAACACTAAACGTGTTTCAGCCCCTCACATTCCTCCCGATTTTCGGCCTGCAGCTCTTTGAGGAGATCAAAGGACAGACAAGTCTTTCTATCGCTCTACACCCCCACATCTTTTTTTGTAACCACTCTCTCCTTCCTTCCTTGACAAACACTCCCTTTACTTTGATAGATTTACTTCACACACAATCGCTCTGACTCACTATAAAAAAAAACTTCTTTATCTCTGATTTACCAACAAACAACTGATCCCTTATTAAATTCTTTTTTTTTTTATCTTCCTACCAGCCTTCCCTCCCATTCTGACTTCTCACTCTCCTTTTCTCTCCCTCCTCTCCACCTCATTCTCACCACCCCTCCCTCCCACTATGTGACAGTTCCTGTTGCTCTTGTTTTCACTTCCCCAGCAGTCTGATGCGTGGGAACCAGTGTTTCGAAAGCAATAGTTGCTTCAAGGTGCTTAGATGCGGCTGTGTACAGTGTGTCGGCATCAGAACACATTTGTTGTTTAATTTTTCACTTTTAAGCTGTGTGTGTTTGTCTGTGAAATACGATACAAAACCAGTCTTGACATGTCTGTGAAAAGGCTGGAAAGACACATCTAAATAGAAAAATACAACTCAGCGGAAGTGTGTACGAGTGTGTGCGTACATTGCAAACACAGGTGCAGCAGGTGTTTTTGCTTGAAATAGAATACAGTAAAAGAAAACTAAAAAGACTCCAGTTCTGTCTTGGAATTCACTGACATCTACTTTGTCGAATTAAAGCCGAGCAGAAAATATGAAAATAGTTGGAGCAGCTACCTAGCTAGCACCAGATGCTGACCTTAACCTTCCAGATTAAATTGTCCAAGATCTTAGTCTGCGGCTCTTTCGTAAATTATTCCAAATTCATTAGCTAAGTTCATTTCTCACTAATGTTCAAATTTTTCACAAGCAAAATGCTACTCTCACCTTTGGTGGGTGGTGTGTGTTACTGTGGACGGGTCTATAGAAGAGACTTAGGATTTCGGCTGATTGTAAACACACATTAATTGCATGGAATCATTCGTGCACTGACCTGCACCAACTGGAATATCCTTTCTAAAGCGATTTGGTATGAAAACAGGGTTAACACAACTTGGGTGGTTCATTAGACAACCCCCTCTTTCAGTAAAACTCTAATGACAATTAAACATAAAATGTTCAAATCTGAGAAGTTTTCTCTAGCTTGTTCCAATTAATGGTAAACTTATTTTAAACTCTAGGAAAACTCAATCATGTCTTCAAAGAACCTTTCTGTCAGGGGATTTGATGTCACTACACATCAAAATGAAATCCTCTTGGCTTTATCCAATTGGCCATTGGTTAAGTTCTGGTGACCATTTGGTACCTGGCATATTAGATGCATTTGGGGGGGTGCTTGTGCCATCATCCTATCATTAAAACAGCAACGAGGTGGTCCCAGTTTGTTACGTTTAGTTTACGATTAGTGTCTGAAAGAAACATTACCAGTGGTGTATCTTGCCCCCTACGAGGCAGAACACCCAAGTAAAACAACTCTCCCGCAAAGATTCCTATTGGAGTCCCAACACAGATGCAAACACTTTTGTCTCATTCACAGTTCTCCCAAACAGCCACCCACAGAGACATCCACAGGTCAGGTGCCATAAATCAGAGTGGTATTGAGGATAACTGATCGAAGAACATATTTATCTAAGCTCTCAAACATTACTTTGTGGTTTTAACAGAAAGAAATATTTAAACATTGGAGAAACTAACTCATAATTGAAACCATGTGGAATTAGATTATATTAGAATTACTTTATTGATCCCACACTTGGGAAATTTGTGTGTTACAGCAGCAAACAAGAAAGAAATAGACAGAATATATACAAGAAGTAAAATAAAAAATAATAACATTTTAAAATAATAAAATAGAAGGAATAATGTGACAAAACATTGAGGTCAATACAGACTGAAAGTGCATAAGGAGGTAAAAAAAGTGACATAAGAAGCATAAAGTGACAAACAGTGATGAATTACATGAGCATGCACCAGTTATTTGTTATTCTGTGAGTTATTAAAAAGTGTTATTGTGTTGGGAATAAAAGATTTCCGGTACCGGGTGGTTTTTGAGCGGAACTGTCTGAGCCTCTTGGAGAAGGAGCTCCGCCGCTTGTCCAGAAGTGGGTAGAGAGGATAGTCATGATTGTCCATGATGGATAAAAGTTTATTCAGTGACCTCCTCTCCACCACTGCTTCGAGTGTGTCCTGTTGGCAGCCAATGACAGAGCCAGCCTTTCTGATCAGTTTATTAAGTCTGTTGGCGTCACTGGCTGCAATGCTGCTCCCCCAGCAGATGACAGAGAAGAACAAGGAGCTGGCCACCACAGACTGGTAGAAGGTCTCCAGGATCTTGCTGCACACATTGAAGGACCTCAGCTTCCTTAGGAAGTAAAGTCGGCTGCAGGTCTTCTTGTACACAGCAGTACTGTTGCTCCTCCAGCTCAGTCTGCTGTCGATGGTCACTCCCAGGTATTTGTACTCCTCCATCACCTCCACATCCCTACCCAGAATGTAGAGGGGCCGCAAGGCAGTTCTCTTCTTTCGGAAGTCAATCACCATCTCCCTGGTCTTATCTACATTGAGCAGCAGGTAATTCTCTCATGCCCACACCACAAATCCATCCACCACCCTCCTGTACTCCTCTTCCTGCCCACCACTTATACACCCTACAACTGCAGAGTCATCAGAGAATTTCTGAAGGTGGCATGAATCGGAGTTGTGCTGGAAGTCTGAGGTGTTCAATGTGAAGAAGAATGGAAAGAGCACAGTGCCCTGTGGGGCTCCTACACCACTCAGAACCACATCAGACAGAACACTGCCCAGCCGGACAAAATGTGGCCTGTCCGTCAGGTAAATAGTGATCCAAGAGACGGCGGACGCACCAGCACCCATCGGCCGCAGCTTATCACCCAATAATGAGGGCTGGATGGTGTTAAAGGCACTAGAGAAATCAAAGAAGGTGATTCTCACCATGCCCCTACCACCACCCAGATGTGAATGAGCCCGCTGCAGCAGATGGATGATGACATCCTCGACTCCCAAGCGAGCCCGCTAGCTCACATGAGACCGCTGGAACTTCTGAAACCAGACGTTTACATACAGTACACATGCTTTTCCCCTCACTGTCAGACAGGAAATAAAAATAAACTTTGCCTGTTTTAGGTCAATTACAATTAACAAAATTATTTCTATTTGCTAAATGTCAGAATAATAAGACTAGGTTGTTTTTTTAGACAATTCTCTGTTACTTTTATCAAAGTCAAAAGTTTACATACACTTAAGTGCACAATGCCTCTGAACAATTAGCAAAATCACAGATGATGATATCATCTCTTTGGAAGCCTCGATAGCTTAGTTGACAGCAAATGAGTTAATTTGAAACACATTTAAAACACACCTGAAGATGTATATTATAGCACATTTGAAATACAATTGTTTGCAAAACATCATGGGAAAGTCAAAAGAAATTAGTCAAGATATTAGAACGATAATTGTAGATTTGCAAAAGTCTGGTTCATCCTTGGGTGCAATTTCCAGATGCCAGAAGGTGCTCCATTCATCTGTTCAGACAATTGTACACAAGTATAAACATTATGGGAATGTCCAGCCATTGTTTTGCTCAGGAGGGAGACAGGTTCTGAGTCCCAGACATGACCATACTTTGGTCCGATATGTCCAGAACAACCCAAAGACGAAGGCAAACGATGTTGTGAAGATGCTGATTGAAGATGGTAAGAATATGTCATTATCAACAGGGAAACGAGTATTGTACAGACATGGGCTGAAAGGCTACTCTGCCAGGAAGAAGCCAATACTCCAAAAGAAACATAGAAAAGCCTGATTACAGTTTGCGAATGCACTCAAGGATAAAGACTTAAATTTTCGGAGACATGTCTTGAGGTCTGATGAAACTAAAATCGAACTGTTCGGCCACAATGACCATCGTTATATATGCAGGTCTCAGAACACCATACTAACTGTAAAACATGGGGGTGGTAGCATCATGTTATGGGGTTGTTTTGCTGCTGGAGGGACTGGTGCACTTCACAAAATGGATGGCATCATGAGGAAAGAACCGTATGTAGAAATATTGAAGCAATATCTGAAGACATCAGCCAGAAAGTTGAAGCTTGGGCGCAAATGTATCTTCCAAATGACAATGACCTGAAGCATGCTGCCAAACTGGTTACAAAGTGGCTTAACAATAACAAAGTCAATGTTTTGGAGTGGCCATCACAGAGCCCAGATCTAAATCCTATTGAACATTTATGGTCAAAGCCAAAAAGGGGTGTACATGCAAGGCGACCTACAAACTTGGCTCAGTTACACCAGTTCTGTCGGGAAGAATGGGCCAAAATTCCTCCCAACACTTGTGAGAAATTTGTGGAAGGATATCCAAGATGTTTGACTGAAGTACTGCAGTTTAAAGGCAGTAGTACCAACTACTAACGAAATGTATGTAAACTTTTGACTTTGATAAAATTAACAAAAAATTGTCTAAAAAAAAAAAAAAACTAGTCTCATTATTCTGACATTTAGCAAATAGAAATAATTTTGTTAACTGTAATTAAACTAAGACAGGAAAAGTTTATGTTTATTTCATGTCTGACAGTGAGAAAAAAGCATACGTGTGTTTTTATGTAGTGTATGTAAACTTCTGGTTTCAACTGTATATTTGTACATTAAAATTGAAAGAATAATTTTTTCTGGACCCGATCTTCACCAACCAAGTTTTCCCTCTTTTTTTCTTGCTGATTAAGTTGATATTTCTAGTATACTATAATAGTTTATATCTCTTCTCCATGTAACCTCACTTTTCCAGTTGGGTCCTTCTCCTTCACAAACATGTACTCTGACCAATCTTCGTTCCTCTTCATTCTAGTGCAAACCTCCACCTCTTCAGCTTTGCTTCTCCTCTGCCCTCCTTGCACAACAGATTACAATGTCATTTTACTTTTATACTTTATTTGAAATCCGCAACAGACTAGCGACCTGTTCGGGGTGTACCCTGCCCCTCGCCTTGAATCAGCCGGGATGGGCTCCGGCACCCCCCGCAACCTCGTAAGAGATAGACGGATAAGAAGATGACTTACTGACTGACTTTATTTGAAATTTTTCTAAGGTGGTTGAGTTTTTTAGAGACTCCTCTAAACTGTTCCACAGAGTTACACCTCTGATTGACATACTACATCTACTTTTTGTATTTGTTCTGACCAGATTTTGTTGATACTGATTTTTTCCTCTTTGGTCATATTGTGTTTCCTTAACTTTAAACCTCTTTTGAATACATTCAGGAAGTTCGTTTTTGTGGATCTTATACAAGCTGTCTCACTGACAACAAAACCTGAATTGAATTTTCCACTTTATACTCTTCTCATCTTTAGATTTGTTATTCTCTTCTGCTCTCACTCTACATGTATCAGACGATGTACCACAACTACCACAAGCTCTCACATTAGAACTGTGAAACTTAACTAGCCAAGCATATTTGTTAACCACAAAATACTTCCTTTGTATTAATGCAGCTCGATCTTTTTTCTCACATAGCAGTTTGTTTTTCTCCTTTCTCACAGTAAGTTCAGTGTGAAGCAATAGTAACTAATGAAAACAGAATTAGGTGTCTTTTGCACGTTCCTTCAATCACATAATTGTGTTTTTTCTTCTTCACCAGTAACTGGTTTCATAGTTTAACATCTACTGTATTATAAAAGAGTGTTTGTTATGTGTACACACTTGCTCATGTGCTTTATTGTAACAAAATAGCTCAACTGATTGTGAATTTCATGTCCAAATTTTACCATGGTGCATAAATATAAATTGTTTCAAAAGTACCTCGCAATGGCTGACGATATCCTTGGAAGTCGGACGGATTTTGAAGGTGTTAAGGACTTCAGATGTTTGTTCTTCATTATTTTCTGTGGCATTTACAGCGAGACAATTTTCTACGCCAACCACCGCAGTCAACTTTAAAGGTGGAAATAAGCAAATATTGTTAACCAGATAACAAATGGGAAGCTGTAACTAATCAAATGCAACATAAACTTAAGCGTTTTAGTTTGTGTTGATGTGCTCTTACTTCATTGCACGGCCATGTGCATGTGAGGATGATACGCTCTTCAGCAAGGGCCAACTATCACACATAACAAATCAAACATCTTAGAATATATTAACACCATTATTTGTTTTATTATCAATGTAAAAAGGCAACTACCCACTATAATCGTTACTAATAAAACTAATACTAGTTACTACTTACTAACAAAATCATTCATGACAAATAATGTCATGAATGCCGAAATGCCGCAATGAGCTTCCTCCGTAGGGTGGCTGGGTTCTCACCAAGAGATCGGGTGAGGAGCTCTGCCATCCGGGAGGAGCTCGGTGTAGAGCCCCTCCTCCAGGTCGAGAGAAGCCAGATGGGGTGCTTCGGGCATCTGGTCAGGATGGCCCCCAAGTGCCTTGTTGGTGAGGTGTTTCGGGCAGATCCCACCGGCATGAAGGCGGCATTTTTTGCAAGTTGCTTGCCAAACTGGTCTGATGGTGGTTTGTGATAAATAGGACGATAATCAGGGAGAGGAAATACCTAAAAGGACAGAGAGAATAATTAACTGATCCTCCTAGAGGGATTTTTTTTTTTTTCACTTGAACCTCAGTTCAGGGAGGTCAAAGCACAAGGTAAGTTTTACAACTGCACCCCTGGAGCTTATAGAAATTGTTGAAGTGTCTTTGTTACACACATACTGCCACTCCTTACACAACCATACACTGGAACTTCAGCTGGAGATTCTCTGTGTTTACTCACTGTTATACATAGGCTCAATAGTCATAATAGGACTAAAAGCTGCCAATCTCGAAGAGTTGTTCTTTTTTTTCGTCCGCTTTTATCCAGCTGTGCTCAACCACAGCTGGTGAGCATACGTGAGAGAAGGAATGTGGATCGACTGGTAAATTGAGAGCTCCTTTTTTCAGCTCAGCTCTTTCTTCACTATGATGGACTCAGCATCTTCATCTCTGCTACCTCAATCTCTGCTTCCTGTCTTTTCCTCAGTGGCACTGTCTCTAGACCAAACAGCATGGCGGGTCTCACCACGGTTTTGTACACTTCCTTTCATTTTAGCTGAAACTCTTCTGTCACACATCACACCTGATACTTTTCTCCACCCATTCCAGCCTGCTTGAACACGCTTCTTCACCTCTTTTCCACACTCTCCATTGCTCTGGACTGTTGATCCCAAGCACTTAAAATCTTCCATCTTCTTTATCTCTTCTACCTGTAACCTCACTTTTCCATTTGGATCCCTCTCATTCACACACATACTCTGTCTTACTCTGACTAATCTTCATTCCTCTTCTTTCTAGTGCAAACCTCCACCTCTCCAGCTTTTCCTCCACCTCTTCCCTCCTCTCACAACAGATCACAATGTCATCTGCAAACATCATTGTCCATGGAGATTCCTGTCTGACCTCGTCTGTCAGCCTGTCCATCACCATAGCAAACAGCAAAGGACTCGGAGCAGATCCCTGGTGCAGTCCCACCCCCACACTGAACTCCTCTGTCACACCTACAGCACACCTCACCACTGTCTTACAGCCCTCATACTGCACTGCTCTAACATACTTCTCCGTCACACCAGACTTCCTTATACAATACCATAGTTCTTCTCTAGGTACCCTGTCATACGCTTTCTCCAGATCTACAAAGACACAGTGCAGCTCCCTCTGACCTTCCCTGTACTTCTCTGTCAGCATCCTCAAGGCAATTACTGCATCTGTAGTGCTCTTTTTAGGCATAAAACCATACTGCTGCTCACAAATTCGTACTTCAGACCTTAGCCTAGCTTCGACAACTTTTTCCCATAACTTCATCGTATGACTGATCAGTTTAATTCCTCTGTAGTTACCACAACTCTGCACATCTCCCTTGTTCTTAAAAACAGGAACTAGCACACTTCTTCTCCATTTATCAGGCATCTTCTCACTTTCTAATATCCTGTTAAACAGCCCAGTCAGAAACTCCACTGCCACCTCACCTAAACACTTCCATACTTCTATGGGGATATCATCAGGACCCAGAGCCTTTCCACTCTTCATCCTCTTCAGTGCTCTCTTTATTTCTACATTACTAATCCTAGCCACTTTCCGCTCCACTATGGTAACTTCTTCTACTCTTTGTTCTCTTTCATTTTCTTCATTCATCAACTCTTCAAAGTACTCTTTCCATCTTCCCATCACATTACTGGTATCTGTCAAAAGACATCCATTCCTGTCTTTAATCACCCTAACTTGCTGCACATCCTTCCCATCTTTGACTCTCTGTCTTCCCAACCTGTACAAGTCCAATTTTCCCTCCTTGCTGTTCAGCTTAGCATACAAGTCGTCGAAGGGTGCTTGTTTTGCCTTTGCCACCTCTACTTTAACCTTACGCTGTGTCTCCCGGCACGCTTGCCTATTCTCTTCAGTCCTCTCAGTGTCCCACTTCTTCTTAGCCAGCCTCTTTCTTTTGATACAATTCTGCACCTCCTCATTCCACCACCAAGTCTCTCTATCAATCTTCCTTCCAGATGACACACCAAGTACTCTCTTGCCTGTCTCCCTGATCGCATTAGCTGTAGTTGTCCAGTCATCTGGAAGCATCTCCTGCCCACCAAGAACTTGTCTCAACTCCTTTATAAAATTTGAGCAGCACTCTTTCTTTTTCAGCTTCCACCATTTCGTCGTCTGCACACCCTTCATCTTCTTAAACTTTTTCACTGCTAGGGTCATCTTACACACCTGCATCCTGTGCTGTTTGGCTACACTGTCTCCTGTCACAAAATATAATCAATCTGTATACTCCTTCCTCCACTTTTGTAAGTCACCCTGTGTTCCAATCTTTTCTTGAAGAAAGTATTCAATAATAATAGTACATACATGCATAATATATACAAAGTTGTCAAAATGGGTTGTGGCTCTGGGTGCTTTCTTTTCATTGGGGGGCGGTCCCAAATGGCTCTTTGAGTAAAAAAGGTTGCCGACCCCTGATCTAGTCTCCTGGACACACAGGATGTCTACTTTCCTTCTCTGCATCACGTCAACTAACTCTCTACCTTTACCCGTCATAGTCCTAACATTCAAAGTTCCCACCCTAAATCCTAGACTCTACATGTTTCTCTTCGCTCTCTTCCTATGTAAGCGTCTTCCTCCTCTTCGTCTTTGACCCCCAGTAGTCCAATTTCCACCGGCACCCTGTTGGTCAACAGTACCGATGGTGGTCGTTGTTAACCCGGGCCACGACCAATCCGGTATGATATTTCTTAAACTGACTTGCATGTTTACATATTTGGCGTAGTTTTACATCGGATGCCCTTCCTGACATAACCCCTGTGATGATCTGGGCTAATGCCCATTGCACAACCATTTGGATGGTTTGCGTTTAGATGTTTCACTGAGGATTACAACATCTAAACGTGCAATGAAATGGAGATGATAAATGGACTCTACTTATAAAACGCCTTTCCACCTGCGTAGTCACTCAAAGCGCTCTACAGTGAAGCTCACATTTACCCATTCACACACACATTTATACCATGAACTCAACTCAAACAAACTCGTTCAAAATGACTCCAGCATACTTCTCGCATTCGAAACCTTCAATTCGAATCTTTGAAAAACAATTCAAAGATTGAAATTGTCATTCGAATGTTCGAACTATCAAATTCATCCCTCTCACAAAGTTACTAACATTAGCACACAAATACAATATACAAATTTATATATATACCATATATATATATATATATATATATTATGTATACAAATATATAAATATATACAAATATATAAATATATATAAATACACAAATATACAAATATAGAAATCACTGTTGAATCAGTATAAACATTTAATACACCACAATGACAAGATACAGACCAATCACCAACCTAGATCAACCTTAAACTTAGTATTGTAAATCTGAAAACTCCTTTTCGATTTACATGTGTCTGACAGCACGTTGGTGAATTGGCTATGAAAACAAAAAGACATGTAACCAATAAACGTTTATAAATATATGCATGTTTACAGTTGATTCCTGCCCTACACATCAGGTAGGTTTACTTGACTAGCCCGTTCAATCTAAAGTTTGGCTGACACCAAGAGTCAGTCAAATGGACAAGCTTTCTCTCGAGTTCCGGGAACCCCGCGACGAAGGCGTCTGCCATGCCGATCTGATTGGCGAGGCCTAGTCGTACGCAAATCTGCAAAACAGCATTGAAGAAAAAAGGTTTGTGATTCTAGAAATTTAAAAACAATACAGCAATATTTGAAATCCGTCTATCAGTGTATTGTTTTTCTTTTAGTTTATAAACAGGCAAACATCAAAACAGTAAAGATATATTTATATAAAGTGTTTTCACTGACCTTCTCCACATTTTGTTCGGTCTGTAAACCCACTTTCATTTCTAACATGGACGCCTTCAAAAAAAAAAAAAAAAAAACACACAAAATCATGTTTACTTTCACATGCAACTTTGGCTGAAAATAGTTTTATTTTAAAATATTCTTAGTTTTAAATCATGAACTCACTCCTTTGAAGTGGCTCTTAAGCAAGTAAGACTGAATTTTTCGAAGAAGATGGTTTTGGTCGACAGATTTGAGTTTATATAACTGTATGAGATTTTCAGCAAAGTTGCCCTGTGCGTTGAATAACAGGCTCAGAGCATCTTCCTGTACGGACTTTAGGGATTCTCCCGAAAGTGAACTCAGGGTCACCTGACAGATAAAGAAACACTGCCAGTAAAAATTAGAAAAAAAAAAATAAACATTTGGCTTGCAAACAGGAAAGTGTTTTTGGATGTCTTTTGTCTTTTGTAAAAGACACTTGTTTAAGTTTTACTGCCTAAGTCAATGCACTCTTTTACGGTGCTCAAAATAAATGAACAGTTCCCAAACTTGGGTTCAAGCCTCTTGGGGTTTACGAAAAAAAAAAAACAAGAGTTTGGAACCACTTATGAGACAGTTTAGAGAAAAACAAACCAAAATTTTAAATGTTTAATTTGAGACCCTTTCTACCTTGCACTGACAGAGAAATTGTGACCAATTGCTCAATTAAATGATCTTGTGAACACATTGTTTCAAAGCTGAAGATGCAACATCAAAAGGATTTAAACTTCTCCAGAAGGTTACCTACTTCTGGATTTTCCTGTAGCCATTCCTGGAATTGTTCGAGGATTAGAAAATCCATACTTATGGGCTGACCTCTATGTCTTCCAACACATATTTTCAGGATAAAAAAAGGCTTGCTCAAGTTTTCAAATCCTTTGTATGCCTCCACCATTACCTGTGTGGAAAAGGCCGTGGGAGATAAACGTTATGACACAAAACAACTTGATTCATTATTGGGTGTCTTAAGATATTTTACCAACTATGATTTTTGCTTGAAAGCTGTTATAGAAACGTTAGACATGAACCATCTGAAAACGTTTGTGTGTGTCTTATTTTGTTTTTGTAGATCAGTGACAAGCAGCTAAACAAAAATGGACAAATGCTAATTTTATTGCAAAAATTGTACTAATCAGTCCACCGTCAGTCATATTACTCAATATATTGTGAATTGACTATGTGCTTTTTGAATTGATTCTTGTAGATTTAGTCATTTTGGGATACAAGTTAGGCTCTGCATGACATTAACAAACTACTCATTAGGATAATGTTTTTTTTTTCCTTGTTTTTATCATATTGTATTAATCTCTCATCGGGAAATTACTGTGGTGCACTGCACCGTAGCAGGCAGCCATTGACAGGATAAACTTGGGGTTAGATGTCTTCTCTAGGGACACCTTGGGATAAACTCAGCAAGATTCGAACCAGCAACTCTACGGTCCAAAGATGTCAATTTTACCATTGAGCTTTGCCTCCCCCCAGTTAGTCAGTTCATTTTAAAATGATTTTGATTGAAATCTATATAAAAAAAGAAATTGTACAATTTTTTGTGTGGACAGTTTCCAAAGAGCTGTTAAATACAATCATAGAATAATGCTGCATTTGATCCAGGGATCTTTACATACAGCTAATTAAGCTCTTTCCCTTTATATATTTAATTTAAATACATATATATTTAATTTAATTTAAATTTTTAGTAAAACGTTGACTTTGTACTGTTAAGAGGAATGCAGCAAAAGTTACCCATTTAGACTGTTTTGGCTTAAAATCTGTTACATATTATAGATTTTACAGTAAGAATTTCAAAAAAACAAACAACTTTTATTTTGGAAAGTCACTTGGTTCTTTGAATCGAGTTAACGCAGGGATGGGTAAAACATTTCTGATCCCGGCTAAGGAATCCACACTCTGGTTTTAGTATGTTCCAACTTGAAAAAGTAATATTTTTGTGAGAATGGCTTACTCTGTCCATCTTAATTTAGAAAACAGATGTCACAACTCAATATCCTCCTCTCAAGTTCATTCAGAGCAACACAAATTCCTTCCTTCTGACAGACAGCCTGCTTTTCTCATTAACACACACACACACACACACACACAGTCACATAACCATAAGCTTCATTTAAAGATGCAGCCAATTAACTTCCCTCCTGTGCGATGGATACATTTATACAAAAACACATACACAGATCAAAGCATGCATAGAAGTGACTCTTACCTGGTCGGCATCACTGTCCTGCCACAGCCTGCAGAGTTTGTGGGCTAAGAATCCACGGAAAGTGAATTCTGATAGGTAGATCAGACACAAACACACATGGGTGAGGTTTCACTTTAACTTTTAACATGCCAAGAGTAAAAACACTTAGTAAGTTATTTCAGTTGCTCTCTTGTATAATTAGACTGTTACAGTTTAACATTAAATAAATATTGAATATTAATCTTGTCATTCTAGAATGTATGTTTTGAAGAAGACATTTTTAGTTTGTGATCCAGGTTCACATATAATGTGTCTGTTTACAGTGCAGTGGAAAAGATCCACATTCATTTTCTAACCGCTTATTTTCTCATCCCTGAGTATGGAATGATTGTTTAAAACAACCTGGAAACTGTTATGCCAACAGGTTACAAGCTAGACGCAGGGTATACCCGGAACAGGTCGCCAGTCTGTTGCAAGAAGAAACAACCACTGGTGCGCAAACACACTCAGTTTTAGAGTGCAAGTGGCAAATCAAACTATTGTACCATGTATGTTTTTGTGAGGCGGTGTCCAAATAAGAACCCATAGAACATGCATGGTCCACACAGAAAATGTCTCGCGCCTTGCTCTAGCCAGGGCTTCAATTAGCGACTGTCTTACTGTGAGACCAATGGACTAACCACTGTGCCACAGGACAACTCGAACAAAACATTTCATCGCAAGAATTTCTTACCATGTTAGACTAGATAGAGAGGGATCATGTATGATTACTATAATCTGCCAAATGTTTGAAAGCCGGGGACAATTTTGTTGCTAAAAATCTTGAAATTTCTTTTTTGTGTCCCCCCTAAATCTCAGCCTAACTGACTAATCTGTCGTGCCCACCCGGGCTGTTCAATTCTTCCCCAACAACAAACCCTGGATCACCTGTGACCTAAAGACTCTCTTAAACAGGAAAAAGAGAGCCTTCAGATCCAAAGATCGTGCGGAACTGAAGAGGGTGCAGAGACCAGCTGAGGAAGGGAAAAGATACATACAAGAAGAAGCTTGAATCTAAACTTCAGCAGGACAACATGAGGGAGGTGCGTTCTGGAATGAAAAAGCTCACTGGATATGGCGGGAGAAGCAGACCCACCAAAGATAGAGCTAATGACTTTAACATCTTCTTCAAAAGGTTTAGCTCTACAAACACCTCTACCTCTCTCCTGGATTGTCTCCTGGATCACTGATTACCTGATGCAAAGGCCACAGTTCGTCCGGCTGGGCAAAGTCCAGTCTGATGTGGTTCTGAGTGGTGTGGGAGCTCCACAGGGCACTGTGCTCTCTCCATTCCTCTTCACATTGTACACCTCAGACTTCCAGCACAACTCAGACTCAGGCCACCTACAGAAATTCTCTGATGACTCAGCAGTTGTGGGGTGTATTAGTGGTGGGCAGGAGGAGGAGTACAGGAGACTGGTGGATGGATTTGTCTTGTGGGCAGGAGAGAATCACCTGCTGCTCAATGTAGATAAGACCAGGGAGATGGTGACTGACTTCCAGAAGTTGAGGACTGCTTTGCAGCTCCTCTGCATTCTGGGTAGGGTTGTGGAAGTGGTGGAGGAGTACAGATACCTGGGAGTGACCATCGACAGCAGACTGAGCTGGAGGAGCAACAGTACTGCTGTGTACAAGAAGACCTGCAGCTGACTTTACTTTCTAGGGAGGCTGAGGTCCTCCAATGTGTGCTGCAAGATCCTGGAGATCTTCTATCAGTCTGTGGTGGCCAGCTCTTTGTTCTTCTCTGTCATCTGCTGGGGGAGCAGCATTGCAACCAGTGGCGCCAACAGACTTCATAAACTGATCAGAATGGCTGGCTCTGTCATTGACAGCAAACAGGACTCACTTGAGGCAGTGGTAGAGAGGAGGTCACTGAACAAACTTTTGTCCATCATGGAAAACCATGACCATCCACTCTACCTACTCCTGGACGAACAGCGGAGCTCCTTCTCCAAGAGGCTCAGACAGCTCCGCTCGATACCGAAGGTCTTTCTTCCCATATGTGATCGGGCTCCACAACGACTCACTCAACAGATAGAAAGTTGTTGCTGTGACACTCAAATTTCCCATGTGTGGGATGATAAAAGTATATTCTGATTTGATCAATTGAAAATATTCTCTAAAACAGTCCAAGACAAATAGCCATGTCATTTTTTTTTCCTTTAATAGGCGTAGCGCAGCAGCCAAAACAGTGAATTAACAACTGAAGCTGATTGGGCAGTAGAGGAATACTGCATTAGCTCCATCAGGTTTTGCAACCAAAAATGCAAAATAAGATCTTCAAAACACATTTTACATTATGTTGGTAGAAAGTAAAATGTGAAGACAAACATATGGAGTTAGTTTATGATTGCATTTTACTGACTCTTCGCTAAGACTTGAGCTTCTTTCTGGACACTCATGCTGTGTGGCCTCTTTCATACCTGACCCGCAGCCCCCACCTCCTTTCCTTCCCAGAGCTAGTTTTCCTGTTCTCCCTCTCTGCACCAGCCTCACTTGATTTTGTCTCGGATTTCCCCAGGAAAAGGCAATGCGTTGGTCATGCTTTAAAAAATACAGCCTTCCTGATGCATAGTCTGGGAACGCAGACCTCCAGGCCTCACTCGTGTTAGGCCTAATTTCTACAAGCCTGACATGCTATCTCTTTCAAGTAACATTTCTTTTATTGCACCAGCTGCTCTTTACATTTTGAAGGTTTTAAAAGCCTTCTGATTCAGAAGTTTGCTAAACTTTACACTACTCTGGCGTTATCTCATTGATGTTCCCCTCTATTTTTGAAACATTTGTCGTTAAATGTTTTCTCAAACAAAATACAGCAATAAATGAATGTAAGTCAACATTTTACTAGAATTAAAACTCAACAAAAATGAACACTAACTCTAAAAAGTTAACATCACAACACTAGAGCTCGTATAGCTCTTTTAATGTGAAACAGGAAAACTATATAAGTAATTTATTAAATGAGCAAAAACGTGCGTAAAAAGCAACACTGTTGGAGCCCAATCAGATGTCTTTTAATTTAAAACATTTGAATAGCTGCAGGCTTTACTTTGCTCTTCACTGAGAATCCCTGCTGTTATACACACCGCTTTAGCCCATTCATTCCACTGATGGTAATGCACAGCAATGTGTGCGAAAGGATTCCCAACAATGCGATCAGCACAACCCAGTTTAGTCTCATTTTTTACATGAGAGGAATGTTGTGCATGTAGCTTCTTTACAGTCTAGGTTAGTGAGTGGATGACAGAGCTAAAGGCTAGTCCATTCATTACAACATAATAACCCTGTCACCACATTCAAATACGTGGACATGCTTAGAATACATGAACCCATTCACCTCTGAGAAGGTGATGCTTTCAATCTTTTTTTTTTTTTTTTCAATTTTAGATAATTACACACTTTCATTAGATGGACATATACATTTCTTTAACGTTATTTAAAGCTCAAACAACAACATTTCCAGTAACAATATAAATTAAATCCACGGGCAATTGTAACTACATGTTTCCAAGCAGCAACCAAAACAAAAGAAATACAAAAATTAAGTCTTTAAATGGGAAGTGTTTAGTCTTACTACAGCTCCACAAGTTGCTTCAGAGTGATTTTGCACCCTTTGGAGCCAGCGGCTAAAATCTACTGGATGGATGCTGCATCATTTTTTTGAGAAATGTTTTTCTCTCCTTTTTTAAGCATTTTTAGTTACGCAAAACCATGGAGAACGACTTTTAGACAGCTTTGACAAAATCAGTAGAGATAATACTCAAAGACCTCAATTCCAACAACACGTCTTCCAAGCAGGATGGAGATTGTTTGGAATCGGGGCTGGGTCCTCATATCTCTAGTGCTGAAGTCACCTAGGTAGTTAAAAACTGCAATGACAGGGTGACTGTCTGTAACTCCTGTGGCTTTGTACGGTGTTGGGCTGTCTTTGCCTTTGCACCATTGCATGGACATCGGGGACAACGCCTTTGGACAATGCTCCATTTTAGGACAATGTGTGATTTTAAGTGTTTAGGGCAGGAGTGTCAAACTCAGTTCCTGGAGGGCTGCTTTCCTAAGGTTTTCCATGTGTTCTTGCATCTACACACCTGATCCAGGTTATTGAGTCAATGTGCCAAATTTTATTGGCTATTGATTTCACTTTATGTGCATCAGCTGTATTGAACCAGGAACACATGGAAAATGTTCAAGACATCATCCCTCAAAGACCCGAGTTTGACACCCCGGGTTTAGGGTTTTTTATGTAAGAAAGAATGCACATTATACTTGGCTTCATTGGACCGTGATCTCCAGCTCTCACTGGATCGATTTGCTGCCAAGTGTGAAGCGGCCGAGATGGGAATCAGCACCTCCAAATCCAAGACCATGGTCTTCGCCTAGAAAAGGGTGGAATGCCCCCTGCAGGTCAGGGACAGGGTCCGGCCCCAAGTGGAGGAGTTTAAGTATCTCGGGGTCTGATTCACGAGTGGGGGAAAGATAGAGCGGGAGATCGACGGACGGATCGGTGCAGCGTAAGCAATAAGTAGGATGCTGCATCGCTCCACTGTGGTAAAGTAAGAGCTGAGCTGAAAAGCAA
The DNA here is from genome assembly GCA_902685375.1 of Neostethus bicornis. Lineage (NCBI taxonomy): Eukaryota > Metazoa > Chordata > Actinopteri > Atheriniformes > Phallostethidae > Neostethus > Neostethus bicornis. The sequence continues at coordinate 15,256,914 of CACRXE010000003.1, read as the reverse complement.
AGCTCTCGATTTACAAGTCCATCTACGTTTCTACCCTCACCTATGGTCACCAGCTGTGGGTGGTGACTGAAAGAATGAGATTGCGGCAACAAGCGGCCGAAATGAGCTTCCTCCACAGGGTGGCTGGACTCTCATTCAGAGATCGGGAAAGGAGCTCTGTCATCCGGGATGAGCTTGGTGTCGAGCCGCTCCTCCTCTAGGTCGAGAGAAGCCAGATGGGGTGGTAAGGGCACCTGGTCAGGATGCCGCCCGAGCACCTCGCTTGTGAGGTTTTTGTGCACGTCCCACCAGGAGGAAATCCAGAGGCAGACCACAGACTTGCTGGACAGACTAGGTCTCACATCTAGACAGGGAACACCTCGGGATCCTTCCAGGCACACTGCTGCAGTGTAGCAGTGCAGCACACTATAGTTTCCCCGGTGAGGGATAACTAGAATCAGAATCAGAATGCTTTTATTGCCATGTCAGTGAAAAATATCAGAGACTTGGAACTTGTTTTGATACAGGTGTGCAAAAATATAAAATAAAAACAATAAAAAATAAAATAAATAATAATAATAATTTTAACAAAACTAAGAGTGCTCAGAAGAAAAAGAAAAACAGTGCAATGTCATAGAAAATAATAGAAAATAATAAAGATAGTAAAGTGACAAGAGGGAAGTGTCTAAGAGATGTGGGGATCCAGGTCATAAAGAGTTCATAAGTCCAACGGCAGAAGGGAAGAAGCTGTTTTTGTGGCGGGACGTTCTGGTCCGAATGGACCGGAGCCTCCTGCCCGAGGGGAGTCGCTCAAAAAGTCCATATCCAGGGTGGGAAGGGTCAGCTGCTATCCGACCTGCACGCCCCCGAGTCCTGGAGACGTACAGGTCTTCGAGAGATGGAAGGCTGCAGCCGATCACCTTCTCTGCGGAGCGCACAATGCGCTGCAGTCTGTGTTTGTCCCTGGCTGTGGCTCCAAATGACCCATAACTAAGTCGTGATGGACGAGGTGAGGACAGACTCGATGATGGCTGTGTAAAACTGCACCAACATCTGGGCAGGCAGCTTGGCTTTCTTTGACTGCCGCAGAAAGTACATCCCCTGCTGGGCCTTTTTGATAAGGGAGCTGATGGATGGCTCCCACTTTAGGTTCTGTGTGATGATAGTGCCGAGGAAGAGTGAGTAAAAATTTAAAAAGGAAGCTGGATGATTTTTACAAAAATAATTAACAGTGCAATTATTATTGCACATTTTGTTACAGTTCAATCACAATATGTTACAAAATATATGTAACGATAAAAGCATTTACATTTGTTCATGTACTTTTACAACCTCAATCAAACTTCGATGGAAATTGAATGTGATTATAAAGTTATCCATTTCGAGAAAAAAATCTAACTCGTGATCTATCAGAACTGTAAACAACTTGTAAACTTAAGATATGCTCGAAATATTTTTATTGTCTTTCACCTTTGAATTTTTTTGTCCCTGCTATGAACACAATTGTCCCAAGTGGGTATCATTTTCCATTAATGAATCGATGTAGAGGCTGTACAGTGGCCTCATAGCAAGAAGGTCAGGGGTTTGAGTTCCAGAGCGGGGCAAGGCTTGGAACACCGGCCTTTCTGTGTAGAGTTTGTATGCTCTCCCTGTGTACTGTATGTGTGGGTTTTCTCTGGGTACTCCGGTTTCCTCCAAAAACATACATGTTAGGTTGAATGGCTGCTATGAAGTTGCCCCTAAGAGTGAGTGTGTGTTTGAGTGTGTGTCCCTGCAAACAGACTGGTGACCTTTTTAGGGTGTAACCTACTTCTGACTTGAAATCAGCCGCGATAGGTGAGGCAAGGCAAGTTTATTTGTACAGCACAATTTATACAAAACATAATTCAAAATGCTTCACAAGACAGAAAAAAAAACATTAAAAACACAAAACATAGAATCAAAATGTTTAAAAAAAATAAAATAAAACAGATAAAAAGAGTAATTAATTAAATGTTGGTACTTACCAAAATTGGGCATAGTATGTATCTCTTCAACATCCATAATTCAAAGTAGATTAAAATGTAAACGTAGAAATCACTGAAATAACCTAGAATATGGATGTAAATCACAAGAGAGCGTAGAAACAGGAAGAAAGAGAATGAAATCTTCTTCTCCTTTCGGCATTTCCCTTCAGGGGTCGCCACAGCAAGTCAGTTTCTTCCATCTAACCCTATCTGCTGTATCCTCTTTGGTCACACCAACTATCTTCATATCTACCTTCACTGTATCCATGAACCTCCTCTTTGGTCTTCCTCTAGCCATAAATGAATGCATTCATTTATGTATTTAGTTATATATAGTTACAAATATGTATATTTATTCATATAGATTTATGTAAAAGTTTACATTTATAAATTCTTATAATTTTTAGCTGTATGTCACTATAATATAGTTTTATATAGTAACTATAGATGTCTTATTATATATAGTTATCCATTATTTAATTATTTAATTAACAATTTGCCGTTGTTTATTTAATTTATTTGTTTATTTTAACTATTTTATTCATCATGTTGTTTATAAACTGTTGATACAATATTTAACCTTGCTATTACTTCATTCTAATGATTTCACACCGACATAAGAAAGATATACCAAGATATACTATTCTAATACAAACAGGACCGTGAGAACGACTATTATCCGGTTCTATCTGAATGTCTACCGCCTCCTGGACGACCTAGCCAGGTGAAATCTGGACATTTTAAGGCATACTACCCCAACAAGCTCATTGGCCATTTATGTTTTGTCGCCATCTTTTGGTATAAAACTGCAATCACTCTTTCAAATTTACCTACCGTGCCTGGATTTACCTTTTACTCCTCAATCAAAACTCCCAAAAATGACAAGCGTTTTAATATTGTCATAAAATCACCTTGCTAAAAGTTAAAGAAGTGAAAGATGCTGTGGTTGCTATGGGGTAAACATAGCAAATTTGTACACAAATTCCCCCTGTGTGGGATCAATAAAGTATATTCTGATTCTGATTCTGATAAAAATGTACCCAAGCAACAGCTCAACAGCTTCTGATGATCTGAATATATTTAACGGCTATAATAATGAATATTAAGTCATTTTAATGTTAGGGTTTTTTTACTGAAAAATACTTAAAAACTAAGAAAATGAATTGAAACAAAGAAAATGACTTAAAAACTAAGACAATGACTTGAAACTAAGTCAGTCAGCGTAATAACCTCTTAAGGCCCGAACTCCTGCATGGAACCCTTTAATAATTTCTTTTTCTTATTTGGGATGATTGGGACCTGATGAGTCTAAAATAAAATAAAAATTTCTACATTATGTAGTTGTTGTAGTTGTAGTGATTATGTTGTAGTTATTATGTAGTTGAGCATTCTACATTACGTACTTGAGCACAAGGCAGCCATCTTGAATTTAAATAATAATGTGTCATACACTTCTATCACCACTAAGTGGCAGTATAACGACCTCTTATGTGGACAGCAGGACCTTGTAGAGAAATAGTGTGTTTTGTGGTCTAGACAACCCAAAATGTGTTGTCCACAATTGTGGACGCCAGGTCCTCGGAGGTTAAAATAGATTTAGTCAACAAAAATAGTTACTGTGCAAGTCATACCATACACAGATAACTATTTATTTTTAAAAACAATGATTTTATATTAATTTAGATAGATACTGTAGATAGATAGATAGATAGATAGATAGATAGATAGATAGATAGATAGATAGATAGATAGATAGATAGATAGATAGATAGATAGATAGATAGATAGATAGATAGATAGATAGATAGATAGATAGATAGATAGATAGATAGATAGATAGATAGATAGATAGATACTTTATTGCCCGAGGGAAATTGTCATGGCATCTGTTGCTCCCATTCTCACATATCAGGACACACAATTACAACAGTTCAAAATAAAAGATAAAATGGATAAGAAAGAATTAAACAAGTAAAAAGGCTAAAATTGATAAAAGTACTTCTAAATGAATGTAAAAGTCAATCAGTAAAAACAGTAGGAATCAGTAAAATCATTGCAGCTCTCTACTGCTCCTGCCCGACGTGGCTGCATTAAAAAGTCTGATTGCATAAGACACAAAAGAATTCTTCAGTCTGTTCGTGGAGCATCTCAGTGAGCGCAATTTAATCGTAATTTCTAACTAAAAATGTCTTAAAACTAAAAATCTTAAAACTAAAAAAAATTACCCATAACTAAGTCGTCCAGCAGATTAGAATAGATTTATTTGATAAAAAAAAAAAAAAAAAAAAAAGTAAATACGCTAGAAGTAACACCGTGGAGATAGAAAAACACAATTTATGATTTTTTTTTTAAAGACATGAATATCTGATATACAGTACATACATATATACATATATACATATGTATATATGTAAAAGAGTAATTAATTAAATGTTGGTACTTACCAAAATTGGGCATAGTATGTATCTCTTCAACATCCATAATTCAAAGTAGATTAAAATGTAAACGTAGAAATCACTGAAATAACCTAGAATATGGATGTAAATCACAAGAGAGCGTAGAAACAGGAAGAACAGTATATATACCGTATATATACCGTATTTTCACAACCAATAGGCGCACCGTGTTAAAAGGCGCAGTCCAAATTTTGCGTGCTCTGTATTTAACACAGACATAAGGCGCACACGATGATAGGGCGTGAGTTTTATACACATGTCCTCTACTACGTACGACCGCCTTACAACAACACACACACAAACACACATACACACGAGTGTGCGTATTTAAAAATAGATCGGGAACAAAACTGAGTTGGGTTGTCTTTATTTAAATATTATTTACAGTCATCAAATAGTCATTTATCAAATTCATCCAAGTCCTCATCCTCTGTTTCAGAATCTAACAGCTGCTCTAAATCCAACATAGCAGGTTCACTTTCCTCGCTGTCAGAGTCACTTTCTGTACCGTACATGCTCCTCGGAAATCATGCCGGCTTTTACGAAAGCTCGGACAACAGTGCCAGCCTACACATTAGTCCAAGCATCTACAATCCACTGGCAAACTGTGGCGTAACTCGCCCGGTGCTGTCTTCCACCCTTCCTGTAGCTGTGGTCTCCTCTGATCATCTATTGCTGCTGGAATCTTTCCTCCAACTCAGGCCACCTCGCCATATTTCCGCAGAAACTCAACTGCGTCTTCTTCACTTGTCGCAGCTCGTTTTCCAGCTTACTCCACTTACGAACCATCGACTCGTTGATTTTAAATTTTCTTGCGGCGGCTCGATTCCCATGTTCTTCCGCATAGCTGATTGCCATCAGTTTAAACTGAGCTTTATAAGCGTGTCTCTTTTCCATTTTCAGTGTTGTTATAACAGCAAACTTTTATAAACCATTAAAAGAACCTTAAAATCGATCCCGAAACGCACAGGGAGCCAATGCAGCTATTTTAAAACTAGTGTAATGTGTTCACGCCACCTGGTCCTTGTTAGAACTCCTGCCGTCGAGTTCTGAAGTATAATAATAAGTGTGGGGTTGGGTTCCTATTTGTGTCGTGCTTGAGCCTATCCCGGCTGATTCAAGGCGAGAGGCTGCATAGACTCCAAACAGGTCACCAGTTTGTTGTGGGGCCACACACACAACCAGGGGTGCCCAACCTTTTTTGTACTAATATACCAATATACCTATATTTCCTTTTTCCAAGATGGCACCATCCAAGATGGCTGCCTCGGTACTTCTGTGCAACCTTTTTTCTCTTTTTTTCTTAGTAAATAGTGTATCAGCATGCTCTTACACTCGTGAAGAGCTCTTAAACCTCAGAACATCGACCCCTATGGACCTATTACCAGTTTTTTAGTGGTTGCAGCAGATTTAGTCCAAATATTGGCTAAAAAAGTGAGAGGCCGGAAGAGAGGAAAGCGTGCAGGAGTCCTCGTGCGTCTCCGCAGACGTGGCTCGCGTATGCCCTTGCCGAGCATTTTTCTCTCTGATGTCCGCTCACTTAGCAACAAGATGGACGAGCTAGCACTGCTGATGTGACGAAACAGAGACTTCTCTTCCTCCTGTGTCCTATGCTTCACGGAGACATGGCTCAACTAGCAGATCCCGGACTGCACGCTTCAGCTAGAGGGATTTCAGCTCTTCCGGGCTGACAGACACAGGGATTTATCCGGTGGCAAAACAAAAGGTGGAGGGCTCTGTTTCTACTACATCAACTACTCCTGGTGTTCGGATGCATCTGTGATCTCCCAGCTTTTCTCTCTGGTTCTGGAATATTTCTTTTTAAACTGTAGACCATTTTATTCTCCACCGAGTTCTCTTCATTCATTCTGGCTGCTGTTTACATTCCGCCATGCGCAAACGTGCACGAGGCCCAAAGCGCGCTCGCGAACAAAATTCTGTGTGTGGAGAATTCCCGGACTCTCTAGTGATTATCCTCGGGGATTTTAACAAAGGAAATCTGAGCCTGGAACTCCCAAAGTACAGACAGTTTGTAAACTGCCCAACCAGGGAAAAGAACACATTGGATCACTGCTACACTACTGCCAGTAAGGCCTACAGGGCTGTTCCTCGAGCTGCTCTGGGCTTCTCTGATCATGACATGGTTCACCTCTTCCCGGCATACAGACAGAAGTTGAAGCTTTCTAAACCTGCAGTGAGGACTTCCAAGAAGTGGACCAGCGAAGCTGTGGACGAGCTTCGTATGTGTCTGGGGTGTGTTTAGAGCTGCCACAGATAGTCTGGATGACTACACAGACACAGTGACGTCATACATACGATTCTGTGAGCACAGCATCATTCCATCAAAAACCAGAGTGATTTATAACAACGACAAACCCTGGTTCACACCCAGACTAAGACAGATCAGGAGGGAAAAGGAAGCAGCTTACAGAGCCAATGACAGGGAGAGCTACAAAGGCGCTAAGTACCGGTTCTCGAGAGAGGTACAGCAGGCGAGATCTAGGTACAAGAAACGTCTGAAGGAACAATTCTCTGTCAATGACACCGTCTCTGTCTGGAGATCACTTAGGCAAATTACCAATTATAAGCCGAAAGCCCCACATGCTGCTGATGACTTACAGCTGGCAGAGAAACTCAACACCTTTTATGCCAGGTTTGATGTCTCACTCTCCTCCCCCCTCACTGATCAAAAACCTTCAGTCACTTTGAAGCCACTCCCCTCCCCCACCCAATTAACAACAGAGGTCACTCCAACTGACCAGCCAATGCTTTCTTGGTGACAAAACAAGATGTACTCAAGCTCTTCCGCAAGCAAAACCCTCGGAAAGCTTCGGCCCAGATGGTGTCTCCCCCGCCAGTCTGAAACACTGTGCTGAGGAACTGTCTCCAGTTTTCACAGACATTTTTAACACCTCGCTGAAGACCTGCCATGTTCCAGCCTGCTTCAAGCTGTCGACCATCGTTCCTGTCCCCAAGAAGTCCCGTATCACTGGACTTAATGACTACAGGCCTGTGGCGCTTGCGTCTGTGGTCATGAAGTCATTCGAACGCCTGGTCCTCCCTCATCTCAAGCACTTCACCTCTCCCTCTCTGGACCCTCTGCAGTTTGCCTACAGAGCCAACAGGTCTGTAGACGACGCCATCAACCTGGCCGTCCACTTCACCCTGCAGCACCTGGACTCCCCAGGAACCTATGCTAGGATCCTGTTTGTGGACTTCAGGTCTGCATTCAACACCATCCTCCCTGCCCTGCTTCAGGACAAGCTCTCTCAGCTCAACGTGCCTGACTCCACTTGCAGGTGGATTACTGACTTCCTGACAGACCGGAGGCAGTGCGTGCGGCTGAGGAAAAATGTCTCCACCTCTCGGACTGTCAGCACAGGATCTCCAGAGAGCTGTGTCCTTTCTCCCCTGCTCTTCTCCCTGTACACCAACTGCTGCACCTCCAGCCATGACTCTGTCAAACTGATCAAGTTTGCGGGTGACACCACCCTGATTGGGCTCATCTCTGATGGTGATGAGTCGGCCTACAGGATGGAGGTGGACCGGCTGGTGTCCTGGTGCAGCAACAACAACCTGGAGCTCAACGCTCAGAAGACAGTGGAGATGATCGTGGACTTTAGGAAAGTCACAGCACCCATTACCCCCCTTGCACTGACAGACTCCCCCATCACCACTGTAGACTCTTTCCGCTTCCTCGGCACTACCATCACACAGGACCTAAAGTGGGAGCCATCCATCAGCTCCCTTATCAAAAAGGCCCAGCAGAGGATGTACTTTCTGCGGCAGTTGAAGAAAGCCAAGCTGCCCGCCCAGATGTTGGTGCAGTTTTACACAGCCATCATCGAGTCCATCCTCACCTTCTCCATCACCGTGTGGTACGCTGGAGCCACAGCCAGGGACAAACACAGACTGCAGCGCATTGTGCGCTCCACAGAGAAGGTGATCGGCTGCAGCCTTCCATCTCTCGAGGAACTGTACGTCTCCAGGACTTAGGGGCGTGCAGGTCGGATAGCAGCTGACCCTTCCCACCCTGGATATGGACTTTTTGAGCGACTCCCCTCGGGCAGGAGGCTCCGGTCCATTCGGACCAGAACATCCCGCCACAAAAACAGCTTCTTCCCTTCTGCCGTTGGAGTATTGAATGCTTTATAACCTGGATCCCCACATCTCTTAGTCACTTCCCTCTGGTCACTTTACTATCTTTATTATTTTCTATTATTTTCTATGACATTGCACTGCTTTTCTTTTTCTTTCTGAACACTCTTAGTTTTGTTAAAATTATTTTTATTTATTTTATTTTTTATTATTTTTATTTATATTTTGCACACCTGTATCCAAGCAAGTTCCAAGTCTCTGATATTCTTCATTGACATGGCAATAAAAGCATTCTGATTCTGATTTAAGATCAAAACATGTAAAACACATGCATCTTCTTCCATTTGTTTGACGGTATTGAAGCTGTAGAGTCCTTTAAGAACTGCACCAGATAAATGATTGTATCTTTCTCTTTATTTAAAGACTCATATAATATCATATGTGCATGTGATATACTGTATATATATATATATATATATATATATATATATATGTATATATAATATACAAGATAAAATCATGGATATATACTGCATGTACACTCAACAAAAATATAAACGCAACACTTTTGTTTTTGCTCCCATTTTTCACGAGATGGACTTGAAGATCTAAAATTCATTCCAGATACACAATATTACCATTTCTCTCAAACACTGTTCACAAATCTGTCTAAATGTGTGATAGTGAGCACTTCTGCTTTGCTGAGATAATCCATCCCACCTCACAAGTGTGCCACATCAAGATGCTGATCTGACATCATGATTAGTGCACAGGTGTACTTTATACTGCCCACAATAAAAGGCCACCCTGAAATGTGCATTTTGTTTTTGCTTTATTGGCGGTCTGGGCACTCAGAACCAGTCAGTATCTGGTGTACCACCATTTGCCTCATGCAGTGCAACACATCTTCTTCGCATAGAGTTTATCAGATTGTCTATTGTGGCCTGTGGAATGTTGGTCCACTCCTCTTCAATGGCTGAGCGAAGTTGCTGGATATTAGTGGGAACTGTCGTATACACCGGTCAAGCACATCCCAAACATGTTCAATGGGTGACATGTCCGGTGAGTATGCTAGCCATGCAAGAACTGGGACATTTTCAGCTTCCAAGAATTGTGTACAGATCCTTGCAACATGGGGCCGTGCATTATCTTGCTGAAACATGAGGTGATGTTCATGGATGTATGGCACAACAATGGGCCTCAGGATCTCATCACGGTATCTCCGTGCATTCAAAATGCCATCAATAAAATGCACCTGTGTTCTTCGTCCATAACAGATGCCTGCCCATACCATAACCCCACCACCACCATGGGCCACTCCATCCACAACAATGACATCAGCAAAGCGCTCTCCCACACGACGCCACACACGCTGTCTGCCATCTGCCCTGAACAATGTAAACCGAGATTCATCCGTGAAGAGAACACCTCTCCAACGTGCTAGACGCCATCGAATGTGAGCATTTGCCCACTCAAGTCTGTTACGGCGACGATCTGGAGTCAGGTTAAGACCCCGATGAGGACAACGAGCATGCAGTTGTGCTTCCCTGAGACGGTTTCTGACAGTTTGTGCAGAAATTGTTTGGTTATACAAACCAATTGTTTCAGCAGCTGTCTGAGTGGCTGGTCTCAGACGATCTCGGAGGTGAACCTGCTGGATGTGGAGGTCCTGGGCTGGTGTGGTTACTCGTGGTCTGCGGTTGTGAGGCCGATTGGATGTCCTGCCATATTCTCTGAAACGCCTTTGGAGACGGCCTATGGTGGAGAAATGAACATTCAATGCACGAGCAACAGATCTGGTTGACATTCCTGCTGTCAGCATGGCAATTGCACGCTCCTTCATGCTTGTGGCATGTGTTGCATTTTGCTGTGAGACAAAACTGCACATTTCAGGGTGGCCTTTTATTGTGGGCAGTATAAGGAAAACCTGTGCACTAATCGTGATGTCAGATCAGCATCTTGATGTGGCACACTTGTGAGGTGGGATGGATTATCTCAGCAAAGCAGAAGTGCTCAATATCACACATTTAGACAGATTTGTGAACAATGTTTGAGAGAAATGGTAATATTGTGTATCTGGAATGAATTTTAGATCTTCAAGTCCATCTCATGAAAAATGGGAGCAAAAACAAAAGTGTTGCGTTTATATTTTTGTTGAGTGTATATACATATACAATATAGTATATTTTGAAAATAATGATTTAGCGAACAATTCTCATGACATGAACTCCTAATGTAGATTATTTTGGATATATTCAAAATAATCTACGGTGTGTATATGCTGCGACAGGATATTCTGAATAGTGATCATTACACTTGGGGCAGGACGATTTCCCTGACCTTAAGGGGGCATTCCACCCTTTTCTGGGCGAGGGCCATTGTCTCGGATTTGATTCTCTCTTTAGTCCTCTTCATTCTTCCGCCTGTCTCTTGACATGTTGTATTTTATATTGTTCTTTTTATTTTGTTGTCCTCAAGTTTCTAGAAAGACTTTTTAAATCAGATGAATTCGTAATTATCCTGATCTTAATGTTTTCGTTTTGTTTTTCTGGTGGTTTTTAACTGGAAATCAAGTCTGTAACAAATTAATAATGAAACAAATAAACATTTGTGTATAAACATTTGTTTTTACATTTTTGTTCCTATACTTTACGTCTCTGACCTGGAGGTGGCACTCTACCCTTCTTCTAACCAGATGCCCGAACTAAAGGTTTTCTTTTTTTTCTGATCTTTAGTTTTAAAACAAGAAACAGCCGAAAACACAGTTTTGATTTTTTTACATATTTATAAAACACAAATAACATTGTAATAAAAAAAAAATTCAAACCTGATGATAACAAAAAACACTTCTGTTTGAAAATGAACTAAGCCTGCTTTTGTTAAGCTTTACAGTAAAAAATAAATGAGATTCACAGCATTTAAATTTCACAAAACAGTCCAAAGAAAACGTAAAAATAAACAAAATCGAATGAAAACAAAACAACAAAAATATTTGTCTTTTCTGATTTTGACAGATTACATGATTTTTTTCCAAAAATTGAAGAAGCCATTTTTAAATCAGGAAGCCCGTACAATTAAAGAAACAAGAAAAAAAAATCTAACAAAAAACACTTCTGTTTAAAAATAAACTAAGCCTGCTTTTCTTAAGCTTTACGGTAAAAAAAAAAAAAAAGAGAGATTCACAGCATTTAAATTTCACAAAACAGTCCGAAGAAAACGTAAAAATAAACAAAATCGAATGAAATCAAAACAACAAAAATATTTGTCTTTTCTGATTTGGCAGATTAAATGATTTTTTCCAAAAATTGAATAAGCCGTTTTTAAATCAGGAAGCCCGTACAATTAAAAAAACAAGAAAAAAAAAATCTACAAAATGAATGCTTTCTAAATGAACTCATCTAAATATTCAGATCCTCGTATTTACATTGTCTCTTTTCTGGTGGACAAGCTTCAAAACAGTTGCTGTGTTTCACTGTCTGCCCAAGTCGGAGCGCCATGGGAACTTTCCACCTGGGACCTGGAAATAAAAAAAAAAAAAAACAAGGTCAGTTTTTTCTTCTGCACAGGTGAATGCTTAATGGTGGTCGTACCTGGTTTGAGAAGCTTGTCCGCGTAGCAGGCATATCCGGCATTCACCAGCTAAGAAAAGTGGCTCCATATCTGAAAATGTTCATATGATAATAGTCTACCATTGTGCCAAATTTGGTGCTTCCGTCACAAAGTGCACAATTCGCGGGCTATGCCGCTGCACAATTAAAGCGAAAGACTCAAAATAAGTTCCTTCAGCTTTTTATTGATGTTAAACTCGCCGTCAAAGAGCTCGACATCAAACGAACCATCCTCTCTCTGTCCTTGTACGACCGCCTTCATCTCCTTGCGATGGACCTGGGATTTCAGCCATCGTTTAGCGTCCGCCAAGAGCTCTCCTGAAGGCACCGAGTGAAGGTGACACCTCACAGCCTGCTTGGGCGTACGCAACAGAACCTTGCTGGTCTCTGGAATAAAGTGGACCTGCTTTATCTCAGATAAAGACCTGTTGCCATTATCGACGAAAAAGATGCGGAGATACTGGGGCCACGGACTGGGCTCGGCCAGGGCTCTATACCAGTGTCCATCGGAGTATTTTGCCAGACAGAGCTTCTTCCCACTGGTCGTTTGGGCTTGCTTTATCATTTCCAACTCCTGTTGGATTTTATTTTCTAGCCCTTCCATTGTCACATAGTTCTGATCCAGTTGGCAGTAGATCTCAGTCTGATTGCTTACGTGTGTAACAAGCACATTTAGCTCAGTTCCAGTGCTCAGATCAAACGAAGAGTAAGGAAAACACTGTTGAGATTCTCCTGAATGATTAGTCTGTGGTCCTCCAGTTGGGTCCCGCTTAGTGTGAGCGTCTGTCGGCATCGAGGTGTCCTTGCTCTCGTCTCCTGTGGGCTCCAGGACCCTTGTTTTGTCCTTAATTAGTCTTTTAGCCTTTGGTTTAAGAATTTTGACGGCGACTTTTACTTTTTTATCTTCGACGCCGCCATTTTCCACAGATGAGCCCTTCTCTAAAGATGTCATGACGGAGTCCGAGTTCTGATCTTCCTTCAGTTTTTTAAATGGCAGCTCTATCCTCCGACAGCTTTCTGAGACTTCGTCCAGGGAAGTGAGTTTGTGGGTGTTTCTAACAGAAGTCGTTAGAAATCTTCTGACCTACAAAACAAAAATAAAATAAAAAGCAAATTTGAATAAAATTGTTGTTCTTAAAACAGTTTAATGCAACAATATTTATATCAACTAAGCATTTACAAAGAGACATCTTAAACAATTCATTAAAGTTAAGAGTTTTTAGTTGTGGGCGAGCCCTGGGTCAGCAGACAGGAAGGTAGAGCGCTTGCTCATGAGGAGACCAGATTACAGCTCAATGTTTCTTTCTCAAACACCACCACACACACAGCAACACTGGTGCTCAATTTCATTTCACAATGGTATCACAGTATTATGATGCTGGTAAATTGAACAGAGCCTCACTGATAAAGGTGTAACATTGAGCTTGTAAGAGCAGTTTGTTTGACAAAATATATTTATGATCTTCACTAAACTGTAACATATGTTTACCAAACAATGAATTCATTTCTGCAATATCTGCATTCATGTCTCCTACAATATAAACACTAGACATAGCACACTCTTGGATAAAAGCATTTAAGTGGGCAAGTTTATTTAAATATCCATCTTCATTCTGGTGACATTCATATGGCATATACACATTTAAAATAGTGAAGCCCTTATTATCACATGTGAACTGTAATCCAATGCACCAATCAGCTCTCATTCTTACAACTTTAACATATTTATCAAGGTTTTTTTCTCCATAGAACTGCCACTTCTCCGGGTATCCTACCTCTGACAATACCGCTGTCAAAGTCTGTAGTAGATTCACCAGCTCCATAAAAGTACTCATTAAAAGAGTTCAGTTTAGACAAGTCTTGTGGTAATAAGGTCTCTTGTGATCTGAAAGATTTGCTTTGTTTAAAGTAAACAAAAAACTAAACTTGTTTTTAATGTACATCATAATGAATCTCTGTTTTGAAAGCTAATCACGACTAAATTGTTTCATTTGTTTAAAATATATATATCATTTGATTAACTTTTAAATCTAAAATTAAAGGTTGTATTCTGAAAGAACAGCTTTGTTTCAAGTAAAACCAATCATAATTTTATGTAAAACAAGTTAAATCGTTTGTTTTTTTAAACTAACTGCTTAAAAGTTTCATTAATTAAAGAAAAATAACGTTTTATTAACTTTTGATTTAAATTTCAATAGATTTTAAAGTAAAATAAGCCCCTTTCTGTTTTAAAACCAACGCTAACTGTTAAGCTAACAATGCTAACAAAACGCTAGTTTTTGTTTTAATTTACGATTTTTAACTCTTAAAACTTCGTGGATGAAACATTTGAAAGTTGTATTAAAAGTAAATCATTGAAAATTGTATTAAAGTAAATCAATGATTAAGATGATTCTTACCTGATTTTTGTTTTCCTTTTAAAACCCAATTTGAAAAACAAATTTGTTTATTCACTGAAGATCAAAGGATCACCGCGTGTTCATTAAGGTCTTTAAACTGGGAGATTTACATTTGCTGCATTGCACTGCAGCAGGCGGTCACAACGGCCCTGTGAGAGACTGGCGATCTGTTCAGGGTGTACCCTGCTCGTCACCTTGAATCAGCCTGGATAGGCTTTGGCACCCCGTACCCAGATGGCGATGGACGGTTCAGAAGACAAAATACAATAATATCTCATTTAGTCTTCTGAACCGTCCATCCCTAATGGGTAGGCAGGGTTCACTGAACCCTATCCCAGTTGATTTAAGCGAGAGGCAGGATACACCCCAAACAGGTTGCCAGTTTGCTGTGTGGCCAAACACACAAACAACCATCCACACACAGACTCATTCCTAGGAGCAGTTTTATAGCAGCCAATTAACGTTAACCGGAGTAACTGGAGAAAACAGAATACATCAGAGAACATGCAAACCACACACAGAAAGGCCAGTGTTCCAACCCTCGTCCAATCCTCGTCCCTCACGGGACTCAAACCTCCAACCTTCTTGCTGTGAGGCTACCATGCAGCAATATATACATATGTGTGTGTGTGTCCTAGATTCAATTCCATTTTTTTTCCAGATCACTTGTAAACCAAGTTAAATCATTGTTTAAAAAAAAAAAAAAATCGCTGCTTAAACAATAATGAAAATTAACGTTTTATTATCTTTTTAATTTAGATTTTAACTTGTTTTAAATAAAAATAAACACTTTTTTTCTGATTTAAAACAAATGCTAACTGTTAAGCTAATGATGCTAATGCTAACAAAATGCTAGTTTTTGTTTTAATTTGCGATTATTAATCCTTAAAACTTTGTGAATAAACATTGAAATTGTATTAAAAGTGAATATATGAGTAAAAAGATTATTACCTGATTTTTTTTTCCCCTTTTATACTCACTTGAAAAACAATTTTGTTTTTTGAAGTTGACTGAAGATCAGACGATCACCGCGTTCATTCACGTCTTGATAAAAAAGTCTTGATAGTTTCAACACTAATTAGACCTTCAAAACTATCTTTTTTAACAAGATTTTTTTTAAAACCTTGACAAAACAAATTCAACTTTAAAAAACAAACTCTAAATACAGTACAAACCAATAAAAACGATGTTTTCTGAAAAAAACAAGCTTCCTCTGATAAAATCTGCTTTTCCGATCCCCGGATACGAATCGACTTTCTTCTTCTTCTGTTGGTTAAAGACGTGAAGCACCAACATTGGTGCATTACCGCCACCTACTGACTCCGAAGAACCTCATATCCTCCACAACAACCGGGTACACCTAAGAAAAGTGTACAAAGCTCCAAAACTCTGCCCCTGAGGACCAAACAAAACACCTCCCTCAAACAAACCTGTCTCAGCCCAACACTCCGTAGCACCATCATCATAGCCTCTCTTTCTTCCTCATATTTACCACAACTCAGCAGCACGTGTCCAACCCCCTCCATCTCTCCACAGATATCCGTATAATCTCTGGAACCTGCTCTTTTCATCACATCACCCCGGTTTCGGGTCGCTGGGGCAACGGTCTCAGATGGGTAGCCCAGGGTTCTCTCACCCCGGCTGAATCCTCCATCTCACCCTGGAGGATCCCGTGTTGTTCCCTGGCCAGCTGTGACACATAATCTCTCCAGCATGTGCGGGGTCTGCCCCTTGGTCTCCTACCAGTGGGACATGCCTGAAACACCTCACCAGCGAGACGCTCGGGAGGCATCCTGACAAGATGCCCAAACCACCCCATCTGGGTTCTCTTAACCTGGAGGAGGAGCGGCTCGACACCAAGCTCCTCCCGGATGGCGGAACTCTTCACCCAATCTCTGAGTGAGAGCCCAGCCAACCTGCGGAGGAAGCTCACTGTGAACAAGACCCCGTGATACTTAAACTCCTCCACTTGGGGCAGGACCATTTCCCTGACCTTAAGGGGGCATTCCACCCTTTTCTGGGCGAGGGCCATTGTCTCGGATTTGATTCTCTCTTTAATCCTCTTCATTCTTCCTCCTGTCTCTTGACATGTTGTCTTTTATACTGTTCTTTTTATTTTGTTGTCCTCGACTTTCTAGAGAGACTTTTTAAATCAGATGAATTCGTAATCATCCTGATCTTAATGTTTTCTTTTTTTTCTGGTGGTTTTTAACTGGAAATCAAGTCTGTAACAAATTAATGATGAAACAAATAAACAAGAATTTGTTTTTAAATTTTTGTTCCAATACTTTACATCTCTGACCTGGAGGCGGCACTCTACGCTTCTTCCAACCAGCTGCCCGAACTAAAGTTGTTGTTGTTTTTTTTTTTTTTTCTGATCTTTAGTTGTACAACAAGAAACAGCCAAAAACACCGTTTTGATGTTTTTACATATTTATAAAACACAAATAACATTGTAATATAAAAAAAGTCAAACCTGACGGTAACCAAAAAAAAACACTTCTGTTTAAAAATAAACTAAGCCTGCTTTTCTTAAGCTTTACAGTTATAAAAAAAAAACGAGATTCACAGCATTTAAATTTCACAAAACAGTCCGAAGAAAACGTAAAAATAAACAAAATCGAATGAAATCAAAACAACAAAAATATTTGTCTTTTCTGATTTGGCAGATTACATGATTTTTTCCAAAAATTGAATAAGCCGTTTTTAAATCAGGAAGCCCGTACAATTAAAAAAACAAGAAAAAAAAATCTACAAAATGAATGCTTTCTAAATGAACTCATCTAAATATTCAGTTCCTCATTTAGTCTTCTGAACCGTCCATCCCTAATGGGTAGGCGGGGTTCACTGAACCCTATCCCAGTTGATTTAAGCGAGAGGCAGGATACACCCCAAACAGGTTGCCAGTTTGCTGTGTGGCCAAACACACAAACAACCATCCACACACAGACTCATTCCTAGGAGCAGTTTTATAGCAGCCAATTAACGTTAACCGGAGTAACTGGAGAAAACAGAATACATCAGAGAACATGCAAACCACACACAGAAAGGCCAGTGTTCCAACCCTCGTCCAATCCTCGTCCCTCACGGGACTCAAACCTCCAACCTTCTTGCTGTGAGGCTACCATGCAGCAATATATACATATGTGTGTGTGTGTCCTAGATTCAATTCCATTTTTTTTCCAGATCACTTGTAAACCAAGTTAAATCATTGTTTAAAAAAAAAAACAAAAATCGCTGCTTAAACAATAATGAAAATTAACGTTTTATTATCTTTTTAATTTAGATTTTAACTTGTTTTAAATAAAAATAAACACTTTTTTTCTGATTTAAAACAAATGCTAACTGTTAAGCTAATGATGCTAATGCTAACAAAATGCTAGTTTTTGTTTTAATTTGCGATTATTAATCCTTAAAGCTTTGTGAATAAACATTGAAATTGTATTAAAAGTGAATATATGAGTAAAAAGATTATTACCTGATTTTTTTTCCCCTTTTATACTCACTTGAAAAACAATTTTGTTTTTTGAAGTTGACTGAAGATCAGACGATCACCGCGTTCATTCACGTCTTGATAAAAAAGTCTTGATAGTTTCAACACTAATTAGACCTTTAAAACTATCTTTTTTAACAAGATTCTTTTTAAAACCTTGACAAAACAAATTCAACTTTAAAAAACAAACTCTAAATACAGTACAAACCAATAAAAACGATGTTTTCTGAATAAAAACAAGCTTCCTCTGATAGAATCTGCTTTTCCGATCCCCGGATACGAATCGACTTTCTTCTTCTTCTGTTGGTTAAAGACGTGAAGCACCAACATTGGTGCATTACCGCCACCTACTGACTCCGAAGAACCTCATGTCCTCCACAACAACCGGGTACACCTAAGAAAAGTGTACAAAGCTCCAAAACTCTGCCCCTGAGGACCAAACAAAACACCTCCCTCAAACAAACCTGTCTCAGCCCAACACTCCGTAGCACCATCATCATAGCCTCTCTTTCTTCCTCATATTTACCACAACTCAGCAGCACGTGTCCAACCCCCTCCATCTCTCCACAGAAATCCGTATAATCTCTGGAACCTGCTCTTTTCATCACATCACCCCGGTTTCGGGTCGCTGGGGCAACGGTCTCAGATGGGTAGCCCAGGGTTCTCTCACCCCGGCTGAATCCTCCATCTCACCCTGGAGGATCCCGTGTTGTTCCCTGGCCAGCTGTGACACATAATCTCTCCAGCATGTGCGGGGTCTGCCCCTTGGTCTCCTACCAGTGGGACATGCCTGAAACACCTCACCAGCGAGACGCTCGGGAGGCATCCTGACAAGATGCCCAAACCACCCCATCTGGGTTCTCTTAACCTGGAGGAGGAGCGGCTCGACACCAAGCTCCTCCCGGATGGCGGAACTCTTCACCCAATCTCTGAGTGAGAGCCCAGCCAACCTGCGGAGGAAGCTCACTGTGAACAAGACCCCGTGATACTTAAACTCCTCCACTTGGGGCAGGACCATTTCCCTGACCTTAAGGGGGCATTCCACCCTTTTCTGGGCGAGGGCCATTGTCTCGGATTTGATTCTCTCTTTAATCCTCTTCATTCTTCCTCCTGTCTCTTGACATGTTGTCTTTTATACTGTTCTTTTTATTTTGTTGTCCTCGACTTTCTAGAGAGACTTTTTAAATCAGATGAATTCGTAATCATCCTGATCTTAATGTTTTCTTTTTTTTCTGGTGGTTTTTAACTGGAAATCAAGTCTGTAACAAATTAATGATGAAACAAATAAACAAGAATTTGTTTTTAAATTTTTGTTCCAATACTTTACATCTCTGACCTGGAGGCGGCACTCTACGCTTCTTCCAACCAGCTGCCCGAACTAAAGTTGTTTTTTTTTTTTTTTTTTTTTTCTGATCTTTAGTTGTAAAACAAGAAACAGCCAAAAACACCGTTTTGATGTTTTTACATATTTATAAAACACAAATAACATTGTAATATAAAAAAAGTCAAACCTGACGGTAACCAAAAAAAACACTTCTGTTTAAAAATAAACTAAGCCTGCTTTTCTTAATCTTTACAGTTATAAAAAAAAACGAGATTCACAGCATTTAAATGTCACAAAACAGTCCAAAGAAAACGTAAAAATAAACAAAATCGAATGACAACAAAACAACAAAAATATTTGTCTTTTTCTGATTTAGCAGATTTCATGATTATTTCCAAAAATTGAAGAAGCCATTTTTAAATCAGGAAGCCCGTACAATTAAAGAAACAAGAAAAAAAAATCTAACAAAAAACACTTCTGTTTAAAAATAAACTAAGCCTGCTTTTCTTAAGCTTTACGGTAAAAAAAAAAAAAGAGAGATTCACAGCATTTAAATTTCACAAAACAGTCCGAAGAAAACGTAAAAATAAACAAAATCGAATGAAATCAAAACAACAAAAATATTTGTCTTTTCTGATTTGGCAGATTACATGATTTTTTCCAAAAATTGAATAAGCCGTTTTTAAATCAGGAAGCCCGTTGAACTCATCTAAATATTCAGATCCTCGTATTTACATTGTCTCTTTTCTGGTGGACAAGCTTCAAAACAGTTGCTGCGTTTCACTGTCTGCCCAAGTCGGAGCGCCATGGGAACTTTCCACCTGGGACCTGGAAATAAAAAAAAAAAAAAACAAGGTCAGTTTTTTCTTCTGCACAGGTGAATGCTTAATGGTGGTCGTACCTGGTTTGAGAAGCTTGTCCGCGTAGCAGGCATATCCGGCATTCACCAGCTAAGAAAAGTGGCTCCATATCTGAAAATGTTCATATGATAATAGTCTACCATTGTGCCGAATTTGGTGCTTCCGTCACAAAGTGCACAATTCGCGGGCTATGCCGCTGCACAATTAAAGCGAAAGACTCAAAATAAGTTCCTTCAGCTTTTTATTGATGTTAAACTCGCCGTCAAAGAGCTCGACATCAAACGAACCATCCTCTCTCTGTCCTTGTACGACCGCCTTCATCTCCTTGCGATGGACCTGGGATTTCAGCCATCGTTTAGCGTCCGCCAAGAGCTCTCCTGAAGGCACCGAATGAAGGTGACACCTCACAGCCTGCATGGGCGTACGCAACAGAACCTTGCTGGTCTCTGGAATGAAGTGGACCTGCTTTATCTCAGATAAAGACCTGTTGCCATTATCGACGAAAAAGATGCGGAGATACTGGGGCCACGGACTGGGCTCGGCCAGGGCTCTGTACCAGTGTCCATCGGAGTATTTTGCCAGACAGAGCTTTTTCCCACTGGTCGTTTGGGCTTGCTTTATCATTTCCAACTCCTGTTGGATTTTATTTTCTAGCCCTTCCATTGTCACATAGTTCTGATCCAGTTGGCAGTAGATCTCAGTCTGATTGCTTACGTGTGTAACAAGCACATTTAGCTCAGTTCCAGTGCTCAGATCAAACGAAGAGTAAGGAAAACACTGTTGAGAATCTCCTGAATGATTAGTCCGTGGTCCTCCAGTTGGGTCCCGCTTAGTGTGAGCGTCTGTCGGCATCGAGGTGTCCTTGCTCTCGTCTCCTGTGGGCTCCAGGACCCTTGTTTTGTCCTTAATTAGTCTTTTAGCCTTTGGTTTAAGAATTTTGACGGCGACTTTTACTTTTTTATCTTCGACGCCGCCATTTTCCACAGATGAGCCCTTCTCTAAAGATGTCATGACGGAGTCCGAGTTCTGATCTTCCTTCAGTTTTTTAAATGGCAGCTCTATCCTCCGACAGCTTTCTGAGACTTCGTCCGGGGAAGTGAGTTTGTGGGTGTTTCTAACAGAAGTCGTTAGAAATCTTCTGACCTACAAAACAAAAATAAAATAAAAAGCAAATTTGAATAAAATTGTTGTTCTTAAAACAGTTTAATGCAACAATATTTATATCAACTAAGCATTTACAAAGATACATCTTAAACAATTCATTAAAGTTAAGAGTTTTTAGTTGTGGGCGAGCCCTGGGTCAGCAGACAGGAAGGTAGAGCGCTTGCTCATGAGGAGACCAGATTACAGCTCAATGTTTCTTTCTCAAACACCACCACACACACAGCAACACTGGTGCTCAATTTCATTTCACAATGGTATCACAGTATTATGATGCTGGTAAATTGAACAGAGCCTCACTGATAAAGGTGTAACATTGAGCTTGTAAGAGCAGTTTGTTTGACAAAATATATTTATGATCTTCACTAAACTGTAACATATGTTTACCAAACAATGAATTCATTTCTGCAATATCTGCATTCATGTCTCCTACAATATAAACACTAGACATAGCACACTCTTGGATAAAAGCATTTAAGTGGGCAAGTTTATTTAAATATCCATCTTCATTCTGGTGACATTCATATGGCATATACACATTTAAAATAGTGAAGCCCTTATTATCACATGTGAACTGTAATCCAATGCACCAATCAGCTCTCATTCTTACAACTTTAACATATTTATCAAGGTTTTTTTCTCCATAGAACTGCCACTTCTCCGGGTATCCTACCTCTGACAATACCGCTGTCAAAGTCTGTAGTAGATTCACCAGCTTCATAAATGTACTCATTAAAAGAGTTCAGTTTAGACAAGTCTTGTGGTAATAAGGTCTCTTGTGATCTGAAAGATTTGCTTTGTTTAAAGTAAACAAAAAACTAAACTTGTTTTTAATGTAAATCATAATGAATCTCTGTTTTGAAAGCTAATCACGACTAAATTGTTTCATTTGTTTAAAATATATATATCATTTGATTAACTTTTAAATCTAAAATTAAAGGTTGTATTCTGAAAGAACAGCTTTGTTTCAAGTAAAACCAATCATAATTTTATGTAAAACAAGTTAAATCGTTTTTTTTAAAAAACTAACTGCTTAAAAGTTTCATTAATTAAAGAAAAATAACGTTTTATTAACTTTTGATTTAAATTTCAATAAATTTTAAAGTAAAATAAGCCCCTTTCTGTTTTAAAACCAACGCTAACTGTTAAGCTAACGATGCTAATGCTAACAAAACGCTAGTTTTTGTTTTAATTTACGATTTTTAACTCTTAAAACTTCGTGGATGAAACATTTGAAAGTTGTATTTAAAGTAAATCATTGAGAATTGTATTAAAGTAAATCAATGATTAAGATGATTCTTACCTGATTTTTTTTCCTTTTAAAACCCAATTTGAAAAACAAATTTGTTTATTCACTGAAGATCAAAGGATCACCGCGTGTTCATGAAGGTCTTTAAACTGGGAGATTTACATTTGCTGCATTGCACTGCAGCAGGCGGTCACAACGGCCCTGTGAGAGACTGGCGATCTGTTCAGGGTGTACCCTGCTCGTCACCTTGAATCAGCCTGGATAGGCTTTGGCACCCCGTACCCAGATGGCGATGGACGGTTCAGAAGACAAAATACAATAATATTTCATTTAGTCTTCTGAACCGTCCATCCCTAATGGGTAGGCGGGGTTCACTGAACCCTATCCCAGTTGATTTAAGCGAGAGGCAGGATACACCCCAAACAGGTTGCCAGTTTGCTGTGTGGCCAAACACACAAACAACCATCCACACACAGACTCATTCCTAGGAGCAGTTTTATAGCAGCCAATTAACGTTAACCGGAGTAACTGGAGAAAACAGAATACATCAGAGAACATGCAAACCACACACAGAAAGGCCAGTGTTCCAACCCTCGTCCAATCCTCGTCCCTCACGGGACTCAAACCTCCAACCTTCTTGCTGTGAGGCTACCATGCAGCAATATATACATATGTGTGTGTGTGTCCTAGATTCAATTCCATTTTTTTTCCAGATCACTTGTAAACCAAGTTAAATCATTGTTTAAAAAAAAAAAAACAAAAATCGCTGCTTAAACAATAATGAAAACTAACGTTTTATTATCTTTTTAATTTAGATTTTAACTTGTTTTAAATAAAAATAAACACTTTTTTCTGATTTAAAACAAATGCTAACTGTTAAGCTAATGATGCTAATGCTAACAAATGCTAGTTTTTGTTTTAATTTGCGATTATTAATCCTTAAAACTTTGTGAATAAACATTGAAATTGTATTAAAAGTGAATATATGAGTAAAAAGATTATTACCTGATTTTTTTTTTCCTTTTCTACTCACTTGAAAAACAATTTTGTTTTTTGAAGTTGACTGAAGATCAGACGATCACCGCGTTCATTCACGTCTTGATAAAAAAGTCTTGATAGTTTCAACACTAATTAGACCTTCAAAACTATCTTTTTTAACAAGATTCTTTTTAAAACCTTGACAAAACAAATTCAACTTTAAAAAACAAACTCTAAATACAGTACAAACCAATAAAAACGATGTTTTCTGAATAAAAACAAGCTTCCTCTGATAAAATCTGCTTTTCCGATCCCCGGATACGAATCGACTTTCTTCTTCTTCTGTTGGTTAAAGACGTGAAGCACCAACATTGGTGCATTACCGCCACCTACTGACTCCGAAGAACCTCATATCCTCCACAACAACCGGGTACACCTAAGAAAAGTGTACAAAGCTCCAAAACTCTGCCCCTGAGGACCAAACAAAACACCTCCCTCAAACAAACCTGTCTCAGCCCAACACTCCGTAGCACCATCATCATAGCCTCTCTTTCTTCCTCATATTTACCACAACTCAGCAGCACGTGTCCAACCCCCTCCATCTCTCCACAGAAATCCGTATAATCTCTGGAACCTGCTCTTTTCATCACATCACCCCGGTTTCGGGTCGCTGGGGCAACGGTCTCAGATGGGTAGCCCAGGGTTCTCTCACCCCGGCTGAATCCTCCATCTCACCCTGGAGGATCCCGTGTTGTTCCCTGGCCAGCTGTGACACATAATCTCTCCAGCATGTGCGGGGTCTGCCCCTTGGTCTCCTACCAGTGGGACATGCCTGAAACACCTCACCAGCGAGACGCTCGGGAGGCATCCTGACAAGATGCCCAAACCACCCCATCTGGGTTCTCTTAACCTGGAGGAGGAGCGGCTCGACACCAAGCTCCTCCCGGATGGCGGAACTCTTCACCCAATCTCTGAGTGAGAGCCCAGCCAACCTGCGGAGGAAGCTCACTGTGAACAAGACCCCGTGATACTTAAACTCCTCCACTTGGGGCAGGACCATTTCCCTGACCTTAAGGGGGCATTCCACCCTTTTCTGGGCGAGGGCCATTGTCTCGGATTTGATTCTCTCTTTAATCCTCTTCATTCTTCCTCCTGTCTCTTGACATGTTGTCTTTTATACTGTTCTTTTTATTTTGTTGTCCTCGACTTTCTAGAGAGACTTTTTAAATCAGATGAATTCGTAATCATCCTGATCTTAATGTTTTCTTTTTTTTCTGGTGGTTTTTAACTGGAAATCAAGTCTGTAACAAATTAATGATGAAACAAATAAACAAGAATTTGTTTTTACATTTTTGTTCCAATACTTTACATCTCTGACCTGGAGGCGGCACTCTACGCTTCTTCCAACCAGCTGCCCGAACTAAAGTTGTTTTTTGTTTTTTGTTTTTTTTCTGATCTTTAGTTGTAAAACAAGAAACAGCCAAAAACACCGTTTTGATGTTTTTACATATTTATAAAACACAAATAACATTGTAATATAAAAAAAGTCAAACCTGACGGTAACCAAAAAAAACACTTCTGTTTAAAAATAAACTAAGCCTGCTTTTCTTAATCTTTACAGTTATAAAAAAAAACGAGATTCACAGCATTTAAATGTCACAAAACAGTCCAAAGAAAACGTAAAAATAAACAAAATCGAATGACAACAAAACAACAAAAATATTTGTCTTTTTCTGATTTAGCAGATTTCATGATTATTTCCAAAAATTGAAGAAGCCATTTTTAAATCAGGAAGCCCGTACAATTAAAGAAACAAGAAAAAAAAAATCTAACAAAAAACACTTCTGTTTAAAAATAAACTAAGCCTGCTTTTCTTAAGCTTTACGGTAAAAAAAAAAAAAAGAGAGATTCACAGCATTTAAATTTCACAAAACAGTCCGAAGAAAACGTAAAAATAAACAAAATCGAATGAAATCAAAACAACAAAAATATTTGTCTTTTCTGATTTGGCAGATTACATGATTTTTTCCAAAAATTGAATAAGCCGTTTTTAAATCAGGAAGCCCGTTGAACTCATCTAAATATTCAGATCCTCGTATTTACATTGTCTCTTTTCTGGTGGACAAGCTTCAAAACAGTTGCTGCGTTTCACTGTCTGCCCAAGTCGGAGCGCCATGGGAACTTTCCACCTGGGACCTGGAAATAAAAAAAAAAAAAAAACAAGGTCAGTTTTTTCTTCTGCACAGGTGAATGCTTAATGGTGGTCGTACCTGGTTTGAGAAGCTTGTCCGCGTAGCAGGCATATCCGGCATTCACCAGCTAAGAAAAGTGGCTCCATATCTGAAAATGTTCATATGATAATAGTCTACCATTGTGCCGAATTTGGTGCTTCCGTCACAAAGTGCACAATTCGCGGGCTATGCCGCTGCACAATTAAAGCGAAAGACTCAAAATAAGTTCCTTCAGCTTTTTATTGATGTTAAACTCGCCGTCAAAGAGCTCGACATCAAACGAACCATCCTCTCTCTGTCCTTGTACGACCGCCTTCATCTCCTTGCGATGGACCTGGGATTTCAGCCATCGTTTAGCGTGCGTCAAGAGCTCTCCTGAAGGTACCGAATGAAGGTGACACCTCACAGCCTGCATGGGCGTACGCAACAGAACCTTGCTGTTCTCTGGAATGAAGTGGACCTGCTTTATCTCAGATAAAGACCTGTTGCCATTATCGACGAAAAAGATGCGGAGATACTGGGGCCACGGACTGGGCTCGGCCAGGGCTCTGTACCAGTGTCCATCGGAGTATTTTGCCAGACAGAGCTTTTTCCCACTGGTCGTTTGGGCTTGCTTTATCATTTCCAACTCCTGTTGGATTTTATTTTCTAGCCCTTCCATTGTCACATAGTTCTGATCCAGTTGGCAGTAGATCTCAGTCTGATTGCTTACGTGTGTAACAAGCACATTTAGCTCAGTTCCAGTGCTCAGATCAAACGAAGAGTAAGGAAAACACTGTTGAGAATCTCCTGAATGATTAGTCCGTGGTCCTCCAGTTGGGTCCCGCTTAGTGTGAGCGTCTGTCGGCATCGAGGTGTCCTTGCTCTCGTCTCCTGTGGGCTCCAGGACCCTTGTTTTGTCCTTAATTAGTCTTTTAGCCTTTGGTTTAAGAATTTTGACGGCGACTTTTACTTTTTTATCTTCGACGCCGCCATTTTCCACAGATGAGCCCTTCTCTAAAGATGTCATGACGGAGTCCGAGTTCTGATCTTCCTTCAGTTTTTTAAATGGCAGCTCTATCCTCCGACAGCTTTCTGAGACTTCGTCCCTGGGAAGTGAGTTTGTGGGTGTTTCTAACAGAAGTCGTTAGAAATCTTCTGACCTACAAAACAAAAATAAAATAAAAAGCAAATTTGAATAAAATTGTTGTTCTTAAAACAGTTTAATGCAACAATATTTATATCAACTAAGCATTTACAAAGATACATCTTAAACAATTCATTAAAGTTAAGAGTTTTTAGTTGTGGGCGAGCCCTGGGTCAGCAGACAGGAAGGTAGAGCGCTTGCTCATGAGGAGACCAGATTACAGCTCAATGTTTCTTTCTCAAACACCACCACACACACAGCAACACTGGTGCTCAATTTCATTTCACAATGGTATCACAGTATTATGATGCTGGTAAATTGAACAGAGCCTCACTGATAAAGGTGTAACATTGAGCTTGTAAGAGCAGTTTGTTTGACAAAATATATTTATGATCTTCACTAAACTGTAACATATGTTTACCAAACAATGAATTCATTTCTGCAATATCTGCATTCATGTCTCCTACAATATAAACACTAGACATAGCACACTCTTGGATAAAAGCATTTAAGTGGGCAAGCTTATTTAAATATCCATCTTCATTCTGGTGACATTCATATGGCATATACACATTTAAAATAGTGAAGTCCTTATTATCACATGTGAACTGTAATCCAATGCACCAATCAGCTCTCATTCTTACAACTTTAACATATTTATCAAGGTTTTTTTCTCCATAGAACTGCCACTTCTCCGGGTATCCTACCTCTGACAATACCGCTGTCAAAGTCTGTAGTAGATTCACCAGCTTCATAAATGTACTCATTAAAAGAGTTCAGTTTAGACAAGTCTTGTGGTAATAAGGTCTCTTGTGATCTGAAAGATTTGCTTTGTTTAAAGTAAACAAAAAACTAAACTTGTTTTTAATGTAAATCATAATGAATCTCTGTTTTGAAAGCTAATCACGACTAAATTGTTTCATTTGTTTAAAATATATATATCATTTGATTAACTTTTAAATCTAAAATTAAAGGTTGTATTCTGAAAGAACAGCTTTGTTTCAAGTAAAACCAATCATAATTTTATGTAAAACAAGTTAAATCGTTTGTTTTTTTAAACTAACTGCTTAAAAGTTTCATTAATTAAAGAAAAATAACGTTTTATTAACTTTTGATTTAAATTTCAATAGATTTTAAAGTAAAATAAGCCCCTTTCTGTTTTAAAACCAACGCTAACTGTTAAGCTAACGATGCTAATGCTAACAAAACGCTAGTTTTTGTTTTAATTTACGATTTTTAACTCTTAAAACTTCGTGGATGAAACATTTGAAAGTTGTATTAAAAGTAAATCATTGAAAATTGTATTAAAGTAAATCAATGATTAAGATGATTCTTACCTGATTTTTTTTCCTTTTAAAACCCAATTTGAAAAACAAATTTGTTTATTCACTGAAGATCAAAGGATCACCGCGTGTTCATTAAGGTCTTTAAACTGGGAGATTTACATTTGCTGCATTGCACTGCAGCAGGCGGTCACAACGGCCCTGTGAGAGACTGGCGATCTGTTCAGGGTGTACCCTGCTCGTCACCTTGAATCAGCCTGGATAGGCTTTGGCACCCCGTACCCAGATGGCGATGGACGGTTCAGAAGACAAAATACAATAATATTTCATTTAGTCTTCTGAACCGTCCATCCCTAATGGGTAGGCGGGGTTCACTGAACCCTATCCCAGTTGATTTAAGCGAGAGGCAGGATACACCCCAAACAGGTTGCCAGTTTGCTGTGTGGCCAAACACACAAACAACCATCCACACACAGACTCATTCCTAGGAGCAGTTTTATAGCAGCCAATTAACGTTAACCGGAGTAACTGGAGAAAACAGAATACATCAGAGAACATGCAAACTACACACAGAAAGGCCAGTGTTCCAACCCTCGTCCAATCCTCGTCCCTCACGGGACTCAAACCTCCAACCTTCTTGCTGTGAGGCTACCATGCAGCAATATATACATATGTGTGTGTGTGTGTCCTAGATTCAATTCCATTTTTTTTCCAGATCACTTGTAAACCAAGTTAAATCATTGTTTTAAAAAAAAAAACAAAAATCGCTGCTTAAACAATAATGAAAACTAACGTTTTATTATCTTTTTAATTTAGATTTTAACTTGTTTTAAATAAAAATAAACACTTTTTTCTGATTTAAAACAAATGCTAACTGTTAAGCTAATGATGCTAATGCTAACAAATGCTAGTTTTTGTTTTAATTTGCGATTATTAATCCTTAAAACTTTGTGAATAAACATTGAAATTGTATTAAAAGTGAATATATGAGTAAAAAGATTATTACCTGATTTTTTTTTTTCCTTTTCTACTCACTTGAAAAACAATTTTGTTTTTTGAAGTTGACTGAAGATCAGACGATCACCGCGTTCATTCACGTCTTGATAAAAAAGTCTTGATAGTTTCAACACTAATTAGACCTTCAAAACTATCTTTTTTAACAAGATTCTTTTTAAAACCTTGACAAAACAAATTCAACTTTAAAAAACAAACTCTAAATACAGTACAAACCAATAAAAACGATGTTTTCTGAATAAAAACAAGCTTCCTCTGATAAAATCTGCTTTTCCGATCCCCGGATACGAATCGACTTTCTTCTTCTTCTGTTGGTTAAAGACGTGAAGCACCAACATTGGTGCATTACCGCCACCTACTGACTCCGAAGAACCTCATATCCTCCACAACAACCGGGTACACCTAAGAAAAGTGTACAAAGCTCCAAAACTCTGCCCCTGAGGACCAAACAAAACACCTCCCTCAAACAAACCTGTCTCAGCCCAACACTCCGTAGCACCATCATCATAGCCTCTCTTTCTTCCTCATATTTACCACAACTCAGCAGCACGTGTCCAACCCCCTCCATCTCTCCACAGAAATCCGTATAATCTCTGGAACCTGCTCTTTTCATCACATCACCCCGGTTTCGGGTCGCTGGGGCAACGGTCTCAGATGGGTAGCCCAGGGTTCTCTCACCCCGGCTGAATCCTCCATCTCACCCTGGAGGATCCCGTGTTGTTCCCTGGCCAGCTGTGACACATAATCTCTCCAGCATGTGCGGGGTCTGCCCCTTGGTCTCCTACCAGTGGGACATGCCTGAAACACCTCACCAGCGAGACGCTCGGGAGGCATCCTGACAAGATGCCCAAACCACCCCATCTGGGTTCTCTTAACCTGGAGGAGGAGCGGCTCGACACCAAGCTCCTCCCGGATGGCGGAACTCTTCACCCAATCTCTGAGTGAGAGCCCAGCCAACCTGCGGAGGAAGCTCACTGTGAACAAGACCCCGTGATACTTAAACTCCTCCACTTGGGGCAGGACCATTTCCCTGACCTTAAGGGGGCATTCCACCCTTTTCTGGGCGAGGGCCATTGTCTCGGATTTGATTCTCTCTTTAATCCTCTTCATTCTTCCTCCTGTCTCTTGACATGTTGTCTTTTATACTGTTCTTTTTATTTTGTCGTCCTCGACTTTCTAGAGAGACTTTTTAAATCAGATGAATTCGTAATCATCCTGATCTTAATGTTTTCTTTTTTTTCTGGTGGTTTTTAACTGGAAATCAAGTCTGTAACAAATTAATGATGAAACAAATAAACAAGAATTTGTTTTTACATTTTTGTTCCAATACTTTACATCTCTGACCTGGAGGCGGCACTCTACGCTTCTTCCAACCAGCTGCCCGAACTAAAGTTGTTTTTTTTTTTTTTTTTTTTTTCTGATCTTTAGTTGTAAAACAAGAAACAGCCAAAAACACCGTTTTGATGTTTTTACATATTTATAAAACACAAATAACATTGTAATATAAAAAAAGTCAAACCTGACGGTAACCAAAAAAAACACTTCTGTTTAAAAATAAACTAAGCCTGCTTTTCTTAATCTTTACAGTTATAAAAAAAAACGAGATTCACAGCATTTAAATGTCACAAAACAGTCCAAAGAAAACGTAAAAATAAACAAAATCGAATGACAACAAAACAACAAAAATATTTGTCTTTTTCTGATTTAGCAGATTTCATGATTATTTCCAAAAATTGAAGAAGCCATTTTTAAATCAGGAAGCCCGTACAATTAAAGAAACAAGAAAAAAAAATCTAACAAAAAACACTTCTGTTTAAAAATAAACTAAGCCTGCTTTTCTTAAGCTTTACGGTAAAAAAAAAAAAGAGAGATTCACAGCATTTAAATTTCACAAAACAGTCCGAAGAAAACGTAAAAATAAACAAAATCGAATGAAATCAAAACAACAAAAATATTTGTCTTTTCTGATTTGGCAGATTACATGATTTTTTCCAAAAATTGAATAAGCCGTTTTTAAATCAGGAAGCCCGTTGAACTCATCTAAATATTCAGATCCTCGTATTTACATTGTCTCTTTTCTGGTGGACAAGCTTCAAAACAGTTGCTGCGTTTCACTGTCTGCCCAAGTCGGAGCGCCATGGGAACTTTCCACCTGGGACCTGGAAATAAAAAAAAAAAAAAAACAAGGTCAGTTTTTTCTTCTGCACAGGTGAATGCTTAATGGTGGTCGTACCTGGTTTGAGAAGCTTGTCCGCGTAGCAGGCATATCCGGCATTCACCAGCTAAGAAAAGTGGCTCCATATCTGAAAATGTTCATATGATAATAGTCTACCATTGTGCCGAATTTGGTGCTTCCGTCACAAAGTGCACAATTCGCGGGCTATGCCGCTGCACAATTAAAGCGAAAGACTCAAAATAAGTTCCTTCAGCTTTTTATTGATGTTAAACTCGCCGTCAAAGAGCTCGACATCAAACGAACCATCCTCTCTCTGTCCTTGTACGACCGCCTTCATCTCCTTGCGATGGACCTGGGATTTCAGCCATCGTTTAGCGTCCGCCAAGAGCTCTCCTGAAGGCACCGAATGAAGGTGACACCTCACAGCCTGCATGGGCGTACGCAACAGAACCTTGCTGGTCTCTGGAATGAAGTGGACCTGCTTTATCTCAGATAAAGACCTGTTGCCATTATCGACGAAAAAGATGCGGAGATACTGGGGCCACGGACTGGGCTCGGCCAGGGCTCTGTACCAGTGTCCATCGGAGTATTTTGCCAGACAGAGCTTTTTCCCACTGGTCGTTTGGGCTTGCTTTATCATTTCCAACTCCTGTTGGATTTTATTTTCTAGCCCTTCCATTGTCACATAGTTCTGATCCAGTTGGCAGTAGATCTCAGTCTGATTGCTTACGTGTGTAACAAGCACATTTAGCTCAGTTCCAGTGCTCAGATCAAACGAAGAGTAAGGAAAACACTGTTGAGAATCTCCTGAATGATTAGTCCGTGGTCCTCCAGTTGGGTCCCGCTTAGTGTGAGCGTCTGTCGGCATCGAGGTGTCCTTGCTCTCGTCTCCTGTGGGCTCCAGGACCCTTGTTTTGTCCTTAATTAGTCTTTTAGCCTTTGGTTTAAGAATTTTGACGGCGACTTTTACTTTTTTATCTTCGACGCCGCCATTTTCCACAGATGAGCCCTTCTCTAAAGATGTCATGACGGAGTCCGAGTTCTGATCTTCCTTCAGTTTTTTAAATGGCAGCTCTATCCTCCGACAGCTTTCTGAGACTTCGTCCGGGGAAGTGAGTTTGTGGGTGTTTCTAACAGAAGTCGTTAGAAATCTTCTGACCTACAAAACAAAAATAAAATAAAAAGCAAATTTGAATAAAATTGTTGTTCTTAAAACAGTTTAATGCAACAATATGTATATCAACTAAGCATTTACAAAGATACATCTTAAACAATTCATTAAAGTTAAGAGTTTTTAGTTGTGGGCGAGCCCTGGGTCAGCAGACAGGAAGGTAGAGCGCTTGCTCATGAGGAGACCAGATTACAGCTCAATGTTTCTTTCTCAAACACCACCACACACACAGCAACACTGGTGCTCAATTTCATTTCACAATGGTATCACAGTATTATGATGCTGGTAAATTGAACAGAGCCTCACTGATAAAGGTGTAACATTGAGCTTGTAAGAGCAGTTTGTTTGACAAAATATATTTATGATCTTCACTAAACTGTAACATATGTTTACCAAACAATGAATTCATTTCTGCAATATCTGCATTCATGTCTCCTACAATATAAACACTAGACATAGCACACTCTTGGATAAAAGCATTTAAGTGGGCAAGCTTATTTAAATATCCATCTTCATTCTGGTGACATTCATATGGCATATACACATTTAAAATAGTGAAGCCCTTATTATCACATGTGAACTGTAATCCAATGCACCAATCAGCTCTCATTCTTACAACTTTAACATATTTATCAAGGTTTTTTTCTCCATAGAACTGCCACTTCTCCGGGTATCCTACCTCTGACAATACCGCTGTCAAAGTCTGTAGTAGATTCACCAGCTTCATAAATGTACTCATTAAAAGAGTTCAGTTTAGACAAGTCTTGTGGTAATAAGGTCTCTTGTGATCTGAAAGATTTGCTTTGTTTAAAGTAAACAAAAAACTAAACTTGTTTTTAATGTAAATCATAATGAATCTCTGTTTTGAAAGCTAATCACGACTAAATTGTTTCATTTGTTTAAAATATATATATCATTTGATTAACTTTTAAATCTAAAATTAAAGGTTGTATTCTGAAAGAACAGCTTTGTTTCAAGTAAAACCAATCATAATTTTATGTAAAACAAGTTAAATCGTTTTTTTTAAAAAACTAACTGCTTAAAAGTTTCATTAATTAAAGAAAAATAACGTTTTATTAACTTTTGATTTAAATTTCAATAAATTTTAAAGTAAAATAAGCCCCTTTCTGTTTTAAAACCAACGCTAACTGTTAAGCTAACGATGCTAATGCTAACAAAACGCTAGTTTTTGTTTTAATTTACGATTTTTAACTCTTAAAACTTCGTGGATGAAACATTTGAAAGTTGTATTAAAAGTAAATCATTGAGAATTGTATTAAAGTAAATCAATGATTAAGATGATTCTTACCTGATTTTTTTTCCTTTTAAAACCCAATTTGAAAAACAAATTTGTTTATTCACTGAAGATCAAAGGATCACCGCGTGTTCATTAAGGTCTTTAAACTGGGAGATTTACATTTGCTGCATTGCACTGCAGCAGGCGGTCACAACGGCCCTGTGAGAGACTGGCGATCTGTTCAGGGTGTACCCTGCTCGTCACCTTGAATCAGCCTGGATAGGCTTTGGCACCCCGTACCCAGATGGCGATGGACGGTTCAGAAGACAAAATACAATAATATTTCATTTAGTCTTCTGAACCGTCCATCCCTAATGGGTAGGCGGGGTTCACTGAACCCTATCCCAGTTGATTTAAGCGAGAGGCAGGATACACCCCAAACAGGTTGCCAGTTTGCTGTGTGGCCAAACACACAAACAACCATCCACACACAGACTCATTCCTAGGAGCAGTTTTATAGCAGCCAATTAACGTTAACCGGAGTAACTGGAGAAAACAGAATACATCAGAGAACATGCAAACTACACACAGAAAGGCCAGTGTTCCAACCCTCGTCCAATCCTCGTCCCTCACGGGACTCAAACCTCCAACCTTCTTGCTGTGAGGCTACCATGCAGCAATATATACATATGTGTGTGTGTGTCCTAGATTCAATTCCATTTTTTTTCCAGATCACTTGTAAACCAAGTTAAATCATTGTTTTAAAAAAAAAACAAAAATCGCTGCTTAAACAATAATGAAAACTAACGTTTTATTATCTTTTTAATTTAGATTTTAACTTGTTTTAAATAAAAATAAACACTTTTTTCTGATTTAAAACAAATGCTAACTGTTAAGCTAATGATGCTAATGCTAACAAAATGCTAGTTTTTGTTTTAATTTGCGATTATTAATCCTTAAAACTTTGTGAATAAACATTGAAATTGTATTAAAGTGAATATATGAGTAAAAAGATTATTACCTGATTTTTTTTTTTCCTTTTCTACTCACTTGAAAAACAATTTTGTTTTTTGAAGTTGACTGAAGATCAGACGATCACCGCGTTCATTCACGTCTTGATAAAAAAGTCTTGATAGTTTCAACACTAATTAGACCTTCAAAACTATCTTTTTTAACAAGATTCTTTTTAAAACCTTGACAAAACAAATTCAACTTTAAAAAACAAACTCTAAATACAGTACAAACCAATAAAAACGATGTTTTCTGAATAAAAACAAGCTTCCTCTGATAAAATCTGCTTTTCCGATCCCCGGATACGAATCGACTTTCTTCTTCTTCTGTTGGTTAAAGACGTGAAGCACCAACATTGGTGCATTACCGCCACCTACTGACTCCGAAGAACCTCATATCCTCCACAACAACCGGGTACACCTAAGAAAAGTGTACAAAGCTCCAAAACTCTGCCCCTGAGGACCAAACAAAACACCTCCCTCAAACAAACCTGTCTCAGCCCAACACTCCGTAGCACCATCATCATAGCCTCTCTTTCTTCCTCATATTTACCACAACTCAGCAGCACGTGTCCAACCCCCTCCATCTCTCCACAGAAATCCGTATAATCTCTGGAACCTGCTCTTTTCATCACATCACCCCGGTTTCGGGTCGCTGGGGCAACGGTCTCAGATGGGTAGCCCAGGGTTCTCTCACCCCGGCTGAATCCTCCATCTCACCCTGGAGGATCCCGTGTTGTTCCCTGGCCAGCTGTGACACATAATCTCTCCAGCATGTGCGGGGTCTGCCCCTTGGTCTCCTACCAGTGGGACATGCCTGAAACACCTCACCAGCGAGACGCTCGGGAGGCATCCTGACAAGATGCCCAAACCACCCCATCTGGGTTCTCTTAACCTGGAGGAGGAGCGGCTCGACACCAAGCTCCTCCCGGATGGCGGAACTCTTCACCCAATCTCTGAGTGAGAGCCCAGCCAACCTGCGGAGGAAGCTCACTGTGAACAAGACCCCGTGATACTTAAACTCCTCCACTTGGGGCAGGACCATTTCCCTGACCTTAAGGGGGCATTCCACCCTTTTCTGGGCGAGGGCCATTGTCTCGGATTTGATTCTCTCTTTAATCCTCTTCATTCTTCCTCCTGTCTCTTGACATGTTGTCTTTTATACTGTTCTTTTTATTTTGTTGTCCTCGACTTTCTAGAGAGACTTTTTAAATCAGATGAATTCGTAATCATCCTGATCTTAATGTTTTCTTTTTTTTCTGGTGGTTTTTAACTGGAAATCAAGTCTGTAACAAATTAATGATGAAACAAATAAACAAGAATTTGTTTTTACATTTTTGTTCCAATACTTTACATCTCTGACCTGGAGGCGGCACTCTACGCTTCTTCCAACCAGCTGCCCGAACTAAAGTTGTTTTTTTTTTTTTTTTTTTTTTCTGATCTTTAGTTGTAAAACAAGAAACAGCCAAAAACACCGTTTTGATGTTTTTACATATTTATAAAACACAAATAACATTGTAATATAAAAAAAGTCAAACCTGACGGTAACCAAAAAAAACACTTCTGTTTAAAAATAAACTAAGCCTGCTTTTCTTAATCTTTACAGTTATAAAAAAAAAACGAGATTCACAGCATTTAAATGTCACAAAACAGTCCAAAGAAAACGTAAAAATAAACAAAATCGAATGACAACAAAACAACAAAAATATTTGTCTTTTTCTGATTTAGCAGATTTCATGATTATTTCCAAAAATTGAAGAAGCCATTTTTAAATCAGGAAGCCCGTACAATTAAAGAAACAAGAAAAAAAAATCTAACAAAAAACACTTCTGTTTAAAAATAAACTAAGCCTGCTTTTCTTAAGCTTTACGGTAAAAAAAAAAAAGAGAGATTCACAGCATTTAAATTTCACAAAACAGTCCGAAGAAAACGTAAAAATAAACAAAATCGAATGAAATCAAAACAACAAAAATATTTGTCTTTTCTGATTTGGCAGATTACATGATTTTTTCCAAAAATTGAATAAGCCGTTTTTAAATCAGGAAGCCCGTTGAACTCATCTAAATATTCAGATCCTCGTATTTACATTGTCTCTTTTCTGGTGGACAAGCTTCAAAACAGTTGCTGCGTTTCACTGTCTGCCCAAGTCGGAGCGCCATGGGAACTTTCCACCTGGGACCTGGAAATAAAAAAAAAAAAAAAACAAGGTCAGTTTTTTCTTCTGCACAGGTGAATGCTTAATGGTGGTCGTACCTGGTTTGAGAAGCTTGTCCGCGTAGCAGGCATATCCGGCATTCACCAGCTAAGAAAAGTGGCTCCATATCTGAAAATGTTCATATGATAATAGTCTACCATTGTGCCGAATTTGGTGCTTCCGTCACAAAGTGCACAATTCGCGGGCTATGCCGCTGCACAATTAAAGCGAAAGACTCAAAATAAGTTCCTTCAGCTTTTTATTGATGTTAAACTCGCCGTCAAAGAGCTCGACATCAAACGAACCATCCTCTCTCTGTCCTTGTACGACCGCCTTCATCTCCTTGCGATGGACCTGGGATTTCAGCCATCGTTTAGCGTCCGCCAAGAGCTCTCCTGAAGGCACCGAATGAAGGTGACACCTCACAGCCTGCATGGGCGTACGCAACAGAACCTTGCTGGTCTCTGGAATGAAGTGGACCTGCTTTATCTCAGATAAAGACCTGTTGCCATTATCGACGAAAAAGATGCGGAGATACTGGGGCCACGGACTGGGCTCGGCCAGGGCTCTGTACCAGTGTCCATCGGAGTATTTTGCCAGACAGAGCTTTTTCCCACTGGTCGTTTGGGCTTGCTTTATCATTTCCAACTCCTGTTGGATTTTATTTTCTAGCCCTTCCATTGTCACATAGTTCTGATCCAGTTGGCAGTAGATCTCAGTCTGATTGCTTACGTGTGTAACAAGCACATTTAGCTCAGTTCCAGTGCTCAGATCAAACGAAGAGTAAGGAAAACACTGTTGAGAATCTCCTGAATGATTAGTCCGTGGTCCTCCAGTTGGGTCCCGCTTAGTGTGAGCGTCTGTCGGCATCGAGGTGTCCTTGCTCTCGTCTCCTGTGGGCTCCAGGACCCTTGTTTTGTCCTTAATTAGTCTTTTAGCCTTTGGTTTAAGAATTTTGACGGCGACTTTTACTTTTTTATCTTCGACGCCGCCATTTTCCACAGATGAGCCCTTCTCTAAAGATGTCATGACGGAGTCCGAGTTCTGATCTTCCTTCAGTTTTTTAAATGGCAGCTCTATCCTCCGACAGCTTTCTGAGACTTCGTCCGGGGAAGTGAGTTTGTGGGTGTTTCTAACAGAAGTCGTTAGAAATCTTCTGACCTACAAAACAAAAATAAAATAAAAAGCAAATTTGAATAAAATTGTTGTTCTTAAAACAGTTTAATGCAACAATATTTATATCAACTAAGCATTTACAAAGATACATCTTAAACAATTCATTAAAGTTAAGAGTTTTTAGTTGTGGGCGAGCCCTGGGTCAGCAGACAGGAAGGTAGAGCGCTTGCTCATGAGGAGACCAGATTACAGCTCAATGTTTCTTTCTCAAACACCACCACACACACAGCAACACTGGTGCTCAATTTCATTTCACAATGGTATCACAGTATTATGATGCTGGTAAATTGAACAGAGCCTCACTGATAAAGGTGTAACATTGAGCTTGTAAGAGCAGTTTGTTTGACAAAATATATTTATGATCTTCACTAAACTGTAACATATGTTTACCAAACAATGAATTCATTTCTGCAATATCTGCATTCATGTCTCCTACAATATAAACACTAGACATAGCACACTCTTGGATAAAAGCATTTAAGTGGGCAAGCTTATTTAAATATCCATCTTCATTCTGGTGACATTCATATGGCATATACACATTTAAAATAGTGAAGCCCTTATTATCACATGTGAACTGTAATCCAATGCACCAATCAGCTCTCATTCTTACAACTTTAACATATTTATCAAGGTTTTTTTCTCCATAGAACTGCCACTTCTCCGGGTATCCTACCTCTGACAATACCGCTGTCAAAGTCTGTAGTAGATTCACCAGCTTCATAAATGTACTCATTAAAAGAGTTCAGTTTAGACAAGTCTTGTGGTAATAAGGTCTCTTGTGATCTGAAAGATTTGCTTTGTTTAAAGTAAACAAAAAACTAAACTTGTTTTTAATGTAAATCATAATGAATCTCTGTTTTGAAAGCTAATCACGACTAAATTGTTTCATTTGTTTAAAATATATATATCATTTGATTAACTTTTAAATCTAAAATTAAAGGTTGTATTCTGAAAGAACAGCTTTGTTTCAAGTAAAACCAATCATAATTTTATGTAAAACAAGTTAAATCGTTTTTTTTAAAAAACTAACTGCTTAAAAGTTTCATTAATTAAAGAAAAATAACGTTTTATTAACTTTTGATTTAAATTTCAATAGATTTTAAAGTAAAATAAGCCCCTTTCTGTTTTAAAACCAACGCTAACTGTTAAGCTAACGATGCTAATGCTAACAAAACGCTAGTTTTTGTTTTAATTTACGATTTTTAACTCTTAAAACTTCGTGGATGAAACATTTGAAAGTTGTATTAAAAGTAAATCATTGAAAATTGTATTAAAGTAAATCAATGATTAAGATGATTCTTACCTGATTTTTTTTCCTTTTAAAACCCAATTTGAAAAACAAATTTGTTTATTCACTGAAGATCAAAGGATCACCGCGTGTTCATTAAGGTCTTTAAACTGGGAGATTTACATTTGCTGCATTGCACTGCAGCAGGCGGTCACAACGGCCCTGTGAGAGACTGGCGATCTGTTCAGGGTGTACCCTGCTCGTCACCTTGAATCAGCCTGGATAGGCTTTGGCACCCCGTACCCAGATGGCGATGGACGGTTCAGAAGACAAAATACAATAATATTTCATTTAGTCTTCTGAACCGTCCATCCCTAATGGGTAGGCGGGGTTCACTGAACCCTACCCCAGTTGATTTAAGCGAGAGGCAGGATACACCCCAAACAGGTTGCCAGTTTGCTGTGTGGCCAAACACACAAACAACCATCCACACACAGACTCATTCCTAGGAGCAGTTTTATAGCAGCCAATTAACGTTAACCGGAGTAACTGGAGAAAACAGAATACATCAGAGAACATGCAAACCTACACACAGAAAGGCCAGTGTTCCAACCCTCGTCCAATCCTCGTCCCTCACGGGACTCAAACCTCCAACCTTCTTGCTGTGAGGCTACCATGCAGCAATATATACATATGTGTGTGTGTGTCCTAGATTCAATTCCATTTTTTTTCCAGATCACTTGTAAACCAAGTTAAATCATTGTTTTAAAAAAAAAAACAAAAATCGCTGCTTAAACAATAATGAAAACTAACGTTTTATTATCTTTTTAATTTAGATTTTAACTTGTTTTAAATAAAAATAAACACTTTTTTCTGATTTAAAACAAATGCTAACTGTTAAGCTAATGATGCTAATGCTAACAAAATGCTAGTTTTTGTTTTAATTTGCGATTATTAATCCTTAAAACTTTGTGAATAAACATTGAAATTGTATTAAAAGTGAATATATGAGTAAAAAGATTATTACCTGATTTTTTTTTTTTCCCTTTTATACTCACTTGAAAAACAATTTTGTTTTTTGAAGTTGACTGAAGATCAGACGATCACCGCGTTCATTCACGTCTTGATAAAAAAGTCTTGATAGTTTCAACACTAATTAGACCTTTAAAACTATCTTTTTTAACAAGATTCTTTTTAAAACCTTGACAAAACAAATTCAACTTTAAAAAACAAACTCTAAATACAGTACAAACCAATAAAAACGATGTTTTCTGAATAAAAACAAGCTTCCTCTGATAGAATCTGCTTTTCCGATCCCCGGATACGAATCGACTTTCTTCTTCTTCTGTTGGTTAAAGACGTAAAGCACCAACATTGGTGCATTACCGCCACCTACTGACTCCGAAGAACCTCATATCCTCCACAACAACCGGGTACACCTAAGAAAAGTGTACAAAGCTCCAAAACTCTGCCCCTGAGGACCAAACAAAACACCTCCCTCAAACAAACCTGTCTCAGCCCAACACTCCGTAGCACCATCATCATAGCCTCTCTTTCTTCCTCATATTTACCACAACTCAGCAGCACGTGTCCAACCCCCTCCATCTCTCCACAGAAATCCGTATAATCTCTGGAACCTGCTCTTTTCATCACATCACCCCGGTTTCGGGTCGCTGGGGCAACGGTCTCAGATGGGTAGCCCAGGGTTCTCTCACCCCGGCTGAATCCTCCATCTCACCCTGGAGGATCCCGTGTTGTTCCCTGGCCAGCTGTGACACATAATCTCTCCAGCATGTGCGGGGTCTGCCCCTTGGTCTCCTACCAGTGGGACATGCCTGAAACACCTCACCAGCGAGACGCTCGGGAGGCATCCTGACAAGATGCCCAAACCACCCCATCTGGGTTCTCTTAACCTGGAGGAGGAGCGGCTCGACACCAAGCTCCTCCCGGATGGCGGAACTCTTCACCCAATCTCTGAGTGAGAGCCCAGCCAACCTGCGGAGGAAGCTCACTGTGAACAAGACCCCGTGATACTTAAACTCCTCCACTTGGGGCAGGACCATTTCCCTGACCTTAAGGGGGCATTCCACCCTTTTCTGGGCGAGGGCCATTGTCTCGGATTTGATTCTCTCTTTAATCCTCTTCATTCTTCCTCCTGTCTCTTGACATGTTGTCTTTTATACTGTTCTTTTTATTTTGTTGTCCTCGACTTTCTAGAGAGACTTTTTAAATCAGATGAATTCGTAATCATCCTGATCTTAATGTTTTCTTTTTTTTCTGGTGGTTTTTAACTGGAAATCAAGTCTGTAACAAATTAATGATGAAACAAATAAACAAGAATTTGTTTTTACATTTTTGTTCCAATACTTTACATCTCTGACCTGGAGGCGGCACTCTACGCTTCTTCCAACCAGCTGCCCGAACTAAAGTTGTTTTTTTTTTTTTTTTTTTTTCTGATCTTTAGTTGTAAAACAAGAAACAGCCAAAAACACCGTTTTGATGTTTTTACATATTTATAAAACACAAATAACATTGTAATATAAAAAAAGTCAAACCTGACGGTAACCAAAAAAAACACTTCTGTTTAAAAATAAACTAAGCCTGCTTTTCTTAATCTTTACAGTTATAAAAAAAAACGAGATTCACAGCATTTAAATGTCACAAAACAGTCCAAAGAAAACGTAAAAATAAACAAAATCGAATGACAACAAAACAACAAAAATATTTGTCTTTTTCTGATTTAGCAGATTTCATGATTATTTCCAAAAATTGAAGAAGCCATTTTTAAATCAGGAAGCCCGTACAATTAAAGAAACAAGAAAAAAAAATCTAACAAAAAACACTTCTGTTTAAAAATAAACTAAGCCTGCTTTTCTTAAGCTTTACGGTAAAAAAAAAAAAGAGAGATTCACAGCATTTAAATTTCACAAAACAGTCCGAAGAAAACGTAAAAATAAACAAAATCGAATGAAATCAAAACAACAAAAATATTTGTCTTTTCTGATTTGGCAGATTACATGATTTTTTCCAAAAATTGAATAAGCCGTTTTTAAATCAGGAAGCCCGTTGAACTCATCTAAATATTCAGATCCTCGTATTTACATTGTCTCTTTTCTGGTGGACAAGCTTCAAAACAGTTGCTGCGTTTCACTGTCTGCCCAAGTCGGAGCGCCATGGGAACTTTCCACCTGGGACCTGGAAATAAAAAAAAAAAAAAAACAAGGTCAGTTTTTTCTTCTGCACAGGTGAATGCTTAATGGTGGTCGTACCTGGTTTGAGAAGCTTGTCCGCGTAGCAGGCATATCCGGCATTCACCAGCTAAGAAAAGTGGCTCCATATCTGAAAATGTTCATATGATAATAGTCTACCATTGTGCCGAATTTGGTGCTTCCGTCACAAAGTGCACAATTCGCGGGCTATGCCGCTGCACAATTAAAGCGAAAGACTCAAAATAAGTTCCTTCAGCTTTTTATTGATGTTAAACTCGCCGTCAAAGAGCTCGACATCAAACGAACCATCCTCTCTCTGTCCTTGTACGACCGCCTTCATCTCCTTGCGATGGACCTGGGATTTCAGCCATCGTTTAGCGTCCGCCAAGAGCTCTCCTGAAGGCACCGAATGAAGGTGACACCTCACAGCCTGCATGGGCGTACGCAACAGAACCTTGCTGGTCTCTGGAATGAAGTGGACCTGCTTTATCTCAGATAAAGACCTGTTGCCATTATCGACGAAAAAGATGCGGAGATACTGGGGCCACGGACTGGGCTCGGCCAGGGCTCTGTACCAGTGTCCATCGGAGTATTTTGCCAGACAGAGCTTCTTCCCACTGGTCGTTTGGGCTTGCTTTATCATTTCCAACTCCTGTTGGATTTTATTTTCTAGCCCTTCCATTGTCACATAGTTCTGATCCAGTTGGCAGTAGATCTCAGTCTGATTGCTTACGTGTGTAACAAGCACATTTAGCTCAGTTCCAGTGCTCAGATCAAACGAAGAGTAAGGAAAACACTGTTGAGAATCTCCTGAATGATTAGTCCGTGGTCCTCCAGTTGGGTCCCGCTTAGTGTGAGCGTCTGTCGGCATCGAGGTGTCCTTGCTCTCGTCTCCTGTGGGCTCCAGGACCCTTGTTTTGTCCTTAATTAGTCTTTTAGCCTTTGGTTTAAGAATTTTGACGGCGACTTTTACTTTTTTATCTTCGACGCCGCCATTTTCCACAGATGAGCCCTTCTCTAAAGATGTCATGACGGAGTCCGAGTTCTGATCTTCCTTCAGTTTTTTAAATGGCAGCTCTATCCTCCGACAGCTTTCTGAGACTTCGTCCGGGGAAGTGAGTTTGTGGGTGTTTCTAACAGAAGTCGTTAGAAATCTTCTGACCTACAAAACAAAAATAAAATAAAAAGCAAATTTGAATAAAATTGTTGTTCTTAAAACAGTTTAATGCAACAATATTTATATCAACTAAGCATTTACAAAGATACATCTTAAACAATTCATTAAAGTTAAGAGTTTTTAGTTGTGGGCGAGCCCTGGGTCAGCAGACAGGAAGGTAGAGCGCTTGCTCATGAGGAGACCAGATTACAGCTCAATGTTTCTTTCTCAAACACCACCACACACACAGCAACACTGGTGCTCAATTTCATTTCACAATGGTATCACAGTATTATGATGCTGGTAAATTGAACAGAGCCTCACTGATAAAGGTGTAACATTGAGCTTGTAAGAGCAGTTTGTTTGACAAAATATATTTATGATCTTCACTAAACTGTAACATATGTTTACCAAACAATGAATTCATTTCTGCAATATCTGCATTCATGTCTCCTACAATATAAACACTAGACATAGCACACTCTTGGATAAAAGCATTTAAGTGGGCAAGCTTATTTAAATATCCATCGTCATTCTGGTGACATTCATATGGCATATACACATTTAAAATAGTGAAGCCCTTATTATCACATGTGAACTGTAATCCAATGCACCAATCAGCTCTCATTCTTACAACTTTAACATATTTATCAAGGTTTTTTTCTCCATAGAACTGCCACTTCTCCGGGTATCCTACCTCTGACAATACCGCTGTCAAAGTCTGTAGTAGATTCACCAGCTTCATAAATGTACTCATTAAAAGAGTTCAGTTTAGACAAGTCTTGTGGTAATAAGGTCTCTTGTGATCTGAAAGATTTGCTTTGTTTAAAGTAAACAAAAAACTAAACTTGTTTTTAATGTAAATCATAATGAATCTCTGTTTTGAAAGCTAATCACGACTAAATTGTTTCATTTGTTTAAAATATATATATCATTTGATTAACTTTTAAATCTAAAATTAAAGGTTGTATTCTGAAAGAACAGCTTTGTTTCAAGTAAAACCAATCATAATTTT
This sequence comes from Neostethus bicornis, assembly GCA_902685375.1. NCBI lineage: Eukaryota > Metazoa > Chordata > Actinopteri > Atheriniformes > Phallostethidae > Neostethus > Neostethus bicornis. The sequence continues at coordinate 15,212,074 of CACRXE010000003.1, read as the reverse complement.
ATGTAAAACAAGTTAAATCGTTTTTTTTTAAAAACTAACTGCTTAAAAGTTTCATTAATTAAAGAAAAATAACGTTTTATTAACTTTTGATTTAAATTTCAATAGATTTTAAAGTAAAATAAGCCCCTTTCTGTTTTAAAACCAACGCTAACTGTTAAGCTAACGATGCTAATGCTAACAAAACGCTAGTTTTTGTTTTAATTTACGATTTTTAACTCTTAAAACTTCGTGGATGAAACATTTGAAAGTTGTATTAAAAGTAAATCATTGAAAATTGTATTAAAGTAAATCAATGATTAAGATGATTCTTACCTGATTTTTTTTTCCTTTTAAAACCCAATTTGAAAAACAAATTTGTTTATTCACTGAAGATCAAAGGATCACCGCGTGTTCATTAAGGTCTTTAAACTGGGAGATTTACATTTGCTGCATTGCACTGCAGCAGGCGGTCACAACGGCCCTGTGAGAGACTGGCGATCTGTTCAGGGTGTACCCTGCTCGTCACCTTGAATCAGCCTGGATAGGCTTTGGCACCCCGTACCCAGATGGCGATGGACGGTTCAGAAGACAAAATACAATAATATTTCATTTAGTCTTCTGAACCGTCCATCCCTAATGGGTAGGCGGGGTTCACTGAACCCTATCCCAGTTGATTTAAGCGAGAGGCAGGATACACCCCAAACAGGTTGCCAGTTTGCTGTGTGGCCAAACACACAAACAACCATCCACACACAGACTCATTCCTAGGAGCAGTTTTATAGCAGCCAATTAACGTTAACCGGAGTAACTGGAGAAAACAGAATACATCAGAGAACATGCAAACTACACACAGAAAGGCCAGTGTTCCAACCCTCGTCCAATCCTCGTCCCTCACGGGACTCAAACCTCCAACCTTCTTGCTGTGAGGCTACCATGCAGCAATATATACATATGTGTGTGTGTGTCCTAGATTCAATTCCATTTTTTTTCCAGATCACTTGTAAACCAAGTTAAATCATTGTTTTAAAAAAAAAACAAAAATCGCTGCTTAAACAATAATGAAAACTAACGTTTTATTATCTTTTTAATTTAGATTTTAACTTGTTTTAAATAAAAATAAACACTTTTTTCTGATTTAAAACAAATGCTAACTGTTAAGCTAATGATGCTAATGCTAACAAAATGCTAGTTTTTGTTTTAATTTGCGATTATTAATCCTTAAAACTTTGTGAATAAACATTGAAATTGTATTAAAAGTGAATATATGAGTAAAAAGATTATTACCTGATTTTTTTTTTCCCCTTTTATACTCACTTGAAAAACAATTTTGTTTTTTGAAGTTGACTGAAGATCAGACGATCACCGCGTTCATTCACGTCTTGATAAAAAAGTCTTGATAGTTTCAACACTAATTAGACCTTTAAAACTATCTTTTTTAACAAGATTCTTTTTAAAACCTTGACAAAACAAATTCAACTTTAAAAAACAAACTCTAAATACAGTACAAACCAATAAAAACGATGTTTTCTGAATAAAAACAAGCTTCCTCTGATAGAATCTGCTTTTCCGATCCCCGGATACGAATCGACTTTCTTCTTCTTCTGTTGGTTAAAGACGTGAAGCACCAACATTGGTGCATTACCGCCACCTACTGACTCCGAAGAACCTCATATCCTCCACAACAACCGGGTACACCTAAGAAAAGTGTACAAAGCTCCAAAACTCTGCCCCTGAGGACCAAACAAAACACCTCCCTCAAACAAACCTGTCTCAGCCCAACACTCCGTAGCACCATCATCATAGCCTCTCTTTCTTCCTCATATTTACCACAACTCAGCAGCACGTGTCCAACCCCCTCCATCTCTCCACAGAAATCCGTATAATCTCTGGAACCTGCTCTTTTCATCACATCACCCCGGTTTCGGGTCGCTGGGGCAACGGTCTCAGATGGGTAGCCCAGGGTTCTCTCACCCCGGCTGAATCCTCCATCTCACCCTGGAGGATCCCGTGTTGTTCCCTGGCCAGCTGTGACACATAATCTCTCCAGCATGTGCGGGGTCTGCCCCTTGGTCTCCTACCAGTGGGACATGCCTGAAACACCTCACCAGCGAGACGCTCGGGAGGCATCCTGACAAGATGCCCAAACCACCCCATCTGGGTTCTCTTAACCTGGAGGAGGAGCGGCTCGACACCAAGCTCCTCCCGGATGGCGGAACTCTTCACCCAATCTCTGAGTGAGAGCCCAGCCAACCTGCGGAGGAAGCTCACTGTGAACAAGACCCCGTGATACTTAAACTCCTCCACTTGGGGCAGGACCATTTCCCTGACCTTAAGGGGGCATTCCACCCTTTTCTGGGCGAGGGCCATTGTCTCGGATTTGATTCTCTCTTTAATCCTCTTCATTCTTCCTCCTGTCTCTTGACATGTTGTCTTTTATACTGTTCTTTTTATTTTGTTGTCCTCGACTTTCTAGAGAGACTTTTTAAATCAGATGAATTCGTAATCATCCTGATCTTAATGTTTTCTTTTTTTTCTGGTGGTTTTTAACTGGAAATCAAGTCTGTAACAAATTAATGATGAAACAAATAAACAAGAATTTGTTTTTACATTTTTGTTCCAATACTTTACATCTCTGACCTGGAGGCGGCACTCTACGCTTCTTCCAACCAGCTGCCCGAACTAAAGTTGTTTTTTTTTTTTTTTCTGATCTTTAGTTGTAAAACAAGAAACAGCCAAAAACACCGTTTTGATGTTTTTACATATTTATAAAACACAAATAACATTGTAATATAAAAAAAGTCAAACCTGACGGTAACCAAAAAAAACACTTCTGTTTAAAAATAAACTAAGCCTGCTTTTCTTAAGCTTTACAGTTATAAAAAAAAAACGAGATTCACAGCATTTAAATGTCACAAAACAGTCCAAAGAAAACGTAAAAATAAACAAAATCGAATGACAACAAAACAACAAAAATATTTGTCTTTTTCTGATTTAGCAGATTTCATGATTATTTCCAAAAATTGAAGAAGCCATTTTTAAATCAGGAAGCCCGTACAATTAAAGAAACAAGAAAAAAAAATCTAACAAAAAACACTTCTGTTTAAAAATAAACTAAGCCTGCTTTTCTTAAGCTTTACGGTAAAAAAAAAAAGAGAGATTCACAGCATTTAAATTTCACAAAACAGTCAGAAGAAAACGTAAGAATAAACAAAATCGAATGAAATCAAAACAACAAAAATATTTGTCTTTTCTGATTTGGCAGATTACATGATTTTTTCCAAAAATTGAATAAGCCGTTTTTAAATCAGGAAGCCCGTTGAACTCATCTAAAAATTTAGATCCTCGTATTTACATTGTCTCTTTTCTGGTGGACAAGCTTCAAAACAGTTGCTGCGTTTCACTGTCTGCCCAAGTCGGACCGCCATGGGAACTTTCCACCTGGGACCTGGAAATAAAAAAAAAAAAAAACAAGGTCAGTTTTTTCTTCTGCACAGGTGAATGCTTAATGGTGGTCGTACCTGGTTTGAGAAGCTTGTCCGCGTAGCAGGCATATCCGGCATTCACCAGCTAAGAAAAGTGGCTCCATATCTGAAAATGTTCATATGATAATAGTCTACCATTGTGCCGAATTTGGTGCTTCCGTCACAAAGTGCACAATTCGCGGGCTATGCCGCTGCACAATTAAAGCGAAAGACTCAAAATAAGTTCCTTCAGCTTTTTATTGATGTTAAACTCGCCGTCAAAGAGCTCGACATCAAACGAACCATCCTCTCTCTGTCCTTGTACGACCGCCTTCATCTCCTTGCGATGGACCTGGGATTTCAGCCATCGTTTAGCGTCAGCCAAGAGCTCTCCTGAAGGTACCGAATGAAGGTGACACCTCACAGCCTGCATGGGCGTACGCAACAGAACCTTGCTGGTCTCTGGAATGAAGTGGACCTGCTTTATCTCAGATAAAGACCTGTTGCCATTATCGACGAAAAAGATGCGGAGATACTGGGGCCACGGACTGGGCTCGGCCAGGGCTCTGTACCAGTGTCCATCGGAGTATTTTGCCAGACAGAGCTTCTTCCCACTGGTCGTTTGGGCTTGCTTTATCATTTCCAACTCCTGTTGGATTTTATTTTCTAGCCCTTCCATTGTCACATAGTTCTGATCCAGTTGGCAGTAGATCTCAGTCTGATTGCTTACGTGTGTAACAAGCACATTTAGCTCAGTTCCAGTGCTCAGATCAAACGAAGAGTAAGGAAAACACTGTTGAGAATCTCCTGAATGATTAGTCCGTGGTCCTCCAGTTGGGTCCCGCTTAGTGTGAGCGTCTGTCGGCATCGAGGTGTCCTTGCTCTCGTCTCCTGAGGGCTCCAGGACCCTTGTTTTGTCCTTAATTAGTCTTTTAGCCTTTGGTTTAAGAATTTTGACGGCGACTTTTACTTTTTTATCTTCGACGCCGCCATTTTCCACAGATGAGCCCTTCTCTAAAGATGTCATGACGGAGTCCGAGTTCTGATCTTCCTTCAGTTTTTTAAATGGCAGCTCTATCCTCCGACAGCTTTCTGAGACTTCGTTCGGGGAAGTGAGTTTGTGGGTGTTTCTAACAGAAGTCGTTAGAAATCTTCTGACCTACAAAACAAAAATAAAATAAAAAGCAAATTTGAATAAAATTGTTGTTCTTAAAACAGTTTAATGCAACAATATTTATATCAACTAAGCATTTACAAAGATACATCTTAAACAATTCATTAAAGTTAAGAGTTTTTAGTTGTGGGCGAGCCCTGGGTCAGCAGACAGGAAGGTAGAGCGCTTGCTCATGAGGAGACCAGATTACAGCTCAATGTTTCTTTCTCAAACACCACCACACACACAGCAACACTGGTGCTCAATTTCATTTCACAATGGTATCACAGTATTATGATGCTGGTAAATTGAACAGAGCCTCACTGATAAAGGTGTAACATTGAGCTTGTAAGAGCAGTTTGTTTGACAAAATATATTTATGATCTTCACTAAACTGTAACATATGTTTACCAAACAATGAATTCATTTCTGCAATATCTGCATTCATGTCTCCTACAATATAAACACTAGACATAGCACACTCTTGGATAAAAGCATTTAAGTGGGCAAGCTTATTTAAATATCCATCTTCATTCTGGTGACATTCATATGGCATATACACATTTAAAATAGTGAAGCCCTTATTATCACATGTGAACTGTAATCCAATGCACCAATCAGCTCTCATTCTTACAACTTTAACATATTTATCAAGGTTTTTTTCTCCATAGAACTGCCACTTCTCCGGGTATCCTACCTCTGACAATACCGTTGTCAAAGTCTGTAGTAGATTCACCAGCTCCATAAAAGTACTCATTAAAAGAGTTCAGTTTAGACAAGTCTTGTGGTAATAAGGTCTCTTGTGATCTGAAAGATTTGCTTTGTTTAAAGTAAACAAAAAACTAAACTTGTTTTTAATGTAAATCATAATGAATCTCTGTTTTGAAAGCTAATCACGACTAAATTGTTTCATTTGTTTAAAATATATATATCATTTGATTAACTTTTAAATCTAAAATTAAAGGTTGTATTCTGAAAGAACAGCTTTGTTTCAAGTAAAACCAATCATAATTTTATGTAAAACAAGTTAAATCGTTTGTTTTTTTAAACTAACTGCTTAAAAGTTTCATTAATTAAAGAAAAATAACGTTTTATTAACTTTTGATTTAAATTTCAATAGATTTTAAAGTAAAATAAGCCCCTTTCTGTTTTAAAACCAACGCTAACTGTTAAGCTAACGATGCTAATGCTAACAAAACGCTAGTTTTTGTTTTAATTTACGATTTTTAACTCTTAAAACTTCGTGGATGAAACATTTGAAAGTTATATTAAAAGTAAATCATTGAAAATTGTATTAAAGTAAATCAATGATTAAGATGATTCTTACCTGATATTTGTTTTCCTTTTAAAACCCAATTTGAAAAACAAATTTGTTTATTCACTGAAGATCAAAGGATCACCGCGTGTTCATTAAGGTCTTTAAACTGGGAGATTTACATTTGCTGCATTGAACTGCAGCAGGCGGTCACAACGGCCCTGTGAGAGACTGGCGATCTGTTCAGGGTGTACCCTGCTCGTCACCTTGAATCAGCATGGATAGGCTTTGGCACCCCGTACCCAGATGGCGATGGACGGTTCAGAAGACAAAATACAATAATATTTCATTTAGTCTTCTGAACCGTCCATCCCTAATGGGTAGGCGGGGTTCACTGAACCCTATCCCAGTTGATTTAAGCGAGAGGCAGGATACACCCCAAACAGGTTGCCAGTTTGCTGTGTGGCCAAACACACAAACAACCATCCACACACAGACTCATTCCTAGGAGCAGTTTTATAGCAGCCAATTAACGTTAACCGGAGTAACTGGAGAAAACAGAATACATCAGAGAACATGCAAACCACACACAGAAAGGCCAGTGTTCCAACCCTCGTCCAATCCTCGTCCCTCACGGGACTCAAACCTCCAACCTTCTTGCTGTGAGGCTACCATGCAGCAATATATACATATGTGTGTGTGTGTCCTAGATTCAATTCCATTTTTTTTCCAGATCACTTGTAAACCAAGTTAAATCATTGTTTTAAAAAAAAAAACAAAAATCGCTGCTTAAACAATAATGAAAATTAACGTTTTATTATCTTTTTAATTTAGATTTTAACTTGTTTTAAATAAAAATAAACACTTTTTTTCTGATTTAAAACAAATGCTAACTGTTAAGCTAATGATGCTAATGCTAACAAAATGCTAGTTTTTGTTTTAATTTGCGATTATTAATCCTTAAAACTTTGTGAATAAACATTGAAATTGTATTAAAAGTGAATATATGAGTAAAAAGATTATTACCTGATTTTTTTTTCCCCTTTTATACTCACTTGAAAAACAATTTTGTTTTTTGAAGTTGACTGAAGATCAGACGATCACCGCGTTCATTCACGTCTTGATAAAAAAGTCTTGATAGTTTCAACACTAATTAGACCTTTAAAACTATCTTTTTTAACAAGATTCTTTTTAAAACCTTGACAAAACAAATTCAACTTTAAAAAACAAAATCTAAATACAGTACAAACCAATAAAAACGATGTTTTCTGAATAAAAACAAGCTTCCTCTGATAGAATCTGCTTTTCCGATCCCCGGATACGAATCGACTTTCTTCTTCTTCTGTTGGTTAAAGACGTAAAGCACCAACATTGGTGCATTACCGCCACCTACTGACTCCGAAGAACCTCATATCCTCCACAACAACCGGGTACACCTAAGAAAAGTGTACAAAGCTCCAAAACTCTGCCCCTGAGGACCAAACAAAACACCTCCCTCAAACAAACCTGTCTCAGCCCAACACTCCGTAGCACCATCATCATAGCCTCTCTTTCTTCCTCATATTTACCACAACTCAGCAGCACGTGTCCAACCCCCTCCATCTCTCCACAGAAATCCGTATAATCTCTGGAACCTGCTCTTTTCATCACATCACCCCGGTTTCGGGTCGCTGGGGCAACGGTCTCAGATGGGTAGCCCAGGGTTCTCTCACCCCGGCTGAATCCTCCATCTCACCCTGGAGGATCCCGTGTTGTTCCCTGGCCAGCTGTGACACATAATCTCTCCAGCATGTGCGGGGTCTGCCCCTTGGTCTCCTACCAGTGGGACATGCCTGAAACACCTCACCAGCGAGACGCTCGGGAGGCATCCTGACAAGATGCCCAAACCACCCCATCTGGGTTCTCTTAACCTGGAGGAGGAGCGGCTCGACACCAAGCTCCTCCCGGATGGCGGAACTCTTCACCCAATCTCTGAGTGAGAGCCCAGCCAACCTGCGGAGGAAGCTCACTGTGAACAAGACCCCGTGATACTTAAACTCCTCCACTTGGGGCAGGACCATTTCCCTGACCTTAAGGGGGCATTCCACCCTTTTCTGGGCGAGGGCCATTGTCTCGGATTTGATTCTCTCTTTAATCCTCTTCATTCTTCCTCCTGTCTCTTGACATGTTGTCTTTTATACTGTTCTTTTTATTTTGTTGTCCTCGACTTTCTAGAGAGACTTTTTAAATCAGATGAATTCGTAATCATCCTGATCTTAATGTTTTCTTTTTTTTCTGGTGGTTTTTAACTGGAAATCAAGTCTGTAACAAATTAATGATGAAACAAATAAACAAGAATTTGTTTTTACATTTTTGTTCCAATACTTTACATCTCTGACCTGGAGGCGGCACTCTACGCTTCTTCCAACCAGCTGCCCGAACTAAAGTTGTTTTGTTTTTTTTTTCTGATCTTTAGTTGTAAAACAAGAAACAGCCAAAAACACCGTTTTGATGTTTTTACATATTTATAAAACACAAATAACATTGTAATATAAAAAAAGTCAAACCTGACGGTAACCAAAAAAAACACTTCTGTTTAAAAATAAACTAAGCCTGCTTTTCTTAATCTTTACAGTTATAAAAAAAAACGAGATTCACAGCATTTAAATGTCACAAAACAGTCCAAAGAAAACGTAAAAATAAACAAAATCGAATGACAACAAAACAACAAAAATATTTGTCTTTTTCTGATTTAGCAGATTTCATGATTATTTCCAAAAATTGAAGAAGCCATTTTTAAATCAGGAAGCCCGTACAATTAAAGAAACAAGAAAAAAAAATCTAACAAAAAACACTTCTGTTTAAAAATAAACTAAGCCTGCTTTTCTTAAGCTTTACGGTAAAAAAAAAAAAAAGAGAGATTCACAGCATTTAAATTTCACAAAACAGTCCGAAGAAAACGTAAAAATAAACAAAATCGAATGAAATCAAAACAACAAAAATATTTGTCTTTTCTGATTTGGCAGATTACATGATTTTTTCCAAAAATTGAATAAGCCGTTTTTAAATCAGGAAGCCCGTACAATTAAAAAAACAAGAAAAAAAAAATCTACAAAATGAATGCTTTCTAAATGAACTCATCTAAATATTCAGATCCTCGTATTTACATTGTCTCTTTTCTGGTGGACAAGCTTCAAAACAGTTGCTGTGTTTCACTGTCTGCCCAAGTCGGAGCGCCAAGGGAACTTTCCACCTGGGACCTGGAAATAAAAAAAAAAAAAAAACAAGGTCAGTTTTTTCTTCTGCACAGGTGAATGCTTAATGGTGGTCGTACCTGGTTTGAGAAGCTTGTCCGCGTAGCAGGCATATCCGGCATTCACCAGCTAAGAAAAGTGGCTCCATATCTGAAAATGTTCATATGATAATAGTCTACCATTGTGCCGAATTTGGTGCTTCCGTCACAAAGTGCACAATTCGCGGGCTATGCCGCTGCACAATTAAAGCGAAAGACTCAAAATAAGTTCCTTCAGCTTTTTATTGATGTTAAACTCGCCGTCAAAGAGCTCGACATCAAACGAACCATCCTCTCTCTGTCCTTGTACGACCGCCTTCATCTCCTTGCGATGGACCTGGGATTTCAGCCATCGTTTAGCGTCAGCCAAGAGCTCTCCTGAAGGCACCGAATGAAGGTGACACCTCACAGCCTGCATGGGCGTACGCAACAGAACCTTGCTGGTCTCTGGAATGAAGTGGACCTGCTTTATCTCAGATAAAGACCTGTTGCCATTATCGACGAAAAAGATGCGGAGATACTGGGGCCACGGACTGGGCTCGGCCAGGGCTCTGTACCAGTGTCCATCGGAGTATTTTGCCAGACAGAGCTTCTTCCCACTGGTCGTTTGGGCTTGCTTTATCATTTCCAACTCCTGTTGGATTTTATTTTCTAGCCCTTCCATTGTCACATAGTTCTGATCCAGTTGGCAGTAGATCTCAGTCTGATTGCTTACGTGTGTAACAAGCACATTTAGCTCAGTTCCAGTGCTCAGATCAAACGAAGAGTAAGGAAAACACTGTTGAGAATCTCCTGAATGATTAGTCCGTGGTCCTCCAGTTGGGTCCCGCTTAGTGTGAGCGTCTGTCGGCATCGAGGTGTCCTTGCTCTCGTCTCCTGTAGGGCTCCAGGACCCTTGTTTTGTCCTTAATTAGTCTTTTAGCCTTTGGTTTAAGAATTTTGACGGCGACTTTTACTTTTTTATCTTCGACGCCGCCATTTTCCACAGATGAGCCCTTCTCTAAAGATGTCATGACGGAGTCCGAGTTCTGATCTTCCTTCAGTTTTTTAAATGGCAGCTCTATCCTCCGACAGCTTTCTGAGACTTCGTTCGGGGAAGTGAGTTTGTGGGTGTTTCTAACAGAAGTCGTTAGAAATCTTCTGACCTACAAAACAAAAATAAAATAAAAAGCAAATTTGAATAAAATTGTTGTTCTTAAAACAGTTTAATGCAACAATATTTATATCAACTAAGCATTTACAAAGATACATCTTAAACAATTCATTAAAGTTAAGAGTTTTTAGTTGTGGGCGAGCCCTGGGTCAGCAGACAGGAAGGTAGAGCGCTTGCTCATGAGGAGACCAGATTACAGCTCAATGTTTCTTTCTCAAACACCACCACACACACAGCAACACTGGTGCTCAATTTCATTTCACAATGGTATCACAGTATTATGATGCTGGTAAATTGAACAGAGCCTCACTGATAAAGGTGTAACATTGAGCTTGTAAGAGCAGTTTGTTTGACAAAATATATTTATGATCTTCACTAAACTGTAACATATGTTTACCAAACAATGAATTCATTTCTGCAATATCTGCATTCATGTCTCCTACAATATAAACACTAGACATAGCACACTCTTGGATAAAAGCATTTAAGTGGGCAAGCTTATTTAAATATCCATCTTCATTCTGGTGACATTCATATGGCATATACACATTTAAAATAGTGAAGCCCTTATTATCACATGTGAACTGTAATCCAATGCACCAATCAGCTCTCATTCTTACAACTTTAACATATTTATCAAGGTTTTTTTCTCCATAGAACTGCCACTTCTCCGGGTATCCTACCTCTGACAATACCGTTGTCAAAGTCTGTAGTAGATTCACCAGCTCCATAAAAGTACTCATTAAAAGAGTTCAGTTTAGACAAGTCTTGTGGTAATAAGGTCTCTTGTGATCTGAAAGATTTGCTTTGTTTAAAGTAAACAAAAAACTAAACTTGTTTTTAATGTAAATCATAATGAATCTCTGTTTTGAAAGCTAATCACGACTAAATTGTTTCATTTGTTTAAAATATATATATCATTTGATTAACTTTTAAATCTAAAATTAAAGGTTGTATTCTGAAAGAACAGCTTTGTTTCAAGTAAAACCAATCATAATTTTATGTAAAACAAGTTAAATCGTTTGTTTTTTTAAACTAACTGCTTAAAAGTTTCATTAATTAAAGAAAAATAACGTTTTATTAACTTTTGATTTAAATTTCAATAGATTTTAAAGTAAAATAAGCCCCTTTCTGTTTTAAAACCAACGCTAACTGTTAAGCTAACGATGCTAATGCTAACAAAACGCTAGTTTTTGTTTTAATTTACGATTTTTAACTCTTAAAACTTCGTGGATGAAACATTTGAAAGTTATATTAAAAGTAAATCATTGAAAATTGTATTAAAGTAAATCAATGATTAAGATGATTCTTACCTGATATTTGTTTTCCTTTTAAAACCCAATTTGAAAAACAAATTTGTTTATTCACTGAAGATCAAAGGATCACCGCGTGTTCATTAAGGTCTTTAAACTGGGAGATTTACATTTGCTGCATTGAACTGCAGCAGGCGGTCACAACGGCCCTGTGAGAGACTGGCGATCTGTTCAGGGTGTACCCTGCTCGTCACCTTGAATCAGCATGGATAGGCTTTGGCACCCCGTACCCAGATGGCGATGGACGGTTCAGAAGACTAAATGAAATATTATTGTATTTTGTCTTCTGAACCGTCCATCCCTAATGGGTAGGCGGGGTTCACTGAACCCTATCCCAGTTGATTTAAGCGAGAGGCAGGATACACCCCAAACAGGTTGCCAGTTTGCTGTGTGGCCAAACACACAAACAACCATCCACACACAGACTCATTCCTAGGAGCAGTTTTATAGCAGCCAATTAACGTTAACCGGAGTAACTGGAGAAAACAGAATACATCAGAGAACATGCAAACCACACACAGAAAGGCCAGTGTTCCAACCCTCGTCCAATCCTCGTCCCTCACGGGACTCAAACCTCCAACCTTCTTGCTGTGAGGCTACCATGCAGCAATATATACATATGTGTGTGTGTGTGTCCTAGATTCAATTCCATTTTTTTTCCAGATCACTTGTAAACCAAGTTAAATCATTGTTTTAAAAAAAAAACAAAAATCGCTGCTTAAACAATAATGAAAATTAACGTTTTATTATCTTTTTAATTTAGATTTTAACTTGTTTTAAATAAAAATAAACACTTTTTTTCTGATTTAAAACAAATGCTAACTGTTAAGCTAATGATGCTAATGCTAACAAAATGCTAGTTTTTGTTTTAATTTGCGATTATTAATCCTTAAAACTTTGTGAATAAACATTGAAATTGTATTAAAAGTGAATATATGAGTAAAAAGATTATTACCTGATTTTTTTTTCCCCTTTTATACTCACTTGAAAAACAATTTTGTTTTTTGAAGTTGACTGAAGATCAGACGATCACCGCGTTCATTCACGTCTTGATAAAAAAGTCTTGATAGTTTCAACACTAATTAGACCTTTAAAACTATCTTTTTTAACAAGATTCTTTTTAAAACCTTGACAAAACAAATTCAACTTTAAAAAACAAAATCTAAATACAGTACAAACCAATAAAAACGATGTTTTCTGAATAAAAACAAGCTTCCTCTGATAGAATCTGCTTTTCCGATCCCCGGATACGAATCGACTTTCTTCTTCTTCTGTTGGTTAAAGACGTAAAGCACCAACATTGGTGCATTACCGCCACCTACTGACTCCGAAGAACCTCATATCCTCCACAACAACCGGGTACACCTAAGAAAAGTGTACAAAGCTCCAAAACTCTGCCCCTGAGGACCAAACAAAACACCTCCCTCAAACAAACCTGTCTCAGCCCAACACTCCGTAGCACCATCATCATAGCCTCTCTTTCTTCCTCATATTTACCACAACTCAGCAGCACGTGTCCAACCCCCTCCATCTCTCCACAGAAATCCGTATAATCTCTGGAACCTGCTCTTTTCATCACATCACCCCGGTTTCGGGTCGCTGGGGCAACGGTCTCAGATGGGTAGCCCAGGGTTCTCTCACCCCGGCTGAATCCTCCATCTCACCCTGGAGGATCCCGTGTTGTTCCCTGGCCAGCTGTGACACATAATCTCTCCAGCATGTGCGGGGTCTGCCCCTTGGTCTCCTACCAGTGGGACATGCCTGAAACACCTCACCAGCGAGACGCTCGGGAGGCATCCTGACAAGATGCCCAAACCACCCCATCTGGGTTCTCTTAACCTGGAGGAGGAGCGGCTCGACACCAAGCTCCTCCCGGATGGCGGAACTCTTCACCCAATCTCTGAGTGAGAGCCCAGCCAACCTGCGGAGGAAGCTCACTGTGAACAAGACCCCGTGATACTTAAACTCCTCCACTTGGGGCAGGACCATTTCCCTGACCTTAAGGGGGCATTCCACCCTTTTCTGGGCGAGGGCCATTGTCTCGGATTTGATTCTCCCTTTAATCCTCTTCATTCTTCCTCCTGTCTCTTGACATGTTGTCTTTTATACTGTTCTTTTTATTTTGTTGTCCTCGACTTTCTAGAGAGACTTTTTAAATCAGATGAATTCGTAATCATCCTGATCTTAATGTTTTCTTTTTTTTCTGGTGGTTTTTAACTGGAAATCAAGTCTGTAACAAATTAATGATGAAACAAATAAACAAGAATTTGTTTTTACATTTTTGTTCCAATACTTTACATCTCTGACCTGGAGGCGGCACTCTACGCTTCTTCCAACCAGCTGCCCGAACTAAAGTTGTTTTTTTTTTTTTTTTTTTTTCTGATCTTTAGTTGTAAAACAAGAAACAGCCAAAAACACCGTTTTGATGTTTTTACATATTTATAAAACACAAATAACATTGTAATATAAAAAAAGTCAAACCTGACGGTAACCAAAAAAAACACTTCTGTTTAAAAATAAACTAAGCCTGCTTTTCTTAAGCTTTACAGTTATAAAAAAAAACGAGATTCACAGCATTTAAATGTCACAAAACAGTCCAAAGAAAACGTAAAAATAAACAAAATCGAATGACAACAAAACAACAAAAATATTTGTCTTTTTCTGATTTAGCAGATTTCATGATTATTTCCAAAAATTGAAGAAGCCATTTTTAAATCAGGAAGCCCGTACAATTAAAGAAACAAGAAAAAAAAATCTAACAAAAAACACTTCTGTTTAAAAATAAACTAAGCCTGCTTTTCTTAAGCTTTACGGTAAAAAAAAAAAGAGAGATTCACAGCATTTAAATTTCACAAAACAGTCAGAAGAAAACGTAAAAATAAACAAAATCGAATGAAATCAAAACAACAAAAATATTTGTCTTTTCTGATTTGGCAGATTACATGATTTTTTCCAAAAATTGAATAAGCCGTTTTTAAATCAGGAAGCCCGTACAATTAAAAAAACAAGAAAAAAAAAATCTACAAAATGAATGCTTTCTAAATGAACTCATCTAAATATTCAGATCCTCGTATTTACATTGTCTCTTTTCTGGTGGACAAGCTTCAAAACAGTTGCTGTGTTTCACTGTCTGCCCAAGTCGGAGCGCCAAGGGAACTTTCCACCTGGGACCTGGAAATAAAAAAAAAAAAAAACAAGGTCAGTTTTTTCTTCTGCACAGGTGAATGCTTAATGGTGGTCGTACCTGGTTTGAGAAGCTTGTCCGCGTAGCAGGCATATCCGGCATTCACCAGCTAAGAAAAGTGGCTCCATATCTGAAAATGTTCATATGATAATAGTCTACCATTGTGCCGAATTTGGTGCTTCCGTCACAAAGTGCACAATTCGCGGGCTATGCCGCTGCACAATTAAAGCGAAAGACTCAAAATAAGTTCCTTCAGCTTTTTATTGATGTTAAACTCGCCGTCAAAGAGCTCGACATCAAACGAACCATCCTCTCTCTGTCCTTGTACGACCGCCTTCATCTCCTTGCGATGGACCTGGGATTTCAGCCATCGTTTAGCGTCAGCCAAGAGCTCTCCTGAAGGCACCGAATGAAGGTGACACCTCACAGCCTGCATGGGCGTACGCAACAGAACCTTGCTGGTCTCTGGAATGAAGTGGACCTGCTTTATCTCAGATAAAGACCTGTTGCCATTATCGACGAAAAAGATGCGGAGATACTGGGGCCACGGACTGGGCTCGGCCAGGGCTCTGTACCAGTGTCCATCGGAGTATTTTGCCAGACAGAGCTTCTTCCCACTGGTCGTTTGGGCTTGCTTTATCATTTCCAACTCCTGTTGGATTTTATTTTCTAGCCCTTCCATTGTCACATAGTTCTGATCCAGTTGGCAGTAGATCTCAGTCTGATTGCTTACGTGTGTAACAAGCACATTTAGCTCAGTTCCAGTGCTCAGATCAAACGAAGAGTAAGGAAAACACTGTTGAGAATCTCCTGAATGATTAGTCCGTGGTCCTCCAGTTGGGTCCCGCTTAGTGTGAGCGTCTGTCGGCATCGAGGTGTCCTTGCTCTCGTCTCCTGAGGGCTCCAGGACCCTTGTTTTGTCCTTAATTAGTCTTTTAGCCTTTGGTTTAAGAATTTTGACGGCGACTTTTACTTTTTTATCTTCGACGCCGCCATTTTCCACAGATGAGCCCTTCTCTAAAGATGTCATGACGGAGTCCGAGTTCTGATCTTCCTTCAGTTTTTTAAATGGCAGCTCTATCCTCCGACAGCTTTCTGAGACTTCGTTCGGGGAAGTGAGTTTGTGGGTGTTTCTAACAGAAGTCGTTAGAAATCTTCTGACCTACAAAACAAAAATAAAATAAAAAGCAAATTTGAATAAAATTGTTGTTCTTAAAACAGTTTAATGCAACAATATTTATATCAACTAAGCATTTACAAAGATACATCTTAAACAATTCATTAAAGTTAAGAGTTTTTAGTTGTGGGCGAGCCCTGGGTCAGCAGACAGGAAGGTAGAGCGCTTGCTCATGAGGAGACCAGATTACAGCTCAATGTTTCTTTCTCAAACACCACCACACACACAGCAACACTGGTGCTCAATTTCATTTCACAATGGTATCACAGTATTATGATGCTGGTAAATTGAACAGAGCCTCACTGATAAAGGTGTAACATTGAGCTTGTAAGAGCAGTTTGTTTGACAAAATATATTTATGATCTTCACTAAACTGTAACATATGTTTACCAAACAATGAATTCATTTCTGCAATATCTGCATTCATGTCTCCTACAATATAAACACTAGACATAGCACACTCTTGGATAAAAGCATTTAAGTGGGCAAGCTTATTTAAATATCCATCTTCATTCTGGTGACATTCATATGGCATATACACATTTAAAATAGTGAAGTCCTTATTATCACATGTGAACTGTAATCCAATGCACCAATCAGCTCTCATTCTTACAACTTTAACATATTTATCAAGGTTTTTTTCTCCATAGAACTGCCACTCCTCCGGGTATCCTACCTCTGACAATACCGCTGTCAAAGTCTGTAGTAGATTCACCAGCTCCATAAAAGTACTCATTAAGTGTTCAGTTTAGACAAGTCTTGTGGTAATAAGGTCTCTTGTGATCTGAAAGATTTGCTTTGTTTAAAGTAAACAAAAAACTAAACTTGTTTTTAATGTAAATCATAATGAATCTCTGTTTTGAAAGCTAATCACGACTAAATTGTTTCATTTGTTTAAAATATATATATCATTTGATTAACTTTTAAATCTAAAATTAAAGGTTGTATTCTGAAAGAACAGCTTTGTTTCAAGTAAAACCAATCATAATTTTATGTAAAACAAGTTAAATCGTTTTTTTTTTTAAAAACTAACTGCTTAAAAGTTTCATTAATTAAAGAAAAATAACGTTTTATTAACTTTTGATTTAAATTTCAATAGATTTTAAAGTAAAATAAGCCCCTTTCTGTTTTAAAACCAACGCTAACTGTTAAGCTAACGATGCTAATGCTAACAAAACGCTAGTTTTTGTTTTAATTTACGATTTTTAACTCTTAAAACTTCGTGGATGAAACATTTGAAAGTTGTATTTAAAGTAAATCATTGAGAATTGTATTAAAGTAAATCAATGATTAAGATGATTCTTACCTCATTTTTTTTTCCTTTTAAAACCCAATTTGAAAAACAAATTTGTTTATTCACTGAAGATCAAAGGATCACCGCGTGTTCATTAAGGTCTTTAAACTGGGAGATTTACATTTGCTGCATTGCACTGCAGCAGGCGGTCACAACGGCCCTCTGAGAGACTGGCGATCTGTTCAGGGTGTACCCTGCTCGTCACCTTTAATCAGCCTGGATAGGCTTTGGCACCCCGTACCCAGATGGCGATGGACGGTTCAGAAGACAAAATACAATAATATTTCATTTAGTCTTCTGAACCGTCCATCCCTAATGGGTAGGCGGGGTTCACTGAACCCTACCCCAGTTGATTTAAGCGAGAGGCAGGATACACCCCAAACAGGTTGCCAGTTTGCTGTGTGGCCAAACACACAAACAACCATCCACACACAGACTCATTCCTAGGAGCAGTTTTATAGCAGCCAATTAACGTTAACCGGAGTAACTGGAGAAAACAGAATACATCAGAGAACATGCATAATACACACAGAAAGGCCAGTGTTCCAACCCTCGTCCAATCCTCGTCCCTCACGGGACTCAAACCTCCAACCTTCTTGCTGTGAGGCTACCATGCAGCAATATATACATATATGTGTGTGTCCTAGATTCAATTCCATTTTTTTTTCCAGATCACTTGTAAACCAAGTTAAATCATTGTTTTAAAAAAAAAAAAAAAAATCGCTGCTTAAACAATAATGAAAATTAACGTTTTATTATCTTTTTAATTTAGATTTTAACTTGTTTTAAATAAAAATAAACACTTTTTTCTGTTTTAAAACAAATGCTAACTGTTAAGCTAATGATGCTAATGCTAACAAAATGCTAGTTTTTGTTTTAATTTGCGATTATTAATCCTTAAAACTTTGTGAATAAACATTGAAATTGTATTAAAAGTGACTATATGAGTAAAAAGATTATTACCTGATTATTTCATCATGTCTGAAGAAGACATAAAACTCATTTTATTTTAAACTTGATCTTGTACTTATTTTATGACTGATTTTGACCCAAATGGTTGTTTTGATTGCTCGTTTCAGATTCCTCTTTTCTTTTTTCAGAAATGCTAATTTCTCTGTCCCTGGGGGATCAAGACCTTACCGTTTTGGGGCAGCTCGTGTGTCTCCATGACATCTAGAGCTATGACTGCTGGAGTTTATACTCCAGAGACAGAGACACCCATGCTGAATTGGTCGAAGGATAGAGACCAGACGAAGAGTGATCCCCCAGCTTCAACCCTATCGTCACCATCACCCTCTAACAACATTTACTCACTAATAAAGAATGAATCTACATGTTCTACCTGTGATCTGTTTCTGACTGTGTGCATTTGTGTTTGAAACATTGACCTGATGATTAAATAAATTTAAACAAAGGAGTTTGATTAGTAAACATCTTCACACACACTCAACATGCTAGTGAACACGTTCATTTAATAACAACACACACATGGATTAAAATAAAGACTTCGAGGCTGGAAAGGAAACTGTTATAAAATAACAAAAGTAGTGAAAAAAGAACATAAACTCATTTTTATTTGCCATTTTTTCTGATATGCCAAGAAGCCAGTTCATCTGGGCCTAGCAGCCCGCCTCGTCCCGGGCATCCAGCTCTCTATTTCCAGCTTGACATCTGGAAGCATCTTCTTTGAGGAAATCAAGTACATCATTCCTCGCTCTTTTCCCAAGCTCTCAGAAGGTTGAAGGAGGGTAGAGTGTTCTCCTGGTCCTCTACTGGATTCTGGGACACCGCTGGTGGATGGGACACAGGACAGGTCATCACTTGGGGTTGAGGCACTCTCATCAGGATCCTCCTCAGCCTTGGTGTCCACTGCAGTGGAAATGATGCTGAGGGGCAGCAGGCCTGTGCCTGGGTAAGATGAAGTCCTCTGAGAAAAGAGATCAAATTCAGAGTGGTGACACATGACTGCTGATTTTAAAAGAATAGGAAGAATCAACATCATTATTAAATTAAAACCACAAACATTCCACACGTGATCCAACGACCCATTCACCACACATTAAAGATAGTTAACCCTATCTTTTTGGCAGCCTGGCTGGGGTTCACATGTTCCTCCAGTCCCAGTTCTGAAATGATGACACTAAGCACGCACAAAAAAAAGTAAATAAAAACACACATTAACTTTTGTTGTCACGGTTTTGATCAAATTAAATTTCCCTGAATTATAGAAATAGACTGTCTCCTAAAGACTCTGATTTTAAAAGTGTTTTATATCATGTTTTATTTCTTATATTGTTTTCGTTTATTGGTCGTGTTGCTCCGGCTCAGGTTGGAAATTAGAAATTGTTCTCGATCGACCCCCTGGTTAAATAAAAATAAATAAATAAAATCCCCTGATTTCTTCCCGTTTGTTGTTACGCACTCTCACCTGTCTCCTTGATGTGCAGGTTTTTAAAGGGGTGTTCCATTTGTATTGAAATCAACTGGAGTCCTTGAAGCTTCTCACAGTCGAGCACTTACGCACGTGACGTCATTAAGTCTTTGAGGGCTCAGCGCTCAATCACACGAGTGCTCAAGTAGTTGGTTTGGGATTAGGCCTACTTTTCCGATCCCCGGATACAAATCGACTTTCTTCCTCTTCTGTTGATTAAAGGCGTGAAGCACCAAAATTGGTGCATTACCGCTACCTACCGACTCCGAAGAACCTCAGATCCTCCACACCAACCCTGTACACCTAAGAAAAGTGTACAAGGCTCCAAAACCCTGCCTCTGCCCCTTGACTTCTGTGCTCGTCACGGATTGTCGGTAGCAAACACCATGTTCAAGCATAAGAGTGTCCACATGCACACTCTAGGCCACAGTTCCATGATTGACTTCATAGTTGTTTCATCGAACTTGCGGCCGCATGTCTTTGATGCTCGGGTGAAGAGAGGGGCGGAGCTGTCAACTGATCACCACCTGGTCGTGGGTTGGCTTCGATGGTGGGGGAGGAAGCCAGTCAGACCTGGTAGACCCAAACGATCTGTGAGGGTCTGCTGGGAAAGTCTGGTTGATCCTTCCGTCAGAGAGAGTTTCAACTCACACCTCTGGCAGAGCCTCTCACAGGTACCGGAAGAGGTGGGGGACTTCGAGTCAGAGTGGACTCTGTTCCGCACCTCTATTGTCGAGGCGGCAAGCCGGAGCTGTGGACGCAAGGTCATCGGTGCCTGTCCGGCGGCAACGCCCGAACCCGCTGGTGGACACCGGGGGTGAGGGATGCCGTCAAGCTGAAGAAAGAGTCTTACCGGGCCTTTTTGGCCTGTGGGACTCCTGAGGCAGCTGACAGGTATTGGCGGCCAAAGCGGAATGCAGCTTCTGTGGTCGTTGAGGCATCTCCGGGCTTGGGAGGAGTTCGGCGAGACCATGGAAAACGACTTCCGAATGGCTTCAAAGAAATTCTGGTCCACCTTCCGGCGGCTCAGGAGAGGCAAGCAGTGCACCATCAACACCGTTTACGGTGGGGACGGGGAGCTGCTGACCTCGACTCGGGACGTTTTGGATCGGTGGAAGGAATACTTTGAAGACCTCCTCAATTCCACCAACATGTCTTCCGATGAGGAACTAGAGTCTTTGGAATCCGGGATGGGTCTTCCTATCTCTGCTGTCGAGGTCGCCGAGGTAGTCAAAAAGCTCCGCGGCGGCCGGGCTCCGGGGGTGGATGAGATCCGTCCGGAGCTCCTAAAGGCTCTGGATGGTGTTGGGCTGTCCTGGCTGACACGCCTTTGCACCATTGCATGGACATCGGGGACAGTGCCTCTGGATTGGCAGACGGGGGTGGTGGTCCCTCTTTATAAGAAGGGGGATCGGAGGGTGTGCTCCAACTACTGAGGGATCCTCAGCCTCCCTGGGAAGGTCTATTCGGGAGTATTGGAGAGGAGGGTCCGTCGGATTGTCGAGTCTCGGATTGAAGAGGAGCAGTGTGGTTTCCGTCCCGGATGTGGAACTACGGACCAGCTCTATACCCTCTTCAGGATCCTGGAGGGGTCATGGGAGTTTGCCCAACCAGTCTACATGTGTTTTGTGGATCTGGAGAAGGCATTCGATTGTGTCTCTAGGGGACTCCTGTTGGGGGTGCTCCGGGAGTACGGAGTCTCGGAGCCCTTAGTACGGGCTGTCCGATCTTTGTACGACCGGAGCCAGAGCTTGGTCCATATAGCCGGCAGTATGTTGATTCCATTTCCAGTGAGAGTTGGGCTCCGCCAAGGCTTCCCTTTGTCACCGATTCTGTTCATCACCTTTATGGACAGAATATCTAGGCGCAGCCGAGGCGTTGGAGGGATCCAGTTTGGTGACCTCAGGATCGGACCTCTGCTTTTTGCGGATGATGTGGTCCTGTTGGCTTCATCAGACCGTGATCTCCAGCTCTCGCTGGATCGATTTGCTGCCGAGTGTGAAGCGGCCGGGATGGGAATTACCGCCTCCAAATCCGAGACCATGGTCCTCGCCCGGAAAAGGGTGGAATGCCCCCTGCGGGTCAGGGACAGGGTCCTGCCCCAAGTGGAGGAGTTTAAGTATCTCGGGGTCTTGTTCACGAGTGGGGGAAGGATGGAGCGGAAGATCGACAGGCGGATCGGTGCGGCATCAGCAATAACTAGGACGCTGCATCGGTCCGTCGTGGTAAAAAGAGAGCTGAGCCGAAAAGCAAAGCTCTCGATTTACAAGTCGATCTACGTTCCTACCCTCACCTATGGTCACCAGCTGTGGGTGGTGACCGAAAGAATGAGAACGCAGGTACAAGCGGCCGAAATGTGCTTCCTCGGCAGGGTGGCTGGGCTCTCACTGAAAGATTGGGTGAGGAGCTCTGCCATCCGGGAGGAGCTCGGTATCGAGCCGCTCCTCCTCCAGGTCGAGAGGAGCCAGATGGGGTGGTTCGGGCATCTGGTCCGGATGCCCCCCGAGCGCCTCGAGGCGAGGTGTTTCGGGCACGTCCCACCGGGAGGAGACCAAGGGGCAGACCCCGGACCCGCTGGAGAGACTATGTCTCACAGCTGGCCGGGGAACAACACGGGGGTGAGCTGGAGGATGCAGCCGGGGAGAGAGAGGCCTGGGCTGCCCGTTTGAGGCTGTTGCCCCCGCGACCCAACCCCGGAACAAACGGAAGATGACGGAACGGAACCTCCAAAATTCCCCCCCAAATCGTCTATCCAACTCCTCAACATCCAAATCCCTTTCCACAACACCCAACAAACGATCTCTCTCCTTCGCAATCCCCCTCCAATTAGTCTTATCTGACACCCACCTACCCCATCCCCCACCTGCACCAAATCGGATAATGGTCGCTACCCATCGTGCTACCCCTATGCACACACCAGTCACTCAAATGGGCCATCCCAGAAGACACCAACGTCAGGTCCAGCACCGACTCCCTCCCGGTGGCAACATCCAATCTCGTGCCTTCACCAGTATTTAGACACATCAAGCCTTTCCCCTCAAGCAGTTGCTCCACCACCCTACCATTAGCATCCGTCCTACAACACACTATGCCCATTAAAATCCCCACACCAGAGAACACGTGTTCTCTGGACGCGTTCAACACGTGTTCAACATAGTGTTGAGAACCCTCAACACTATTCAGCTCATCTCCCACTTTCTGGTCAGCCTCAAAGGGTCGAAACCCCTCAATTCCTCACCCCCTTCAAACCTCACCACCACGTGAACCACACCTACCCTTCCGCGACCCTGTCCCTCACGCCCCTCCGTGCCAACATCCCCCCGACCGACAGTTCTTACATTTAGTACCCTAAGTAGACCATGCCGTACCAGATCGTGCTCATCGTGAATTGAACCGGCCACTCCTTGATTCAAAGACAGCAATTCTACCAATGAGCTATCTCCCCCTATTTTTGTTGTCTTATGGCATCTTGGCTAGGGTTAGTGGTAGAGTGTTTATTCTTGGACTGGGAGAAGCCGGTTTAAATCCCACTGAGCTCCTTAGGTGTCCCTGGAGCAGACATCTAACCCTCTAGATAAGGGGTGGGCAAACCTTTTGACTCGTGGACCACATTGAGTTCTAACATTTGACAAGCGAGCCGAAACCAGGAGGGGGAGGGGAAGTGTAGTGCGCCTGCTTTCCATATCTGTGCACACATTTTGAAGGTGTGCGCATCACGGAGACACACATTTTAATGGAAGCAGTGTTGTTGTATCTTTGGCGCCATCTAGTGACGAGTATCAGGATTGCAGGAAAAATCAAACTGACATGGTTTATTTATTTACCGTATTTTCACGACCATGAGGTGGACCGTATTGAAAGGCGCAGTCCAAATTTCGCGTGCCTGATGATAGGGCGAAGATTTTATAAACATATCCCCTACAACAACAACACACACACACTTAAGTGTGTGTATTTAAAAATAGATCGGGAGCAAAACTGAGTTTGGTTGGCTTTATTTACATATTAGTTACAGTCGTCATACAGTCATTTGTCAAATCCATCCAAGTCCTCATCCTCTGTTTCAGAATCTAACAGATGCACTAAATCCAACATAGCAGGTTCACTTTCCTCGTTGTCAGAGTCACTTTCTGTACCGTGCGGCTCTGTGGAAATGATACCTGCATTTGCGAAAGCTTGGACAACAGTGCTAGTCCTGGTCCGGATGGAAAAATTGCAGCGTTTCATTAAGCGAAAGCACCAAGATGGACCTCCTTGGAAATGCTCGATTTTCATTTCCTCCGCTAGCGTTATTGCCTTTAGCCAAATAGTGAAAGTGGAAACACTGCTCCCAGTCGTTCTTTGGTCGATGATCCACTGCTGGAGTCTTTCCTCCAACTCTGGCCAGCTCACCATGTTTCCGCGTAAACTGAGCTGCGTCTTGTTCACCTGTTGCAGCTCGTTTTCCAGCTTCCTCCACTTAAGTACCATCGACTCGTTAATTTTAAATTTTCTTGCGGCGGCTCGATTCCCATGTTCCTCCGCGTAGCTGATTGCCATTAGTTTAAACTGAGCTTCATAAGCGTGTCTCTTTTCCATTTTCCATGTTGTTAAATCAACAATGTTCTGCTTAAAGCACATACCTGTTTTTTTATACACAATCTACGCCCACACTTCCCCCTTTAATGTTTTTATGTTCTCAACTGCGTCCGCCTCATAGTTCTCTAATACTGTACGTCTGCAAATCACAAATAACATAAAGCGCACTGCACAATAGGGCGCACCGCTCATTTTGAAGAAAATTTGAGACTTTTATGTGCGCCTTATGGTTCTGAAAATACGGTAATTATTTCTAGTTCGACGGGCCGGATTAAAATGTTTAACGGGCCGCATTTGGCCCGCGGACGGTAGTTTGCCCATGCCTGCTCTAGATGCTCCCACTATTAGCACCGTTGTAGCTGTCTGCTGTGGTGCAATGCAGCAAAAGTAATTTCTCCATTATGAAACTAATAAACGAATCCTTCTTCTTTATTCATGGTTTTTAATGAATAAAAAGTGACCTTCCTTCACATCTGTCGTGGTTGGAGAACTTGGTTTGGTCCAGGGGGAGATGAGGAGATCTAGAGGAGGTGTTTCGGGCTTTATGTTATTGCATTTTCCATGGAAACGTTCGGTTGCTTGCTTGAGGAACTGTAGGCGCACACACGGACCTAGTAAAATAAAGACATGCCAGTTTGGTGTTCTTCACTGCGGCCTGGCTTTGTGGACCCATTCAAGACTCCAGCTTTTGGGTTGCCAGGTTAGACACAACGCTCCACAAATATAAACACGCACACACACGCACACAAGCACAGAGACAAAATCTTCTTTTAAAGGCACCAACACAGACAAATGTCTCTATCACACACACTAATAAATTCCTCTCACTCACTCCCTTTTCTCTCTAACACAGACAAACACAGACTTTTTCCTCCCAAAGTGCCCTCCTCCCCTTAGGAGGAGAAGCGTTACAACTTTTCTCCAACTTTCCTGAAGCGAAAGATAAAGGAGCTCTGCTTTGCTTTGAAGCAGACCCGCGTGACCGTGTGCGTGGAGACAGCAGACACGATAAAGGGGTGAGGGTCCTAATGGGGGCTGATGTCTCCCTGCACCTCCTCTTGAGGAGCGTGGGGATGCTGCTCTGTAAGCGCTTGCTCCTGCTCCTGCCCATTGGTCCTGCTTGCTCTGCTGTGGCTCTACAGGATCCTAATGGTGGAATGGACTGAGGAGCACACCAAGAGTCTCATCTCCAAGCTGGAGGCTGTAAGGAGCAACATGCAGGGAAAACTTACTGAACTAATTAAATAATTCACTTTTAAACTGTTTTTATTCTTTTCAATAAGTTTAAATATGAATAAAACGTCATTAAAAACTTAGTTGTGATCATTTTTGACTGGCGAACAAAAGCCATTGGCTTAGAAAAGTCGTCAATCATTCTAACGTCCTGGTTTCAGTCGTATTTAAATATTTTGGTTGGAAGCAGCCAATACATAACTCAGGATAGCAAGACCTCCAGGCTCTGCTCAATCTAGTTTCATGTTCGGAACTGCTTGTCCCGAGTCGGGATGAGCACACACCATCCACACACTCTCACCATCCACACACACTCACCATCCACAAACACACACCATCCACACACACTCACCATCCAAACACACACACCATCCACACACACTCACCATCCACACACACTCACCATCCACAAACACACACCATCCACACACACACAACATCCACACACACACACACCATCCACACACACACACCATCCACACACACACACCATCCACACACACTCACCATCCACACACACTCACCATCCACAAACACACACCATCCACACACACACCATCCACACAAACACACCATCCACACACACACACACACACCATCCACACACACACACCATCCACACACACACCATCCACCAGAGGTGTCAAAAGTACCAACATTTTCTACTCAAGTAGAAGTATAAATACTGAGTTAAAAAACTACTTTAGTAAAAGTAGAAGTATCAACTCAAGTTTTCTACTTAAGTAAAAGTAAAAAGTAACCTATTTTAAAACTACTTAAAGTAAAAAAGTAAAAGTAATTTTCAGAAAAAAAGGAATATTATTAACAAAAGTGTGTGAACATATTTTTAACTATTATCACATACTTTAAGGAGCAGAAAATATGACGATAAATGAAAGCGTTTTGGTGTGAAACTTCATGAATCAGAAACATTTATTTCTTAATAACCTTTATTGGAAATCGATTAATGAACACAATCAAATGTTTTTCATAAGCAGGGCATTATGTAACGTCCCTTCAGCTACCAAGCTTCACTCTGCATCACCTAATTTAACCAACTTCAGCAAACACAAACACACTCAATGTAAAAAAAATAAATAAATAAATAAATAAAATGACCAAAAGGCTTTTTCAAGCGCTGAAGGCAGGTAGTTTTTAAAGTTCTTTGATGATATACTTTCTTTCACAAGTTGCTAAGGTTGGGAGTGCCACATATAGTCTGCGCAGCATTGCCAGGTGGGAGGTGCTGGATTATCGTACTAATGACGTGAAATGATCGTATTTTACAAAAAAATTATCGTACACCCAGTAAAACCACGCCCACTGACAAAATAACACCCTTTACATGCACCCGTAAGGCAGTGGGAGTGAAGGAAACACACAGGAGTCAAAATCCTTGGATTCTGTTTCTAAAATTTAAAGAACCGCAAAAATAAAAATAATAACCAGGGAAATAAGATTTTAAGAAACCCAGAAAGAAATCAGTAGGGGCGGGACTTAAGAGACAGTTCCGTTCTGTTCCGTCATCTTCTGCTTTTCCGGGGTCAGGTCGCGGGGGCAACAGGATCCCAAGTCTTTCCTTGGCCAGCTGTGAGACATAGTCTCTCCAGCGGATCCGGGATCTGCCCCTTGGTCTCCTCCCGGTGGGACGTGCTCGAAACACCTCGCCCGCGAGGCGCTCGGGGGGCATCCTGACCAGATGCCCGAACCACCCCATCTGGCTCCTCTCGACCTGGAGGAGGAGCGGCTCGACACCGAGCTCCTCAAGGATGGCAGAGCTCCTCACCCGATCTCTGAGTGAGAGCCCAGTCACCCTGCGGAGGAAGCTCATTTCGGCCACTTTTACCCACGATCTCATTCTTTAGGTGAGGGTAGGAACGTAGATCGACTTGTAAATCGAGAGCTTTGCTTTTCGGCTCAGCTCTCTCTTTACAACGACGGACCGATGCAGCGTCCTAGTTATTGCTGACGCCGCACCGATACGCCTGTCGATCTCCTGCTCCATCTTTCCCCCACTCGTGAACAAGACCCCGAGATACTTAAACTCCTCCACTTGGGGCAGGACCCTGTCCCTGACCCGCAGGGGGCATTCCACCCTTTTTCTCCTCCTTGAGCCGCCGCCACCTTATCGCGGTGGAGGGGTTTGCGTGCCCCAATGATCCTAGGAGCTGTGTTGTCCGGGGCTTAATGCCACTGGTAGGGTCACCCAAGGCAAACAGGTCCTAGGTGAGGGGCCAAACAAAGCGTGGCTCGAAAACCCCGTATGAAGTTACCAAACATGGCCAAGTTGCCCTTGCCCGGACGCGGGTCACCCGGGCCCCCCCTCGGAGCCAGGCCCGAGGGTGGGGCATGAGAACGAGCGCCTGGTGGCCGGGCTTTTACCCATGGGGCCCGGCCGGGCTCAGCCCGAACAGGGGACATGGGCCGCCCTTCCAGCGGACTCACCACCTGCAGGAGGGGCCATAGGGGTCGGGTGAAGGAGGAGATGGGTGGCAGCCGACGACAGGGACCCTGGCAGTCAGATCCTCGGCTGCATAAGTTAGACTTAAGAGACAGTATATATAAATTTATATTCTACATATATGTACAGTATATAAAGGTTTTTTTTTTGTTAACCCCAACATCTACATTATACAAAATCTAAGTGATGTGTAGTTTTAATCTCCTCAGTCAGTCTTTATAAACTAATCAATAACATTTTGGATGCGTTTAAGCAAAAATACTTCATCCACTACTATTTATTTATTTATTTATTTATTTATGGATTAATCAGTTCAATTAGCTTTTTTCTAAAGATAAAATAGTGCGTCACAGATCAAAATTATTTTTATAAAAATACCACCTACAACATTTTCAGCAAGGACGTTTACAATAACCGCAGACTGAAAATTATAAAAAAAAAAAAAAATTTGTTGCTGTTGTTTTTTAAAACTGATAATGCAATCAAAAGTTCAGTGTTTCAGCATCAGAAGAACGCTTTGATTTCCGAGCCCCAACATGTCTCAAACACGGAAAACACGTTCCTGCTCTTTATAATTTTGTGGGCGGGGCTACTCATCCTAATGTAAGCAATCGCTAGCCAGAATGATTGACTGGACCTAACAGCCAATCATTGATCTGTTCCTTTGTTTGATGCATTCAGGGTCCATAAAAAAAAATCCGGATAGGTTTTTAATGACTTTTTTTCTTTATTTTTATCGGTGACAAAATGGTGAAAGTAGCGACTACTTTTCATAAAACTAACGAAGTAAAAGTACAGATAATTGCATAAAAAAGTAGTGGGTAAAAGTAAAAAGTAGACAAAAAAATAAGTACTTCGTTAAAGGCTGAATAGCCTTCGTTAAAGGCTGGGGGAGACGGTGGCCGTGTGGTTAGAGCGTTCGCGCGCGGACCGGAAGGTCGCGGGTTCGCGTCCCACGGAGAGCACGTCTAGGGTCCTTGGAGAAGACACCTACCCCCCGCTTCTCCCACCATTGGCGCCGTTGAAGGGCAGCCTGCTGCGGTGTAAGGAGTGCAGCAAACAAATTTCCCCGGTGAGGGATGAATAGAGTAATTCATTTATTTATTTAAAGATAACGAGATTTTCTACTTGAGTAAGGTAACGAAGTAGTCTTACTTCGCTACTTGACACCTCTGCCATCCACACACACTCACCATCCACACACATACACCATCCACACACACACTCCTTCCTGGCAGCAATTTCTTAGCTGCTAATCAACCTAACATGCATATTTTTGGAGAGTGGGAGGAAACCGGTGAAAACCCACACATACATGGAGAAAACATGCAAACGCCACACAGAACGGACAGTGTTCCACGACTCGTCCCACCCAGGACTCAAATTCCTGACCTTCTTGCTGTGAGGGCTCCATACCGCCCTAATTCAGATACTTTATTAATCCCCTGCTGGGAAATTTGGTAGTTTCAAGCAGTCGAAGAGCGAGTTCCAAACAGCTTCTGAACAGCTGCTCGGTGGTGCTGAGTTGAACAGAGCCGGAACAGCTGCTTGGTGGAACACACGACAGTAGGCTCTGCAGCACGTGTTGGTTTTTTTTTTTTTTTCTGATTTTGTAGTATTAAAACAAATGACGTAACCCCCCTACGCGCATAATCTCTGGAACCTGCTCTTTTCATCACATCACCCCAGTTCTTCAGCAACTTCACTGGCTCCTAATTCAATCCAGAATCATTTTCAAAATTCTCATTCTCACTTTCAAAGCTGTCTGATCGTGTCCATATTGCTACCTCCTCTCGCTCTCTCAGATCGTCTACATCCATCTTACTGTCCCCCATCCGTCCTTCAGCCGCTCTGCTCCCCGACTCTGGAACGCACTTCCCTCTGACATCCGCAACTTAGACTCTTTCCCTTTGTTTAAATCTGGTCTCAAAACTCACCTCTTCAAATCTGTCTACTCTCTTTCCTTTACGTTTCGTCATCTTCCGCTTATCCAGAGCTGGGTCGCTGGGGCAATGGCCTCAGATGGGTAGTCCAGGCTTCTCTCACCTCGGCTGCATCCTCCATCTCACTCAGGAGGATCCCTGGGAAGCTGTGAGACAGTTTCTCCAGCGGGTCGGGGCTCTGCCTCTTGGTCTCTTCCTGGTGGGACGTGCCCAAAACACCTCACCAGCGAGACGCTCGGGAGGCATCCTGACAAGATGCCCAAACCACCCCATCAGGGTTCTCTCGACCTGGAGGAGGAGCGGCTCGACGAGCTTCTCCCGAATGGCAGAACTCTTCACCCTTTCTCTGAGTGAGAGCCCAGCCTCCCTACTGAGGAAGCCCACTGTGAACAAGACCCATGATACTTAAACTCCTCCACTTGGGGTAGGACCCTGTCCCTGACCTTAAGGGGGAATTCCACCCTTTTACAGGCGAGGGCCATGGTCTCGGATTTGATTCTCTCTTTAATCCTCTTCATTCCTCCTCCTGTCTCTTGACATGTTGTCTTTTATATTGTTCTTTTTATTTTGTTGTCCTCGAGTTTTTAGAAAGACTCTTTAAATCAAATGTATTATTAGTTATCCTGATTTTAATGGGGGGTTTGTTTTGGCTGTTTTTAACTGGAAATTGAGTCTGTAACAAATTAATGATGAAACAAACAAACAAGGAGTTTGTTTTTATATTTTTGTACCAATATTCTACAAAATGGACTGAACCTTGACTTTAAGAGCGAGGTACATACCGAACCATTACACCCTAACAGACAGACAGACAGATGGAGGTTTGAACGCTCCTCTCTGGCTGGGGACAGCGAATGTTATGTGATGCCTTTGGGATCAGAAGACAGTGGGATGCCGGCGGTGCCTTCAGGCTCTTTTTGGCTCTTTGTTGTTATTTTTACCTCAAGATGACTGACAGCTGTTTTAACCAATCAGATTGATAGCAGCTGTTTGTGTCGTCCTTATGAACAGTCCCAGAAGGTTCTGTGTGTCACCCTGTTCAAACTACCTCTTCTCATCAGGTGTGACCCCTCCCTCGGTGCGCCCTGGCTCTAATGGGTGGTCCTCCCCTATTCAACCCCGTCCTCCAGCTGGTCCACTGGCTCCTGCAGTGGATGGACTTTAAGGTCCACGTGTCCCGGTTTGCAGAGATTAGCCGGATCTGGAACACCAGTGATCAAACTCCACAGTTCGCGTGGTTAAAAGATTTGGTTCCATCTAGAATCCAGATGAATTCCAGAAAGGCTACTTTCACATGTCAATTATTTAGTATAAAGTGATGTTATTGGCCAGCTAGCAGCAAAGAAGCACACGTTCAATTTACATGAGTGAGGGGCCCTTGTTTCATTTAAAGGGATGTGCCAAACAAACCCGAAAACAAAAATGTTTGCAAATAGTCTCATTTTGTAGCTAACTTAGTGAGAAAATTAAACACACCAAGGACGAAGTCATAGACATAGCGTGGCGGTTGCTTTGGAGATAGAAACGCGACTACTGCGTTTTACCATTGGATTTCTCACAGGAAAAAAAATGTGTATTTTGGAATATTTCTCCAAACTTCTTTACTTTACAATAAAAGTTTTCCCAACCCCTATAAAATGTACTGTATATTTACAACTACAAAATAAAGTTCAATAAACCATTTCAATTAATATCAAAATACACACAAATATTAAAATTATTCTGCCAAACCTCCTCTCTTAGCTGGTGGACTATTCCTAAACAGAAGACCAGAGGTGAGTCATCACAATCAGAACAATTATCAGCAATAAAGAAATTTAATTGATTATTTATCCTTTCCACGAGGTCCCAACTGGTCATTGTGACGCTTTGCCAGACTCCATAACACCTTCTAAAACAATATTGTTGCGTTTAGATTGGCTTTCCAAATATTCAGCCTTGTCAGAAAATGAAATAAGGCTTTTGCAAATTGTTTCCTGATCAGGTCTGATTTTATTGCACCTCTTTGGCAAGGTAGAGGATGAGGCTTTGTGATCATCAAAATCCTTTTGTGTCATTTCTAGACTTTGTTTGAAATCATACATGTACTTTGACATATCATCGGTTCTTTTGTTTGAGGAGTCCACAAACACCTGCAAACATGTTTTAAAACTCCTTTATTGTTGCTCAAGTAAAGTTTTATAGAACTCTTTTTGCTGATCCAACAACTCACGCACCTGAGTCATAGTGACATATTCCTCTGTGTTGATGTAAGCCTTTGAGGCATGGTAACAGTCTTCAGAGGCCTGCAAACTCCCAAGCCTCATTTGTAGAAATGGAATTAATTATTATTCAACCAAAGCAGTTGTATGTACTCTTTTGGGTAAAAACTGACTAAAACATGAAAGAAGGTCAATGTATCTGCTAGGACTCTCTTGATACTTTTTGGATTCAGGATTCAGGAGCAGCACACAGGAGCAACACCAGAGAGGATTGGAAATATTCAAGTTCTTCTTCTTCTTTCGGCATTTCCCTTCAGGGGTCGCCACAGCAAGTCAGTTTCTTCCATCTAACCCTATCTGCTGAATCCTTTGTGGTCACATCCACTATCTTCATGTCTTCCTTTGTTGTATCCATGAACCTCCTCTTTGGTCTTCCTCTAGCCCTCTTTCCTGGTGGTTCCAAACCTGGCATCCTTCTGCCAATGTACTCTCTCTCTCTCTTCTCTGCACATGTCCAAACCATCTCAGTCTGGCCTCTCTGACTTTATCTCCAAAACCTCTAACATGTGCTGTTCCTCTGATGTACTCATCTCCTATCCTGTCCATCCTGGTCACTCTCAGAGAGACCCTCAGCATCTTCATCTCTGCTACCTCCATCTCTGCTTCCTGTCTTTTCTTCACTGCTACTGTCTCTAGACCAAACAACATGGCGGGTCTCACCACGGTTTTGTACGCTTTTCCTTTCATTTTAGCTGAAACTCTTTATCACACATCACACCTGATATTTATCTCCACCTGCTTGAACACGCTTCTTCACCTCTTTTCCACACTCTCCATTGCTCTGGACTGTTGATCCTAGATACTTAAAATCTTCCACCTTCTTTATCTCTTCTCTCTGTAACCTCACTTTTCCATTTGGATCCCTCTCATTCACACACATGTACTCTGTCTTACTCTGACTAATCTTCATTCCTCTTCTTTCTAGTGCAAACCTCCACCTCTCCAGATTTCCTCCACCTCTTCCCTCTTCTTCTTGAAATGTTCAACTTCCAATCCCCAATTCCAATAAACTTATAGATAAGCATGTTCCTTAATGTCTGAGAGAGACGCTGCTAAGATTGCTACCACAAACTTAAGTTGCCATGTTGACTGGGCTAGGTTCCACAAGTTAAGAAATTGTATGTTAAAATTCAATTGATTCAAGAGGAAACTATATTTCCAGCAGAAATTCAAAGAGGCTGGTCACAACAGTAAAATTATTTGGAAAACTTTCAATAGACTTACTGGAAGAGACTCAAATTCATCTCCATTACATATAGAAACTGAATATGGACACATTTCAAAACAAGTAGACATTGCAAACTACTTCCATTCTTACTGTTCTGCAAAAAATTGTAGATTACAAATCAGAAATGCACAGAGAGGATTCATCCTTTTCTTTCAGGAATTATATTGCGGGTGATAAGCAGTGTGCTTTTGACTTATCTACTGTGACAGTGGAAAAAATAAAAATTCTTATTATCAGTTTACCTGACCATACATCTTGACCTGACTATTCTGTTATGTATTCAAAAGATGTTTAAGTAGCAGGGGGCAGGGGGTTCCTTCTAAATGGAAAAAGTCCAAAATAATTTCAATTCCAAAGAATGATAATTGTGTTTTTAACTACACTAATAGCAGGCCCATGAGCATACTTCCTGTGTTAGGAAAAATGCTGGAGTCAATAGTATGTGAGCAAATCCAGAAATACTTTATAGGCAATAGTTTGCCTACAAAATTTCAGTATGCCTATGCATGCCGGTTACTCAACAACGACAGCTCTTGTACACATGACGGATAACTGGTACAAAGATTCAGTCAAAGGCAACTTGTTTGGGGTTGTTTTCTTGGATTTCAGTGCTGCTTTTTATTTGATTAATCCTGAATTACTTCTCTCCAAATTGAAATCCAATGGACTATAATCTAGATCTTTGTTCTTTATTATAAATTATCTTAGTAAAAAAACTCATCAAGTCTTTTACAATGGTTACTTTTCAGACAGTTCGGCTGTCCACTGTGGCCTACCTGTCTCGGTCCACTCCTTTTTTCAGTTTATACCAATGACTTGTCTTGTGTTTTCAGCAAGTCATTAGTTGTCATGTATGCTGATGATTCCACCATGTGCTATGCCAATTCAAATGTAGAAGAAATATCAAATGTTATGGGAAAGAAATTAGACTCCAATCTGAAATGGGTTAAAGAGAATAATAAGGTGTTAAGTTTTGTCCTCTTATTCTATCTACTATTCTCTGCCATACTGCCTTAGCTGCTTGATGTATCTACATCGCCCTTGGCAGATGCCCGGCTTTCTATCTCATTCATTGTTCTCTATTGTCTGTTCATTTAGAATTACACTGCTAGTTGGTACAGTACAATTCACATGTTGTCCACCTCTCTCCCTCCTCTCTGGGAGAGAGCTCTGTTTTGGATTCCTGATGGACACTCTGCGTTCCTGTCCTGGGCATGGCCAGACCGAGGAGACCTCCGCGATTCATCATCCCCACTCCATCAGGATGAAATCATCCCCGTCCTGGGCATCGCCAGGCTTAGAAGTCCCCCGTGTTTCCATCAGGATGAAGAACATCTACTAATCCTCGTCCTGGACATCACCGGGCTGAGGAGTCCCCCGTGTTTCCACCAGGATGAAGAACATCTACTCATCCTCGTCCTGGACATCGCCGGGCTGAGGAGTCCCCGTGTTTCCATCAAGATGAAGAACATCTACTCATCCCCTTCCTGGACATCTCCGGGCTGAGGAGTCCCCCGTGTTTCCATCAGGATGAAGAACATCTACTCATCCTCTCCCTGGACATCTCCGGGCTGAGGAGCCCCCCATGTTTCCATAAGAATTAAGAACATCTATTGACTTCTTTAGATATTTAGCTATAGAGTAGAATAAGCTAATATTTAAACAACAGTCTTAGACACATTGGATGCTCGTCCCAGGGGAGGGATCTCTCTTTCGTGTGGATCCCCACAAGGTTTTTTATTTTTTAGGAGTTTTTCCTCACTGTGAAGGAGAGTCTAAGGGCAGAAATGTGCTAGTCTTGTTTATTTACCATTTGTTCGTTGGTTTTCTTGCTGTGTATTTGTGTTTATACATTCCTCTTTTTCTTGTTTTTTCCTCCTGAATCTTTCATGTGAAGCCCATTGAGACAGAAATTCTGTGATTTTGGGCTACACAAGAAAAATTGGATTAAGTGTTTCTAAAACAAAGTCAATCTTAATTGGTAGTAATCAGCGGTTGAAAAAAGTTAAACAACTACTTTTGAGAATGGAAAATTCTGATTTGGAGCAAGTAAATGAATTGAAAATTCTTGGTGTTACAGTGGATCGTCATTTATTGTGGAGCTCTAAGATTGATCAGGTGATTAGTAAAAAGGGCAGGGCCATTGCAATGATCAGACGATGTTGGGATTTTGTGACTCCAGCTGTGATAAAAATGGTGGTAAAATCACTGGTATTATCACAGTTGGAATATTGTTCTATTTTATGGTCTGCCACAAATAAAGCAGATTTATCCAGACTTCAGGTTTATCCAGACCAAACAACATGGCCGGTCTCACCACCATGAGACCGGCCAATATGGGCACTTAGTGCTAAAGTGCCCATATTTAACTCGTGCCACTGAGATGCACCAAATGTTATCTTGGCCATTGCTTCAGACAAAGTTAGAGCACACCCTACTAATATTTTAATTCTATTCTATTTGTATAGCCCAAAACTACAGAATTTCTGTCTCAATGGGCTTCACATTGCAGATTCAGAAGGAAGAAAAACAAGAAAAAGAGGAATGTATTAACACAAATACACAGCAAGAAAACTAACTAACAAATGCTACCTAGACAATGTTCGCACATTCCTGCCCTTAGACTCTCCTTCACGGTGAGGAAAAACTCCTAAAAAACCCATCAGTGGGGAAAAATGAGGTGCCATGTGGGGATCCACACGAAAGAGATTTCCCTCCCCCGGGACGAGCATCCAATGTATCTAAGATTATTGTTTAAATATCAGCTTGTTCTATTCTACAGCTAAATATCTAAAGAAGTCAATAGGTGTTCTTCATCATGATGGAAACAAGGGGGACTCCTCAGCCCGGCGATGCCCAGTATGGAGACGAGTGGACGGATTTCCTTCTGATGGAGCGAGGATGATAAAGCGTGGAGGTCTCCTCGGTCTGGAAATTAATTGTCACTTGTAAACCAGAATGTTGTTATGATTGTATTGTTTATGTGGATCAGACCCATTCTCATTTCACTCGTTTGTACGTATTGTGCTGATTTGTTTCTGTATCGACCAAAAACAAACTTTTTAAAAAAGACGGTTTTATGCAGAGCCGAACAACTATGGAATGAACTGCCTGTTGAGTTGAGAGTTTTACCTAATGTGCACACTTTTAAAAAATCGAAATTAATAAGATGAGTTATTGTTGTTGTATATGTTTATTATCGCTTTTCTTTTTTTAATGAAGTATGAATTAATTGAACGAATTATTCATAGAATATTAAATTATTATATTGTACTGTGTAAATTGTTTTAATGCTGTATTTTTACTGCAGACCCCAGGAAGACTAGCAACCACCTTGGTGGAAGCTAATGGGATTTCTAATAATAAATAAATACCTTTTAAAAAAATATCTTCTCCTTTCGGCATTTCTCTTCAGCGGTCACCACAGCAAGTCAGTTTCTTCCATCTAACCCTATCTGCTGCATCCTCTTTGGTCACACCAACTATCTTCATGTCTTCCTTCACTATATCCATGAACCTCCTCTTTGGTCTTTCTCTAGCCCTCTTTCCTGGTGGTTCCAAATCCAGCATCCTTCTGCCGATGTACTCAGTCTCTCTTCTCTGTACATGTCCTAACCATCTCAGTCTGGCCTCTTTGACTTTATCTCCAAAACCTCTAACATGTGCTGTTCCTCTGATGTACTCATCTCTAATCCTGTCCATCCTGGTCACTCCCAGAGAGATCTCATCTTCATCTCTGCCACCTCTACGTCTGTTTCCTGTCTTGTCCTCAGTACCACTGTCTCGAGACCAAACAGCATGGTTGGTCTCACCCCAGTTTTGTATATTTATCATGTCGCGGGCCACACACACACAACTATCCACACAAACGCATTAATTCCTAGGACAGTTCCATAGCGGCCAATTAGTCTAACTTGCATGTTTTTGAAGAGTGGGAGGATATCAGAGTACCTGGAAAAAAAACTCATGCATACAAGAGGAGAACATGCAAACTCTACACGGAAAGGACAGTATTTCAAGCGCTTTAAAGATTTTCCCTGTAATATAGAAAGAGATTTTTAGTTTTTTTGTATTGTATTTGTGATTTCTAAAATCACAAAGTTTTATCCCAAATTTTTAGCATTTTATTTTACTTTTTGAAGTCTGTTTTATGTTTTTGGGTTTTTTTGTTTGTTTTTTTTTAAACCATTACCATCTGTCATATATGTTTCATTTAGCTACTTCTTTTTTATGTTTTCTATCAATCCAATGACAAAAATTATCAATTTTTGGACAATAGTTATCTATAAAACAGATAACTATATCTGTTTTATATATATATATATATAATGACCTTTTCTTGTTACGTCACCACAATAGAAGCGGAGGGATTTGTGGGCGTGTCTAACATGATCACGTCATTAAGCCACGAACCCTGTGCGTGATTACATCATCAAAACACATACAGTCATATTGATAACAAATAGCATGTTATTTTGGGGGGGATTTCTCTTAATCCTTCCCCTAAAATTACAATCCACATTCAGATTGGGTTTTTTTTCGAGCATAACTGAGGCTGATGATATATAAAAGAAGAAAAAGTACCTCCGATTTATCTATTTTAGTGATTGCTAGCTAGCCGAACGTTAAATCTGTTATATAGCAGCAATGGAATGCCTGGGAAACAGTTGTACAGTTTGCTCCAAAAAAGATCCATCCTATGCTCATATTTCTACTGGTAAAAATGTTAGCGGTGTCTATCATCACAAACAGGTAATTATTTGCTCGTTGATCGCGACTATATTTGCTATAAACTAGCCATTTTATCAGAAGTGTCAATTCCATGCTAACTTGTTTTCTTTACTGACGCGTCAAATTAAGCTCCATAGCAACAGAAAAAGTTTTTATTTTATCATCACAATCAAAGTTTTTTCTTGTTTTTGATCTTTTGTATTTGAACACGATAGTGTAGATAACATGTAGTTACTATGTAATAGTCGTTCAGTCTTGATACAAGTAACATATTTTGTAATCAGGACACTTATTTTCATTGTATCTTGCTGATTTTCCGAGTTAAATTGTTACTTGGGCCTGTATGCTGAGTGTGTTTTCTGTGTTCTCCCATCTACACACCTTACTGAGTCATTGCACTAAAATTTTATTTTCTGTTGACCTCACTTTGAGTCATAAAACTTGTTTTAACTCAAACTTAAAACAAGTTTTAGTGACTTGTAACTTAGCTTTGCACGTGGATCATGAAAACAGGCACATTTTGATATGTATTTTGTGCAATGCATGCATCAAAAAGTGCAAACAGAATGGCATGCATTTAAATATCCGGGGCCGGGTCGCGGGGGCAACAGTCTCAGACGGGAAGGCCAGGC
Source organism: Neostethus bicornis (assembly GCA_902685375.1). Classification (NCBI taxonomy): domain Eukaryota; kingdom Metazoa; phylum Chordata; class Actinopteri; order Atheriniformes; family Phallostethidae; genus Neostethus; species Neostethus bicornis. Next base: position 15,173,336 of record CACRXE010000003.1, on the reverse strand, counting down.
TTCTTTCATCCCCGGCTGCAAAATCCAGCTTACCCGGAAGGATCCCAAGGCCTTTCCTGGACAGCTGTGAGACATAGTCTCTCCAGCAGGCATGGGGTCTGCCTCTTGGTCTCCTCCCGGTGGGACATGCCAAAAACACCTCACCAGCGAGCCGCTCAGGAGGCATCCTAACCAGATGCCCGACCACCCCATCTGGCTTCTCTCGACCCAGAGGAGCAGCGGCTCTAGTCCAAGCTTTTCCTGGATGGCAGAGTTCCTCACTCTATCTCTGAGTTAGAGCCCAGCCACCCTTCGGTGGAAGCTCATTTTGTCCGCTCGTGTCCGTGATCTCATTCTTTCGGTCAGCACCCACAGCTGGTGACCATAGGTGAGGGTAGGAATGTAGATCGACTTGTAAATCAAGAGCTTTGCTTTTTGGCTCAGCTTTCTTCAACATGACGAACCGATGCAGCATTCGGACTATTGCTGCATTTGCTAGCAGTTAAATGTTGTAAGTAAAACATCATAATGAAAGGAAATTGGTTGGTTACATGCCAGGTTTCTAATTGCAAGTCTTAAAACAAACTTGCTTTTAATCGAGAACATGTTGTTCAAATCCAACTTTATTTATAAAGCACTTTTCCAATAAAGTTACACAAACTTCTGAATTGAACAAATAAAAAGACAAACGAAATTCAAATCCAGATCGTTATACAATAACAAATAAAAAGTTAACATACTCAACATTAAAAATCACACACTTGTACAAAATACTACACACACATCGACATTCACACAACCTCACACTTCTTCCAAAGCCTCCTTCTCCGAGTGCCCCCAAATTCCCTGAACTTTAAGCTACTGTCTCTTTGTTATCGATATCATCTTTTCAATAATAGTACTCTTATCGATACCTCTTATCAATCCGATATCTTATCAATACGCTTGTTGATACTTTTTTGTGTAAAAACAAGTATGGGAAAACAAACTAACTATGTGGACACAACCAAACCTTTTATTTTGAAACAATTTAAAACAAAATATTAACTTAATCTCCTTTACATCAATAATTTGTTTTACATTGTTTGTTTTCATCCACATTGTTTGTTTGTCTTCCTCTACTTGTTTTTACACAAAAAAGAAGTATTGATAAGATACCTAATCGATAAGCGGTATCGATAAGAGTACTAGTATCGATGAGATGGTATTAATAACCATCCCTATTTTTCTATCTATGTTCCATATATTTAAAGGAGTGTTTTGTATTTAATTGCAGTCATTGACACCAATACTTTCCAGGTCAATCTTTTTTTGTCTATTTATCTAATTACAGCCCCCATCATCACGGCTGTGTGACTGCACTATGAAATCTCTCTACGAAAGTCAACAGCGCTTTGTGAAGGCTTCAATTGTCACCAGTTGGAGCCTAGCTGAGGCTCAGGACCAGCTCTGTTCTTTAAAAGTCCACAATTCAGAGTCGTTGGAGCAAGAGCATGCACAGATTCAGTCCTGTCCCACAGATGCTGCCAACAATGAGATGGAGTGGCGTCGCAAAGAAAACATGCTTGGTTGTCAAGAACACAGTTGCAGTCCTGTTCTGGGTGTTTCTGGAAGCTGGGATGCTTTTGATAAAGTGAGTCAGTTAAAGATGTATGATGTAGCCTACTAATAATTTACATTTGAGGCGTTGCTACCTGCACACGTTTAAGTCATTTTCTTTGTGGCATGAGATTTAAATTCCTTTCTTTTTTTAAAATTTTCTTTTAAGAGTATCATTAATGCACCAACTACCACAGTAGAAATGGACCAGGACACATGCAAAACCTTTCTGCAAAGGTTCGAGGGAGAAATCAGATATTTTGGTACGTGAGAAATCAAAGTGGGAACATTCTCAAAAAGTGGGTTGATAACGTACAAAGAATGTGAAACAATTGCATACCTTTTTTTCAGGAATGCTGCGAAGATGGGATGACAGTCAGCGGTTTCTTTCAGGCACACCACAACTCATCTGTGAAGAAACTGCCAACTTTTTAATGTTATGGTGCATCAAACTGCAGCAAGAAGGGGTAATGTATAAAATCAATCTATCCGCTATCTCTTTTTACAGTCAGCAGTTTCTCAGAAAAAAAAATCAAAGATCCATTGAGATAATAATTTCTTTTACAAAAGTTTTCTGCATCCCAATGAAATTCAGATTAACTTCCAAGAATTGTTTGTTTTTGGGTTTTTTTTTTTTTTTTTTTGTGTAACGTGTCACAAAAAATAATTATGAATTATAAAATAACAATCAGCCAACATAGTTATGTTTGACCAAATTAAATATAAAAAATATTTTTCTTTTGAGCAAAATATTTCCTCTCCTTGAGTCGCCACTCTATTTGTGGTGGAAGGGTTTGCCTGCCCTAATGATCCTAGGAGCTATGTTGTCTGGGGCTTAATGCCCCTGGTAGACTCACCCAAGGTAAACAGGTCCTAGATTAGGGGCCAGACAATGTGCGGCTTTGTCTGGATGCCCTCCGAGCGCTTTGCTGGTGAGGTGTTACGGGCACAGGTGGGCCAGCTGCTCAATGTCCCGCAACTGGCCGGGGAACGCCTCCGGATCCTCTCAGCAGGAGGATGCTCTTCAGTGAGCTGGAGGAAGAATGAGGACTGGTTTCGAGGCCGGATTAAAGAGATGGAGCCTGCCATAGCCACCAAGGGTGCTGCACTTCTAGAATTCAAGAGGAAGCCCTGCGTGAAAACACTGACTGCTTACAGAGAAGCTTGCAACAACGCCAAGAGAGTCACCTGCAGATGCGCCAATGACTACTGGCTGCAGCTCTGCAATGACATCCAGAACTGAGCTGACTGTGGAGACATTCGTGCCATTTACGAGGGGATGAAGAAAGCCTTCAGACCGATTGCTGTCAAGATCGCACCTCTCAAGTCCACCTCTGGTGACATAATCAAGGAGCGTGGCAAGCAGATGGAAAGATGGGCCGAACATTACACGGAGCTATACTCCAGAGAAAATATTATCATCGAAACAGCCATGGAGAACGTCACCCGACTGCCCACCATGGAAGAACTGGACTCACCATCAAGGAGCTCAGCAAGGCCATTGACTTGTTGTCCTGCGGGAAAGCACCAGGTAGTGACGGAATCAATTCAGAGGTTGTGAAGATTGCAAAAGAGAGCTCCCTCCTCGTTCACCTTCATGAGCTTTTGCTCATGAAGGTTTAATGTGCATTTAAACAACTCAATAATACTGTGATAGGAGTTTGACGTGAAACAAAATCCACAGGTGATTAAATTTGGGTGAGTTTTTTTTCAATTTAAAAGCAAGTATACATGCAAAATTTATGACGAGAAAACTTTTAACCCAGTTCTCAGCATCCTGGAGATGTTACCCAAGTTGCATCCTACCTCTAAAGATGGTCAAACAAGGGAAACGCTCTTGAAAAACTAATAGCAAAAACATTTGTTCAGGTAAAGATGCATAAACAAAATACTTCATACTGTATGTTCTAAATCTTAACATTACTTTATGTGATCCCGGCGTGGGTTTAATAGGAATTTTATTGTCATGTTTTAATGTACTGTAATTTCACGATCATTAGGCGCACCGTACGAAAAGGCGCAGTCTCAGTTATGTGCGCCATTGCTGTATTTAACACACACATAAGGCGCACCGTACGAAAAGGCGCAGTCTCAGTCACACACCGCCTTACAACAACACACACGCAAGCATGCAAATATGCGTATTAAAAATAGATCGGGAGCAAAACTGAGTTTGGTTGTGCTTTATTTAAGTAGTATAAACAAGCACATTACCGGTAATAGTCTTCATTCAAATCCGTCAAAGTCCTCATCCTCTGTTTCGGAATCGAACAGCTGCGCAAAATCCAACAGAGCAGGTCCACTTCGCTCCTCGCTGTCAAAGTCACTGTCTGTACTGTGCGGCTCCTCAGAAAGGATACCAGCTTTTGCGAAAGCTCGGATAACAGTACTAGCAGACACGTTAGTCCAAGCATCTACAATCCATTGGCAAACTGTAGCGTAACTCGCCCGACGCTGCCTTCCACCCTTCCACGGCTCGATTCCCATGTTCCTCCGCGTAGCTGATTGCCTTCAACTTAAACTGAGCGTCATAAGCGTGTCTCTTTGCCATTTTCAGAGTTAAAACAGCAATGTTGTGCATACAACACATACCTTTTTTATACACAATCCACGCTCACACTTCACTCTTTAACGTTCTCATGCCTTTTCTTTTAGGTCCGCCTCACGGGCACCGCTTTTTTTTTTTAGGTCCGCCTTTTCTCACGAGCACCGCGTTTTCTTTTAGGTCCGCCTTTTCTCACACACAAGGCGCACCGCACGAATTGGCGCACCGTTCATTTTGAAGAAAATCTAAGACGTTTATATGCGCCTTATAGCCGTGAAATTACGGTAGAAAAGGTCTTTTGCTTTTTCAATTCTCATATGAGAACCGTCCCAAAACTGTGACCAAAATGCTGCTAAAAGCAAATAAGCAGCATGATTGCAGTTGGTTTTTTTTCTAAACTTCTAAACAGCTTATCCCCAATCGGATTACAGGCCGGAGCCTATCCTTCCTGATTTCAGATAAAAGGCAGGATAACCCCAAACAGGTCGTCCTTCTGTTGCGGGGTCACATACACACAACCATCCAGCCACACACTCATTCCTCGAGGGAAATTTTGTAGCAGCCATTTAATATAACATACCGTATTTTCACGACCAAAAGGCGCACCGTATTAAAAGGCACAGTCCCAGTTTTGTGTGCTCTGTATTTAAAACACACATAAGTTGCACCTGATGATTGGGTGCGGGTTTTATTTACATATCCTCTACGTACGTCCGCCTTACAACAACACACACACAAGCAGACAAGTGTGTGTATTTAAAAATAGATCGGGAGTAAAACTGAGTTTGGTTGGCTTTATTTAAATATTAGTTACAGTCGTCATAAAGTCATTTCTCTAATCCATCCAAGTCCTCATCCTCTGTTTCAGAATCTAACAGCTGTGCTAAACCCAACCTCGCAGGTTCACTTTCCTCACAGTCAGAGTCACTTTCTGTACCATTTGGCACCTCGGAAATGATGCCTGCTTTTGTGAAAGCTCGGACACCAGTGCCAGCAGACACGTTAGTCCAAGCATCTACAATCCACTGGCAATCTGTGGCGTAACTCGCCCGATGCTGCCTTCCACCCTTTGTGACACTTTGGTCTCCTTCGGTCATCCATCGCTCCCACGCTGCTTGCAGCCTTACTTTGAGCGGCCGGTTGACACCGATGTACAGCGGTTGGGGTTCCTTTGTCAGACCTCCCGGAATCACAGCAAGCATAGTGTTCATCTGCTTCACTTGTTTGTTCACAACACACATAGGGCGCACTGCATGATAGGGCGCACCGCTCATTTGGAAGAAAATCTAAGACTTTTACATGCGCCTTATGGTCATGAAAATATGGTACATGTTTTTGGAAGGTGGGAGGAAACCAGAGTACCTGGAAAACTCCACGCATACACGAGGAGAACATGCAAACTCCACACGGAAAGGCCAGTGTTTCAAATCTCGTCCCAACTCCAAAACTCAAACCCCAGACCTTCTTGCTGAGAAGCCCACCACTGTGTCACAGTGCTGCCTAAACAAGCTGTTATTTTAAAAATGCAAACTTTCAAACTCAAGTTTATATTCTAAGTATGTGATGCAAATTTGACAAAATGTTGTTTTTTATTGACGGCCTAGAAAAGTTAAGTTTTACGTAATGAGAAGCTGTTGTTTTTCATGCACATCTTTTGAACACCAGTTTTTATATATTTTTTTTTTGTTTTAGGGTTAACAAAGTATGTTTTGTATAAAAAAATGTTAAGAGTCTTTCTTTGCTAACAATCCATTTCAAGGACAAGTTTTTACCTCTTTAATTCATGTACTTGATTTAGGTTGTTAGAGTTTGACAAAAAAAAATAGAAGCCTTTTTTTGTGTTTTCTGTGCACCTTAAATGGACAACCAACCTAAACACCCTAACTTCTGTTATTTAGAAAGAAGCCCTGATGGAGCAGGTTGCCCACCAAGCTGTGGTCATACAATTTATCCTTGAGATGGCAGCAAACTCTCAGCAGGATCCTCGTGGCTGCTTTAGGGACTTTTTCCACAAAGCCAAAGTAAGACCGATGGAAATAACCAACACCATCGTAATAATCTTTGTGGTAAAAATTCCTTCTGATTAAAAATGCACTTCTTACGACTCACACACTATTTTTTTTTTTCGCAGGATGGACAAGAGGTCTACGTAGAAGTCTTCCAGGCAGAAGTTGAAGCCTTTAAGCAGAGAGTCAAAGAATACACAGTGAATTGTGGAAGCGATCCATCCATCTCTGCACTCCAGAATTACGGCATGAACAGCAGACTTGACTGCAAAGCGTCAGGAGACTCGCAAGTAAGTTTTGCCGGTTGTTCATGCTGTACCCATTTTAGAAATCATTGCAAATTGGAATTCTATCCTCGCTAACCCCTAACCCGCAACCCTAACCCAGCCAGTGTTGTTTTCGTCAACGATAATGACAACGAAAGGATTTTGTTGACGAAGCATATTTTCATGACGATGACGTAACGATAACCAAATAAATGCGACTTTTTGGTGACGAAAATGTGACGAGACGTTTGCAAGTTTCTGTTGACGAGACGAAAATGTAACGAAATAGGCGTCAGACTTTCACATTTCTGTCTGTGAAAAGAAAAAGAACAGCGGGTGCATCTGTCTCTCACAGCAGCACGCCCCCCTTCCTCCCGCACCCCCACTCCGCCACACACACACAATGCTGCACGTTCCCACCGTCTACACAACACACCTGCAGCCACGAGAAAGTCACACACCTTGGCGGCAATAGCAACAAAGGGGCTTGGTGCCCGGAAACTTAAAGTTTTCCACATATTTTGCGCAAACAGCATGCTCACGTCAAGCTAATGCTAGCTTGTCGGCGCTGCTAACTTCCTTAAATGCAATGCATTCCAATATTTACTTTATTTACAGGGTTATAAAGAGGTGTCATTTTTAAGTATGCATAAGTTACAAGGTTCCTCACTCACTGAAGAATTTGTATTTATTTTACGTTGTTTTACAATGTTTGCTGTTTTGCGCAAGTTAAAGTTCGACAGAGTTTTTTTTTTGTTTTTTTTAACAAATAACCCGCATCATTTTTAGTAATAAAGCCACGATTGTTAAAGTAAGATATATATTTTTTTACACTAAAATTAGACGAAAACTCTTTTGGGTTTTCGTTGACTAAAACGTGTCTAAAACTAAAATATATAGAGAGATGACGAAAATGTGACTAAAACTTTAATTAATTTTCATTCCAAAGACTAAAACAAAAAATCAGATGGCTGTCAAAAACAACATTAAACCCAGCCCTAATCGTAACACTTCTAGCTAGTCGTTGAATCATTGCCTCGTTTTACCGCGTACTTCACGTCCTCCAGTGAAGTGAACTTTAGATTTCTAAACTGAGTACAACATTCCTACGTCTCATCAACGTATGTGTGTAGTTTCACTGTTTGGCAGCAAGATGGCACTATGGTGTTTTGCTTTGTGCTTTATACAAACTCTTAAATCATAAGGAGGCTTAATGTGGGTTTGTGTGAAGGTCACAAAAGAATGTCGACGGCTGCAGGTGCAAGACAATCTCTTCCAAAGAATACAAAATTCAAGTTTCCGCATGTGATCCTTAGGGAGACAGTAAACTTAAAAATAAAGTTAATCAAATCTTTTGGTGACGATAAAGACTTTTCCGACTTTTCAGAGCATTGGTGAAATAGGAATTATTTAATTTTGTGCTGACACGTAATCCAATGAGGACAGATTTGCAAAAAAGAATCACATGCTTTTTGTGTAACACCTGTAATGAAACAAATTATTTGAAGTGGAAAAAAAAAATAAGCTTTGATTACTTGATTATTTTTTCTTTGAGTTTTTAGGCGTGCCAAATGTTTAGGGGAAAGTCATGTCATGTGGCAAACACGGTCCAATCGAACCAAAAGTTGAAGTGTTTGTAGTAGTAGTTTTGAATGCTTTGTTTAAAAGTGGGGACGCCTCCCCTGTTTTGGGCCCCACTGTTTGACTAACTGCCAAATATCTACTGCTGAGGGAAAAAAGAAAGAAATCCCTTTTGCTAACAGCATTTTAACTCTAAAACCTGTCCTTCTTATTGATTGTTGCTAGTTTTTTTTTCTGATGATTTTTTTTTCTCAGATGTGAGTTAAATCAAATTAAGGAGAATAAGTTTGTATATTTGATTATTGTAAACATGTAGATAGATATATTTATGAGTACTGGGGGTGGGGGTTTTTCTTCTAAAAACATGCTACCCTTTCCAAGATGAATAATTAAATCAGAAGGGCTAGGCTACGGTGGCCACATTAAAGGGCCCATCTCATGCAAAATCAACTTTCCAGAGTTTTCTAGCTTGTAAGACTGATGTCCGGGCCTTGTATATGTCACCAAAGGGGTTTCTAGATTGATTTAGCCCGTTTTTCACAAATTGCTGTGGATTTCTGGTACGCTCAGACAAAACAACCAATGAGCAGATGTCTAAAGTATGATGCATTTGACGTAGCCAGGACGGACTTCGCACACACCCCCTCCGCAGCAAACCCTCCCTCCTCACCACCCGCCCGCCCTCCTCACCCGCCTCCATTTACGCCCTCACAGTGGAGGGCCTTACGCCCTCACAAACTCGCTTTCAACGTCCGATATACAGGCTGGTTCGCTGCTCTGCGTCTTTTTTATTTTCTTGCTTGAAACACGCTTTTTGTAGCTACGCACAGGTTTACGCCTGCCTTCCCCCTCCCGCTGAGAGATGGGCGGAGGTATAGCGGCTCAGTGAGAGCAGAGGGCGGAGCTTGTACTTTCTCAGGACGGGCGGGGGGATGACCAATACCCGGCCTTACTTAGTTCCGGGTCTGTGACTGCGCTCCACCAAATCAATATACTGTATTTTCATAACTATCGTGTAATGCATGTTGCAAACCCCATATTTTGCGTGTGTATGTGCATAGGATACAATGTGAAAAGAGTTATTTTGCAGGATAAGCAGTTCAGGAGACGAGATGTCCAAATTTAACAGAAAAATAAATGAAAACCCACGGTCAGGTGGCGCAGTGGTTAGCGCAGTGGCCTTACAACAAGAAGGTTAGGAGTTCGAGTCCCGGAATGGGGACGAGGCTTGGAACACAGGTCCTTCTGTGTGGAGTTTGCAAGTTCTCCCCGTGTATGCGTGTTTTTTCTCCAGGTACCCTGGTTTCCTCCCACCCTCCAAAATCATGCATGTTAGGTTGATTGGCCGTTATGAAATTACGCGTTGTGTGTATGTATGTGTGTGTTTGAGGGGGAACTAGGAGTTATTAAGTTTGTCTCTAAACTAGTTTATGATCATAAACTAGTCTGATCATTATGAACAAACTAGTTTATGATCATTTCTATTTGCAAGTCATCAAGGGTTGTATTTAACCGTTCAATTGGTTCCCATATTTCTTTCTTTTTTTTGTCATCCAGCAGGTGGTAGAACGCAACTGGAAGCATTTGTCAGAGGCCGGATTTTACACCAACACTGGGAAGTGGAAAACAAAGGGGGAAAATCACGAAGCAGAAGACATACTGATGATGGATTTTTAAGGAATGTGTCGCCTCTCCACGCTAAACAACAGCAAACCAGGCTAAAAATGGCTTCAAAGTTTTAAGAAACAGAAATCAAATTTTATTTAGCGTAAAGGAAAATTTCATGAAATTATGTTCTTCCCTAGAGTATGCTTTTTAATAGGTATCTGATCTCTAAAAGAATGGCTGCTGCAGTGGGAGGAGTTTGCCAGCTAATCATTTCTCTTGTGCCATATCTTTTCTTTTAACATGGAGTTCTTTTATCCTTGAGGATATGCTCACTGAGAAGCAAAAAGCAATGATTAACCACACATTAAAGCCAGACAACGCAAAGAAAGTTAAACAAGCAAAGTTACAGGGCAAAAGTCACCAAGATACTGAGTACAGGTCCTTAGGGAGGACATTTGAGAACATTTGAAGGGAAATGCACGAGGCTTACTTTATTGGTTGTGTGATTTTATTTTAAATTTGTCTTGCTGTGGATAAAACATGGTGGTTTAATAGGTACGACCTGTTAAATTCTCATAGATGAATCATGTAGAAAAACGAACCTTTAATCATAAACTTGTGAGCTTGATGAGATCTGAGTGTTGTTACAGCTCACCATAGGTAAAGGTTGAATGTTTGACTTTTAAAGTGTAATTCCAATCAAAGTTTTTGAGTATTGGTGTGGAAAAAATGTGTAAAACAGGGGGGGTTGTTTTTTGTTTTTTTTTTTTTGCAGGCCATTGAAGTGTTTTTTGTTTTTTTAATGCGTGGAGTTTTTACAATTCTAAAGCTAAGGGGTTGCTTTTTGGTCAAATACAATCATGTAATCAGATTCCTTAACTTACTCTTTCTGCATGGTCAACATCTATCAATTGTATTAGATCTCAATGTAAGAAATTCTAGAGACTAATTAGATGAATTATGTCTTATTTTGAGTTTTACATCCATTTTCATGGATGCGGTGAAGGAAGACGTGAAGATAGTTGGCGTAACCGAAGAGGATGCAGCAGATAGGGTTAGATGGAAGAAACTGACTTGCTTTGGCGACCACTGAAGGGAAATGCCGAAAGGAGAAGAAGAAGATTGATCATTTTAAGTGAGTTAAAAATAATGGTAAATAATCCAAACATGTGGCCTGATCCTGTTGTCCCATGAATGCGGAGATTATGACCTTAGATTGATGATTTACTGTATTGTTTTAAGTGCAGATATCAGTACCTTGTTGTGTAACCATTAATGTGAGGAATTACACCATGTTTTAAAAAAAGCAGGATAGAAGATCCAACAGCTCTGACAGCAAAGTAACTCTTTATGAAAATTGGGCATGCCTTAGGATGTCTTATCTGGCTTTTTCTGGGTTTGTGTTACACTGATACATCAGACTGTTTCTTTAACCTAGTGACAACAGTCTGACCTCGCAGCATTGGTGTCCGCTCACATTATGGTGGGCAGGTCCTGTTTTTATTTAACCACAATCATTGCTTTCTGGTCTGAACTGGACATGTAGTATGTTATGTTCTAAACAGTCAGTGCAGTCACGAGTGTCAAAACAAGCTTTTCCCACTGGCAGCAGGACAACCATAAATTTTTACCTCGGTAAACTTTCTAAACAGTGTCTTTAATTTCTCAATCTTGGGAATTGTTGCCAAAACGGACTGTAAAGCAGGGTTGACCTTTTATCAGTTACTGAACTACAAACATGGCCCGGGCAGACAGCTGTGTTCATGTCAAACTGTAATCTTTGTTTGCTGATTAAGTCGAATGTTTTCTGATTGCTGCAATTGTAAACTAATGCCTGCAAATGTAGTTGCTGGAGTAAAATTATATTGAGCAGAGACACTAAGAACATGTCCACACGTAGCCGGGTATTTTTGAAAACGTACTATCCGCTGTCCTTCGTTTTAGAAAACCGCTCACATCCACATGTAACCGTTTTCAAAATATCCGCGTCCACACGGAGCCGTATATAAATAGGCTTCTGAGTGCGATTATAAGCATGCCAGACCAGTAGTGGGCAGTATTTATCTAAACGTAAGCTCTGAGCTAGGAAAGCTTATGTGATGAATAATAGCCGATTGCAATGCAATTTTCCTCCTTTGATCCTCAACAAGAAGCGAGAGCAGTTGGCAGTGGACAAAAAGGCAAGAAAAAAGGGTCTGCAACCGGGTAAAAAGTAATGCCTCTTTCCGTGGATCCATGCTGCCCACTGTCTGCTTTTGTAAACAAGGACGCACACGAATGACGTATGTGCATTACTTTTCGCAGGTTGTGACGCATAAACACGCAAATCTCAAGTTTTCGCACGTCCACATGCAAACGCAAAAACGGAGTTTTCCAAAATCTCCACTTTGGCCGAAGTTTTAAAAAACGCCGGTTTTGAGTGAAAAAAAAATTCCATTTTTGTGTGGACGGCAGACCAAAACGGATAAAAATATATGCATTTTCAGAAATACTCTCCTACGTGTGGACAGTGCCAGCCTGGCTAGATTTGCATCTCCATCTGACAGAAATTCTTTGTCGTCACCAAATTTAGGAATCTGGAGTGATTGATTGGCTCTGGGATGATGGTTTTTGCTCACCAAATAAAAATGAGTGACGGCACTTATCAATATTTTACAGAGTCTGCAGTTTGTTTGTTTTTTCTCCGTGTACATTAGTTCCTGACCATAAATCTAACCAGGGATGTCAGATTTAAAGATTTGAGGGTTTTTTTTTGTTTTTTTTTAAAGCTATCGTGCATAACAATAAAATGCATAATTATTATTGTTCAATAATATTGCAAACATAAATTTATTTAGCTCTTCCATAACCAAATCAAACATTATTGCACAGCGCCTGATTTCCCCTAGACTGCTTGCTACTATGCCTTTAACTGAGTTAAAAATGACAGTAAATAAAACAAACATCTGTTAACTGGGGATCTATTAATAACAGAAGCCGGCCTGCCCATGACCACCGAGGTCACAACCACAGGGGTTCAACTGAATCCGGGAGGCACAGGCACCCACAAATCCACATGGCTGGACTGAAAAACCCGCACCACCCAGGCCAGGTAGTCTTCCCCAACAATGACCCCACAGACTGAGCAGGCAGAGGTTCTTGAATGGGGGATCCCCATGAGGAAACACTGGACTAAGACACAGAATAATAGAGATAAACATAAAACGAGAAGCTTACCTAAAACCAGTAAAAAGAACAGTAAAAGAAATTAAGTCCAAAAGTAAATCAGAAGAATAAGACTGTGTAAAAATAGATATAAATAAATACTTAAAATCAAATTAAACAAAAATTATGATCAAGTAAAAACCATGTTAAAGGTGTGTGTCCAGCCTCTTCTTGAAATCATGAACAGACTGTAGCCCTGAGGTCCTCTGCTAGGCTGTTCCACAGCAGTGGGTTTTTGTTCCAACATTTGGTAATACTGTAAGGCCGGTATCAGAGGACGATAAAATTCTGTCTTTGTGATGTTTTTATATATACAGTATATATGGAGGAGATGTAAAGCTGTGTATCATCAGCATAGCTATGAAACTAATAACGTGTCTCCTGATGACATCACCAAGTGGTAATCTGTACAAATGAAAACTATTGGGCCTAAAATTGATCCTTGGGGAACCCCACTTTCAATTTTATGAATTCTTGAGGAGCATGTATCCACGCTTACATAAGACCTTCTGTTTGTGAGATAGTAGTTATCACTTTACCAACAACTTGTTTTTGCGTTTATTGATGTTCCAGACAATGATTGCTCTACTTTTTGTTCTAGTTAGTGTGTCTGTTCCTGCAGCGAGGGTCACAACTTCCTAACACAAGTGCTATATTTAAGTTTCAGACTGTATGTATTTTATCCCTGTGTTGGAGATTTTAAAAAGCGAACATTTTCCACTTGTGCGGAAAGTTCAAATGAAACCGATGATTGAACAATAAAGGGCTGAAGTCGTCACAAAGAGATTTGCTTTATTTCAAGAGGAGAACTCTGTATGTTAAGTACTTTCTATTTTTTAAACACAAAGGTTTTATAATTAAATCTTATGGTGGTGTCTGAAGCTGTTGACTGTATTTTCCTGATTTTGTGTTTGAAAGACACATTTTTGTCAGTTTGAACCACATTTTAAAAAACCATTCAGTTTTCGTTGCAACTTTGGAAAAACATCACAAATTTAAATTTTTGTTTTCTTGTGGGCTCCCTTCTTTTGCCATGTCAAATCTTTGTTTTCTATCCCCGATTAACAAACTTGCATTTAAGTTGAGAAGCCAAAAATAATTGTAAAATGCACATGCTTTGGAAGATTGTTACTGCCGTATGTGGATGTTTTTCAATGTGTCTGAAACATTAATAAATATCATTTTACTTTGAGCCAAAAGAGTCCTTATTTTCTCCTGCAGAACAAAACAACTTGCATTGATGCCTAATTTTTTTCCTTTTTAATTCTCTACAGTGACTGAATTCAATTTTATCTGCTCAATTACAACAAATCAACCATGGTAACTTGATTTATTAGCCACTGGGACTCCTGCCATATGCTATTGCTTTTAGTTTATCAGTTTAAGATTCCAGTCTACATAAAGTCCCGTTACATTCTTTCTCTGATGACTACAACTCAACGTTGCCAACATGGAGCCAATAGAATGGTTGACCTGCTTTTGTCAGCCACTGAACTGCAAACATGGTCCGGACAGACGCTTGTGTTCAAGTTAGTGTAATTTCAGTTCATGTTTTCCGATCGTTTCAATAGTAAGCTAACACCTGTTATCCCTGACCTGGTTGCTGGAGTGAAATGAAATTGAAGCCATAGGTAAACGTTAAACGAGACGATTACCTAAAACCAGTAAAAAGAATAGTGAAAGAAATTAATTCTAAAAGTAAATCAGAAAAATAAGACTGTGTAAAAAATAGATAAGTAAACAAACAGATATCAATAAATACTTAAAATCAAATTAAACAAAATTTACAATCAAGTAAAAGCCAAGTTAAAAAGGTGTGTCTTCAGCCTCTTCTTAAAAACATTAACAGACTGCAGCCCTGAGGTCCACTGCCAGGCTGTTCCACAGCCGTGGGTTTTTGCTCTAACTGTTGGCATTACTGTAAGGCCCGTACCAGAGGATGACGAAATGATGACAAACATCACAACAAAGCAAACCATCACGGGACAGAGTTGTACAGAGTTGTCAATCACGTTGAACCCCTGCCACACCCCGCATGAATCTGTGGACCACTTGAGGAGCAGCTTCAGTAACAGACTCCTGAAACCCTACTAGTCAAAGGAACGGTACAGGAAACCATTTCCGCTGTCCCGTATCAAATTCTTTAACCTATTATCCTCCAGGCTGCAACTAACATTGCTCACAATCACTTCAGTGTTTCATGTACTATACTGTTTCATGTATTATTTTCGATAATACATTTCCTCTTCCTGTGAGTTCTTTGGTTCTGCATCACTCATTTTTTTCTTCAGGGATTAATAGTGTTTTCAATACACAAATTATACTTTTTCTTCTTTTGGGTCCTCCAACAGTTTCCAACTGCTGCGTGAAAATCTACTGAATAAAAATCTACTGAGTCTGAATTAAAAATCTACTATAGATTTTCAACTGAAAATCTACTGAATAAAAAGCTGTTCAAAGAAATGCAAACATGGAGATCCGACCGCAAACATTTTGTACCACAACGCTCTGCCCTGCAGGAGAAATTAGTAATAATGCATTGTACTTATATAACGCTTTTCAGGACTCTTAAAGACACTTCACTTATACATTATTCATTCACTCCATACCAGGTGATGGTCAGCTACTGTAGCAGCCACAGCTGCCCTGGGGCAAACTGACAGAAGCGAGGCTGCCATTTTGCGCCATCGGCCCTTCTGGTCATCACCAACCAATCACACACACACCATTCAGACTAGGCAACGTGGGTGAAGTGTCTTGTCCAGGGACACAACGGCAATTTAATCCCAATGACCGTCCCACTGTGGCACCTGAGGTTCTGGCGGTCTCCCATCCAAGTACAGCCCAGGCCCATGGTGCTTAGCTTCTGAGGTCTGACGGGATCAGGCATTGACAGGCTGGTATGGCCATGAGTAGATTTATAACATAATGATGTCTAAACTGCTGACTGAGGCGCTCCATTAAAAGTTGTTCAGTATGTCCAAGAAAAAAAAAAAAATCACACAATTCATTGAGTTTAGCATAAGAAGTTTATTGCAGTTCATAAATATGTTACATCTGTGAATTGTTTAAGAAAATGAGTTACTGTTTATAGAAGTCTGTTCAAGTATTTAAGAAGACAAAAGAAGTCTGGTATCAGTTGTTACAGTACAAAGGTAAGCATTTCTAAGGCTTGGAACAGGATTAAACATTAAGAGAAAGATGCAGATTCTGCAGTTTAATCCTGTACAGACTATCAGCTTCTTATCGAGAAGACATTATCGACAATATTCCTTGCCAGTTAACTTGGTCACAATGAGGAGTTGCTAATGAAATGCATCAGCAAAAAAAAAAAAAGGTATCACTAGTAAGACTAAAATGGTTTTAAAAGCATTTTCTATAATAAACAGTGAGGGGGAAAAAAAGTATTTGAACCCCGGCTGATTTTGTAAGTTTGCCCACTAACATAGAAATGATCAGTCCGCAATTTCTCAGGGAGGTTCATTTGAACAGCGAGAGACAACAATGACAGAAAAATTCCATGAAAATGCGTTTAAAAGAAGTTATTAATTAATTTGCATTCCATGAAGGAAATATTTGATTCCTTTGAAAAACGTGCTTTAGAACTTGGTGACAAAACCTTTGTAGGCAATTACAGAGGTCAGCTGTTACTTGAAGATCGTCACAAGGTTTGCAGACATCTCAGGGGGGATTTTGGCCCACTCCTCTTTGCAGATCCTCTCTAAGTCCTTAATGTTTCGTGGCTGATTTTACCTTCAGCTCCCTCCACAGATTTTTGATGGGATTAAGGTCTGTGGACTGACTCGGCCACTCCATGACCTCAATATGCTCTTCTTGAGCCAATTCTTTGTTGCCTTGACCATGTGTCATGCTGGAATACCCAACCACGACCCACTCTTAATGCCCTGACTGAGGGAAGGAGGTCCTCACCCAAGATTTGACGGTACATGGACCCATCCATCCTCCCTTTAATGCGGTGCAATTGTCCTGTCTCCTTGGCAGAAAAACATCCCCAAATCATGTTTCCTACTCCATATTTGACGGTGGGGACGGTGATTTTGGGGTCATGGGCAGCTTTCCTCTTCCTCCAAACACGGCGAGTTAAATTGATGTCAAAGAGCTTGATTTTGATCTCATGTGACCAGAACACTTTCACCCAGACTTCCTCTAATTCAGTGGCAAACATCAAACGGGCCTGGAATTGGGCTTTCTTGAGCAGGGGGACTTTGTGGGTACAGCAGGATTTCAGTCCTTCATGGCGTAGTGTGTTACCAATTGTTTTTTTTGGTGACTATGGTCCTAGCTGCCTTGAGATCATTGACAAGTCCCCCCCCCCCCCCCCCCCCCCCGAGTAGTTCCGGGCTGATTCCTCACCATTCTCCATTATCATTGGAACTCCTTGAGGTGAGATCTTTCATTGAACTCCAGACTGAGGGAGGTTGGCAGTTAATTTGCGTCCCTTCCATTTGCCAATATTTGCACCAACTGTTGTCACCTTCTCACCCAGCTGCTTGGCGATGGTCTTGTAGCCCATTCCAGCCTTGTGTAGGTCCACAATCTTGTCCCTGACATATTTGGAACGCTCTTTGGTCTTGGCCATGGTGAAGAGTTTGGAATCTGGATTGATTGCTTTTGTGGCCAGGTCTCTTTTATACAGGTGACGAGTTGAGAGGGCTGCCAGTGTCACCTCCTCACCTGTACAAGATCCACCTGGGAGCTAGAGATCTTGCTGACGGATAGGGGATCAAATACTTATTTCTTCCATTGGATGCAACTTAATTTATAACTTTTTTTAAATGCATTTTCCGGGATTTTTTCTCGTCATTGTTTTCTCTTGCTGCTCAAATAAACCTACCATAGAAATGATGGACTGATCATTTCTATGTTAGTGGGCAAACTTACCTAATCAGCTGGGGTTCAAATACTTTTCCCCCTCAGTGTATGTGGTCTATTGTTGTTAACAGTAATTAAAAATTAAAAAAAGATTTTTTTTTGTTACATTATCAAAAGCAGGAGAAGGCACTTGTGTGCATGAGTTAGTCTCAGACTGGCCCACACAATTTGTTTGGGTCAATCACCCACAGCAGTATCAGTTGTTCCTGTTCAAGGGAACATGCACACATTAAAAATAAAAAGCTTGCAAAATAAAAGTCTGTTATGGATCCATTTTTTAGCTTAATTTAGCTAGATTTGACTTTTTATTTAAACCAAGACTCGTAACTACAGCAAAACAAAATGAAGTTGGTCGTTTTCAGCAGCTTTTTTTCCTCCCTTTTGTTCAACTATCACAAATCCAAATAACAAGATTCACTTGTCGGCTTTCTAAAAAGGCACGACGCGGAATGAAGAGAGTGTCTGGAAGCACAATAATATGTTAAAAAGATCTTGCACATACTCAGCCAAGCAGTTTGTATCGCCATGTTCTACCAGTCTACAAAAACCCGCTTAATTATTCCTCAAATTATGAGCTAAACCAGAGAAAATAAATGCAATGAAAGTAATTCAGATTGGACAATGCAAATGGAGTGGTTTCAGTCGGTAAGCTTCAGGCCGTGTTGTACCCCTCACATCTTCTAGGCCACTCCTTGACTAAGTGAAGAGAACTTTCTGTGGAGGTAAGCTTCGACGTGTGGCCAGATTTTGTTGGTTTCAGTCCCAGAGAAAGTTTCAAGTACACCTTTACTCCTGAAGAGAGAAGAAGACAGAATGAAAAAAAGTTAAAATAATTGAGATGCACAAATAAAAAGAGTTGTTGAAGTCCTGACCTCGCCAACCTCGAGGTCTAACGTCCTGAGCAAGGCTGTTCGGAACTCCGCCTTGCATAAACTGAAATACTTTTGTTTTCTGAACTGTTTATCTCTAACAAAGTAACAGGGAGATTGATTCAAGGCTGATTTAAGGCAGGGTACACCCCGAACAGGTCGCCAGTCTGCCGCAGGGCCACACACCCTCATTCCTAGGGGCAATTTTCATAGCGGCCAATCAACCTAACATGCATGTTTTTGGAGGGTGGGAGGAATTTGGAGTACCTGGAGAAAACCCACACATACATGGAGAGAACATGCAAACTCCACACAGAAAGGCCAGTGTTCCAAGCCTCGTCCTACACAGGACTCCAACCCCCGACCTTCTTGCTGTGAGGCCACTGTGCTAACCACTGCGCCACCATGCTGCCCACTGAACTCCTGATTCTCCATATTTGGTTCTGATTCTACGTACAAGTAAAATCCCAAATCCAGAAGCCCTTTGCGTCTGAGATGGTTCATAAGGCATCAGTATGTCCTAAGTAAACTGGGGTGGTACACCATGTTAAAATGTGTAAACCATCAAGGCTGCTTTAAACCAAATTCTCTGGGCAATAGGGAGCCAGTCCAGAGATCGGAGCACATGACAAATATGAGATTTCATAGTCCCTGTTAAAAGTCGAAACCGCTGCATTTGGATTAATTGTAGCTGGTTTAATGACCGTTTTAAAAGCGAAACTAAACACACCGTTACATTAATCAATAATCCGTTTAGCTGCAGGAAGTTGTTTTGCATCCATACACGGAGTTTTTAAATACAGAAACTGACTAAAACTAGAACTCAGATGGCTGCCAAAAACAACATTGCATCTCATTTGCATAGTTGTAATCAAACAAACAACATTCCCAGATCAGTTAACTTAGTGGTAACGTATAGATGTGAAAAAGAGAAGAGGTCCTACAATAGATCTATGAGGTACTCCACCAGTCAGTTTCACACAATCTGATTGAGATCAAATTGAGATCTCCTACAACTTCAATGTGTTAAGTTTACCAGTGCTGGGCAGGTGCTATCTGAGATAACCAAACACCCAGAACCTTCTGACAGTGACTATAAACCATTCCCTCTGAATAACTTGTAGAAAATAAATTAAGGTATTGTGAATCCAACATCCTGACAAAATCTGAACAAAATTTTCAGAAAAATGAAATGATGAAATTTGTTTCATCACTTAGCTCCACAGGAGCTAAGAATCAGACACAAATTAGCCCAATGTGGAACAACTGTTTAGGATAAATGCTAAAACAGTTACGTCTAAAGCAGTGAGGACAAAATGACATCGGAGCAAAGAATTTCCATTTGTCCTGTTGGAATCTGACGGTGAAGCAGCTGTTAGAGAGGACAAAGGTCAAACTTGTGACCTTTTTCTCATACTCAAAGAATGCCTTTGGAAGACGAATCAGTCCGACTCAAACTCATTGAGAAATCACATGAGCTGAATTTTTACAGTATAAAGTCAACTTAAGCCCTTTTACAAGACAAATTTATTGTAGTTATCAATATTCCCTCTAAGCTGCGCCCCTGCGCAATTGCGCACTGTTCATAGATTAATAGCGCACAAGAAAACTTGTGCAGCGCACAAAATAAAACTCAATTTAAACAAAAGGTCGGAAAATGAGACAGAACTCCGGAGCATATCTCTTTCTTCTTTCTTTTTGAAACAAATTGCTTCAAATCCACTGCTTCGGAGTTTGGCTCATCGCTGCTGCTTATGTCACAAGAGTCAAAGTTTTTGCTCCGCCCCCTTCTGCTCAGGAAGCTTGTGTGTTTGCTCAAACACATAAAAAAATAGAGGGAACATTGGTAGTTATGCGTAAAAAAATAAAAAAAGATTATGAACAGGGATTGGTTTCCATAAAAGGAAATGTTAGGTTTTTTTTTTTAAAAAATCGCATCGGTCCATCCACCTAAACGAATAACAGAGTGACTTATGATTTATGTTCAGTGCCCACAGGACTTGAACTAAATGATGAATGATCACAAAAAACAAGAGACTTTATTGTCTCATGAGTCATTTCCACAGGTGTAAAGACACAATTTACCTTAGCAATACTAGAAACCTTCCCACATTTTTGTCATAGCATTTAAACACGAAGCATGAAGGCATTGACGTCAAAATAAAAACTTTAGACATAACATTCTGTTTATATTTCACTTTAGATAAACTTATGGGGTCTAATCTTAAAAAGCTTGTTGTCTGTAGAGATTCTGGTCCTATATTCCAAATTTTGTCCATATAGTACCTCATTCGTCCAGTATTGATCCATTGTAGAAAAGGCTTCAAAGTTGTCTTCTAGACAGTGTATTTGATGATTGAGACTCATTTTCAATCTGAGATCAGATTGAAAATGAGTTCCGGATGGAAGCCTAAACGTCTCGATCATCAAATACGTACACTGTCCAGAAGAAAACTTTGAAGCCTTTTCTACAATCTCAAATTTGGTCATTTAACAGTTACCCTGACCCTAAATGAAAGGGAAAGTGTTCAAAATTGTGGTGAGACCGGCCATGCTGTTTGGTCTAGAAACAGTAGCACTGAGTAAAAGACAGGAAACAGAGATGGAAGTAGCAGAGATGAAGACGCTGAGGATCTCTCTGGGAGTGACCAGGATCAGAGGAACAGCACATGTTAGAGGTTTTGGAGAAAAAATCAGAGAGGCAAGACTGAGATGGTTTGGACATGTACAGAGGAGAGAGAGAGAGTACATAGGAAGAAGGATGCTGGATTTGGAACCACCAGGAAAGAGGACTAGAGGAAGACCAAAGAGGAGGTTCATGGATACAGTGAAGGAAGACATGAAGATAGTTGGTGTGACCGAAGAAGATGCAAGAGACAAGATTAGATGGAAGAAACTGACTTGCTGTGGCGACACCTGAAGGGAAATGCCGAAAGAAGAGAAAGAAGAATTACCTGTAATATTCAAGGACCGGCTCCGTCTGGGTTTCATAAGACTTTAGTCTCTCTGAGACAGTTTCTGGTTTGTCATCATCCCTCTGGACCAGAGGTTCTCCTGTCTCGTCATCCAATCCCTGAAGAGAGAACAAGGGCATACATTTCACTTTCAATAGTTTCTACAAAATCTTCTAAAAACACTTGAGTAAATGAAAACCTAAAAATATTTTAGAACATAAGTCTCCTTTAGCTTGTTTGACCTTTTGAGAAAATAAAAAATAGAATGAAAAAAAAAAGAATTTATTGGCTCCATCGATTCGTGTCACACAGTGAAATTCTTGCATTTTTCTTTACATAGAGAGTAAAAATAACTTAATTTGTAAAGCACTTTTGAAAACAAGGTTTACAAAATGCTTCACACAAAAAACAAAATATGTACGTATTGATGCAAGTCCAAATTAAAAAATGATGTAAATTCGAGACCAAACTGCTCCTTGTCACATTTGGTATTCCACAGGGGTCCGTTCTCAGCCCGATCACCTTCATCATCAATATACTTCTTACTTACATCAGTAAACACGGGATGTCATCCATTGTTATGTTAATGACACACAGCTCTACATAAAACCTGCTCCAAACTCCACTTCAGCTGTGTCACCACTTTTCCTGAGGAGATTACGGGGTGGATGAACACTCATTCCCTATAGCCAAACATCAGAAAAAGTAAGGCACTCTTTGTTTGCACCCCAAAGCAGATTAATTCCTCCTAAATACCTCAGTTTACCTTTAACATGCCTGGTCATTGTAGTTTCCTGCTCTGTCACCAACCTAGGAGTTGAGTTATACCCACATTTAAACGTCAATACCCACATGAAACATCTATACGAGACCTCGTTCCACCATCTTTAGAACATCTCCAAACTTCGGTCTTGTTCTAACTCTAACAGATGCAGAAAAACTTGCCCATCTCTTTATCTCCTCAAGGTTGAACAATTGCAACAGCCTCTTCCTTGGAATTTCTGGCTGGGATGGGAATCAGCGCCTCCAAATACAAGACTATGGTCCTCACACGGAAAAGGGGGGAATGCCCGCTGTGGGTCAGGGACAGGGTCCTGCCCCAAGTGTAGGAGTTTAAGTATCTCGGGGTTTTGTTCACAAGTGGGGAAAGGATGAAGCAGGAGATCGACAGACCAATCGGTGCATCATCTGCAATAATTAGGATGCTACATCGGTCCGTCATAGTGAAGAAAGAGCTGAGCTGAAAAGCAAACCTCTTAATTTACAAGTCGACCTACGTTCTCATCCTCACCTATGGTCACCAGCAGTGGGTGGTGACCAAAAAAACAAGATTGTGGATACAAGCGGTTGAAAATAGCTTCCTCCACAGGATGGGTGGGCTCTCACTCAGAGATAGAGTGAGGAGCTCTGCCATCTGGGAGGAACTCGAGCAGAGCTGTTGCTTTTGAGAGAAGCCTGAGTTTCCTGTCTGAGGCTGTTGCCCTCGCGACCCGGTGCCAGATAACCGGAAGACGATGGAACGGATATTCAAAACCAGCAAAACATTCAAGAATACAGAAGAAAGTCCAGATATTTGAGCACATGAGCACTCTACTGATATCACTGCATTAGCTTCTAGTTCCATTCTATTCATTCCCAAATGCATCATGGGACAGGCAGCCCCGCCACCCCATCAAACCTTCAACTGTCTGCCATAACGACCGCCATGCCAATATTAAGCACCTTACCAAGCCCATATTAACATATTATGCGGCTCTACTGGAGAGTGAGAGAACGACACAGCCATTCTGGTTAGAATCGTAAAACTCTGAGTAAATAGTAGAAAAAGTTTCAAAAAAGTCTTCTGGACAGTTTAATTCTTCAACGAGACGTTTCGACTTCCATCCGGAAATCATTTTCAATCTGAATGAAATGGACTGGAACCTGGATCCATTTATACTAACCTGAGTAACAGGTAAAAAAGTGTAAGAAGGGCTCGACCAATGAGAATGTTCCTTAAGATGGCCGTGAATGGCTCCTATTGTAGCCACAGACCAGTAAACAAACCTATTATAAAAATGCTAAAAGCCTAGTGAAAAGAGAAACCTGCTAACGAGAGGCGTGAAACTGAGTCACAAGGTGTCATCTTTAGTCCATGGCTTCAAAAGGCTGCTATAGATACCGGGCAAAACGTATCTAACGCCTCCATTCCGATTCAGTGAGGGATTCTCTTTCATCACAAAAATGGCTTCTTTCACCCCTCTTTCAAACCAACCTTTCTCTCTACTTAGAATCTTCACCTCACTGTCCTCAAAAGTGTGTTTGGTGGATTTAAGATGCAGATGTACGGCAGACTGTGGACCACTAGAGGCTTCTCTTCTGTGTTGGTAAAGTCTTTTGTGGAGTGGTTGCTTTGTTTCCCCAATGTAATTTTCTTTGCAGCTCCCTTCACTGCACCGGATCGAATAAACTACATTGCTCTGTTTTTCCGTAGGCATCTTGTCTTTAGGATGTACTAGTTTTTGACGTAATGTGTTGACCGGTTTAAAGAAAACCGGGATGTCATGTTGTCTGAAGATTCTCTGTAACTTCTCGGACAGTCCTGACACGTAGGGAATAGAGACTCCATTTTTTCTCTTCTCAGTTTCTGTTTCCCTCTTCTCATGTTTCTTGGACGCTCTCACCCTATTCAGGGCCCATTTGGGGTAGCCACAGACCGAGAGGGCTTTTCGGACATGCTGTGTCTCCTTCTCCTTAGCCTCTGTGCTCGTGGGTACCTCCTCCGCCCTGTGTTGTAAAGTTCTGATGACACCCAGTTTGTGTTGCAAAGGATGATTAGAGTCAAACTGTAGGTACTGGTCTGTGTGCGTGGGTTTCCTGTATACCTCCAGTTGCAAATTCCCGTCCTCCCCTATGATCACAGCGCAGTCTAAAAAGGCCAACCGGTTGTCCTTGGAGTCTTCACGTGTAAACTTGATGTTCGGATCCACAATGTTGATGTGTGAAGTGAAGGCTTCCAGATCTTGCTTGTTGATCTTCACAAAAGTGTCATCAACATAGCGGAACCAGTGACTGGGTGGATTTCCTGGGAATGTGCTCAGGGCTTGCTTCTCAACCTCCTCCATGTAAAGATTAGCTACTATGGGGGACACTGGAGAGCCCATCGCACAGCCGTGGATTTGTCTGTAGAAACCACCACGAAACTGAAAGTAAGTGGAGTTGAGACAAATGTCCAACAGGTTGCAGATGTGTTCCGGAGTCAGTTTGGTCCTTTCTTGCAGTGTGGTGTCCCCTTGTAGTCTTTGTCTGACTGCTGTTACAGCTTCTTTTGTAGGGATGCAGGTGAAGAGTGATACAACGTCATAAGAAACAATGATGTCATCTTTGTCTATATGTACATGTTTCACTTTCTCTACAAAATCTTGTGTGTTCTCCACGTGGTGTTCTGTGTTACCCACTAAGGGGGCCAAGATGGTTTTCAGGTATTTGGCTACGTTGTAGGTTATAGAGTCAGTGCTGCACACAATGGGTCTAAGAGGAACATCCTGTTTGTGGACTTTGGGTAAGCCGTAGATACATGGAATGGCATCACCCGGATACATTCTGAAGTATAAAGCTTTATCAATCATGTCGTCCTTTTCCAGCTTCTGTAAATAGTCAATCAACTTCTTTTTGTAGCCACTGGAAGGGTCCCGCTTGAGTTTTTGATAAGTGGAAGTGTCTTCCAGGAGGTAGTTCATCTTGGCTTCATAATCCGTGGTGTTGAGAATCACAGTGCAACGTCCTTTGTCTGCTGGTAGAATGTTTATGCTGTGATCTTTCTGCAGGGCTGACAGTGCTTTCCTCTCCTCTGGTGTGATGTTGGACGGTGGAGGTTTCGCACTGTTAAGTGAAGCGGTGACTCGTAGCCTTAGATCTGCAGCTTCTGATCCAGACAAATTGTTCTTCTTTATGGCTGCTTCTGTGGCTGTGATGAACTACCTCCTGGAAGACACTTCCACTTATCAAAAACTCAAGCGGGACCCTTCCAGTGGCTACAAAAAGAAGTTGATTGACTATTTACAGAAGCTGGAAAAGGACGACATGATTGATAAAGCTTTATACTTCAGAATGTATCCGGGTGATGCCATTCCATGTATCTACGGCTTACCCAAAGTCCACAAACAGGATGTTCCTCTTAGACCCATTGTGTGCAGCACTGACTCTATAACCTACAACGTAGCCAAATACCTGAAAACCATCTTGGCCCCCTTAGTGGGTAACACAGAACACCACGTGGAGAACACACAAGATTTTGTAGAGAAAGTGAAACATGTACATATAGACAAAGATGACATCATTGTTTCTTATGACGTTGTATCACTCTTCACCTGCATCCCTACAAAAGAAGCTGTAACAGCAGTCAGACAAAGACTACAAGGGGACACCACACTGCAAGAAAGGACCAAACTGACTCCGGAACACATCTGCAACCTGTTGGACATTTGTCTCAACTCCACTTACTTTCAGTTTTGTGGTGGTTTCTACAGACAAATCCACGGCTGTGCGATGGGCTCTCCAGTGTCCCCCATAGTAGCTAATCTTTACATGGAGGAGGTTGAGAAGCAAGCCCTGAGCACATTCCCAGGAAATCCACCCAGTCACTGGTTCCGCTATGTTGATGACACTTTTGTGAAGATCAACAAGCAAGATCTGGAAGCCTTCACTTCACACATCAACATTGTGGATCCGAACATCAAGTTTACACGTGAAGACTCCAAGGACAACCGGTTGGCCTTTTTAGACTGCGCTGTGATCATAGGGGAGGACGGGAATTTGCAACTGGAGGTATACAGGAAACCCACGCACACAGACCAGTACCTACAGTTTGACTCTAATCATCCTTTGCAACACAAACTGGGTGTCATCAGAACTTTACAACACAGGGCGGAGGAGGTACCCACGAGCACAGAGGCTAAGGAGAAGGAGACACAGCATGTCCGAAAAGCCCTCTCGGTCTGTGGCTACCCCAAATGGGCCCTGAATAGGGTGAGAGCGTCCAAGAAACATGAGAAGAGGGAAACAGAAACTGAGAAGAGAAAAAATGGAGTCTCTATTCCCTACGTGTCAGGACTGTCCGAGAAGTTACAGAGAATCTTCAGACAACATGACATCCCGGTTTTCTTTAAACCGGTCAACACATTACGTCAAAAACTAGTACATCCTAAAGACAAGATGCCTACGGAAAAACAGAGCAATGTAGTTTATTCGATCCGGTGCAGTGAAGGGAGCTGCAAAGAAAATTACATTGGGGAAACAAAGCAACCACTCCACAAAAGACTTTACCAACACAGAAGAGAAGCCTCTAGTGGTCCACAGTCTGCCGTACATCTGCATCTTAAATCCACCAAACACACTTTTGAGGACAGTGAGGTGAAGATTCTAAGTAGAGAGAAAGGTTGGTTTGAAAGAGGGGTGAAAGAAGCCATTTTTGTGATGAAAGAGAATCCCTCACTGAATCGGAATGGAGGCGTTAGATACGTTTTGCCCGGTATCTATAGCAGCCTTTTGAAGCCATGGACTAAAGATGACACCTTGTGACTCAGTTTCACGCCTCTCGTTAGCAGGTTTCTCTTTTCACTAGGCTTTTAGCATTTTTATAATAGGTTTGTTTACTGGTCTGTGGCTACAATAGGAGCCATTCACGGCCATCTTAAGGAACATTCTCATTGGTCGAGCCCTTCTTACACTTTTTTACCTGTTACTCAGGTTAGTATAAATGGATCCAGGTTCCAGTCCATTTCATTCAGATTGAAAATGATTTCCGGATGGAAGTCGAAACGTCTCGTTGAAGAATTAAACTGTCCAGAAGACTTTTTTGAAACTTTTTCTACTATGGATCACTCCTGGATGAATGAGGGACTACACGGACTCTGAGTAAAGTTTACCAGACTTAAAGCACCATTAGATAATCAGTAAAGACTAAGCTTTATCCTCTAATGACCAGGAATGCCTGTGCAATCTGTCCATATGTCAGGATATTTAGGTCAACCATGCTTTAGATTTCAAACAGCAAACCTTGAATCAATGTATGTTAGCAAACACATCACCAGTACCAGCTATATTTACCCGTGACTACAATCTACCTCTTGTCTAAGCCAGTAGGAGGTCATAATGAGACAGACTGGTTCAGAAACATGACTGCTTCTTCTGTTTACTGCTGACATACTCAGATGCTACGCTGCACGTCAGCAACTTCAAATGACTAAACAAGCTAAAAACATTCAACTTTCATCTCATTAACTTTTCAGAAATGTGACATTTTTCAATGGTAGAAATGAGCTTATCAATGAATCCAACGATCCCTTAGACCCTACTGATCAGATTGAATACCAGAGTGAACTTTTGAATCCTGAACACATGAACAGAAGATCTTTTCCCACTAATCAGTTACAAATGCACGTCTCCTCTTAACAGGAAATCCTGCAACTGTGCAAAAAGCAGCACATGATCACAAGAGCAGTCGTAGACAGGACAAAGGAGGACTGACCTTTGTAAAAGTGTAGAACTGTTTGCAGGTTTATCTTTCTGTGATCAGTCATAACAGAAAACTAACTGGACAGGCTAAGCAACAACAAAAGGTTTTTTGTATGAAATACTTTTGCACATGCATTGAATTTTTGCAACCAAATTTTTAGTATTGTACATTAGATGGAAAAGAGTATGTTTTTTTTTTTATATATATAATTTGAACTATTTTAAGTGTACTTAGGATCTTTATACTAAAGATAGTAATAAAGTACTTAGTAATTCAAGTGTACTTAGGAGTAAAGTACTTAGGATCAAGAGTCCAGAGCAATGGGGAGTGTGGAAAAGAGGTGAAGAAGCTTGTGCAGACAGACAGGAACGGGTGGAGAAAAGTATCAGGTGTGATGTGTGATAGAAGAGTTTCAGCTAAAATCAAAGGAAAAGTGTACAAAACCGTGGGGAGACCGGTCATGCTGTTAGGTTTAGAGACAGTAGCACTGAGAAAAAGACAGGAAACAAAGATGGAGGTAGCAGAGATGAAGATGCTGAGGATATCTCTGGGAGTGACCAGGATGGGTAGGAGTGGATGTTTCATCTTTTTCTTCACCATATAGAGGATTACCGCGCGCAGCCACACGACCTAAACTTTTAACTTGCTTTGAGGGGGCTATTTGCAATAATAAGCCATTCGCTATATTTCAAAGGACGACAGCGACCTTTCCAAAGCAAGTAGAGAAAAAGGAGCATTAAACTGAAGCCTCATATATCAAATAATTGTCAAAATAGCATGTCGGAAAGCAGAGAACACCTAGCCTGCTGCCATCTTGTTTGCTGTGTTGATGTGACTCACACAGTGGCTAATTTAAAGGTATGACTCAGTGTGCAATTTCTGAACCAAATGTCGAGCTCCGAGAAAAAAAGGACTTCAACCAATTCAAAACTTAATGAAGAGCATTGATCACTCTTCTATTAGATTTTAAAGTACTTGCAAAACTGGACACAGGTTGTGATTTTCCCCCGACAATAGATACAATAGATTTGGGATCAAACTTAGTCAACAAAACAAAAAGTTTCAATTCAGCATTCAGACATTGGAAAGTTGCCAAACTTTTAACAAGATCAGATTAGGTTTCCATAGCAACTATTCTCTGCCAACCATCCCTTTCACGACTATAAGGCACATGTAAAGTCTTAGATTTTATTCAAAATGTGTGGCACGTTCTCCAGTGCAGTGCCCTCTGTGTGTGTTGTTGTAAGGAGGATGTAGTAGAGAACACCATGAGAACATCAGAGGGAGAAGTTTGGGCGTAGATTGTATATAAAGAACGGGTATATGCGTTATACAGAACATTGTTGTTTTAACAACCTTGAAAATGTCAAAGAGACAGAGTTTAAACTGAAAGTCATCAGCTATGTGGAGCAACATGGAAATCAAGCAGCTGCAAGAAAATTTAAGATTAATGAATCAATGATTCACAAGGAGAGGAAGCTGGAAAACAAGCTTTGACAGGTCAAGAAGACCCAGCTGAGTTTCTGCAGACATAAGGAGAGACAGTCCGAGTTGGAGGAAAAACTCGAACAGTGTATCGAGTAAAGAACGAGTGGGAGAAGCGTTTCAACGGTCACCATTCGACTAAAAACAGCAACGCTAGCAGAAGAAATGAAAATTGAACATTTCCAAAGGGGCCCATCTTGGTGCTTTTGTTTGATAAAACAGTGAAAACGGTGCTCCTGTGCTATTTTTAAAAATGCACACTTGTATACTTGAGTGTGTTGTTGTAAGGCGGGCATAGTAGAGAACACCAGGAGAACATTAAAGGGGTTGTAAGGGATTGTATGTGAAACCCGCGCTCTATAATGAGGTCCACCTTGTGTACAGTAGGTGTTAAATATAGTTATCGTACACACAACTAAGACTGCGTCTTTTAGTAAGGTGCGCTTTATGGTCGTGAAAATATGCTAGCGTTTGCAGCAAATTTGTACCTTCTTTTATTTGAGGTCAACAGTTCCTGGTGAAAAAAAATCTACCGTATTTCACAATCATAAGGCGAGCAGTGCGCCCTATGTGTGTTGTGAAAAAAACAAGTGAAGCAGACAAACACTACGCTTGCAGTGATTCCAGGAGGTCTGACAAAGAAACTCCAACCGCTGGACATCGGCGTGAACCGGACGTTCAAACTAAGGCTACGAGCGACGTGTGAGCGATGGATGATCAGAGGAGACCACAGCTTCACGAAGGGTGGTAGGCAGCGCCGGGCGAGTTACGCCACAGTTTGCCAGTGGATTGTCGATGCTTGGGCTAACGTGTCTGCTGGCACTGTTGTCCGAGCTTTAGCAAAAGCCGGCATCATTTCCGAGGAGTCGCACGGTACAGAAAGTGAATGACAGCGAGGAAAGTGAACCTGCTATGTTGGATTTAGCACAGCTGTTAGATTCTGAAACAGAGGATGAGGACTTTGATGGATTTTATAAATGACTTTATGACGACTGTAAATAATATTTGAATAAAGCCAACCACACTCAGTTTTGCTCCCGATCAATTTTTAAATACACACACTTGTCTGCTTGTGTGTGTGTTGTTGTAAGGCGGACGTACATAGTAGAGGATATTCATATTAAACCCGCGCCCTATCATCAGGTGTGCCTTATGTGTGTGTTAAATACACAGCATACGAAACTGGGACTGCGCCTTTTAATACGGTGCGCCTTTTGGTCGTGAAAATACAGTTTATATTTGCAATATAGTTCGAGGGGAAAAAAAATCATTTCGATGTGAAAGGAGTGTTTTTGGAAAGTAAATTCTCTTTGTTTTTTTAAGATTTTTTTTTTTTGTTTTGGTTAAAACTGTCTCGTACCTTTCACAATAAAACACAACAATGTTAGAAAAATATAAGAGAGGTTATATTTACAGGAACTTTAGGTGGGTTGAAATCTGTATTGTAAACTCTGCCGCTTGGAATGTGAGTCCAACGAGAAGTCAACCTTTCCTTTATGGTCTGAAAAGGAACGTTGAGGTTGATGACTGTATCCACGGTGAAGGCATTATCGAGAGCTTCTGCTTGTGGCACTGTACGAGGGAAACCTGGAGAAAAGATGAACGATAAAAAAAATGGCAGGGTTTAAACAAAACAAAGAGAAAACATGCAAATAATCCCATTCTTGATACAAAACAAGAACTAACTCTTCTTGTACTGTACATGTTGTGAGACCTCGAACAGGCAATGCTGATAACGTGTCCCCTAGCAATCATTTCCCAGAACAACAGCTGAAACAAACTTGGTCCCTACCATCAAGCAGCCAGCCGCTGTCGTCAATCTGTCTCAGGTGGTTTAGGATCAAACGTGACATGACAGCATCGGGTACCAGCTGACCCTGATCGAGACAAGACTTCATCAGCAGACCCAGTTCTGGCACAGAAAGCAGACACAAAGAGAGAATCTGATTAGGCAGTCATTAGAAAAAGTTCTGAATAAAAAGAAAAATATCTCAATTATACAGATTTCAGTTTTTAGACGTTTGTATATACTTTATTTAAAAACTAAAACACAAAAAGATTTGACAGTCTGTTGACTGATTTTTGGCTAAATTAAACCGGCTCTGAAGAGGATGCACATTTTCTACAATCTAGTGAGGCCTTCATGGAAAGAAATGATGGAAAAACCAAATGGAAACCTGGATAAATGTGGAAACAGTATATGTAGACATTAAAACAGATTCTAAAGAGGGAGGATTTTACTTTTGGTAAAATCCCCCTCCTCTCGCTCCCTGAATGCATGAATGATAGCATAAATCTTTTTAAAGGCTAACACATTCTTTTCTGCTTATTTTGGTGCATTTACATAAAAAATGCCACTCCCTGTTGAGGGGAGGGACTACAATGCTTCCTGCTTTGTAGTTTCTCTGTGGCCAGAATAACCTAGCTTGAATAGTCACCAGGTTATTGGAAGAACTCGCAAATTAGGCAGTTATGCATGAATGAAAAACCACTTCAGGAATATTTTTCATGTGGAAATAGAATAACCCCTTCCATAGCTCTCTATGGAAGCAGTGGGCCACCTGAGGAGCAGCTTGAATAATGGACTCCTGCAACCCACCTGCTCATAGGAGCGGAACAGGAAATCCTTTCAGCCATCCTCCATCAAACTATTTAACCTTTAAATCTTCAGGGTGTAACCACCACTGCACATGTTCACTACAGTTTTTAAAAAACATATGTAAATACGTTCCAATCACATGTTTTATCTTCTGAACCACATTTTCCTAATGGGACTGTGGGGGGTGCCAGAGCCTATCCCGGCTGATTTCAGGAGAGAGGCAAGACACATCCGAAAAGGTTGGCAGTTTGTTGTAGTGCCACACACTCATTCCTAGGGGCAATTTTATAGGGTCCAATTAATTCAATTTAGTTTTATGTCAGTCACTTTCTTATCCGTCTATCCCTTATGAGATTACAGGGGGGGCCGGAGACCATCCCGGCTGATTTAAGGCGAGGGCAGGGTACACCCCGAACAGGTCGCCAGTCTGTCACAGGGCCAGACACACACTCATTCCTAGGGGCAATTTAGCACTGGCCAAGCAACCTGACATGCACATTTTTGGCGGGTCGGAGGAAACCGGAGTACCCAGAGAAAACCCTTGCAGACACGGGGAGAACATGCAAACTCCACACAGAAAGGCCAGCGCTCCAAACCCCGTCCCAACCCCGGGACTCGAACCCACAACCTTCTTGCTGTGAGGCCACTGTGCTGCCCATTTAGTCTTATGTGTATAGCCCAAATTCACAAACATTTTTGTCTAAACGAGCCTCAACCTAACATACAGTACATGTTTTAGGAGAGTGGCAGGGAACCGGAGCACCTGGAGAACACCCACGCATACACGGGGAGACCATGCCAACTCCACACAAAAAGCCCAGTGTTCCAAGCCTTGTACCCACCCTGGATTCGAACCCCCGACCTTCTTGCTGTGAGAACACTGTGCTACCCACGGCACCACCATGAAGCCCTTTCTGTGTCCTATTATTTAATCGATGCTTGTGTTCATGTATTATTGTCTAGATCTTCTTGCGGTTTGCTCACGTTTGTACTGCTTTCAAGTATTAATAAAGTACTTTCAATTTCATTCAATAGCGCTCAATCATGATAGATTACGCTGAAAAGTTAACTTTGCATGAAACTCTGACTTGCTTCTATTATGAAGCAATGTTCTCAAAAAAAAAAAAAAAAGTGGTTAGAATGCCAGGAAAAGAAAGCGCTTGTTGAACTAAACACAGCCATGATTTGGTTATTCAGGTCGGATGACATTTTCAAGCCCATGAAAAAGAGTGGACTCATAAGAGCTCCACAACACTGGGAATATAATACAATCGGTAAACTGATTGGCATTCAAATCAAATGAATCCTCTTTCTTTTATCAAATTTATTTTACTGATTGAGTTCAAACAGTCTGAAATTACAGAATACGTGGTAAATTGCACAATTTGTTTGGTCTGATGCACAAAAATACAACATAAGTCAAAGAAAAGGACTTTTTGTGTGTAGTAGATAAGTTTTGTTGGAATGTAAAAGCATTTCAGTGCAATCTGGTTGGATTTAGCACAGAAAATAGCTTTTTTTTTTTTCTTGGCAAGTCTCATAGAAATACTTAAAGCAACCCACATTTGTTATGAGATAAAATCCCAAATGACTTCCGAAAATATTTCTGCTTGACTTTCACTTTAGTAAACAAGTGAGAAGGAAGACATTCAAACCCAACATGCAAAGAATAATCTATTTACAATCAGCAATGGCTACACAGTGGTTAGCAGGGTGGCATCAAAGCTAGAAGGTAGGGGATTCGAGTCCCGGTTTAGGGCAAGGCTTGAATCTCTGGTTTTTTGTGTAAAGTTTGCATGTTCTTTCTGTGTATGTGGGAGTTCTCTCCGGTTTCCTCTATCCCTCCAGAAAACATGCATGTTAGGTTAATTGGCCACTAGGAATAGAAATGTGTGTGGCCCTGCAACAGACTGGTGACCTGTTGAGGATGTACCATGCCGTTCCGTTGTCTTCCGCTCATCCAGGGCCGGGTTGCGAGGGCAACAGCCTCAGATGGGAAGCCCAGGCTTCTCTCACCCCGGCTGCATCCTCCAGCTCACACGGAAGGATCCTGAGTTGTTCACCGGCCAGCTGTGAGACATTGCCTCTTCAGCAGGTTCGGGGTCTGCCTCTTGGTCTTCCCCCGGCGGGACGTGCCCGAAACACCTCACTAGCGAGGAGCTCGGGATGCATCCTGACCAGATGCCCGAACCACCCCATCTGGCTCCTCTCGATCTGGAGGAGGAGTGGCTCGACACCGAGCTCCTCCCGGATGGCAGAGCTCCCCACCTGATCTCTGAGTGAGAGCCCAGCTATCCTGCGGAGGAAGCTCATTTTGGCCGCTTGTATCCGCGATCTCGTTCTTTCGGTCACCACCCACAGCTGGTGACCATAGGTGAGGGTAGGAACGTAGATCGACTTGTAAATCGAGAGCTTTGCTTTTCGGCTCAGCTCTCTCTTCACCACGACGGACCGATGCCGCGTCCTAGTTATTGTACCCTGCCTCTCACTTGAAATCAGCCACAACCCCATTAGGGATAAGCGGTTCAGAAGACGGAGTGAAACAAGCAGCGATCAGAAGTATGATTACAAAAAGGTGAAAGGTCAGTGTTTAGAATTCACCACCACTGATTTTATTTTGAAGGTTTTGAGTGTAACTAGTAAACGCCAAAGACAAACTTCACAAAGAAACTTAAGACATGTTGGTTTAAAACTTAAAATCCACTTTCAGATTGAACATCACAGCTGTTAAAACATGTCTATCAGCAGGAACTAAAGTTCACAGTAGCTCTTATCTTCTATAGCTCACTTTATCTTCACTCAAGGTGATATTGAGAAGTAGTGCAGCTCAGTTCAGGTAATGCTGATCTTTATGTTTGGGGTATAAACATGCAAAACCCTCTTTAACCCTGCAGATCTAACTGACTTTCAGCATGTGATTAAAAAAAAACAGTTGCATGGCATTGCAAGATAAGCAACAGTCACAAGGAGGGGTGTCCCTTATCTCAATCCTGCAAAGGAGAAGACTTTTTAAAATATATATATATATAGTCTAATTAAATCAATTTCACATAAAAAGAGGATTAACATTCCAAACCTGTTTTTGCATTGATGTTGAGTCTCAAAATGTCTCCACTAGAGAGATGCTGGAGTCCAAAAGTTTTAGTAATCTTTGCAGAAACAGTTCCTTTCCCTGATCCTGGAGCTCCCATTATAACTGTACGTACAACTCTTTGCAGGATCATTTTAAAAGATCGAAACAGTAGATCCTCCACTAAAAAAAAAAAAAATCAAAATCACTCCAATAAGAACTTTCCCAACAAAGAGAGGGCAAGTCTTCAAGTAGCTAGCTCCAGAAAGCTTGCTTGCCTTTTTTTTCTTCCTCTAAGAAGGAAGAGGAGGAGAAAGAGGAGGAGAGAATGAAGAGATCAGGAGTTTAGAGGAACATACTGGAAATGAATTTATTGTATAATATAGTTATGTAATTTGTATGCTAGTGGGTAAAAAAAAAAAAAAAAAGCTAGGAAAGGTTGGGGGAAAATAATCCTTTGAGCTAACAGACCTGCACCAGCTTTGAAACAAGCAATCTGCTCCTTAAAACTCAGGATTTATCTTACATCATGTTACACATGACAGAATTCATTCAAAAATACTTCATTTCACATCAAAAATGTCTAAATAACACCATTTAAATTTTAACTGGAGTTAGGTTGTTTATAATAAATAAATCCCACGTGGACCTTCAGTTCTTTGTCTCCTTTTTAAAAGCAGTTTTAAAAAGCTCGATTAAATCTTTCGTTTGAGGATGTACTACTTTAAACATAGCATCAGACCCATTTTAAACGGTTTTAAATGCGTTTTAAAGTTTAAATGTCTCTGTTTAACTTAAATGGAATGTTTTTATTAGCCTCTCCATCTTGATCCTTTCTTTCCTTCGTACTCCCTCTTCTTTTATGGTGTACATTTGAGAAGCTCTACTGACACCAAGTGGTCACAAAAAAAACTGATCAGCATCCCAAGGGAGAGGATTTAAAAAAACAAACAAACAGGATTGATGTTTGATTTTAAATTACAGTAAAAATATCATATTTGATATTCAATTCTATTTTTATAACTCAATATCATAAAATTTTTATTAAAATTTTTATTTTATTCTCCTTCTTGTATATATACTGTTTATTTCTTTCTTGTTGCTGCTGTAACGCACACATTTCCCAAGTGTGGGATCAATAAAGTAAATCTAAATCTAAAACAATTGTCTTCACATTTTAAATTGAAAACAGAAACATTTCAGTAGATTCCCGCCCTTAGACTCGAGTTCCTTCACTGTCAGCAAAAACTAGGGGAAAAAATGAAGGGTAAAAAAAACCCACAGATAGAGTGAGGAGCTCTGTCGTCCTGGAGGAGCTCGGAGTAGAGCTGTTGCTATGGTAACGATAAACAAACCTTCAAAGTAAAAGATATAAAAAAAAACAAAGTGAATAAAAATACCAGTGAGGCTCCTCACAGTAACTAGATCAATCGGACTTCTAAGTTTGTTTTGCTGGAACCAGACAGTCTCATCATGGCCTGAAACCTGAAGAGTCGTTCCCCAGCCAGCTGTGAGACATAGTCTCTCCAGCGGGGGGTCCGGGGTCTGCCTCTTGGTCGCCTCCCAGTGGGACGTGGCCGAAACACCTCACCAGCGAGGCGCTCGGGGGGCATCCTGACTTGAAGCCCGAACCACCCCATCTAGCTTCTCTCACCCTGGAGGCGGAGCAGCTCGACACCGAGCTCCTCCTAGATGGCAGAGCTCCTCACCCGATCTCTGAGTGAGAGCCAGGCCACCCTGCGGAGGAAGCTCATCTCGGCAGCTTGTAGCTGTGATCTCATTCTTTTAGTCACCTCCCACAGCTGGTGACCATAGGTGAGGGCGGGAACGTAGATCGACTTGTAAATCGAGAGCTTTGCTTTTCGGCTCAGCTCTTTCTTTACCACCGTGGACCGATGTAGCGTCCTAGTTATTGCTGACGCCACACCGATCCGCCTGAATCTGCCTGTCGATCTCCTGCTCCATCCTTCCCCCACTTAAGAACAAGAGTGGCGAGGATGTGTATGTTTTTTTAGGAAACACTGGCCTTTCTGTGTGGAGTTTGCATGTTCTCCCTTTGTATGTATGGGTTTTCTTCGGGTTTTCCAGTTTGCTCCCACCCTCCAAGAACATGCATGTCAGATTGATTGGCCACCATGAAATTGCCCTTAGGAATGTATGTGTGTGCGGTACCATAACCGACCTGCGACCTGTTCAAGATGTACCCTGTCTCTCACCTGAATTTGTATTTGTGAAGTATTTGTATCTGTGAAGAACATCTATTGACTTCTTTAGATATTTAGCTGTAGAGTAGAATAACCTAATATTTAAACAATAATCTTTGACACATTGGTTGCTCGTCCCGGGGGAGGGATCTCTCTTTCATGTGGATCCCCACGAGGTTTCTTATTTTTTCCCCACTGATGGGTTTTTTAGGAGTTTTTCGTCACCGAGAAGGAGAGTCTAAGTGCATTAATGTGCTAGTCTTGTTTAGTTTTCATTTGTTAGTTTTTTTTTCTTGCTGTGTATTTGTGTTAATACATTCCTCTTTTTCTTGTGAAGCCCATCGAGACGGAAATTCTGTGATTTTGGGCTATACAAATAAAATTGAATTGAATTGTATTCCTACCACCATGAGGCCTGAGTTGTGGCATGGGTTTATCCAATATAAACTAAACCATATATAATTATTGCTATGTTTAACTCAATTTCTTATTTCTTTTTTATGAAGCTGTTTCCTGCATGTGTGTTTCAAGTGACTAGTAGAAGACCAAGATATTTTGCTCATCAAGATCTTGACACCTAATGACTTATTGTTTCTGGATGGCTTCATTTGTCAAAAAAAATTCTGTTTTCTTAGTCATATTTTTTTCTCTTTTTGTTGTTTAAAACATGTAGTTTTTTATTTTTAAGGAGGTTTTTCTTTCTTAACTGTTTGATCGAGAGTGGCCCCGATTTGAGTTTAGGATCATGTCTAGACAAGTTGAGTATGAGAGATTTCTCTTTCAGTTTGTTTTTATTATATCACATCATGGCATGTACAGGGTAGCATGATTTCACAATTTGATTTATTCAACCCTTGACTGCAGATGTTGTTCATCTAAAAAAAAAAAAAAATCCTGTTTCCTTTTCAATATCTTTCCTCCTTGCTTCATAATCTAGAGCCATTCCCCTGTTCTGTTTTGAGGAGATGTTTCAGTTCCTCTCGACCTCTTATTCTTAATGGTTATAGCAAGGGGTGCAGGAGCCTATCCCAGCCGCTTTCAGGTGAGAGGCAGGGTACACCCTGAGCATGTCACCAGTCTGTTGCAGGGCCACACACACAGGCAGCCATTCACACTCTCATTCCTTGGGGCAATTTCATAACAGCCAATCAACCTAACATGCATGTTTTTGGAGAGTAGGAGGAAACCAGAGTACCTGATTTACCTGCAGCACACAAATTGTTCTGTTGAGGGATGAATTAAATATGTAATAATAATGATAATAAAATAAAAGCTGTAGAATAAGCTGTCATTTATTTAACAGTCTTGGACTCATTGGCTGCTCGTCCCGGGGGAAGGATCTCACTTTTATGTGGGTCCCCGTGAGGTTTCTTTTTTTTTTCCCCGTCAGTGCCAGGGTTTTTTTTTCTTCTTTGGGGAGTTTTCCCCTCATCGTGAAGGAGGGTCTAGGGGCAGGAAACTACTAAAATTGTTTAGCTAGTTTTTTATTTAGTTAGTTTTCAACTGTGTAATTATGTATCTACTTTTTTTTTGTCTGCTTCTGTACTTTTTGTGAAGCCTGTTGAAACAATTGTTCTGTGATGTTGGACAATACAAATAAAATTGAATTAAATTCAAGATAATTGTCTTAATTTCTTAATAAATCATATTTTGTAGTATTTTTCAATACCTGCCTAGTAGTTTATGGATTTTTTTTTTTAGTTATTTTTTTAGTTTTTTTTTTTTTTTTTTTTCATAATTTAATTTAAACAAGTGATAGCGAAACAACAATCGATTTTTTTACAATTATTTTTTTCTCAAAGGAACATATTGACACTTTTTACCCTCGTGATTCGCCGTAGATTTCCCGCCTCTCCACGTGTTCCTTCAAAAACACGTGGATTTCACCACACCAAACCCTAACAACAATAACATGGCAAACCACGGGTTTACTTACGAAGGTTGTAATTACTTTAGACAGCGACTGGTTTTATCTACTCTCAGCGGGAAGTGTGTGAAGATTAAAAAAATTCGAAGTAAAGACAATGATCCTGGTCTTCGTGGTGAGTTGTTTCTTACTTGTGGCGTAGCTGTTAGCTCCGTATGCTAACAGGCTAGCAGCTACGCAGATCAATGTGGTTCAGTTCAGATCAACTTAAAGGAATTTAAATCAAAAGTACTTTTTTGATCCCAAACATGGGAAGTTTGTGTGATTTCATAATAACAGCAGCACTTTAATCACGAAAAAGAGACAATCTTACTTTCCCCCCCATTTTTAACTCCCCAATATAAACAATATTTAGATAGTTTGACACTTCCTCTAGATCAGGATTTAGACCTCTGTCTTTTAAAATCAAAGAAATTTTCTACCATAAAACCTGTTCAAACGTGATAAACTTGATGAGAATGATACTGATTGAGTGAATGCCTTTTAATACCTGCTTAAATGGAATCATTTTAATGTATTAATGACAACATTTCTTTTTTTTTCTCTAGATTTTGAGGCCAATTTCCTCAGACTTCTGGAGAAAGTGACCAATGGCTCCAAAATACAAATTAACCAAACAGGTATTTTTTAAAAAAAATAAAAAAATCATGTTTCTGTCACAATGGGATTTTTAACTGATAAGATTTCCATACTGTACAAACAGGTGTGCAATAGTATGTAGTAACACATTTCTGTGTTTATGTTACTCTTGCATCATTAAGTCATTCTTTTTGGGGAGAGGCGTTGGCTCAGAAGCAGACACCTTTCCCCCTAGATGCACCCATCATTTGCTCTGTTGTGTGGGTGGCTTCTGCGGTGCAATGCAACACAGTAATTTCCTCGTTGTGGGATTAGTAAAGGAATTCTTCTTCATTTGATGAGTATATAAATAAATAAATGACTCTATTCATCCCTCACCGGGGAAATTTGTGTGCTGCACTCTTTACACCACAGCAGGCTGCCCTTCGACGGCGCCAATGGTGGGAGAAGCGGGGGTTAGGTGTCTTCTCCAAGGACCCTAGATGTGCTCTCTGTGGGACGCGAACCCGCGACCTTCCGGTCTGCGCGCAATCGCTCTAACCACTGAGCTGCCGTCTCCTTCAGAAGTGGTCCATCGTTGAAAAGGCTTCAAAAGTTATCTTCTGGACTGTGTATTTGATGATTGACACGTTTCAAATTCCACTCAGAAATTATTTTCAATCTGGTAGGGCAACTCTAAGGGGAGTTACTAGATAGGAGCGTTTTTCAACCAGTGTTCTGCGGCACACTAGTGTGCCGTGAGAAATTATCCTCTATGGCAGGGGTGTCCAAAGCCGGTTCTCGAGGACCGGTGTCCTGATGGGGTTTACACACGTTCCTGGTTCAATACAGCTGATGCACAGAAAGGGAAATCAACAGCCAAAAAAATTTGGCACAATGACTCAATTAATTGGATCAGGTGTGTAGATGCAAGAACATGTGGAAAACCTACAGGACACCGGCACTCGAGGACCGGATTTGGACACCCCTGATCTATGGTGAACGCAATCTACCGGTAACTCCCAAAGATTGTTTTGGTTGAATTTACAGTGTTTGTGTAAAAAAGATGGAATATAACATATTTATTTATTATTATCCTAATAAAATCTTGTCATTTTATTTAGAGAGGCAGGGCTGGTGTGAAAGGTTGATTACTGTAACCATAGCAACCCACTCTTCTCTGCTTTTTTTGTTGAATGCTGGTGTCCATCCCTCCTAAAAACGACCCCAACTACTGGATCGTATTCTGTACATGTCTTTGAGACATGGAAAATTTGGGTTGCGTTTTAAAGCAGAAAAATTGTGGATTCTAATTAAATCTCACATTTTCTGAAAGACATTAAAGAAGAACAGATTTGTCTTGAATTCTGAGTAAATCTTCTGCAAGGCTCTTGTCTGGAATCAAACACGTTAAAATAATGTAGAAAACTTTTAAAAGTACACAGACTAACAAAGTGCTCATTTTGACACATGGGGGCATAAGAAATTGTTTTTGATGAAGTAATTAAATAATTTACATTTTTTACAGAATAGTTTTTAACATTTTTAGTTGTTGGTGTGCCTCAAGAATTTTTTTGATGGAAAAATGTACCTTGACATAAAAAAGGTTGAAAAACACTGCTACCAGTCGAACCAGTTCTCAAATTCCTCAGATTGAAAATGATTTCTGGATGGAAGTCGGATGCATGGTGGCACAGTGGCCTCACCAGGAAGACGGTTGGGTTTGAGTCCCAGAGTCGGGGCGAGACTTGAAACACTGGCCTTTCTGTGTGGAGTTTGCATGTTCTCCCTGTGTATGTGTGGGTTTTCTCCGGATACTCCGGTTTTCCAGGATTACAGGAAGATACAGCATAACGTTAAAGTAGAGGTGGCAAAGGCAAAACAAGCAGCCTTCGACGACCTGTACTCTAGGCTGAACAGCAAGGAGGGAGAGATGGACCTATACAGGTTGGCAAGACAGAGAGACAAAGATGGGAAGGATGTGCAGCAAGTTAGAGTGATTAAAGACAGGAATGAATGTCTTTTGACCCATTTAGGGATAAGTGGTTCAGTGGACGAAACGAAGTTGAAACGTCTCGATTATCAAATACACTGTCCAGAAGACAAGTTTGAAGCCTTTTCTACACTTCCCTTGATGTACAATTTAATTTTCTTGTTTGGGAATATTTAGAATAAGGATTACACTGACTCCTTCAAACTGTTTTTTTTTTTTTTTTTATATGCTTAATTAATCCCTCATCGGAAAATTTATGTGCTGCATTTCACCGCAGCAGGCTGCCACCTATGACGGCACCAATGGTGAGAGAAATGAGGGGTTAGGTGTCTTCTCCAAGAACCCTAGACGTCCTTGGACCTTGGAGAAGACACCTAACCCCTTGTTTCTCCCACCATTGGTGCCATCATAGGTGGCAACCTGCTTTTGCAGATACTTGTGTGTTTTATTTAACAGAGAAAGATTGTTGACCACCATCATCATTGTTGACCATTTTGGTTCCAGATTGATCTTGATTAAACAATTGTCTTTACCAGGCACCATGCTGTTCTACCAGCCTGGCTTGTTGAGCGGGGGCGACGTAGAGCATAACTGTAACCTTCGGAAATCAATTGGATACTATTTGGAGGCTCTGCTCATGTTGGCGCCATTCATGAAAACTTCTTTAAGGATAACTCTAAGGGGAGTTACTAATGATCCAAATGACCCAACAGTAAGTACACAAAAAGATTGGCAACCTGAACAATGGTCCATTCAAACACTTTGACACTTTTTTCCTTTTGATGTCAGAATCAGACTTTTCCAAACAATTGTGTAAGACCTAGGTCACGCTTAGACGGGAATTATTGCGGAATATTCCGAAAGTACTCGGAATATGCTGTAACGACCATGAATGAAGTGGGGTTAATACGATATCTTCCGGCGTCCAATTCTGCTTTCGGACGTTACTACTATGGAACTTTCTGTTCCGTCGTCTTCCGGTTATCCGGGGCCGGGTTGCGGGGGCAACAGCCTCAGACAGGAAACCCAGGCTTCTCTTACCCCAGCTGCATCCTCCAGCTCACCCGGAAGGATCCCAAGTCTTTCCCCAACCAGCTGTGAGACATAGTCTCTCCAGCAGGTCCGGGGTCTGCCTCTTGGTCTCCTCCCGATGGGACGTGCCCAAAACACCTCACCAGCGAGGCACTAGGGAGGCATCCTGACCATATGCCCGAACCACCCCATCAGGCTCCTCTCGACCTGACACCGAGCTCCTCCCAGATGGCAGAGCTCATTACCCGATCTCTGAGTGAGAGCCCAGCCACCTTGCAAAGGAAGCTCATTTCGGCCGCTTGTATCCGCAATCTCATTCTTTCGGTCACCACCCACAGCTGGTGACCATAGGTGAGGGTGGGAACGTAGATCGACTTGTAAATCGAGAGCTTTGCTTTTTGGCTCAGCTCTTTCTTTACCTCGACGGACTGACGCAGCGTCCTAGTTATTATGTCCTTATGCTGCTATATCCTCTTTGGTCACACCAACTATCTTCATGTCTTCCTTCACTGTATCCATGAACCTCCTCTTTGGTCTTCCTCTAGGCCTCTTTCCTGGTGGTTCCAAATCCAGCATCCTTCTTCCGATGTACTCTCTCTCTTTTCTCTGTACATGTCCAAACCATCTCATTCTGGCCTCTCTGACTTTATCCCCAAAACCTCTAACATGTGCTGTTCCCCTGATGTACTCATTTCTGATCCTGGTTACTCCCAGAGAGATCCTCAGCATCTTCATCTCTGCTACCTCCATCTCTGCTTCCTGTCTTTTCCTCAGTGCCACTGTTTCTAGACCAAACAGCATGGCCGCTCTCACCACGGTTTTGTACACTTTCCCTTTCATTTTAGCTGAAACTCTTCTATCACACATCACACCTGATACTTTTCTACTTTCTGATACGTTTCTTTTCCTACTCTGCCAAATCTTGACGTTGATTTCTTGTTTCAAAATGTAAACCTGGACCAAGTTACAAGGCAATATTATGATTGATGACATAGTAAGAACACTTTGGATTAAGGTATCATTACTTTGAATTACGCAAACAGGACACAATGTCTCCCTTTTGTCCAAAGATGTTCCAATATTTCCGATTCCAATTTTTTTTTTGAGTAAAGAAATTATATGTTAAGCAGTTATTATTAGTTTACTATTAAAATTTAGCAAATTTTAAAACCTCAATGTTGCAATGAAAGCTCTTTTCTCATTTGTGGAAATTTTGCTCAGACCCAATGTCAACAAAGGTCTGAGAATGAAGCTCTGGTGTTGCCATGGAAATTGTGCTCAGTTTGTCTCCTCTGTTGGCTATTGTACTGCTTTTTTTTTTTTAAAAAAAAAGAAATGTTTTTCAATGGATTAAAGAAGCTGTGCCAGGTTTTAATCCCATAGTGTCTTCCAGGTAGATTTTCTGAAGCTCACCGCTC
Organism: Neostethus bicornis; assembly: GCA_902685375.1. Taxonomy (NCBI): domain Eukaryota; kingdom Metazoa; phylum Chordata; class Actinopteri; order Atheriniformes; family Phallostethidae; genus Neostethus; species Neostethus bicornis. The sequence goes on along the minus strand of CACRXE010000003.1, from coordinate 15,129,050 downwards.
TGCCATTAATGAAGAGGTTTGGGATTGATGGAGAAGACTTTGACATCAAGGTGAGAGAAGTCACAGTACTAAACATATACCGTATTTTCACGATCATAAGGTGCATAGAAAAGTCTCAGATTTTCTTCAAAATGAGCGGCGTGCCCTATCGTGCGGTGCGCCCTATGTGTGTTGTGAAAAAACAAATGAAGCAGAAGAACGCTACGCTTACTGTGATTCTGGAAGGTCTGACAAAGGAACTCCAACCATTGGACATCGGCGTGAACCGGCCATTCATAGTAAGGCTGCAAGCGATGGATGACCATAGCAGTACACAGCTTCACAAAGGGTGGAAGGCAGCACCGGGCGAGTTACGCCACAGTTTGCCAGTGGATTGTAGATGCTTGGGCTAACGTGTCTGCTGGCACTGTTGTTCGAGCTTTCGCAAAAGCAGGCATCATTTCCGAGGAGCTGCACGGTACAGAAAGTGACTCTGACAGCGAGGAACGTGAACCTGCTAGGTTGGATTTAGCGCAGCTGTTAGATTCTGAAACAGAGGATGAGGACTTTGATGGATTTGATAAATTACTTTATGACGACTGTAACTAATATTTAAATGAAGCCAACCAAACTCAGTTTTACTCCCGATCTATTTTAAAATACACACACTTGTCTGCTTGTGTGTGTGTTGTTGTAAGGCGGACGTACGTAGTAGAGGATATGTATATAAAACCCGCGCCCTATCATCAGGTGCGCCCTATGTTTGTGTTAAATATAAAGCACGTGAAACTGGGACTGCACCTTTTAATACGGTGCGCATTTTGGTCGTGAAAATACGGTAATTGTCATGTAAGAAATAAATCTACACTTTGGGTTGGCGCTTATCGGTACGTGTAAAGCCCCTGAATGTGTCTCCTTTCCAAAACTTTCTCAGGTGATAAAGCGAGGGATGGCACCTGGTGGTGGAGGGGAAGTGTTTTTCACATGTCCTGTTCGTAGGGTCATCCAGCCGGTCCTTCTAATTGAACAAGCCAAAATCAAAAGGATCAGAGGAGTAGCGTATCCTTTTTGTCATTCATTTCCAGATATTTTTCTTTTTTTTTTTTTTCTTCTTTTTTTTTTGATTAACAGATTATTCGTCTTATTTGTGTGATTTTGGTCCTAAATGACTTGAAACAACTCTGGCGATGAAATGTAATTATGCGAAAATTTATCAGATCAGAGTGATTCAGGAGGCATGAAACATCATTTTCACACATAACCTGAAGAGTCCAAACCTGAAACCCAAAGAGAATGTTGGCGATTTGCTGAAAAAGGTTTTATGCAACAGTTGAAGTAGCTTTTTTTTTATTTGTTTATGTATGAAGAAAGTCCGTTTTTCTTCTAAAAATAGCCAATCAAATCTATTATTCGACTAACCTGCGACTGAGAAGATCCTTATCAACCACAACTCAGATACTCTGCACGAGTTTCACCTCAGATGGGCAACAGGTTAGTGGAGTCCAGCCGGAGTATCCTCAACAAGTTTCTCCCTGACATTTACATCTACACAGACCACACGAAAGGAGCCAACTCTGGCAAGTAAGTACCTCTTGGTTTCTAAGCTGCGTAGACTGATGTGTGTATTTAATCTGTTAACCTGCACTTCGGGCAAGCTGCCAACACTCTTTGTTTTAATGCAGGTCTCCAGGTTTTGGTCTGACGCTAGTTGCTGAGGAACTAAATGGCTGCATCCTAAGTGCAGAGATGTCCTCCACACCACAGGGTCAGGGAGAACCCGTTCTGCCAGAAGACGTTGGCAAAAATTGTGCCAAGCGGCTTTTGGAAGAAATTTACCGTGTAAGTACTAACACAATGAAAACATTCTGTACACACATAAAGTTTGGTATGAAAGTTGTGGTTTAGTTTTTTTGGGGGGGTATTTCTGAAAGACAATGTAATCTCTATTTTCATAGGTTTTGGAGCTGGGCTGACATTTTGATACTTAAAAATAAATGTTATTATGCTCAGCGAAAGCAATTTTTAAATTACCGTATTTTCACGACCAAAATGCACACTGTATTAAAAGGCGCAGTCCCAGTTTTGTGTGTTCTCTATTTAACACACACATAAGGCGCATTTGATGATAGGGCGCGGGTTTTATATACATATCCTCTACTACGTACGTCCACCTTACAACACACACACAAGCAGACAAGTGTGTGTATTTAAAAATAGATCGGGAGTAAAACTGAGTTCAGTTGACTTTATTTAGATATTAGTTACAGTCGTCATAAAGTCGTTTATCAAATCCATCAAAGTCCTCATCCTCTGTTTCAGAATCTAACAGCTGCACTAAATCCAACATAGCAGGTTCACTTTCCTCGCTGTCAGAGTCACTTTCTCTGTATTGTGCGGCTCCTCGGAAATGATGCCTGCTTTTTCGAAAGCTCGGACAACAGTGCCAGCAGACACGTTAGCCCAAACATCTACAATCCACTGGTAAACTGTGGCGTAACTCGCCCAGCGCTGCCTTCCACCCTTTGTGAAGCTGTGGTCTCTTTCGGTCATCCATCGCTGCTCGCAGCCTTACTTTGAACGGCTGGTTCATGCTGATGTCCACCAGTTGGAGTTCCTTTGTCAGACCTCTCGGAATCACAGCAAGCGTAGAGTTCATGTGTTTCACTTGTTTTTTTACGTCAACAGTGAGATGAGCACGCATAGAGTAAAAAATCAGAAGCGATGGGGATGCGTGGCAATAAACATCCGGTCTCCTCAACACACTACACATATAGGGCACGCCGCTCATTTTGAAGAAAATGTAAGACTTTTACATATACCTTATGGTTGTAAAAATCAAGCAGTTTTTAAAAAAAATTTTTTTTAAACCTTTGAATAAACATAGACTGTTTTATTGAATGTCTAAACCTGTATGATGGATGACTACCGTATTTATTCGACGATAATGCACACACGCATATAACGCGCACCCCTAATTTTCAATCAAAAATGAGTATAAAATTTTGTTTAACTTTTTCTCAGCTCAGAGCAAGCGTTGTGAGTGACAAACGTTGCTGAAGACGTGCGGCCATGATAGAAACAGTGAATTCTCGGCTAGCTACTCAAATTTCCGCACGATGCGGTTGCATTTAATGTTTGGCGAATGTGGTCAGCGATGTCTTCGATTAATGGGTCACTGCGCAAATAATACACTAATCAGAATCAGAATATACTTGAATGATCCCACACATGGAAAATTTGTGTCACAGCAACACTTCCTATCTGCTAAGTGAGTCGTTGTAGAGCCCGATCATGTACGGAAAGAAAGACCTCCGGTAACGAGATGTTCTCAACAGTGCCAGTAGATACGTTAGCCCAAGCATCTACAATCCACTGGCAAACTGTAACTCGCCCAGCGCTACTTTCCACCGTTCGTGAAGCTGTGGTCTCGTTTAGTCATCTAACGCTCCCACGCCGCTTGCAGCCTCACGCCGCTTGCAGCCTCACGCCGCTTGTAGCCTTACATTGAACGTCCTGTTCGCGCTGATGTCCAGCGGTTGGAGTTACTTTGTCAGACCTCTCGGAATCACAACAAACGTAGCGTTCATCTGCTTCACTTATTTTTTTTACGTCGTCGGTGAGATGAGCACCTATAGAGTCATAAATCAGAAGCGATGGTGATGCGTGGAAAAAACCATCAAGTCTCCAAAACACAACACACACATAGGGCGCCCTGCACGATGGCACGCACCGCTCATGTTGAAGAAAATCTAAGATGTTTATATGCTCCTTATGGTCATGAAAATACGGTAATCTCTTCACCTCTCAGCCAAGTCATCTACATTATGCTAATGTTAAGCTATAACTACATGCAGAATTTCTGTCCTAATGAGACTGTTTTTTTCTTTCTTTCTTTTTGGTGGAGTTCGTTTTTATATTGTCAGTTATGTGTAAAAGCCCTGACAGTACTGCAGCAAGGTCTTAGGGTGCACTCTCTTTTTTTTTTTTTTTTTTTGCTCACAGCCTTACGTTGCATTTGTGACGGTCGAGTTTAGACAGTGACAAAACAGTTGAGCAGCTTTAGAGACTGCAGCAGAAATATTTTCAGTGTTGTCTTTAGTTCTGACTGAAAGTTTAATCCTCCATGGTACGACTCGGGAGATAATGCGTTGTTTGGAATGTTTGGGATAGGTAATTATGTGGACAGTCTGGGGTCTACGTGATGTCGTATTGACATGATGACTGATCACTTTCTCGTTTGTTTGGAATCTGAAATACTCTCAGGCTGCTAAAGTTGCCTTCTTTTTAAACAAGGCTTTGCGCAACCCGACATTTTTCACTGTCCTCCGTGCTGTCAAGTAATGAGATCACATTCAAAAACTCCAAAAGTAGGCTGAAACATACGAACTATGGTAATATAAATGAAGAACGAAACCAATCTCATTTTCGGCTTTAAATGACAACTAAGTGTCTTTTTTCCATTGTTTTTATTTACAAGTTTTATACATTTTATAGTTAAAAGACAAATACTTTATGCTCAAAACTCTGGTTTTCTTTTATTTTTTTACTTCAAAAGAATCTGAATTGTGTTTGAAAACACAACGTCCATAACACAAGGACCAGCTGCTGCTGTTTACTCACATTCTCTGGTAATGACGCCTGTCCACGGAGACACTGGGCTGAACCACAAAGTGGAAAACTCAGGGCTACTTGATTCTTTCAGAATTTTTCTCTACGTATTTGGAAATGATTGTGTGGGGATTTTTAAGGTGTTCATAAAGAATCATGTTACGTAATAAAGTATTTAAAGATTTGTGATGACAATCCTGGCTTCTCTTAAATGACACATCTTTTAAATAGTCATTTTAGATCTTCTTAAAATCTAATTATTTTTAAAAGAAAACTTTTTTTTGTGTGTGTGTATGTTTTATTTAGTTGGAGTGTGAGCACTCCCAGGGGGAATCGACCCAGGTTCTTCCGGTCGAAAGACGGCAACTCTGCAACTAGGCCAACACCCCCTGCGACCAAGAGAACCCTTTTTTTAATAAAGATTTGATTTAAATAAATAGAATAAGGCAAATTCATCAAGGGAATCAGATGATGGTTCCGTTCCGTCATCTTCCGATTGTTCCAGGGTCGGGTCGCGGGGGCAACAGCCTCAAACGGGCAGCCCAGGCCTCTCTCTCCCCGGCTGCATCCTCCAGCTCACCCGGAAGGATCCCAAGTCGTTCCCCAGCCAGCTGTGAGACATAGTCTCTGCAGCAGGCCCAGGGTCTGCCCCTTGGTCTCCTCCCGGTGTGACGTGCCCAAAACACTTCGCCCGCGAGGCGCTCGGGGGGCATCCTGACCAGATGCCCGAACCACCCCATCTGGCTCCTCTTGACCTGGAGGAGGAGCGGCTCGACACCGAGCTCCTCCCGGATGGCAGAGCTCCTCACCCGATCTCTGAGTGAGAGCCCAGCCACCCTGCGGAGGAAGCTCATTTCGGCCGCTTGTACCCGCGATCTCATTATTTCGGTCACCACCCACAGCTGGTGACCATAGGTGAGGGTAGGAACGTAGATCGAGTTGTAAATCGAGAGCTTTGCTTTTTGGCTCAGCTCTCTCTTTACCACGACGGACCGATGCAGCGTCTTTAAATTGTTCTTTAAAGATCTCATCTCATGTAAAAAAAAAAAATCTGTGTATTAAATGCACAAAAATAATACAATAGGGGTTTAGGAATGTCCAAAAGATGTGAAATTATCCTGCTTTCTAAAGCTTTATCACAGACCAGGAAGTACAAATGGCTCATTTGACTTTTCATTCATTTGCTGTACTGCTTGTTTCTGTTAGGGTCGCGGCCTATCCCGGCTTATTACAGGCAAGAGATGAGGTACACCTCGAATAGGTTTCCCACCTGTTGAGGAATCCCACATGGAGACAGACAACCATTCACACTCACTCCTAGAGGTGATTTCCAAGTGGCCGACCAACTTAACCACCTTTTTGGATGGTGGGAGGAAACCAGAGGGCTCGGTGGAAACCTACACATACACATGCAAACTCTATACAGGAAGGCCAGTAATTCAAGCCTCACTCCACTCGGGGCTCACACCCCAGACCTTCTTACTCGGAGGACGGAGTGCTAACTGGTGGTACAGTGGTTGGCACTGCGGCCTCCCAGAAAGAAAGGTCGGGGGTCCAAATCCCTGGTAGGTTTGGTGTGGAAACACTGTCCTTGGAGTTTGCAAGTTCTGCTCATGTATGTGTAGGTTTTCATCGAGCGCTCCGGTTTCCTCCCACCTTATAAAGACATTAATATTAGAAGGTACAACACTCTGAAAAATTGGGCCCCTTTAAAATGAAGCAGTTTGAGACATTTTATCACAACCAACATCTTGAGTCAGTTTAACAGAGTTCAGAACAGCTTGGTAAATTAGGAATTCCTGAGTGGGGATGTTTTTGCTCTTGCAAACAATTTTGCTCCAATCTTATTTTTAATACCTCTACCGCTTCACTTTGGGGTTTTTTTTGTCCCAAATGCTGAGATTGAACAAACAGTCTGGATTGATAGTGGGTAGACATAGTTAATCTCACATGTCGTACAGGTAAAATAAGCAAGTTCAACAAATTGTGTACAATAAGATTCTGTGTCTTCAGTGTGCCTTCGCATGGCTCTGCCTCTCAGCCCTTTCTCATCGGAGCCATGTGAGTCCAGTTAGCTGGTCAGGGTAGAGCTCATTAACTCTGAAAGAGGAATATTGTTGCTGCATCTTCTTTACTTGGAGCAACACAGTGCAGAGCCAACGTTTCTCTTCGCCGTATGAAGGATGGCGCGATCAAATGCATCTATCTGTGCTTTTATTGAGGAAAAATTGATTTTTTTAAAGTCTATTTGAATATCTTCTCATTGAGAAAAACTAGCTACAACACCCGACCGCAGCGGAAATAATGTCAAGGTTTTGGATTTTAAATAGTTGACTTTTCTTTCCAAATTTGAGAAAAGAGAAGAAATATTTTTGGATCTATAAAGGGGTGTCCCGTGCGTGGGACTGTTTGTTTTATGGTTAATCAGTACGGCCTTCTAGTTGTAACCCAAAGCCACAGCATGGACATCTTCTTTTTGGAAGCGTTGTCAACGTTCTGTCTACTGTTGTGAGTAGTGCGTTGTTTTATTACTTAAAATAGAATGTGGTGTTAGGATAGATTGGAAATTATTTCTTAACATCTGTATTTTTTGAACCATGTGGATTTTACATGACAGAACTGTTTATTTTGAGCCAATGACAAAATTACAGTTTTGGAAATAAGTTTTTGTTACTATTTATTTGCATTAATAAAAAAGATTTTTTAGGTAGTTTAGTATTTTGCATTTTTTTTAAACTATCCTGACTACATTCGCTGGTTTTTATTGTCAAAAAAATCTCAGAATTTCTGGGGCATTCCGCTATTTTTTTTCCAATCTCATAAAGAGCGTCTTTGACAGGAAGAATTCAAGGGACTTTTCCAAAACTACATGTGGTCCTAAACTAGCCATGGGTCTGTTGGGACATCCAAAACGTCTTCTTGACTAGGTGCGACATTGTAGTTTGAGGATGGTTTAAGTAGAAGGTGATTCTCTTAGTTTGTAACGCAATAGGAAATAGAAAACTTTTTTAAAATCTCCAACCAAAAAAGTAAGTTTCTGTTATTACTTTATGCCAATATCTAATACCCGATTTACGATACATTATCGGTATGAAAAGTTCTCCCTCTGCGTCATGCAAGTTGGATCTTGAGGTGTCAAGGTTCAAGTTCCGTGCAGTTAACAAAAATACCACCTCATCGACAATATAAACAGTGTTGCTTTAGCTTCCACATGGATTGGCTGATGCAATTATGTAATTGAATCATATTTTCTGCTGACAAGCTCTCGCATGCCACAGGAGTGCACGGCCGTTTCACCCTCTTTATTCATGTCACAAACAAATCTTTAGTTGTGGCTTTACACAAGGTTGGCAATAGAGGTTTCACTAAATCTGTTGTGTTTGAATTACAGTAGTCCTTAAAATACTCCCGGGTGTGTCGAATCCTACTTTTTCACCACATGGTTGCAAAAAAAATGAATCCCAATGGCTTATGTTTACCTACAGATGTGAAACTGATGCTAACCTTTTAGGACGGATGAAGAGAGCATCTGGTAATAAAGCCAAAAAACATCAAATACAAGCCGTGGTTTCAAATGTTAGGTTTTCTAAAGCTTTGACCGCACCTTTTTATTTAATTTGGAACATGACCACGCACTATCGGTGTTTGCCTTGAGATGGTCAAGCACACAGTTTAAGGGGTTCGTGCCTTTACAAACACGTGACGCACTCCGCTGTTGTTGTTATTGCTAAAAACTTTGTTTCATCTTTCTTTTAAATATAGGGCGGCTGTGTGGATTCCACCAATCAGAGCTTGGCTCTGCTCTTGATGACCCTTGGCCAACAGGATGTGTCCAAGGTTCTGTTCGGACAGCTGTCCCCATACACGTAAGCCTCTGCCGTTCATCACTTGCAAGCTGTCCTCAAACTTTACTATAATTAAGAGTTATGAAAGTTTATGTATTTTTGCTTTTTTTTTTTCTTCTTTTTTTATTTTCAGATCTCAATAAATCAATTTTTTAGACCTTGTTCGTCCTTTAAAACAAGGTTTAAATTTAATACTTGTATTTTGAACTTGCATATTCTTTTCTTCATTAGATAGAACATCTATTTTGTATGCTTTGTAAATGTCATGTTGACCCTGGACCAGATGGATCCGGATAAAAAAACATCTAGGTTATATATATATTTATCACATTTAAAAAGAAATGGAGGTAAACCTTTATCTAGACTCTCTTTTGATCTAGGCCAGTGTTTTTCAACCTCTTTTCATGAGTCACACGACCAAGCAAACATTTTAAAAACTATTCTCTATAGCCGCCCTTATGAGCAATATACGTATATACTGTATATTCAGAAAAGAAGCCTTTCAGAGGATTTACCCAGAATGCAAGAGAAACATTTTTCTCTTTAATGTCTGAAAAAACGCATTGAAGGTAGGATCCACTAGGTGGAATAGTTTTTGGGAAGATCGACAGCAACATGCAACAAAAAAGCAGAGAAGAAGAGTGGGTTGCTATGGTTACAGGACGGCCCTTATTCTTCTCCGTTTGGCATTTCCCTTCAGGGGTCACCACAGCAAGTCAGCCTCTTCCATCTAACCCTATCTGCTGCATCCTCTTCGGTAACACCAACTATCTTCATGTCTTCCTTCACTGTATCCATGAACCTCCTCTTTGGTCTTCCTCTAGGCCTCTTTCCTGGTGGTTCCAAACCCAGCATCCTTCTTCCGATGTACTCGGTCTCTCTTCTCTGTACATGTCCAAACCATCTCAGTCTGGCCTCTCTGACTTCATCTCCAAAACCTCTAACATGTGCTGTTCCTCTGATATACTCATTTCTAATCCTGTCCATCCTGGTCACTCCCAGAGAGATCCTCAGCATCTTCATCTCTGCTACCTCCATCTCTGTTTCCTGTCTTTTTCTCAGTGCCATTGTCTTTAGACCAAACAGCATGGCCGGTCTCACCACGGTTTTGTACACTTTTCCTTTCATTTTAGCTGAAACTCTTCTGTCACACATCACACCTGATACTTTTCCCGACCCGTTCCAGCCTGCCAGCACACGCTTCACCTCTTTTCCACACTCTTCATTGCTCTGGACAGTTGATCCTAAGTACTTCAAATCTTCCACCTTCTTTATCTCTTCTCCCTGTAACCTCACTTTTCCATTTGGATCCCTCTCATTCACACACATGTACTCTGTTTTACTCTGACTAATTTTTACAGGTTACAGGACAGCCCTGCTTGTTTCTAATTAAAATGACAAGATTTCATACTAATAAACATAAATAAATACACTTTAATCCATTTTTTCTTTATTCAAATACAATGCGATCAATTTAGACAATTTTTGGGAGCTACCGGTTGATCCCGGTAGGTTTCATTTCTCACGGCACACCTGACGATCTCTGTGCCGTGGAACACTGGTTGAAAAATGCTGATCTAAACCAAACTTCTAAGTTGTTGCTTTCTTAAAAGACAATACTTTTATCACATTGAAAAAGAGGCGGAGGTAAATGTTTTTTCCAAACCTTCTTTTTTTTCTAGGTCAAATGAGGAGTGAACTATGAACTGTCCATTTTCAGTTATCATGGTACCGGTGCTGTGTCCCTCTCAAGTACAGTACTATGATAACTGAAGATTGGGAGTGCCATCCCAAAACACTCTTCCTTGTTTTCAGGTAACGTCAAAGATTCATCATTATTTGTTTTAGCATTTCATTAGCACGAAAAGACCGATACGCTCAGTGATCTCGTATCACTGAGTACAAGATCACACGCTGCGGATCGGTGCAACGTCGGCAATAACTAGGACGCTGCATCGATCCGTCGTGGTAAAGAAAGAGCTAAGCCAAAAAGCAAAGCTCTCGATTTACAAATCGATCTACTTTTCTACCCTCACCTAGCTGGTGACCGAGAGAATGAGATTGCTGATACAAGCGGCCAAAATTAACTTCCTCTGCAGGGCAGCCGGGCTCTCACTCAGAAATTGAGTGAGGAGTTCTTCCATTCGGAAAGAGCTCGATGTTGAGCCGATCCTCCTCTTGGTCGAGAGAAGCCAAATGGGGTGGTTCAGGCATTTGGTCAGGATGCCCCCGATCGCCTCGCTGGTGAGGTGTTTCGGGCATGTCCCACTGGGAGGAGACAAAGAGGCAGATGCCGGACCCACTGGAGAGACTATGTCTCAAAGCTGGTCGGGGAACGACTTGGAATCCCTCCGGGTGAGCTAGAGGATGCAGCTGGGGTGAGAGAAGCTTGGGCTTCCCATTTGAGGCTGTTGACCCCGGTCCCGGCTCTGGATAAGCGGAAGACGACGGAACGGAATGGACTGATGTGTTGCCATTTTGAACGGACTCCAATCTTACACCACTCTAGAAATCCTAGTCTTTTTTTTTTTTAAATGACTCTTCTTTTAGATCATGTTTAAAATGAAAGACCTTAACATTTTCATTGCTCTCTCTACAGGATTGAGTTTCTAAGACACCTCAGAGATTTCTTCGAAATTATGTTCAAGATCGAGATCCAGAAGCCTCTGGAAGGTGAGAGGAAAGGTGGAGACAAAATTCTGATGACTTGCATTGGAATTGGATATAGCAACATTAGTAAAACCCTCAAATAATTAGGTTTTTTTTTATATGTATATATAAAAAAAAAAAGAAAAAAAAGCAAAGAACACAGATGTCATTTTCTTGCTCACAAAACTTTTATAAACTGTTATTTTATTAAATGTTAGACATAAAAGTCACAAAGCAGCTCCTTGTACATGAACGTCTCTAAATATTTGAATGCTATTGGATGAATTAGTCATTTTAAAGTTTAACCAATATCTGATTATTTGTACATTCCAAAGGTTTTTCTTTGGGTTGCTCCTTCCCATATTGGGATGAAATCGAGCCTAAACAAAAGTATCAAATCCCAGCCATGGATGGGAGGGGAGTTACTCATCTTTAGCACACAGCTGCTTCAGGGCGTTACCGTAGTGACCCGACACCTCCGACTGTTTAAAAGAGTGCAAGAGCAGAAAAGGAAAATGAATTGAAGTCGACATTAAGAATAATCATTTTAGTTTATAGACTTATACACTGACCTCTAACTGGGAGTAAAGGGAACACCCAAATAGTTTCTTGTACTCAGTTTTGATGTCCATCAGATCAATCTCGGAGCGACTGACAAGGATCCTGGTGAGGATGGATTCTGTGGTACCTGCACCCTAAACATAAAAAATACAATAAAAGTGTGTTAACGTAATTCTATTTAAAAACAAACGTTTACGATTCATGGTGGCATGGTGGCTTAACAGCAAAAAAGTCATGGGTTCAAGTCCAAGGGTTGGGACGAGGTTTGGAATAATGTCTTTCTGTGTGGATTTTGCATGGATTTTGTCCGGGTATTCTGGTTTCCTCCAAACACGTACATGCTAGGTTGATCGGCCGTTACGTGATTGCCCCTAGGGACATTACTGGTGAGCAATAAACCAGACTTGCAACAAAAGCATGTCTGACATTCTTTTCCTTCCCGTCAGTGAATGTAAAACCCAACGTGGTTTTTTTGCACAATGCAACTAAACTATGTGGATTTGTGGTTTAAAGCGCGAGACTTGCTGATTCGGTACAATGTACGTCTCTCTAAAGCAGGGGTGGGCAAACTTTTTGGTTCGCGGGCCACATTGAGTTCTAACATTTGACAAAAAGGCCAGAACAGGACCAGATGGATGGCATGCTTTGGTAACCGCTAGATTAGACCGATAGGATGGTGCGCTAGATTTAAACAAGCGTGTTAAATGTTACATCAAGAGCGTTAAATTTCAAATCTTATCACGCTAGGTCTGAAATCTAGTGCGGTAGCGCCTAAAAACGTGCATTAAGCGGCGCTAGGTTTAAAATCTAAGCGCTTGATGGAACATTTTGCTTGTTTTATCATCCAACACGCTTGTTTACGTGTGTGTATTGGGCCCGATGGCTTTCCATATCTGTGCACACTGTTTATTTTGACAGCGTGCACATCAAGGAGACACACACACACATTTTAATGGGAACAGTGTTGTTGTTTTCTCAACAAAGCCAATATGTCTAAAGTGCACCATCTAATGACGGAACATAAGAAATGCAGGGGAAATTAACAAGGTTTATTAATTTAATTTTTTCAAGTTTGGCAGACCGGATTATAACGTTTAACGGGCCGCAGTTTGCCCGTGCCTGCTCCAAGGCAATTTGATAACAGCTGACCAAATTGGTACAGTACATGTTTTGAAAAAAACAAGGGCATAAATCTGTACAAAGTAAATCACTTAGTACAAGATTATTATGTAGATGAGATTTATGTGTTTAGGTTTTTGGTTTGGGAGAATCCTACATGTTGATATTGATAGAATTTTTGTTTGTTGCTTTGTAATGTCATTTTAGCTGCTGCTTCCTTTATCTGATCAATTTGTCTGGCAGAATCCTCCCCGAAACACTTCACAATAAAGTCGGCTTTGATTCGTAAACAAATGTCTTTAAAGACTTTGGTTTCTATGAATAATTAAATGTTTTCATCCACAGTTGGAGCTATTTTCCCTATGTGTTTTATTTTGACCTCCAGAGGGTGTTTTTTTTTTTTTTATATTTGATTTTCTATATGCTAAGCCAGGTGTTCTAAATTTTGAAAACCAGTTTTTGCGAGGCTAACCTCTTGGTTGTTTATATGATCTTGTTTCAGAACATTTGCATGTACTTGTTATGTAAAAAAAAAAAGAGCAAATAAATGAACTGTAAAAAAAAAACCCTCCGAGTCGAGTAAGTCCTTGTAAGAATAAATATTGACAATCTTTAGGGCGTGGTGGTATTTGGACGCTACACTCACTGCTTGTCCAGCAGCAAAGATCACTTTTCCTTCACAGGTAATAAATAGCAAATATCGATGTTTGATTAAGTAATACGTAATTGAAGTAATTAAAAAATATGTTTAGACAAAGTAGACTTGCACTTCTTTTACATCCAACTAGAGAAAAGATCGGGCCTAAAAAATCCAGCCCGACCCAGCCCTGACCGTGGGAAATTAAAACCTGACCTGGCCCAAGCCCGACCAATTAACTTGATTTGCAGGCCTGAACCCGAAGCAAACCCGAAATGTTGTGTTTTATTTGTAAGGAGGAGGGTTATTTATAAGTAGGAACATTTTCAGGAGCACACTTTTTATATGACAGATGGGGTGGTTCGGGCATCTGGTCAGGATGCCCCCTAAGCGCCTTGCTGGTGAGGTGTTTTGTGCACGTCCCTCCGGGAGGAGACCAAGAGGCAGACCCCGGACCCGCTGGAGAGACTATGTTTCACAGCAGGCTGGGGAAAGACTCGGGATCCTTCCGGGTGAGCTGGAGGATGCACCTGGGGGGAGAGAAACCTGGGTTTCCCGTCTGAGGCTGTTGCCCCCTTGACCCGACCCCGGATGAGCGGAAGACGATGGAACGGAATGATCGGAACGCTTTTTTTGTTTTTTAATCACTATAGTTTTATCCAAACTATTAATTTTATATCAAGTATTTCTTAATTTAGTATCCACACATTGTTTTAGTTTACATTTTATAAACATATTTTGTTGAAAAATAGTCAGCGAGAGAGAAGCTCGAGCCCGACTGGAAGTAATGATTAATATTTTAGACTTGTTCTCGGTCTTAAGATCTTACCTCTACGTCCAACCGATTCTCCAGAAAACATTCTTACCTTCATACTTTTATGAAGCCTCTCGGCAAAATATGCTGGAGCATTCTTCACACACTTCACTGAACAGAAACGAAACGTGTCGGCATGTAGTTTCATTTCACACTTGTTTCATTAAGTAAAGCATCAAAAACAACAACCCACCAACAGCCACAAGTAGCTTCTCCAGGTTCCCAGACATTTCACTCTCGATGCTCTCCTGCAAGGTTTTCTTGCTGATGTTCTTATACTCCACCAGTGCTGCAAAAAAAAAAGGGGAGAAATAATCATCAATTTGATTACATTATCAAATTGACGGTGATTGCAATTGAAATTGAGACAGTGGATCAACGCTAGAGCGCTTGCCCGCGGGTTCGATTCCCATTGAGACCACAGTCTAGGGTCTTTGGAGAAGACATCTAACCCCCGCTTCTCCCACCATTGGCGCCGTCGAAGGGCAGCCTGCTGCAGTGTAAGGAGTGCAGCACACAAATTTCCCCGGTGAGGGATGACTAGAGTAATTCATTATTATTATTAAAATTTAGAATCAAATTGGATTTAAATTTGAACAAAATATGCAAATTTATTAAGAAAAATACAACCATCAGTAGAACCTTAGATAAGATTAATTACAACTTTACAAATAAAAATGGATCCGAAAAAAAGATTTTGTTATAATTACCAAAAAAAATATTCAAAGAAATTAAAAAAAAGAAAAAAAAGAGGTGGTGCAATGGTTAGCTCAGCAAGAAGGTCAGGGGTTGTAGTCCCAGGTGGGGACCAGCCTTGAAACACTGGTCTTTCTGTGTGTAGTTTGCATGTTCTCCCTGTGTAGGGACTCTGGTTTCCTCCCACCCTCCAAAAACATGCATGTTAGGGTGATTAGCTGCTATAAAATTGCCCCTTGGAAAGAGAGTGTGTTTGGGCCTGCAACAGACTGGCGACCTGTTCAGGGTGTACCCTGCCTCTTGCCTTAAATCAGCCGGGATAGGCTTTGGCATCCACCACAGCCCCGTTAGGGATTAATGGTTATGTAAAGAAGTGAATTTAACGTACTTTGGCGAAGCTGGGGAATGCTCCTGTGACAGAGTATGTCAATAAATTTGGCCTCATCGGTTCCCCACTTTTTCTCTCCTGCTTCATATAACATCTGAGGATTAAGAACAGGATACCAGGTTAGTGTTAGAAGACACAAAGTAATCTCAAACATCTCAAACAACAGGATCAAACATGAGAACAAGTTCAACTCAATGAGGTAACACAAGCTGAACAAGACAAACTGGAAACATATCAGTATTCATTCCTATAAAAGAGTCAAATTTCTTTAGACACAATTAAAAAAGTTCTTTTTTGTGAACCTTTGCATCTTCTTTGGCTTTGGCAGCATCTACATGGGTGCTCTCGTCTCTCTTTCCCTGTGACATGAGACATAAAAAGAAATTGAGAGGCAAATATTACTGATCCAAATCAAAATTTTTGTTTGCATGTGATACTTTCATAAAAACTAGCTTATGCAGCCGCGGATCTGACCGCCAGGGTCCCCGCCGTTGGCTGTCACCCATCTCCTCCTTCGCCCGACCACTATTGCCCCTCCTGCAGGTGGTGAGTCCACTGGAAGGGCGGCCCATGTCCCCTGTTTGGGCTAAGCCCGGCCACCAGGCGCTCGCTCTCGTGCCCCACCCTCGGGCCTGGCTCCATGGGGGGACCCCGGTGACCCGCGTCTGGGCAAGGGCAACTTGGCCATGTTTGAGATATTCATAGGGGTTTTTGAGCCACGCTTTGTCTGGCCGCTCACCTCGGACCTGTTTGCCTTGGGTGACCCTACCAGGGGCATTAAGCCCCGGACAACATAGTTCCTAGGATAATTGGGGCACGCAAACCCCTCCACCACGATAAGGTGGTGGCTCAAGGAGGAGCTCTGCCATCCGGGAGGAGCTCGGTGTCGAGCCGCTCCTCCTCCAGGTCGAGAGGAGCCAGATGGGGTGATTCGGGCATCTGGTCAGGATGCCCTCCGAGCACCTCGCTGGTGAGGTGTTTCAGGCACGTCTCACCGGGAGGAGACTAAGAGACAGACCCCGGACCCACTGGAGAGACTATGTCTCACAGCTGGCCGGGGAACGACTTCGGATCCTTCCCGGTGAGTTGGAGGATGCAGCCGGGGAGAGAGAGGCCTGGGCTTCCCGTTTGAGGCTGTTGCCCTGCGGCCCGGCCCCAGAACAAGCGGAAGATGACGGAACGGAACTTTCATAAAAACATAACAATAGGTCCCAGAGGGCGTTGGCCTAGTGGCAGAGTTGCCATCAATTCGACCGGGAGAACCTGGTTCGATTCCCCCTGGGGCTACTCACACGCTAAATCAATAAAAATGAAAAGAAAAAAAAATGTAACAATAAAGAACAGGGGCGGATCCAGGATTTTCTTAAAGGGGGGCGGAGCGTGAGGTCATTGACAAAACCAGTGTTTGGGAGGCTAGGGCTATTCCCCCCCAGAACATTTAGAAAAATAAGAGTTTCTCCTTCATTTTGGTGCCCATTTATTGGCCAAACAAGGGAATAGCTTGACTGTTCCTCTTTCCTTTCTTCTTCTTCTTTTTTTTTTTTTTGTGGACCAAAATGGGGAGGAGAGCCCCCCCACGCCCTCCGCTGGATCCGGCCCTGGAATTGATAAAGTTTCAGAGTTTCAAATCTTGTAAAGATTTTCACACCTCTCATCATTATTACATTTTTCATTTTGTTCTTAAAAATATTTGATTTCCATTTCTTTTGGGCACAAAAAAATATTTTGACATAATTTTCCACCGTACTGTGACAGGTTTTTCTACAGTACCTCTGCCAAGATGAGTAACGCTTTGCCGTAATCTCCAGATACCTCTGACTGCAGGTCATGAATCATCGATCTTCCGTTTTCTTAAGAAGAGAAGTAAGTTCAGAATGTTTTTTCTTTCAACACCAGTTTCACAGTTACTACATCGTGACATGATGTTTGAAGTATCTACCTTTCAAGTACATCTCAGACATGGCTATGATCTGCTTGTTGGATCGGGACGCGAAGATTTCTGTCAGGGTACTCTCTGTGGTCCCGGCACCCTATACGTGTAAGACAAAAAAAAAAAAAATCAGAATACAAGGCTGGGTAGAGAAATGTCAAATTATTATCCAGTCCAAGGACACTCCCTAGTGAAGGATGGACAAGTTGAGCCCCAAAATATACTTCTTCTGCACCACATGGAAAGAAAAGGTCCGTTCCGACGTCTTCTGCTTATCCGGGTCACGAGGGGCAACAGCCTCAGACGGGAAGCTCAGACTTCTCTCACCCCGGCTGCATTCTCCAGCTCAACCGAAAGGATCCTGAGTTGTTCCCCAGCCAGCTATGAGACATAGTCTCTCCAGTGGGTCCGGGGTCTGCCTCTTGGTCTCCTCCCGGTGGGACGTGCCCGAAACACCTCACCAGTGAGGCGCTTGGGGGGTATCCTGACAAGATGCCCGAACCACCCCATCTGCCTTCTCTCGACCTGGAGGAGGAGCGGCTCGACACCGAGCTCCTCCCGGATGGCAGAGCTCCTCACCCGATCTCTGAGTGAGAGCCCAGCCACCCTGCGGAGGAAGCTCATTCCAGTCGCTTGTATCCACGATCTCATTCTTTCAGTCACCATCCACAGCTGGTGACCATAGGTGAGGGTTGGAACGTAGATCAACTTGTAAATCGAGAGCTTTGCTTTTCGGCTCAGCTCTCTCTTTACCACGATGGACCGATGCAGCGTCCTAGTTATTGCTGACGCCGCACCGATCTGCCTGTCGATCTCCCGCTCCATCCTTCCCCCACTCGTGAACAAGACCTTGAGATACATAAACTCCTCCACTTGGGGCAGGACCCTGTCCCTGACCCGCAGGGGGCATTCCACCCTTTTCCGGTCGAGGACCATGGTCTCGGATTTGTTGGCACTGATTCTCAATCCGGCCGCTTCACACTCGGGACGGGAAAAAAAGGTCAAAACGATTTACATTCTAACCCTCACCTATGGTCACCAGCTGTGGGTGGTGACCAAAAGAATGAGATTGCGGATACAAGCGGCCGAAATGAGCTTCCTCTGCAGGGTGGCTGGGCTCTTACTCAGAGATTGGGTGAGGAGTTCTGTCATCCGGGAGGAGTTCGGTGTCGAGCCGCTCCTCCTCCAGGTCGTGAGAAGCCAGATGGGGTAGTTCGGGCATCTGGTTAAGATACCCCAAGCGCCTCGCTGGTGAGGTGTTTTGGGCCTGTCCCACCGGGAGAAGACGAAGACGCAGACCCTGGGCCTGCTGCAGAGACTATGTCTCACAGCTGGCTGGGGAACGCCTCGGGATCCTTCCGGGTGAGCTGGAGGATGCAGCCGATGTGAGAGAAGCCTGGGCTTCCTGTCTGAGGCTGTTGCTCCGCGACCCCGATTAGCGGAAGACGACGGAACGGAATGAACGAAAGTTTTGGAGTCATAAAATTATTCCTGGACACGACTGAATGGAGTAGCAGAGATGGCGAACTGATCCCTCCTGTGGGTTTAGGAAGGGATCTGGTGGGTCTTGACTCTTACTTTACATCCTGACCAGTCACAATCATTCTGTGTTTCGACATCTCTTTCCAGAGCTGTCAAATTTGGCTCTCATTTCAATCAATATCATTGGTTTCTAAAAAAACTTTCTTCACGATAAATCAATGGTGCACAAAGACGGTTAAACTATACATGTCATGTAGCAACGATTAAACCATGTCTCACCTTCATAGCTTTGGTGACTTCATGGCTATCATAGAGAGCCAAAGGTTTTACCAATGCTACCAACAAGTCCTCAAAGTCTCCATGAGTGTCTCCTTCCAGGTCAGCTATTAATGTCTAAATGGTCAACATTCATTTTTTGTTAGTAGACCACCTTGACCAAGAACATAAATTGTTAATCAAAAAGGTTTTTACGTGTACGTACCCTTCCTGTGGCTTTCTCATACGCCCTGGCAATGAGCTGACGTTGAGAGTTACTTCTTTGTGTCAACACTTCAATTAAAGTCTTCTCTGTGGTCCCTAACGAGACAAAAACATACACCGTACTTTTATATGTCATTAAAACGTTACAAATGATCCAGTTCAAAAGTCATGGGAGTAATTATGCACTACTGAGCTTTATTTTTTATTTTTTCCTGATACTGGCGGCATGGTGATACAGTGGTTAGCATGGTAGCCTCACAGCAAGAAGGTCAGGGCTTAAGAGGTTTTCTCCAGGTAATCCGGTTTCCTCAAACTCTTCAAAAATGTGCATGTTATGGTTGATTGGCCGCTGTAAAATTGCACCTAGAATGAGTGTGAGAATGGTTGTCTTTGTGTGTGGCCTCGCAATAAACTGGCAACCTGTTCAGGGTGTACCCTGCCTCTCATTTGAAATCCGTCAGGATAGTCTCTAGCATTCCCCAAAATCCCATTGCGAATAAGCGGTTCAGAAGACAAAAAGAATAACCTTGGTTCTAAATTTTAAAAAAAAATGTGGTTTTGATTTGATCGTTTGCAGTGCTGCTAGCATGCACTCCTACTGCGGCCATGATGCGGTCCCTCATCCTGCTGGCCCTCCATGTCTGGTTCCTCACCCTACTGTCCCTTCACGTCTGGTCCCTCACCCTCGTGTTCCTCCACTTCCGGTCCCTCACCCTCGTGTTCCTTTACTTCTGGTCCCTTACTCTCGTGTCCCTCCACGTCTGGTCCCTCACCCTCGTGTTTCTCTACTTCTGGTCCCTCACCCTCGTGTTCCTCCACTTCCGGTCCCTCACCCTCGTGTTCCTCTACTTCTGGTCCCTCACCCTCGTGTTCCTCTACTTCTGGTCCCTTAGTCTTGTGTCCCTCCACGTCTGGTCCCTCACCTTGATGTGCTTGTGCTTCTCTCATTGTTTAGGCATTCATAAAAAGTAGCGTGTACTGGCTCTTTAACTTTTCCAAGCAGGTTCCTCCACATCTGGTCCCTCACCCTGGTGTCCCTCCACATCCAGTCCCTCACCATGCTGCGCCTCCACATCTGCCCCTCATCCCTGGTGTCCCTCCACGACTAGTCCCTCACCATGCTGTGCCTCTCTGTCTGGTCCTTCACCCCTACTGTGCCTCCACGACTGGTCCTTCAGCCTGCTGTCCCTTTCACGTCTGATCCCTCACCCTCGTGCTCCTCCAGGTCCGGTCCCTCACCACTGTTGTGCCTCTACATCTGGTCCATGACCCTGGTGTCCCTCACTCCTGCTACTTACAAAAAACTGGCTCTTCATCTGGGTTGTACTTCTCCACAATCATGACAGATTGTCAACTTACCTAAACCCTCGATGGCCTTCCTCAGTTTAGAAACATCCTCTTCTGCCTTGAAATTGGCGTGTTCTTTCACAGTTCCTCTGGACTATAAAAAAAAGGTGTTCACAAAAATACTAATCCATCAGATCTTTATCTTAAATATACAATTATAATGAAGATAATAAGGGTCCAGCTTACTGTCGCAGTCAGTGAGGGATCGGAGTCTAAGAGCGAGTTCAGATCATCCTGTATGACATGCCAAAAAAATTAAAATCAAAGGGTTTTTACATTTTTTAACCAAAATGATGAACAATCTAAAGAAAAACTTACCCAAACAGACATTGTGTTGATTTAAAGTTGCAAACTAAGAAGAGAAAAGAGCATTAAACACAGATCCTTGATCTTTTTACACAAGCATGAATAAATCTGACTTAGTTACTGTACTTTTTTCAGCTGAATACACATGTAGGTACTCACAACCACATACCAAAAAGCTACAAATAGTCAATCAGAATCCAAAAATGTAGTAAAGCATGATCGAAACACAAACCAAAGCGTATGTAAAAGAATATTTTCCATTCTTACCAAAATAAAAAGACAAGGTAGGGTATGAAAAGCAGTAGGGTATGAAAAGTAGAAGGGTATGAAAAGCAGGAGCTGCCACACCTTTTTAGAGAGAGCTTAGAAAAAAAAAAGTTCACTTTAACTCCTCCTATTTACACACACATACTTGCATGATGAGTGTGTGGAAACCAGAGATCCCTTTTTTTTTTTTACTATCACTTGCAATTCATGTAAATGTGTTTCAACACATGATTTTTAACAGCATAACAAGTTAGATCTCAATCAATCCCAAAAAATAGAGTTTTTGTTTACTGAAAAGGGAGATACTAAATGTGTATGTGTGTGTGTGTGAGTCAGAAAATACAAAAAAAAATTTTAATCTTTTATGTAAATATATCAAATGGGCGTGGTTAAGTTTTGGTTACAGTTTCGTTTTTATCTTCTAATCTCTAAGTCGTGAGGGGATGCCAGAGTCCATCCTGGCAGATTTAAGGCGAGTGGCAGGGTACACCCTGAACAGGTCACCAGTCTGTTGCGTGGCAAAAACAAAGAAAACCATCCACACACACTCATCTCTAGAGGCAATTTCACAGTGGCCGGTCAACCTAACGTGCATGTTTTTGGAGAGTGGGAAGTACCATGAGAAAACCCACATATACACAGGGAGAACATGCAAACTCCACACAGAAAGACCAGTGTTTCAAGCCTCGTTTTGTCAAAATTTATTATCAAAATGGTGAGGAAACAAATATTTGGCCCAAATAGACGGTCAAATCATTATTAATGAAGATACAATTAGTTTTGATTGCTTTTTGTAAAGACTAATTCATTTATTGTGTACAAATGTTTACAAATGTAAAAAACTTGCTGAAAAATGACATCTAGTGGTCAAATTTAAAATCGTTTAGGATAAACGATAACGAAAGGTAGTAATCGCTTAAAACCATGAGTATAGTCTTCCAGGTCTGTTTATTTCCTGTATGAACTTAACAGGAGGAAAATTGGTTGTAATTCATTTAGTGTGAAAATGTGTTTTGGGGGATTATATTGTTTTAAATAAATAAATTGAATAAAATAATTTGTTAAATCAATTTAAAAAAAAAAAAAAAAAGTTTGCCTGAAAAGCAAAACTGTGGGATTAACAATTAAACACTGACATCTAGTGGTCAAAACTGGAATCATTTAAGTTTTAAGGAATTTAATCCCTGAGTATAGTATTTCAGGTCGCTTTACTTTCTGTATGAACTTAACAGGAAGAACATTGTTTGGTAATAATTTACGTCCAAATGTGTTTTGAAATATTATATTGTTTCAAATAAAAAATGGGGCAAAATAATTTGTTAAATCACAAAACAAAAAGTTTGCTTGACAAGCAAAACTGCGGGATTAAATATTTATGGCCAGCTGGTTAGCAACCAAACCTGCATCTGGTCTGCTTGACAACCATATGAAGATTTGATTTTAGAAATCACTTGCTTCTTCTCATCTAAAGACGCTTCATTTTCAATTCAAGTGAGTTTCTTTTCCATTTTGTAAGTAAATTGGTTTAGATTTGAGTAGATCACTGTCAGGTTCTTAGTAGATCAGATGATGATCAACATTGTTTACTGCTTTAATCACGCTTTTCACATCTGATCCTTCTAATTAGGGAGTAATTAATTGCATTTTTACTGTCTGTGGAATGTAATATTAATTTATTCAGTATATTGAATGATCTTGATTGCATTTATCGACAGGCGGATCGGTGCGGCGTCAGCAATAACTAGGACGCTGCATCGGTCCGTCGTGGTAAAGACAGAGCTGAGCAGAAAAGCAAAGCTCTAGATTTACAAGTCGATTTACGTTCCCACCCTCACCTATGGTCACCAGCTGTGGGTGGTGACCGAAAGAATGAGATCGCAGATACAAGCGGCCGAAATGAGCTTCCTTTGCAGGGTGGCTGGGCTCTCACTCAGAGATCGGGTGAGGAGTTCTGCCATCCGAGAGGAGCTCGGTGTCGAGCCACTCCTCCTCCAGATTGAGAGGAGCCAGATGGGGTGGTTTGGACATCTGGTCAGAATGCCCACCGAGCACCTCGCTGGTGAGATGTTTTGGGCACGTCCCACCAGGATTAGACCAAGACGCAGACCCCAGACCAGCTGGAGAGACTATGTCTCATAGCTGGCTGGGAAACGACTCGGTATCCTTCAGGGTGCAGAACAGACTAGGTCACTAGTCTGTTGCGTTGCCAAAAACAAAGAAAACCATCCACAAACACTCATCTTTAAGGGCAATTTCACAGTGGCCGATCAACCTAACATGCATGTTTTTGGAGAGTAGGAAGTACCATGAGAAAACCCACATATACACAGGGAGAACATGCAAACTCCACACAGAAAGACGAGTGTTTCAAGCCTCGTTTTGTTACAATTTAGTATCAAAATGGTGAGAAAACATTTATTTGTCTCTAATAGATGGTGAAATTATGATAAATGAAGATAAAATTAATTTTGACTGCTTTTTGCAAAGAATAATAGTGGTCAAAACTGGAATCATTATGGGTAAAAGATCTGTTCCCTGCGTGTTGTCTTTCAGGTCACTTTATTTTCTGTAAAAACTTAACAGGAAGAAAATTGATTGATATATATTTACGTAAAAATGTATTTAGAGATATTATATAGTTTAAAATAAAAAAAATGGGGTAAAGTAATTTCTTAAATCACAAAAAAAAGTTTGCCTGACAATCAAAACTGTGGGAATAACGACTAAACACTGACATCTAGTGGTCAAAACTGGAATAATTTAGGTAATATGTATTTTTCCTGAGTGATGTCTGCCAGGTCACTTTATTTTCTGTATGAACTTAACAGGAAAAAAATTGTTTCAATTTAATTTACGTACAAATGTGTTTTTAGATATTATATAGTTTTGAATTTAAAAAATGGGGTAAAATAATTTGTTAAATCACAAAAAAAATGAAAAAAGTTTGCCTGACAAACAAAACTGCGGAATTAAATATTTATGGCCAGCTGGTTAGCAACCAAACCTGCATCTGGTCTGCTTGACAACCATATGAAGATTTGATTTTAGAAATCACTTGCTTCTTCTCGTTTAAAGACGCTTCATTTTCAATTCAAGTGAGTCTTTTTTCCATTTTGTAAGTAAATTGGTTTAGATTTGAGTAGATCACTGTCAGGTTCTTAGTAGATCAGATGATGATCAACATTGTTTACTACTTTAATCACGCTTTTCACATCTGATCCTTCTCATTAGGGAGTAATTAATTACATTTTTATTATTTGTGGAACGAAATAATAATTTCTTTAGTATATTGATTGCATTGATCTTGATTACATTGATGGACAGGCGGATCGGTGCAGCGCCAGCAATAACTAGGACGCTGCATCGGTCCGTCGTGGTAAAGAGAGAGCTGAGCCGAAAAGCAAAGCTCTCGATTTACAAGTTGATCTACGTTCCTACCCTCATCTATGGAGACCAGCTGTGGGTGGTGACCGAAAAAAACGAGATCGCGGATACAAGCGGCCGAAATGAACTTCCTCTGCAGGTTGGCTGGGCTCTCACTCAGAGATCGGGTGAGGAGCTCTGCCATCCGGGAGGAGCTCGGTGTTGAGCTGCTCCTCCTCCAGGTCAAGAGGAGCCAGATGGGGTGGTTCGAATATCTGGTCAGGATGTCCCAAGAGCGCCTCGCTGGTGAGGTGTTTCGGGCATGTCCCACCAGGAGGAGACCAAAAGGAAGACCCTGGACCTGCTGGAGAGACTATGTCTCACAGCTGTCCGGGGAACGACTTGGGATCCTTCCGGGTGCTGAACAAGTCACCAGTCTGTTGCGTGACCAAAAACAAAGAAAACCATCCACACATATTCTTTAAGGTTAATTTTACAGTAGCCGGTCAACCTAACATGCATGTTTTTAGAGAGTAGGAAGTACCAGGAGAAAACCCACACATACACAAGGAGAACATGCAAACTCCACACAGAAAGACCAGTGTTTCAAATCTCGTTTTGTCATAATTTATCATCAAAATGGTGAGAAAACATGTATTTGGCTCAAAAAGATGGTGAAATCATAATAAATGATGACAAAATTAATTTTGATTCCTGTTTGCAAAGAATAATTCATTTATTGTTTACAATGTTTACAAATATTGAACCTGCTGAACAATGATATCTAGTGGTCAAAACTGGAATCGTTTAGTGTAAGAGGGATAATACCCTGAGTATAGTCTTCCAAGTCTCTTTATTTCCTGTATGAACTTAACAGGAGGAAAATTGATTGCAATTTATTCAGTGTGAAAATATGTTTTGGGGTATTATATTGTTTAAAATAAAAAATTGACATCTAGTGGTCAAAACTGGAATAATTTAGGTTTAATGGAAATGAATTTCTGAGTGTTGTCTTCCAGGTCGCTTTATCTTCTGTATGAACTTAACAGGAAGAAAATTGTTTGCATTTAATTTACGTCTAAGTGTGTTTTAAAATATTATATTGTTCTAAATAAAAAATGGGGTAAAATAATTTGTTAAATCACATAAAAAAAAAAAAAGTTTGCCTGACAAGCAAAACTGCGGAACAAATGTTAAGGGCCAGTTGGGTAGCAACCAAACCTGCATCTGGTCTGCTTGACAACCATATGAAGATTTGATTTTAGAAATCACTTGCTTCTTCTCGTTTAAAGACGCTTCATTTTCAATTCAAGTGAGTTTATTTTCCATTTTGTAAGTAAATTGGTTTAGATTTGAGTAGATCACTGTCAGGTTCTTTGTAGATCAGATGATGATCAACATTGTTTACTACTTTAACCACGCTTTTCACATATGATCCTTCTAATTATGGGGCTAATTAATTACATTTTTACTGTCTGTGGAAAAGAATATTAAATTCTTTAGTATATTGATTGATCTTGACTGCATTGATCGACAGGCGGATCGGTGCGGCGTCAGCAATAACTAGGACGCTGCTTCGGTCCGTCGTGGTGAAAAGAAAGCTGAGCAGAAAAGCAAAGCTCTAGATTTACAAGTCGATCTACGTTCCCACCCTCACCTATGGTCACCAGCTGTGGGTGGTGACCAAAACAATGAGCTCGCGGATACAAGTGGCCGAAATGAGCTTCCTCTGCAGGGTGGCTGGGCTCTCACTCAGAGATCGGGTGAGGAGTTCTGCCATTCGGTAGGAGCTCGGTGTCGAGCCACTCCTCCTCCAGATCGAGAGGAGCCAGATGGGGTTGTTTGGACATCTGGTCAGAATGCCCACCGAGCACCTCGCTGGTTAGATGTTTCGGCCACATCCCACCAGGAGGAGACCAAGACGCAGTCCCCAGACCAGCTGGAGAGACTATGTCTCATAGCTGGCTGGGAAACGACTCGGTATCTTTTTAATTTTTTATTATTTTTATCTTATATTATTGCACACCTGTATCAAAGTAAGTTCCTAGTCTCTGATATTCTCATTGACATGGCAATAAAAGCATTCTGATTCTGATCCTTCCGGGTGCAGAACAGGTCTGCACACACACTCACCTTTAAGGGCAATTTCACAGTGGCCGATCAACCTAACATGCATATTTTTGGAGAGTGGGAAGTACCAGGAGAAAGGCCACACATATACAAGGTGAACATGCAAACTCCACACAGAAAGACCAGTGTTTCAAATCTCGTTTTGTGACAATTTAGTATAAAATTGTAATAAAACATATATTCGGCTCAAATAGATGGTGAAATCATGATAAATTAAGATAAAACTAATTTTGATTGCTTTTTGCAAAGAATAATTTATTTATTGTGTACAATGTTTACAAATATAAAAATACCTGCTGAACAAAGACATCTAGTGGTCCAAATTGGAATCGTTAAGATAAAAGGGATTAAAAGCCTGAGTATAGTCTACCAGGTCTCTTTATTTTCTGTATGAAATTAACAGGAGGAAAATTGGTTGTAATTTATTGAATACATTGATCGACAGGCGGATCGGTGCGGCGTCAGCAATAACTAGGACGCTGCATCGGTCCGTCGTGGTAAAGAGAGAGCTGAGCAGAAAAGCAAAGCTCTAGATTTACAAGTCGATCTACGTTCCAACCCTCACCTATGGTCACCAGCTGTGGGTGTTGACCGAAAGAATGAGATCGCGGAAACAAGCGGCCGAAATGAGCTTCCTTTGCAGGGTGGCTGGGCTCTCACTCAGAGATCGGGTGAGGAGCTCTGCCATCCGGTAGGAGCTCGGTGTCGAGCTACTCCTCCTCCAGATCGAGAGGAGCCAGATGGGGTGGTTTGGACATCTGGTCAGAATGCCCACAGAGCACCTCGCTGGTGAGATGTTTCGGGCACGTCCCACCAGGAGGAGACCAAGACGCAGACCTTGGACCAGCTGGAGAGACTATGTCTTACAGCTGGCTGGGAAACGATTCGGTATCCTTCCGGGTGCAGAACAGGTCACTAGTCTGTTGCGTGGCAAAAACAAAGAAAACCATTCACACACACTCACCTTTATGGGCATTGTCACAGTGGCCGATCAACCTAACATGCATGTTTTTGGAGAGTAGGAAGTACCAGGAGAAAACCCACATATACACAAGTAGAACATGCAAACTCTACATAGAAAGACCAGTGTTTCAAATCTCGTTTTGTTACAATTTAGTATCAAAATTGTAATAAAACATATCTTCGGCTCAAATAGATAGGGAAATTATGATTCATGAAGATAAAACTAATTTTGATTGCTTCTTGCAAAGAATAATTTATTTATTGTGTACAATGTTTGCAAAAATAAAAACCTGCTGAACAATGACATCTACTGGTGAAAATTGGATTTCGTTTAGAACAATGGTTTTAACCCTGACTATAGTCTTCCAGGTCTCTTTATTTCCTGTATGAACTCAACAGGAGGAAAATTGATTGCAATTTATTCAGTGTGCAAATGTGTTTTTGGGTATTATATTGTTTTAAATAAAAAATGGTATAAAATAATTTGTTGAATCAATATAAAAAAAAAAAAACTTTGCCTGACAAGCAAAACTGTGGGATCAATGATTTAACATTGACATCTAGTGGTCAAAACTGGAATCAATTAGGTTTTAAGGAATTTAATTCCTGAGTGTTATTTACCAGGTTTCTTTGCTTTCTGTATGAATTTAACAGGAAGAAAATTGTTTGGTATTAATTTACGTCCAAATGTGTTTTGAAATATTATATTGTTTCAAATAAAAAATGGGGTAAAATAATTTGTTAAATCACAAAAAAAAAGTTTGCCTGACAAGCAAAACGGCGGGATCAATTATTATGGGCCAGCTGGTTAGCAACCAAACCTGCATCTGGTCTGCTTGACAACCATATGAAGATTTGATTTTAGAAATCACTTGCTTCTTCTCGTCTAAAGACGCTTCATTTTCAATTCAAGTGAGTTTATTTTCCATTTTGTAAGTAAATTGGTTTAGATTTGAGTAGATCACTGTCAGGTTCTTAGTAGATCAGATGATGATCAACATTGTTTACTACTTTAACCACGCTTTTCACATATGATCCTTCTAATTATGGGGTTATTAATTGCATTTTTACTGTCTGTGGAAAAGAATATTAAATTCTTTAGTATATTGATTGATCTTGACTGCATTGATCGACAGGCGGATCGTTGCGGCGTCAGCAATAACTAGGACGCTGCTTCGGTCCGTCGTGGAGAAGAGAAAGCTGAGCAGAAAAGCAAAGCTCTAGATTTACAAGTCGATCTACGTTCCAACCCTCACCTATGGTCACCAGCTGTGGGTGGTGACCAAAACAATGAGATCGCGGATACAAGCGGCCGAAATGAGCTTCCTCTGCAGGGTGGCTGGGCTCTCACTCAGAGATCGGGTGAGGAGTTCTGCCATCCGGTAGGAGCTCGGTGTCTAGCCACTCCTGCTCAAGATCGAGAGGAGCCAGATGGGGTGGTTTGGACATCTGGTCAGAATGCCCACCGACCACCTCGCTGGTGAGATGTTTCGGGCACGTCCCACCAGGAGGAGACCAAGACGCAGACCCCAGACCAGCTGGAGAGACTATGTCTCATAGCTGGCTGTGAAACAACTTGGTATCCTTCCGGGTGCAGAACAGGTCTGGTTGCCAAAAACAAAGAAAACCATTCACAAACACTCATCTTTAAGGGCAATTTCACAGTGGCCGATCAACCTAACATGCATGTTTTTGGAGAGTGGGAAGTACCAGGAGAAAGGCCACACATACACAAGGTGAACATGCAAACTCCACACAGAAAGACCAGTGTTTCAAATCTTATTTTGTTGCATTTTAGAATCAAAATTGTAATAAAACACACATTCGGCTCAAATAGATGGTGAAATCATGATTCATGAAGATAAAACTAATTTTGATTGCTTTTTGTAAAGACTAATTCATTTATTGTGTACAATGTTTACAAATATAAAAATACTTGCTGAACAATGACATCTAGTGATCAAAATTGAAATCGTTTAGGAAAAAGGAATTATAACCCTGAGTATAGTCTTCCAGGTATCTTTATTCCCTGTATGAACTTAACAGGAGGAAAATTGGTTGTAATTTATTCAGTGTGAAAATATGTTTTGGGGGATTATATTGTTTTAAATAAATAAATGGAATACAATATTTTGTTAAATCATTAAAAAAAAAAAAAAAAAAAAAAAAAAAAGGTTTGCCTGACAAGCAAAACTGTGGGATTATTGATTAAACGGTTACATCTAGTGGTTAAAACTGGAATCATTTAGATATTAAGGAATTTCATTCCTGAGTATAGTATTTCAGGTCGCTTTATTTTCTGTATGAACTTAACAGGAAGAAAATTGTTTGGTATTAATTTACGTTCAAATGTGTTTTGAAATATTATATCGTTTCAAATAAAAAATAGGGTAAAATAATTTGTTAAATCACAAAACAAAAAGTTTGCCTGACAAGCAAAACTGCGGGAACATTATTGTTGGTCAGCTGGTTAGCAACCAAACCTGCGTCTGGTCTGCTTGACAACCATATGAAGATTTGATTTTAGAAATCACTTGCTTCTTCTCGTCTAAAGACGCTTCATTTTCAATTCAAATGAGTTTATTTTCCATTTTGTAAGTAAATTGGTTTAGATTTGAGTAGATCACTGTCAGGTTCTTTGTAGATCAGATGATGATCAACATTGTTTACTACTTTAACGACGCTTTTCACATCTGATCCTTCTAATTAGGGGGTAATTAATTGCATTTTTACTGTCTATGGAATGTAATATTAATTTATTCAGTATATTGAATGATCTTGATTGCATTTATCGACAGGCCGATCGGTGCGGCGTCAGCAATAACTAGGACGTTGCATCGGTCCGTCGTGGTAAATAGAGAGGTGAGCAGAAAAGCAAAGCCCTCGATTTACAAGTCGATTTATGTTCCCATACTCACCCATGGTCACCAGCTGTGGGTGGTGACCGAAAGAATGAGATCGCAGATACAAGCGGCTGAAATCAAGCGGCTTTCAGACCCGGGACCCGCTGGAGAGACTATGTCTCACAGCTGGCCGGGGAACAACTCGGGATCCTTCCGGGTGCTGAAACAGTCACCAGTCTGTTTCGTGACCAAAACCAAAGAAAACCATCCACACACACTCATCTTTAGGGGCAATTTCATTGTGACTGATTAACCTAACATACATGTTTTTAGAGAGTAGGAAGTACCAGGAGAAAACCTACACATACACAAAAAGAACATGCAAACTCCACACAGAAAGACCAGTGTTTCAAGCTCGTTTTTTTCACAATTTACTATCAAAATAGTGAGAAAACATCCGTTCTGTCATCTTCCGCTTTTTCCGGGGTCTGGTCGCGGGGGCAACAGCTTCAAAAGGGTAGCCCAGGCCTCTCTCACCCTGGCTGCATCCTCCAGCTCACCCATAAGGATCCCCAGTCGTTCCCCGGCCAGCTGGGAGACATAGTCTCACCAGCGGGTCCGGGATCTACCTTTTGGTCTCCTCTCGGTGGGACGTGCCCGAAATTCCTCACCTGCGAGGTGCTCGGGGGGCATCCTGATCAGATGCCCGAACCACTCCATCTGGCTCCTCTCGACCTGGAGGAGGAGCGGGTCGAAACCGACCTCCTCCCAGATGGCAGAGCTCCTCACCCGATCTTTGAGTGAGAGCCCAGCCACCCTGCGGAAGAAGCTCATTTTGGCCGCTTGTATCCGTGATCTCATTCTTTCGGTCACCACCCACAGCTGGTGACCATAGGTGAGGGTTGGAATGTAGATCGACTTGTAAATCGAGAGCTTTGCTTTTCGGCTCAGCTCTCTCTTTACCACGACGAACTGATGCAGCGTCCTAGTTATTGCTGATGCCGCACCGATCCGCCTGTCGATCTCCCGCTCCATCCTTCCCCCACTCGTGAACAAGACCCCGAGATACTTAAACTCCTCTACTTGGGGCTGGTCCCTGTCCCTGACTCGCAGGGAGCATTCTACCTTTTTCCGGGCGAGGACCATGGTCTCGGATTTGGAGGCGCTAATTCCCATCCTGGCTGCTTCACACTCGGTAGCAAATCGATCCAGTGAGAGCTGGAGATCACGGTCCGATGAGGCCAACAGGACCACATCATCCGCAAAAAGAGATCCGATCCTGAGGTCACTAAACCGGATCCCTCCAACGCCTCGGCTGCGCTCAGATATTCTGTCCCTAGAGGTGATGAACAGAATCGGTGACAAAGGGCAGCCTTGGCGGAATCCAACACTCACTGGAAATGGAATCGACATACTGCCGGCTATACGAACCAAGCTCTGGCTCTGGTCGTACAAAGATCGGACAGCCCGTACCAAGGGCTCAGAGACTCCGTACTCCCGGGCAGCCCTCACAGGAGTCCCCTAGGGACACGATCAAATGCCTTCTCCAGATCCACAAAACAAATGTAGACTGGTTGGGCAAACTCCCATGACCCCTCCAGGATCCTGAAGAGGGTATAGAGCTGGTCCGTAGTTCCACGTCCGGGACGGAAACCACACTGCTCCTCTTCAATCCGAGACTCGACAATCCGACGGACCCTCCTCTCCAGTACTCCTGAATAGACCTTCCCAGGGAGGCTTAGGAGTGTGATCCCTCGGTAGTTGGAGCACACCCTTCGGTCCCCCTTCTTATAATGAGGGACCACCACCCCCGTCTGCCAATCCAGAGGCACTGTCCCCGATGTCCATGCAATGGTGCAAAGGCGTGTCAGCCAGGACAGCCCAACACCATCCAGAGCCTTTAGGAGCTCCGGACGGATCTCATCCACCCCCGGAGCCCGGCCGCTGCGGAGCTTTTTGGTTACCTCGGCAGCAGAGATAGGAAGACCCATCCCGGATTCCAAAGACTCTACTTCCTCATCGGAAGACATGTTGGTGGAATTGAGGAGGTCTTCAAAGTATTCTTTCCACCGATCCAAAACGTCCCGAGTCGAGGTCAGCAGCTCCCCGTCCCCACCGTAAACGGTGTTGATGGTGCACTGCTTTCCTCTCCTGAGCCGCCGGATGCTGGACCAGAATTTCTTTGAAGCCGTTCGGAAGTCGTTTTCCATGGTCTCGCCGAACTCCTCCCAAGCCCGGGCCTTTGCCTCAACGACCACAGAAGCTGCGTTCCGCTTCGCCCGCCGATACCTGTCAGCTGCCTCAGGAGTCCCACAGGCCAAAAAGTCCCAGTAAGAATCTTTCTTCAGCTTGACGGCATCCCTCACCACCGGTGTTCACTAGCGGGTTCGGGCGTTGCCGCCACGACAGGCAACGATGACCTTGCGTCCACAGCTTCAGCTTGCCGCCTTGACAATAGAGGTGCGGAACAGAGTCCACTCTGACTTGATGTCCCCCACCTCCTCCGGTACCTGTGAGAAGCTCTGCCAGAGGTGTGAGTTGAAACTCTCTCTGACGGAAGAATCTACCAGACGTTCCCATCAGACCCTCACAGATCGTTTGGGTCTACCAGGTCTGACTGGCTTCCTCCCCCACCATCGAAGCCAACCCACAACCAGGTGGTGATCAGTTGACAGCTCCGCCCCTCTCTTCACCCGAGCGTCCAAGACATGCGGCCGCAAGTTCGATGAAACAACTATGTAGTCAATCATGGAACTGTGGCCTAGAGTGTCTTGGTGCCACGTGTGCATGTGGACACTCTTATGCTTGAACATGGTGTTCGCTACCGACAATCCTTGACGAGCACAGAAGTCAAGCAGCAGAACACCACTCGGGTTTAGATCAGGTGGGCCGTTTCTCCCAACCACTCCCCTCCAGGTCTCACTGTCGTTGCCCACGTGAGCATTGAAGTCTCCGAGGAGGACAATGGAGTCCCCGGGGGGTGCCCCTTCCAATACTCCCCCCAAAGACTCCAAAAAGGGCGGGTAGTCTACACTGCCGTCCGGTGCATAACAACAAACGACAGTGAGGACCTGTCCCCCACCCGAAGGTGGAGGGAGGCAACCATTTCGTCCACCGGGGAGAACTCCAACACACAGGAACCGAGCTGGGGGGCAACAAGTATGCCCACTCCAGCCCAGCGCCTTTCACTAAGGGCAACTCCAGAATAGTACGGGGTCCAGCCCCTGTCAAGAGGCCTGGTTCCAGAGCACAAGCTGTGTGTTGAGGCGAGTCCAACTATATCTAGCCGGAACCGCTCGACCTTGCGCACTAGCTCGAGCTCCTTCCCCGCCAGAGAAGTGACATTCCACGTCCCTAGAGCTAGTTTATGCAGCCTAGGATCTGACCGCCAGGGTACCCGCTGTTGGCTGCCACCCATCTCCTCCTTCACCCGACCCCTATGGCCCCTCGTGCAGGTGGTGAGTCCAATGGAAGGAGCGGCCCATGTCTCCTGTTCGGGTTGAGCCCAGCCGGGCCCCATGGGTAAAAGCCCAGCCACCAGGCGCTCGCTCTCGTGCCCCACCCTTGGGCCTGGCTCCAAGGGGGGGCCCCAGTGACACGCATCCGTGCAAGGGCAACTTGGCCATGTTTGATACCTTCATAGGGGTATTATGAGCCACGCTTTGTCTGGCCCCTCATCTATGACCTGTTTGCCTTAGGTGACCCTACCAGGGGCATTAAGCCCCGGACAACATAGTTCCTAGGATCATTGGGGCACGCAAACCCCTCCACCGCGATAAGATGACGGTTCAAGGAGGAAACATGTATTTGGCTCAAATAGATGGTGAAATCATGATTCATGAAGATCAAACTAATTTTGATAGCTTTTGCAAAGAATAATTCATTTATTGTTTACAATGTTTACAAATATAAAATACCTGCTGAACAATGACATCTAGTGGTCAAAACTGGAATCATTTAATTTTGAAAGAATTTAATCCCTGAGTGTTGTCTTCCAGGTCGCTTTTTTTTTTTTCTGTATGAACTTAACAGGAAGAAAATTGTTTGCATTTAATTTACGTCCAAATGTGTTTTGAGATATTATATTGTTTTAAATAAAAAAATGGGGTAAAATAATTTGTTAAATCACAAAACAAAACAAAAAAAGTTTGCCTGACAAGCAAAACTGCGGGATTAAATATTAAGGGCCGGTTGGTTAGCAACCAAACCTGCATCTGGTCTGCTTGACAACCATATGAAGATTTGATTTTAGAAATCACTTGCTTCTTCTCATCTAAAGACGCTTCATTTTCAATTCAAGTGAGTTTATTTTCCATTTTGTAAGTAAATTGGTTTAGATTTGAGTAGATCACTGTCAGGTTCTTAGTAGATCAGATGATGATCAACATTGTTTACTGCTTTAACCACGCTTTTCACATATGATCCTTCTAATTAGGGAGTAATTAATTACATTTTTATCGTCTGTGGAATGGAATATTAAGTTATTCAATATAGTGATTGCATTTGTCTTGATTGCATTGATGGACTGGCGGATCGGTGCGGCGTCAGCAACAACTAGGACGCTGCATCGGCCCGTCGTGGTAAAGAGAGAGCTGAGTCGAAAAGCAAAGCTCTAGATTTACAAGTTGATCTACGTTCCTACCCTCACCTATGGTCACCAGCTGTGGGTGGTGACCAAAAGAATGAGACTGCGGATACAAGCGGCCGAAATGAGCTTCCTCCACAGGGTGGCCGGGCTCTCACTCAGAGATTGGGTGAGGAGCTCTGCCATCCGGGAGGAGCTCGGTGTCGAGCCGCTCCTCCTCCAGGTCGAGAGGAGCCAGATGGGGTGTTTTGGCAGATGCCCCCTGAGCGCCTCGCTGATGAGGTGTTTTGGGCACGTCCCACCGGGAGGAGACCGAGAGGCAGACCCCGGACCCGCTGGAGAGACTATGTCTCCCAGCTGGCCGGGGAACGAGTTTGGATCCTCCCAGGTGAGCTGGAGGATGCAGCCGGGGTGAGAGAAGGCTGGGCTTCCTGCCTGAGGCTGTTGCCCCCACGACCCGGCCCCATATAAGCAGAAGACGACGGACAAAACAGTGTTAATTTTTTGTAGGATTTCTAAAGATTTCCCTCTTCTTCTCCTCAGAAAAAATATTTCCTGGAAACAAAATCCTATCTCATCCAAAATGCAGTTCAAGATCATCCTGATCGTTAACCTAATTAGTTTGGCTCAATGCCAAGAAACCCTCAGCATGACCCTCGAAGAGAAGACCACTATCAAGTAGGACTACTTTTACTTCCATGGAGATCAAAATCTGCAATCATTTGAAAATAATTTGGAAAATATATGTTTTTTTTTCTTCTTGCAGGAACAAAGTGGTAGAAATGTTCGATCACGCATTTGGAAATTATATGGTAAGAATTCCCATTTACTGTGTTTTTTGAGAATGGTCCGGCCCCTAGGGGAGGAGTTTAAGTATCTCGGGGTCTTGTACACAAGTGGGGGAAGAATGGAGCGGGAGATCGACAGGCGGATCGGTGCGGCGTCTGCAATAATTAGGACACCACATTGGTCCGTCGTGGTGATGAAAGAGCTCAGCCGCAAGTCCAAGATCCCAATTTGTCAGTCGATCTACGTTCTTACCCTCACCCAGAACCAGATCATGGATACAAGCGGTTGAAATGAGCTTCCTCTGCAGGGTGGTTGGAGGAGCTCGGAGTAGAGCCGTTGCTCCTCTCAGGTTGAGAGAAGCCACATGGGGTGATTTGGGCATCTGGTTAGGATGCCTCCCAAACGCCACACTGTTGAAGTCTTTTTTGGCACGTCCCACCAGGAGGAAACCCAAAAGCAGGCCCAGGACCCGTTGCAGAGATTATTTGTGATGTTAAATTGGAACACAAGTGAAACTCAGTCATGAAATATTATTTAAAACACGTTTCTTTTCTTGAACCACTTATCTAACGGGGTCGTCGGATCTCTAGGGTCAATTTTGTAGCGGCCAATCAACCTAACACAAATGGTTTTGGAGGGTGGAAGGAAAGCGAAGTATCTGGCGAAAACCCACATGGGAGAACATGCAAACTCCACACAGAAAGGCCAGTGTTTTAAGCCTCGCCCTTACTCCACGCCTCGAACCCTGATCTTCTTGCTGTAAGGCCACTGTGGAGCTTTAAAACAGTCATTCTTCAAATATTTTGTAACCAAATGATCTTTTGCAAGTTTTTTTCTATTATATAGTGAGTTCACGAACAGGCAGAAGTGATCGGAATATTCTTCTTTTTATTAAGTACGGTATGCGATTAAAACATCGATACAATGGTTAAGACCCTGATAGAGGGGGACTTCTTTTAGATGTATTACTATCAGTTTCGTGATAGTAATACAACCCTCACCTTTGGTCACCAGCTGTGGGTGGTGACCGAAAGAATGAGATCGCGGGTACAAGCGGCCGAAATGAGCTTTCTCCGCAGGGTGGCTGGGCTCTCACTCACAGATCGAGTGAGGAGCTCTGCTATCCGGGAGGAGCTCGGTGTCGAGCCGATCCTCCTCCAGGTCAAGAAGAGCCAGATGGGGTGGTTCGGGCATCTGGTCAGATTGCCCCCCGAGCGCCTCGCGGGCGAGGTGTTTTGGGCACGTCATACCGGGAGGAGACCAAGGGGCAGACCCGGGACCCGCTGGAGAGACTGTGTCTCACAGCTGGCCAGGGAACGACTTGGGATCCTTCCGGGTGAGCTGGAGGATGCAGCCGGGGAGAGAGAGGCCTGGGCTGCCCGTTTGAGGCTGTTGCCCCCGCGACCCGACCCCGGAACAAGCAAAAGATGACGGAACGGAACGAACTATCAGTTTCTTCTCGTAAAGCCTCTGGATTAATATCTTTTACATCCTGCTTTAATAGATCTGAACTTTTTAGACCAAGTCTTTTGGAATGAAGAGCTAGTGAGATGCTTGGCCATTTAGACCAGGGGTGGGTAAACTTTTTGGTTTGCGGACCACATTTAATTTTAACATTTGACAAAGGGGCTGGAACAGGATCAGATGGATGGCATGCTTTGGTAACCGCTAGATTAGACCAATAGAATGCTGCGCTAGATTTTAAACAAGCGCTAAATGTTATATCAAAGGAGTTAAATTTTAAATCTAGCGGTGCTAGGTCTGAAATCATAGCCATAGTTTGCCCGTGCCTGGTTTAGACAAATAATAAGTGGGACTTTCCTTTTGAAAGGGAACTAAAACAAGTCATTATTGATCAGTTGGGTTGAAAAATGTCTCTATTGCTGTTTTTATGTCAGAAACATGCGTTTCCAGCTGATGAGCTAATGCCTATTAGCTGTAAAGGAAGAGTGCGTGGAATTGAGCCAAGCAGAGGGGATGTGGATGACTCATTGGGAAAGTAAGTTTCTTCAAAATTGACGTTTGCTTCTTGAAATTGTCCATTTTAGTGATCGGTCTCTATTAATCCCATCTTTATGTTTGATTTTACTATAATTAAGATGAATTCTTAAATTTTTATCATTGATAATGCTAAAATTATTAATCCCTTCAAAAGTTTTACTGACTGTCGTTTAGTTGTATCTTCTGAACCGTTCATCCCTATTGGGGTCGCGGTGGGTGCTGAAGCCTATCCTGGCTGATTTCAGGCAAGAAGCAGGGTACAACCTGAACAA
Organism: Neostethus bicornis; assembly: GCA_902685375.1. NCBI lineage: Eukaryota > Metazoa > Chordata > Actinopteri > Atheriniformes > Phallostethidae > Neostethus > Neostethus bicornis. The sequence continues at coordinate 15,090,996 of CACRXE010000003.1, read as the reverse complement.
GTCACCAGTCTGTTGCAGGGCCACACGCATAGACAACCATCCACACACGCACACTCATTCCTACAGGCAATTTTGTAGCGACCAATCAACCAAACGTGCATGTTTTTGGAGGGTGAGAGGAAACCAGAGTACCTGAAGAAAACCCACACATACACATGGAGAACATGCAAACTCCACACAGACAGGACTGCAATTCAAGCCTCGCCCCCACTTTGGGACAAAACCCCTGACCTTCTTGCTGTGAGGCCACCTGCTAACCACTTTGTTCTACTTCTTTTCTTTCGGCATTTCCCTTCAGGGGGCGCCACAGCAAGTCAGTTTCTTCCATCTAACCCTATCTGCTGTATCCTCTTTGGTCACACCAACTATCTTCATGTCTTCCTTCACTGCGTCTATAAATCTCCTCTTTGGTCTTCCTCTAAGCCTCTTTCCTGGTGGTTCCAAATCCAGCATCCTTCTTCCGATGTACTCGGTCTCTCTTCTCTGTACATGTCCAAACCATCTCAGTCTGGCCTCTCGGACTTTATCTCCAAAACCTCTAACATGTGCTGTTCCTCTGATATACTCATTTCTAATCCTGTCCATCCTGGTCACTCCCAGAGAGATCCTCAGCATCTTCATCTCTGCTACCTCCATCTCTGCTTCCTGTCTTTTCCTCAGTGCCACTGTCTCTAGACCAATCAGCATGGCCGCTCACACCACGGTTTTGTACACTTTCCCTTTCATTTTAGCTGAAACTCTTCTATCACACATCACACCTGATACTTTTCTCCACCCGTTCCAGCCTGCCTGCACACGCTTCGTCACCTCTTTTCCACACTCTCCATTGCTCTGGACTGTTGATCCTAAGTACTTAAAATCTTCCACCTTCTTCATCTCTTCTCCCTGTAACCTCACTTTTCCATTTGGATCCCTCTCATTCACACACGTGTACTCTGTTTTACTCTGACTAATCTTCATTCCTCTTCTTTGCTAACCACTTTGTCGAAAGAAAAAAATCTAAAAGGAATCTTATTCTGACCACATTAATTTATCCCTATTTTGATCTGACAGAAGTTTTTTTGTATTATAGGAAAAATATTTTGCTTCACTTAAGCCGAACTCTGTCGTCTCTTTCCGCCATAGAGGGAATATTCTATTTCATCTGTGTTACTGAAATAAAATCTATGGTTATAAATTAAAACCAGAAATTAATTGTGGGTTTTGTTAGGTACAGCACACACTATACAAAAAGTACACCTGTTTACGCACCATGTAGGGTGCATAATATTCTTGAGCTGCACATTTATTAAGCGTTGACCGTGTTAAACTGGACCAGTTAAAAAGTGGGGCACTAGCTCCTCTGTGCTGCACCAGCCCTCATTATGTCATAATGTTTGTTTCATATATCCAGATTTTCCCTAACTCTGATCGACACTCTCGACACACTAGTGGTGAGTAAACGCCTTTATGCGGTTTCAAATTGGACAAATTTGATGATTTGGCTTTTTTTGTGACACGTAATTAATCCATTTCCCCTTATTTATGTGTCTGTAAACAGGTTCTAAATAAGCTAGACGACTTCGAGGATGCAGTAATGAAGGTTATCGCAAGTGTCAAGTTTGATAATGATGTGGTGGTGTCGGTGTTCGAGACAAACATCAGAGTTTTAGGGTATGAAAATGGTTATATTTTGGTTTAATTCACTGTTTACTGTACTATAACTCATATTTTGGAATATTTTATTAACTATAAAGGGGTCTCCTGAGTGGCCACATAATGGCTGATATGCTGTTGCATGGTGGGAGTAGAATGCAGTGGTACTCCGATGAACTGCTAAAAATGGCTGTTGAGCTGGGGTACCGTCTACTTCCTTCCTTCAACACAAGTGGCCTACCCTACCCTAAAGTAAGATCTAATTAACTGGTGGATATCACGACTAAATGTTTGGTAGGAAATGTAAATCTTTGAATACCGTATTTTCATGACTCAAAGGCGCACCGTATTAAAAGGCGCAGTCCCAGTTTTGTGTGGTCTGTATTTAACACACACATAAGGCGCACTTGATGATAGGGCGCGGGTTTTATATACATATCCTCTTCTACGTACGTCCGCCTTACAACAACACACACACAAGCAGACAAGTGTGTGTATTTAAAAATAGATCGGGATGAAAACTGAGTTTGATTTGCTTTATTTAAATATTAGTTACAGTCGTCATAAAGTCATTTATCAAATCCATCCAAGTCCTCATCCTCTGTTTCAGAATCTAACGGGTGCGCTAAACCCAACATACTGTAGCAGGTTCACTTTCCTCGCTGTCAGAGTCACTTTCTGTACCGTGTGGCTCCTCGAAAATAATGCCTGCTTTTGCGAAAGCTCGGACAACAGCGCCAGCAAACACGTTAGCCCTAGCATCTACAATCCACTGGCAAACTGTGGCGTAACTCACCCGGCGCTGCCTTCCACCCTTCGTTAAGCTGTGGTCTCCTTCGGTCATCCATCGCTCACAGCCTTACATTGAACGGCCGGTTCATGCCGATTTCCAGCGGTTTGAGTTCCTTTGTCAGACCTCCCGGAATCACAGCAAGTGTAGCGTTCATCTGCTTCACTTGTTTTTTCACATCGGCGGTGAGATGAGCATGCATAGAGTCATAAATCAGAAGCGATAGTGATGTGTGGAAAAAACCATCCAGTCTCCACAACACACATAGGGCGCACTGCACGATAGGGCACTCCACCCATTTTGAAGAAAATCTAAGACTTTTCTATGCGCTTTATGATCGTGAAAACACAATACTTCTTTTGTTACGACTTTTTTGTTACTTCTTTTATTCTTATTCTTCAAAAATGTCTTTAATTTGATGTGACCCCCGGTTGCAGGTAGTTCCTGACCAGCTGTATGACAGTGTTATGTAAACTAACGGATGTGTTGATACTGTTTGTTGCACATCTCCACCTTTTCTTTGTCTCCATTTATCTGTAAGTGGGGGTCTGGAACCTGGTTTCCCCCACTACTCTGTAAGAAAACATCTTTTGTTTTCACACCTGTATAAATAAAGCAAAACTGGTAAACACTCTTGAAAACTCTGCTGGAGTGTGCTACCCTTGTCTACAAGTAAAATCCGAGAGTCTCTCGTATTATCTTCCGGTCAACCCAGCTTTGCGACAAAGACGAATAACATTTCCCGCCAACACTAAATAATCTGGTGACTGATTTTAAAAATGATCTGCCATAAAAGATTGAGCTACAGTGTTCAGTTGATGAAATAGTATTAAGAATATAACTTATTTTTGCTTTCCAGGTGAATTTGCAATATGGTGTCCACTACCCGCATTCAGGCATAAACATCGTATCGGAGACCTGCACAGCGTGTGCGGGGACAATAATTCTGGAATTTGCCACCCTCAGTAGACTCTCAGGAATTTCTGTATTTGAGGTAATCATCTTCTTCTTTTGGCATTTCCCTTCAGGGGTCGCCACAGCAAGTCAGTTTCTTCCATCTAACCCTATCTTCTGCATTCTCTTCGGTCACGCCAACTATCTTCATGTCTTCCTTCACTGTATCCATGAACCTCCTCTTTGGTCTTCCTCTAGTCCTCTTTCCTGGTGGTTCCAAATCCAGCATCCTTCTTCCAATGTACTCTCTCTCTCTCCTCTGTACATGTCCAAACCATCTCAGTCTGGTCTCTCTGACTTTATCCCCAAAACCTCTAACATGTGCTGTTCCCCTGATCCTGTCCATCCTGGTCACTCCCAGAGAGATCCTCAGCATCTTCATCTCTGCTACCTCCATCTCTGTTTCCTGTCTTTTTCTCAGTGCCTCTGTCTCTAGACCAATCAGCATGGCCGGTCTCACCACGGTTTTGTACACTTTCTCTTTCATTTTAGCTGAAACTCTTCTATCACACATCATACCTGATACTTTTCTCCACCTGTTCCAGCCTGCCTGCACATGCTTCTTCACCTCTTTTCCACACTCTCCATTGCTCACAGTAGATTAAGTTTCTTTTGAGATATTTATGAAATTGTAAAACCTTTTCATTTGAATTTCAAATGTACATTTCTCAAAATTACATTTGAAGTATCTTGTGTTTTGTACAGGAATATGCAAGAAGGACACTGGACATCCTGTGGGAGAACAGAGAAAGAAAGAATAACTTGATGGGAACAGTAATTGATATCCACAATGGGGAATGGATAAGAAAACGTGAGACATTGCGGTTGTTTAATTACGATTGTAGTAAACTGGAAAGTTTTCAGGGGTGCACGGTATTACTGGTATTTTCATTTAAATATTCACAGAAAGTGGCGTTGGTGCTGGAATCGACTCGTACTATGAATATTTGATGAAGGCTTACATTCTGCTTGGAGATGAAGTTTTTCTGGAAAGATTTAACGCAGTAAGTTTTTTTTAAGACATATAAACTTTATGCAAAAATTCAGACCAATGGATTGTTTTTTACTAGACCATTATTTTCAATTACTCACTCTTTTCTTGCTGTTTGTCTGGAACAGCACTATGCTTCCATAATGAAGTACATCAGTAAGCCTCCCCTGCTGTTAAGCGTAGATATGAACAATCCCACTGTGAAGGTGGGGACCTGGATGGATTCGTTACAGGCATTTTTCCCGGGATTACAGGTCAGACACAAATAGAAACATAACTTCTATGGGACTTTTTATTAATGCAATATTTCTATATGCTCGTGCAGGTTTTGAGAGGAGATCTGAAACCAGCCATTGAAACCCACGAGATGCTTTATCAGGTCACCAAAGAGCACAAGTTTCTTCCAGAGGTAGTTAATCTCTTTCTGTTTTGTTCCGTTGTCTTCCGCTTATCCGCGGCTAGTTTCCAGGGGCAACTGCCTCAGATGGAAACCCAGGCTTCTCTCACCCAAGCTGCATCCTCCAGCTCAACTGGGAGGATCCTGAGGTGTTCCCTGTCCAGCTGTGAGACATAGTCTCTCCAGCAGGTCAGGGGTCTAACTCTGGGTCTCCTCCTGGGGGACGTACCCAAAACACCTCAGCAGCAAGGCGTTCGGGAGGCATCTGAACCATATGCTCAAACCACCCCATCTGGCTTCTCTCGACCTGAAGGAGCACAACTACTACTACTACTCTGAGCTCCTCCCGGATGGCAGAACTCCTCACTCTTTCTCTGAGTGAGAGCCCAGCCACCCTGCAGAGGAAGCTCATTTCGGCCGCTTGTATCCATGATCTCATTCTTTCGGTCACCACCGACAGCTGGTGACCATAGGTGAGGGTTGAAACGTAGATCGACTTGTAAATCGAGAGTTTTGCTTTTCGTCTCAGCTCTTTCTTCACTGTAACGGACCAATGCATCATCCTGGTTAATGCGGTTAATCTCTACTCTTTAATTTGTTCAGTTCTGTTAACGTGTTTTTTTTTTTTCCCACTAGGCTTTTACTTCCGATCTCAGAGTTTTTTGGGCCCAGCACTTACTAAGACCAGAGTTCGCTGAAAGCACGTACTACCTCTATAAGGTGAAACTTTAAGATAGTAAAGTTTAAAAATCAAAATTTCTTTTAACATGTGGGATTTTTTTTTTACTGAATTTTTCTACATGTGAAGGCCACTGGGGACCATCACTACCTCAGAGTTGGAGAATCCATTGTAGAAAAGCTCAACACCTATACCAGAGTGCCTTGTGGGTTTGCTGCTGTGAAGGATGTCCGTACTGGAATGCATGAAGACAGGTACTGGGAAAAATGAATGGAAATCTTTTTTACCGTATTTTCCGTACTATAAGGCGCACCGCATTATAAGGAGCTACAGTAAAGTCTGGGGTTACGTTATGCATCCAGTAAATGGTGCTGCGCTAAAGAGAATGTAAAAAAAAAAACAGTCAGATAGGTCAGTCAAACTTTATTAACAATTACAAAACATCTTTCTGTTTTTACTCCCAAAATGAATAAACAGCTGTTTTATTATTTTCTCAGAGATAAAGTATTAGTATTTTCGTGACACAGTTTATCTTCCATTGGAGATAAACTCTGTTTAGTCTTGTTTACTTGGCGCAGTGCATCCTCTTGCTTCCTCCACTTCCTCACCATTGATTCATTGATGTTAAACTCTCTGGCTGCGGCTCTATTCCCGTGTTCTACTGCGTGACCGATCGCCTTGAGTTTAAACTCTGCGGTGTAACAGTGTCTCTTGGTAGGAGCCATTTCCGGGTCTTTACACAAACACATAAATGGAAATAGGTGCGTTCGAGATGACACAGGCAGACGCGGTTCTGATCGGCGCAGATCGGCGCGCAATGCATGCCGGTTAGAACTGCGTCCGCCTGTGTCATCTCGAACACATCTAATGAGACGCCCTTTCAGATATCCCAGCATGCACCGCGCACTACTTCTTCTACGGGGGAAATGGAGTCGGCGGCTGCTTACCGCAGTTGCGACACCTGTTGTAGCTCAATATTAATCCATATATAAGGCGCTCCCGGGTAAAAGGCACACCGTGGACTTTAGAGAAAATTTAAGGTTTTTAGGTGCGCCTTATAGTGCGGAAAATACGGTACATGAGAAACTATTATTCTGAACAAAATGATGACTTTGTTTACCTTTTTTCGTGTGTCTGCATCCGTCTTTTGTGCAGAATGGACTCGTTTTTTCTGGCGGAGATGTTCAAATACCTCTATTTGTTGTTTGCGGAAAAGAGTGACGTGCCAATCGATGTTGACGACTACATCTTTACAACAGAGGCTCACTTGTTCCCCATTTCACTCTCAAACATTCCATCTGTCTTCAAACGCAATGCTACCGTAAGAACATTTAGAATTTGGTTTTCGTTATATTCAAACTTGGAATAGTTTGATTTGAGTTCTAAAAAAAAGTTATTTATCTTTTAGGAAACTGATTTTTCCCGAGATTTTGCTGCACACACTTGCCCAAGCACTGAATGGATGTTCCCAAATGACCCCTCATTTGCCAAAACCATCAGAGACAATTTTCAGCTTTCAGGAGGAGTAGGACGAATCTTCCATTATCTACCTCGCAGGTTTGACTCGTCAGATTTTTTTTTTTTGCCTCGAAATTCAACTTTTGATTTGAAACCGACTTTGTTTCCACTTCACAGCGACGTGGAACTGCCGTACCACATCAGTATCGTAGATTCAGTCAAGTATCTGAGAAGAATCGGAATCCCTGCTCCTTGGTTGGATGAAGCTCCGGTGGGAAAAATGGAGGGTCTGACGGTATTTCAATTTTTCTATTGGTCATATTGTGAAATATCTTTTTTTTAGCACATAATTCATCCTCTTTTTTTGAATATATATTTATATATATTAATCTTTCTACATATATAGATTTTTCTATATATGTATTTCTCTTTTCTTGTATTTTTCTTTTTCTTTTCTTGTTTTCTTGTCATTAGCTTCAGTTCGTGATGATGTGGGCACACTGGGCCTGGCAGGGAATGACACAGGAATGACTCTATGACGCATGAGAAGAAAGAGTGACTAAAAAAATAAAATCAAATTGAGCAAAGGAAAGGGACAGTATTTTTTATTGAATGAAAGTGAAACTGGAATGCTACTATCGTGTCGCGGTAGATTACACAAATCCCATCATCCATGCCGGATTAAATGGTAAAGTACTTTTTTTTGTTAAAAGTAAAGAGAAATTTACTGCGATGTTCATCAAAACACGAGGTAATGTGAGATCAGGAAGCGGTAGACTCGGTTTTGAATGTTTTCTGTTTGAAGTGAAGCTGAAAGAAAATGTCTTTTAGGCTGTAATTATTTTAATGTTTTGATTTTTTTACGTTGATTTCCACTAACGGATTCCACTTAGGAACAAAAAGCGGTGTATCAGGTGAAGGTCGTAGCAGAGTTAAGCCAGACACTGGAAGAGGAGCTTGTGGGACCTCTTGTGGTTCAGCTCATATCACCTCCATTCCTGGGAAGGACAGTCCTCACTGCTGGACCTGCCAGGTTTGGAATGGACCTCAACAAACAGGAGCATGGGGTGAGTATGGAAGCCTTATAGATCAGTGTTTTTTTAAATCTTTTTCATGCCATGGTGCATTTTTCCAATCGAAAATAATCTCAAGGCACACAAACAACCAAAAATGTTAAAAACAAATCTTTCTAGTCTTGTAGTTTAACAATGTTGTGATTCTGATCAAAGAGTCCTGAAAATGAAACAAAGCAACACATCAAAAACTATTTGTTATCTTTTTCTAATCGTTTTGTTATCTTTTCAAGAAGATTTACCCAGAATTCAAGAGCGACGTTTTTCTCTTTAACATTAAGACCGCCCCGTTCTAAATCTACCTGCAAGCGCCATGACCGTCAATGTGACCGCTAATGTAATTATTCATGTTTTGTGCTGCTATATTGCAAAAATAAACTTTTACATACTCAATTTTTAAAGTAATCATAATGAGAAAATGTTAAATATTTTTAAAACTTAGAATAAAAAATCAAACACCAAAGTAAAATGATCTAATTCGTCAATAGCCTACTTTTTTTTTCGCATTTTCGCGCTGCTGCTTTAAAACTGTCCTCGTTATAAATTGGCTATAGGCTATATTCCAATATGTTAACCTGAACTTTCAAGACTTATCTAGAAAACATGACATACTTTATTCGGACAACAATTTTCTTACTCTCTTCATGGTATCTCTTCAATATTATCTCACTCAAACTTTCTAAAATGTTTCTGTAATGGCATCAGAGTCCTCCTTGTCTCGCCCCGGTTAGAGGAGATAGCACATGTTTTGTGCTGCATAAATAAACTTTTACACCACTTAATTTTTAAAGTAATAATAATGATAAAATGTTAAATATTTTTAGAACTTAGAATAAAAAATCAAACACCAAAGTAAAATGATCTAATTCGTCAATAGCCTAATTTTTATTCCGCATTTCCGTGCTGCTGCTTCAAAAATGTCCTCGTTATAAATTGGCTATATTCCAATATGTTAACCTGAACTTTCAAGACTTATCTAGAAAACATGGCATACTTTATTCAGACAGCAATTTCCTTACTCTCTTCATGGGATCTCTTCAATATTATCTCACTCAAACTTTCTAAAATGTTTCTGTAATGGCATCACAGTCCTCCTTGTCTCACCCCGGTTAGAGGAGATAAAATGCTTATAAATTTTGAAATGTTCAATTTTAGAATTTTTTTCTTAATGTCTTAACAATATGTAGAAAACATGATCCACTAACTGAGGCCATTTTTGGGAGGGATGGACAGTAGCATGCGACAAAAAAAGCAGAAAAGAAGAGTGGGTTGCTATGATTAAATAAAATGACAAGATTTCACACTTCTTCTTCTTCTCCTTTCGGCATTTCCCTTCAGGGGTCGCCACAGCAAGTCAGTTTCTTCCATCTAACCCTATCTGCTGCATCCTCTTCAGTCACGCCAACTATCTTCATGTCTTCCTTCACTGTATCCATGAACCTCCTCTTTGGTCTTCCTCTAGCCCTCTTTCCTGGTGGTTCCAAACCCAGCATCCTTCTGCCGATGTACTCGGTCTCTCTCCTCTGTACATGTCCAAACCATCTCAGTCTGGCCTCCCGGACTTTATCTCCAAAACCTCTAACATGTGCTGTTCCTCTGATATACTCATTTCTGATCCTGTCCATCCTGGTCACTCCCAGAGAGATCCTCAGCATCTTCATCTCTGCTACCTCAATCTCTGCTTCCTGTCTTTTCCTCAGTGGCACTGTCTCTAGACCAAACAGCATGGCGGGTCTCACCACGGTTTTGTACACTTTTCCTTTCATTTTAGCTGAAACTCTTCTGTCACACATCACACCTGATACTTTTCTCCACCCGTTCCAGCCTGCTTGAACACGCTTCTTCACCTCTTTTCCACACTCTCCATTGCTCTGGACTGTTGATCCCAAGTACTTAAAATCTTCCACCTTGTTTATCTCTTCTCCGTGTAACCTCACTTTTCCACTTGGATCCCTCTCATTCACACACATGTACTCTGTCTTACTCTGACTAATCTTCATTCCTCTTCTTTCTAGTGCAAACCTCCACCTCTCCAGCTTTTCCTCCACCTCTTCCCTCCTCTCACTACAGATCACAATGTCATCTGCAAACATCATTGTCCATGGGGATTCCTGTCTGACCTCGTCTGTCAGCCTGTCCATCACCACAGCAAACAGCAAAGGGCTCAGAGCAGATCCTTGGTGCAGTCCCACCCCCACACTGAACTCCTCTGTCTCACCTACAGCACACCTCACCACTGTCTTACAGCCCTCATACATGTCCTGCACCGCTCTAACATACTTCTCCGTCACACCAGACTTCCTCATACAATACCATAGTTCTTCTCTAGGTACCCTGTCATACGCTTTCTCAAGATCTACAAAGACACAGTGCAGCTCCCTCTGACCTTCCCTGTACTTCTCTATCAGCATCCTCAAGGCAAATACTGCATCTGTAGTGCTCTTTTTAGGCATAAAACCATACTGCTGCTCACAAATTCTTACTTCAGACCTTAGCCTAGCTTCGACAACTTTTTCCCATAACTTCATCGTATGACTGATCAGTTTTATTCCTCTGTAGTTACCACAACTCTGCACATCTCCCTTGTTCTTAAAAACAGGAACTAGCACACTTCTTCTCCATTCATCAGGCATCTTCTCACTTTCTAATATTCTGTTAAACAGCCCAGTCAGAAACTCTACTGCCACCTCACCTAAACACTTCCATACTTCTATAGGGATTCCGTCAGGGCTGAGAGCCTTTCCACTCTTCATCCTCTTCAGTGCCCTCTTTATTTCTACCTTACTGATCCTAGCCACTTTCCGGTCCACTTTGGTAACGTCTTCTACTCTTTGTTCTCTTTCATTTTCTTCATTCATCAACTCTTCAAAGTACTCTTTCCATCTTCCCATCACATTACTGGCATCTGTCAAGAGACACCCATTCCTGTCTTTAATCACCCTAACTTGCTGCACATCCTTCCCATCTTTGTCTCTCTGTCTTGCCAACCTGTATAGGTCCATCTCTCCCTCCTTGCTGTTCAGCTTAGCATACAAGTCGTCGAAGGCTGCTTGTTTTGCCTTTGCCACCTCTACTTTAACCTTATGCTGTATCTCCCTGTACTCTTGCCTACTCTCCTCAGTCCTCTCAGTGTCCCACTTCTTCTTAGCCAGCCTCTTTCTTTTGATACAATCCTGCACCTCCTCATTCCACCACCAAGTCTCTTTATCTATCTTCCTTCCAGATGACACACCAAGTACTCTCTTGCCTGTCTCCCTGATCGCATTAGCTGTAGTTGTCCAGTCATCTGGAAGCTTCTCCTGCCCACCAAGAGCCTGTCTCAACTCCTTTATAAAGTTCAAGCAGCACTCTTCCTTTTTCAGTTTCCACCATTTAGTCTTCTGTACTCACTTCATCTTCTTAGTCTTCCTCTTTGCTATGGTCATCTTACACACGACCATCCTATGCTGTTTGGCTACACTGTCTCGTGCTACAACTTTGCAGTCACTGATCTCTTTCAGATTACACCGCCTACACAAAATGTAATCAAGATTTCACACTGATTAACAAATACTTTTTAATTCTGTTATTTTTTTAAAACATGAGATCAACCAAAACGATTTTTGGGACGTACCGGTAGATCACGATCACTGTATGAGCTGAAATCCGATCATTTCCAACGACACACCTGACAATCTCTCATGTCCCAGCTGCGGAACAGTGGTTGAAAAAACACTGCTGTAGATAATGTCTCATCATAACAGGATGAATTAAGTGCACACACACTGGTAATCTTTTTACTCAATCCAAGCTCTCAAAGTTTCCTCACTTTGGAACATATTATGAACTTGTCATGCTGTCTTGAGACTTTCTGAGGGTTCACACTGAATCTGAACTCCTCCGTGCAGCTGGCCCATCATAAAAGAATATATGAACAAAAATCAACAAAAATTATGTCAATAGTTTGTGCTGCGTTTGTGCTGTAAAAAATTTTGTTTGTGCTATTTTAGTTTTTAAAAAAAAGATATTTCCGATTCTTTTATAAGTTAATATGACGTCATCCAGCTGCTCATTTTGCTTAAAAATGCGAGAAAACTCTAAAAATGGTGTCAATCGATTGTGCTGTAAATTTTTTGTTTGTGCTATTTTAGTTTTTTATATGAAAAACCTAAAATAGCACAAACACAGCACAATCGATTGACATATTTTTTGTTTACACATTTTTTTAAGAGGGGCCAGCTTCACGGAGGTAATCTAAACCCTTTTTGTCGTAGGTCAAAGGCAGCATTTTGAAAGCTTCCCCTTACAAAGCTTGCGGACCAATCAATAACAGCATGGAGATTAAAGGACGCATTGCTCTGACATTACGTGGCGACTGCAAGTTTGCTGTAAAGGCTCGCTGGCTGCAACAAGCAGGAGCCATAGGGGTCATCTTTATAGGTGAGGTTTATTGGTGAAAGAAAAAAATCTATTTTTATCCCTTTGGAAGGATTTTGAAGCATTCTTAAAAAACTGCTCAAATCTGTCCTCGTGTCGTTTTTGTTGCACAGATCATCGTGAGGGAAGTAATAGTGAAGAAACGCCGCTCTTCCAGATGGTGGGAGATGGCGACTCGACTGAAGACATCTCCTTACCTCTAGGTTTTCTTTTCAGTCGGGAAGGGGCGGTTCTCACAGCGGCACTGGATGAATATCACAATGTGGATGTTCTGTTGCTATCCAAGCAAATATATCTTGGAAATGGTGAGCAAATTTAGTATGCTGTAGAGAATTGTTTTGTTTGGTCTTCTGAACCTTTTTCCCTAACGGGGTCGTGGGAACGCCAGAGCCTATACCATCTGAATTCAGGCAAGAGGCAAGGTACACCCCGAACAGGTCACTAGTCTGTCACATGGCCACACATACAGACTCTTTCCTTGGAGCAGTTTGGTAGCGGCCAATCAACCTATGTATGTTTTTAGAGGATGGGGGAAAATTCATGTATACACGGGGAGAACATGCAAACTCCACACAGAAACCAGTGATTCAATTCTCGCCGCCTCTCTGGGACTCAAACCCTGACCTCCTTGCTTTGAGGCCACTGTGCTAACAACTGCACAATGAATAATAGAATGATTCAGTATTTTTTGACAATAGTTACAGTCATGACACTTGTATCTGTTTGTGCAGCATCAGCTGGGGTTGAATAAGCCGATGTGGAAGCTGCAGCTCCTAACACACTTCCTGCAAATGTGATAGTCGGTATGAGTCAAGGGGGGAGCAGTGGCAGACTGACGTTTTTGCTGTTTCTGGGCCTTTATGGCCTCGCGCTTTCTGTTCTCCTCAGCATGCATGTATAGACCATATATACTGTATGTATTATTCTGTGGGTATCAGTTACTTGCCTCACACACACACATCCCTCTCTCAACTAGCTGCTAACAAGTATGTTTTCTTCTCTGTCTTTTCTTCTCAGGTAAAGCAGGAAATCACATAAGCATGAATATAAGATTCTGCCTCTCCAAGGAGGTGGAGCTGGACGAAGGTAAAGAGTCCACCTTAGAGTTTGTCTTGGAGAATGGAGATGTGCTTCTCAAAGAGGACCTTGGTGGAAATCAACCATCACGGGCTGCAGACGCTGATAGAAGTGAACCGTGTTCAGATAACTCCATCAGACCAATCACAAATCCTTAATCACAGCCAAGTGTCTCCACACTTGTTATTTCTTAGTGTGTGAGTGGGATGTGCCTCAAAGCCTCCACACTAATAAACTGCCCAAACTTCCAAAGTCTGCTTGTTTACAGCAGATTGAGGGCCTTGGAAACACTCTGGGAGTGTCACAGTTCCGCACATTATGTACTCAACCTAAAGATTATCCGTCACCTAAACAGGGATCCGTCAGCTATTGAAGGTTCTCACCTGTGTAAATGATTTCATGAGACCAAACTGGCAAGTACAAGCCCAAACGCTGTAAATTAGAAATAGTTTGTTGCTGCATAAACTTCAAAATCGTGGCGATGCTAACACAACAAACTTAGTCCATTGTCGGGTTAGTTTTGTCTTAAGGAAAGTGTAGCTAAAGCAATGCAGGTTATTTTAATATTGATTGCACTTTTTCACTTTAAGTATTATTTATTTACGGTATACCGGTGAGTGGAGCGTAATTGGCCAGTAGGTGGCGTTGACTGCCATAACTTGATTGGCCAGTAGGTGGCGATGACTGCCGTAACTTTAACGGCCAGAAGGTGGCGTTGACTGCTGTAACTTGATCAGCCAGTAGGTGGCGTTGACTGTTGTAACTTGATCGGCCAATAGGTGGCGTTAACTGCCATAACTTGATCGGCCAGTAGATGGCGTTGACTGCCATAACTTGATTGGCCAGTAGGTGGCGATGACTGCCGTAACTTTATCGGCCAGAAGGTTGCGTTGACTGCTGTAACTTGATCGGCCAATAGGTGGTGTTAACTGCCATAACTTGATCGGCCAGTAGATGGCGTTGACTGCCATAACTTGATTGGCCAGTAGGTGGCGATGACTGCCGTAACTTTATCGGCCAGAAGGTGGCGTTGACTGCTGTAACTTGATCAGCCAGTAGGTGGCGTTGACTGTTGTAACTTGATCGGCCAATAGGTGGCGTTAACTGCCATAACTTGATCGGCCAGTAGATGGCGTTGACTGCCATAACTTGATTGGCCAATAGGTGGCGATGACTGCCGTAACTTTATCGGCCAGAAGGTTGCGTTGACTGCTGTAACTTGATCGGCCAATAGGTGGCGTTAACTGCCATAACTTGATCGGCCAGTAGATGGCGTTGACTGCCATAACTTGATTGGCCAGTAGGTGGCGATGACTGCCGTAACTTTATCGGCCAGAAGGTGGCGTTGACTGCTGTAACTTGATCAGCCAGTAGGTGGCGTTGACTGTTGTAACTTAATCGGCCAATAGGTGGCGTTAACTGCCATAACTTGATCGGCCAGTAGGCGGCGTTGACTGCCTTTACTTTATCGGCCAGTAGGTGGCGTTGACTGCCGTAACTTGATCGGCCAGTAGGTGGCGTTGACTGCCGTAACTTGATCGGCCAGTAGGTTGCGTTGGCTTCCGTAACTTGATTGGCCAGTAGGTGGCGTTGACTGCCGTAACTTGATTGGCCAGTAGGTGGCATTGACTTCCATAACTTGATTCGCCAGTAGGTGGCGTTGACTGTCGTAACTTGATTGGCCAATAGGTGGCGATGACTGCCGTGACTTTATCGGCCAGAAGGTTGCGTTGACTGCTGTAACTTGATCGGCCAATAGGTGGCGTTAACTGCCATAACTTGATCGGCCAGTAGATGGCGTTGACTGCCATAACTTGATTGGCCAGTAGGTGGCGATGACTGCCGTAACTTTATCGGCCAGAAGGTGGCGTTGACTGCTGTAACTTGATCAGCCAGTAGGTGGCGTTGACTGCTGTAACTTGATTGGCCAGTAGGTGGCGTTGACTTCCGTAACTTGATTGGCAAGTAGGTGGCATTGACTTCCGTAACTTGATCGGCCAGTAGGTGGCGTTGACTACTATAACTTGATCAGCCAGTAGGTGGCGTTGACTGCCGTAACTTGATCAGCCAGTAGGTGGCGTTGACTGCCGTAACTTGATCAGCCAGTAGGTGGCGTTGACTGCCGTAACTTGATCAGCCAGTAGGTGGCGTTGACTGCCGTAACTTGATCAGCCAGTAGGTGGCGTTGACTGCCGTAACTTCTCATTTGCATAGTGTTAGTTAATGAAGGACAGGAATCGGAGATTGATAGCTTTTTACTCGTTAATAACTTCAGGGAATTTTAAGAGTGAATGTGGTCTGTAAGTTGGACCTGTTTGAAGAATTTTTTGTGCGTGCGATGTGCGTTTTAATTTTTTCTCAAGCGCTAGCATTGGTTAGGTATTTCAAACAGGTGCTTAACCCAAAGTGCATGTCCGAGGTTCACCCAAACCAGATTATGCAACAACAAAAAAAAAAAAGAGAAATGATTGTCATTATGTTGAGATTTTTAGGCATATTTTAGGTTATATTTTCTAATAAGTAATGAAACTGCTGCTATTTCCTTTGCTGTATAAGTATGATCATGCTGTAATGTTGTTTTCCGCTTGGCCGGGAACGGATAGCCGGGGTAGCGGCCTCAGTCTTCCTTTGGTTCATCTGGGAGGATGCCATGTCTCTCCAGCAGGTCCTGCTCATCCTATCTCTTGAACGAGAGCCAGACCACCCTGCAGAGGGAGCTCATCTTGGCTACTTGTGTTCACAAGCTTGTTCTTTTTGTCAGGAACGTAAATACAGTGTATTTATTTATTTTATCTATTTATTTTTTCTATTTATTTATTTGGGAATGACGATTTCCATCCCCGCCCTGTGGCTCTCGGCAGCAAATCGTTCTGATCATTCAAGAAGAAACGATCGCAAACTCCATTTATTTATGCTTTAGATTTTATCGATCTCATTTGCTCACTAGGAGTTCGCAATCATCTTCAAATGGGCGGAGCCAAATGTATTATTTTCTTACTGTGAAATGAAGAGTTTGGTTGAGTGTGTAAAACAACAAATCATGAATTTATTGAATGTTATTATTGATTTGCACAATTTTTTTTTAAATTATGTTTTCATTAACTAACTTAAAGAAATCATTTCTTGTCATCAAACTATTTTCTTTGAAGTTTTTAGGATTTCTTAAGTTCTGAAGCCATGCAAATGAGGAAAAGAAAAAATCATGTCAATCCTCATGTTCCTTCAAGTGTGTACGGTATTGTTGAGCACCAGACTGAATGCATGATACGTTGTAAATCTCAGGTCTGTATACCACTCATAGAAACCTAGAAAACAAGATGAGGATGGTAATATTTATTATTTTGTTCCACTTTGACTTTTCTTTTAGAGTGCCAAAACTTTTGCCAGACATCGACACGAGCTCAGGGATACGACTTCAGCTGGTCCTGTTAAACACAATAAATAGAAACTCATTGTTTACATAAAGTTCTCTTTTTTTTATTTTATTTTTTTTTCAATCACTAGAAGAAATGTCTGCTTTGGTATTTTTGATTAAATTTATATAAAAAAAAATGGAATGATCTTTTATTTGAAAACTAATCAATATCGCTAATGGGGCCACAGGTGTGCCAGAGTCTATCCCCGCTGATTTCAGGCAAGAAGCAGGATACACCCTGAACAGGTCACCAGCCTGTTGCGGGGCCATACACACATAGGGGCAATTTCATTGCAGCCAATTAACATGTATGTTTTTGGAAGATGGGAGGAAACTGGACAAAACCCACAATAACAGAGGGTAAACATGCAAACTCCACACAGAAAGGACAGCGTTTTAAGCCTCGTCCCACCCAGGACTCGAATCCCTGACCTTCTTGCTGCGAGGCCACCATGCTAACCACTGCGTCCCTATGCAGCTACATACAAATTAAAAGACAGCCCTGCTTGTCTCTAAATAAAATGACAACCTAAATTTCACATGTAGAAAATAGGATCCACTTGGTGGGGTAGTTTTTGGGAGGGATGGACAACAGCATGCAACAAAAAAACAGAGAAGAAGAGTGGGTTGCTATGGTTACAGGACAGCCCTGCCTGTCTCCACATAAAAAATGACAACTTCAATTTTCTCAAAATTTCTGAAAAACATGTAAAAAATACAATCCATAAGCTGGGGTACTTTTTGGGACATAAATTTATATATACAGTATCTGTTCTGTCATCTTACGTTTATCCGGGGCCGGGTTGGAGGGGTAACAGCCTCAGATGGGAAGCCCAGGCTTCTCTCACCTCAACTGCATCCTCGAGCTCACCCGTGAGGATCCCGAGTCGTTCCCCGGCCAGCTGTGAGACATAGTCTCTCCAGCAAATCAGGGGTCTGCCTCTTGGTCTCCTCCCAGCAGGACCTGCCTGAAACACCTCATCAGCGAGGCGCTCGGGGGGCATTCTGACCAGATGCCCAAACCACCCCATCTTGCTTCTCTCGACCTGGAGAAGGAGTTGCTCGACTCCGAGCTCCTCCCGGATGGCAGAGCTCCTCACCCGATCTCCTTGTGAGAGCCCAGCCACGCTGCAGAGGAAGCTCATTTTGGCCGCTTGTACCCACAATCTCATTCTTTTTGTCACCACCAACAGCTGGTGACCATAGGTGAGGCTTGGAACGTAGATGGACTTGTAAATCGAGAGCTTTGCTTTTCAGCTCAGCTCTCTCTTTACCACAACGTACCGATGCAGCGTCCTAGTTATTGCTGATGCCGCACCGATCAGCCTGTAGATCTCCCGCTCCATCCTTCCCCCACTCGTGAACAAGACCCCGAGATACTTAAACTCCTCCACTTGGGGCAGGATCCTGTCCCTGACCTGAAGGGGGCATTCCGGGCGGGGACCATGGTCTCGGATTTGGAGGCGTTGCTCCCATCCTGCCCACTTCTCACTTCCCACACATACACACATACAGTATATAAAAATATATACAAGGCCGTGGCCAGCCATTTTGATGCCCTAAGCACTCTCACTGTGTTCACAGTGAACATTCTGCAATAATTGTCCACATTTTAATATGGGTGGTTATGTTTATTTTAAAACTATGTCTGATGCATCAAACTTAAATTTGACTTTTTTTGTGTAAATTACTTTATTAACATTTGATCATTTATTTGTTTATGTGTAGGATTTTGATAAAGATCAGATCCAATTTGATGGTGATTTAATACAGAAAAGTGAGAAATTCTAAAAAGTTCAGATACTTTTTCATGTCACTGTATAAGATGTAGGAATAAAAATGACTAAAACAGTAAGAAAAAGACACAAAAACAGTAGAAAAAGACACAAAAACAACATAAAAGACACAAAAACAACATAAAAGATGCAAAAACAACAGAAAAAGACACAAAAACCGAAAAAAATACACAAAAACCGAAAAAAAAATGACACAAAACCGGAATAAAAAGACACAAAAACAACAGAAAAAGACACAAAAACAGTAGAAAAGACAAAAAACAGTATTAAAAATACACAAAAACAGTAGAAAAAGACATAAAAACAGTATAAAAAAACACAAAATAGTATAAAAAGACACAAGAACAATATAAAAAAGACACAAAAATAGTATAAAAAGACACAAAAACAATCTAAAAGACGCGAAAACAGCAGAAAAAACACAAAAATAGTAGAAAAAGACACAAAAACAATATAAAAAAGACACAAAAACAGTAGAAAAAGAGACAAAAACAATATAAAAAAGACACAAAAATAGTAGAAAAAGACACAAAAATAGTAGAAAAAGACACAAAAACAATATAAAAAAGACACAAAAACAATATAAAAAAAGACACAAAAACAATATAAAAAAAGACACAAAAACAGTTGAAAAAGACACAAAAACAGAATAAAAAAAGACAAAAACAGTTTAAAAAGACACAAAAATATTTTAAAAAGACACAAACACAATATAAAAAGACACAAAAACAGTATAAAAGACGCAAAAACAGCAGAAAAAACACGAAAATAGTAGAAAAAGACACAAAAACAATATAAAAAAAAGACACAAAATAGTAGAAAAAGAGACAAAAACAATATAAAAAAGACACAAAAATAGTAGAAAAAGACACAAAAACAGAATAAAAAAAACAAAAACAGTTTAAAAAGACACAAAAATATTTTAAAAAGACACAAACACAGTATAAATAGACACAAAACCAGTAGAAAAAACAGTCGGTTCGATTCCCGTTGAGCCCATGTCTAAGTAACCCTCAGTTACTCACACCATTAACGCCTGCTCCGGTGCAATTCAGCAAAACCAATTTCCTCATTTGAGAGATGAATATAGTACGTTAAAAAATTAAAATATCTGAATTAATCACGATTAAGAAAGTATTTTAATAAAAATCTTTTAAAGAAACATGTATGGATTTTACGAGGTTACCCTGAAGGCATCACAGACACACACCCCGCCTTCTGCTCCTCCTCTATCTTTAGCACCACCAGGATTACACTCGGTCCGCAGTGTGTGTGTGTGTGTGTGTGTGTATGATTATTTGTAAAGAGATGGAGGAATGACAACAAGCCCCTGCTTTGGTTCTACCTCCAGGATGCTGCTGGTGTTCAGCGGGCGGTGTGGACTCAGACGGCGGGCCTCGCTGCTCCTTCTTACGGCTGTCCTCTTCTCTATCACCGCTACCACTGCTAACCTTCCAGGTAGACACTAATCACACCAAATCCATTTAACTCACTCAGGATCAACTTCAAACTAATTCTGAGAATTTTAAAGATTTAACTTAAATAGAATTTATATATAATTTATCCAAATGGAAAAGTGAGGTTACAGGTAGAAGAGAAAAAGAAAATGGAAGATTTTAAGTACTTAGGATCAACAGTCCAGAGCAATGGAGAGTGTGGAAAAGAGGAGAAGAAGTATATGCAGGCAGGCTGAAACGGGTGGAGGAAAGTATCAGGTGTGATGTGTGATAGAAGAGTTTCAGCTAAAATGAAAGGAAAAGTGTACAAAACCGTGGTGAGACCGGCCATGCTGTTTGGTCTAGAGACAGTGGCACTGAGGAAAAGACAGGAAACAGAGATGGAGGTAGCAGAGATGAAGATGCTGAGGATCTTCATCCAAAAGATAATTTAAGTATTCATCAGACTGATTTTTATATTTATTTGGTTACTTTCAAGTCTGATTTCTTATCATTTTATGCATAAGAAACCAAAGCAGGGGCTTGTTGTCATTCCTCCATCTCTTTACAAATAATCATACACACACACACACACACACTGCGGACCGAGTGTAATCCTGGTGGTGCTCAATTAGAAATGAGTATATCAGAGTAACAGCACATGTTAGAGGTTTTGGTGATAAAGTCTGAGAGGCCAGGCTGAGATGGTTTGGACATGTACAGAGAAGAGAGATGCAGAAGGATGCTGGATTTGGAACCACCAGGAAAGAGGACTAGAGGAAGACCAAAGAGGAGGTTCATGGATACAGTGAAGGAAGACATGAAGATAGTTGGCGTGACCGAAGAGGATGCAGCAGATAGGGTTAGATGGAAGAAACTGACTTGCTGTGGTGACCCCTGAAGGGAAATGCCGAAAGGAGAAGAAGAAGATAATTTATTTATAAGAATGTCAAAATATTTTTTTTAATTTTTTTTAATTATTTGATTTTTTTGGGGGATTTGATTGCTTATCAAAAAAGTTCATTTTGCAAGAAATTTTCATTTTTTTCTTGTTTGTCTCCTGATTGCATTTTACTGTCATCTTAATCCTTATGTTTTCAATCTAAAATATATAATTGTCAGGAGAGTAGTCTGTTTCCCCCCTCCCTCTTGTCTGTGTGTGTGCAACTAGTCACACCTGAAACTCATCTGCTGGAGCATAAATGAAACCGTTTTTGACACACTCTTCAGCCAGATCGTTTGTTTATCATGCTTGATCGGTTATCCAGTTTTTTGGCTCCAGCTCCTATATCAGAACCTGCCTAGTTTATCTGTTTTGTCTTCTTAATTTGACTTTTTATCAATCTAATAAATCTGCTTGTGATTTTTTCATCTGAACCTGTCTGTTGCGTCAAGGGTATATTTTTGGTCTCAGCTCCACTCCATGACAATAATTCAATCTACTTGCAATGCATAATCATTTAAATCTCACATTTTAAGTGTTAAAACTAATGTTTTTTTTTTCTATAAAACACATTTTAAACTCCTAAAAACTAGTTGTGTTGTTTCATAAAGTTTGATTTTTATGGATACAGGTTGATCATGCCATGCATGTGTGTGTAAAATGAATTGGATGTGTACAAGACAGATAATCCCTCATCTTTTAATGCATCAGCCTAAAAAAAAAGGGAGATTAAAAAAAATGGAGCAAACAGATGTGCTGTTATATCACTTTGAGCTTTCATGGGAACAAATTCAAAGGAGAATTCGGGTTTGGACCAATCAATACAGGGATGAGATTTGTGAATTTAAACCATACACATATGTAACGTGTTTCTTTTTCAATTTTAGTGATTTTTTTTTTACCATTGACTTGAATGAAGTTTTGAAATTTTTACCTCAAAAGTTTATACTCTCTAAAACGAATAACTCAAGACATATTTTATCTCAAAACACCATTTTAGCTTCAAAATGCTCACAAGGATTTTGTCTTTCTGCTGGTCCAACAAAATTAAGATAAGTGTTAATAGTTTTTGAGATATGATTTTGAGATTTTAAGT
The DNA here is from genome assembly GCA_902685375.1 of Neostethus bicornis. NCBI lineage: Eukaryota > Metazoa > Chordata > Actinopteri > Atheriniformes > Phallostethidae > Neostethus > Neostethus bicornis. Next base: position 15,068,840 of record CACRXE010000003.1, on the reverse strand, counting down.
ACTTGGGATCAACAGTCCAGAGCAATGGAGAGTATGGAAAAGAGGTGAAGAAGCGTGTGCAAGCAGGCTGGAACGGGTGGAGAAAAGTATCAGGTGTGATGTGTGATAGAAGAGTTTCAGCTTAAATGAAAGGAAAAGTGTACAAAACCGTGGTGAGACCCGCCATGCTGTTTGGTCTAGAGACAGTGGCACTGAGGAAAAGACAGGAAACAGAGATGGAGGTAGCAGAGATGAAGATGCTGAGGATCTCTCTGGGAGTGACCAGGATGGACAGGATCAGAAATGAGTATATCAGAGGAATGTTAGAGGCATATGTTAGAGGTTTTGGGGACAAAGTTCGAGAGGCAAGACTGAGATGGTTTGGACATGTGCAGAGGAGAGAGAGAGTAAATCGGCAGAAGGATGCTGGGTTTGGAACCACCAGGAAAGAGGACTAGAGGAACACCAAAGAGGAGGTTTATGGACACAGTGAAGGAAGACATGAAGATAGTTGGTGTGACAGAAGAGGATGCAGGAGATAGGGTTAGATGGAAGAAACTGACTTGCTGTGGCGCCCCCTGAAGGGAAATGACGAAAGGAGAAGAAGAAGAGGAGTTTTTGAGATATGACTGTTTAGAAGACACTCATCAGGTCTGATGCCCGGATGTTGCTGAAACTGGAGTTTTTTTGGAGGTTTTTTCCCTTAAAATCTGAGTAAAAGTAGGATTAGTGACAAAATCATGTTCCCACATTGGTTGTATTAAGTTGATCAGCTCTGAATGACTCAGTGAAATCTGTGTATACCCTCATTCGTCCACGAGTGATCCATCGTAGAAAAGGTTTTCAAAGTTGTCTTCTAGACGGTGTGTATCGACTTCCATTTGGAAATTATTTTCAATCTCATCGAATGGTCCTAAAAACAACTGGTTGTATTTACAAAACCGGAGTTTGTTCATCAAACATGTCCAGAAAACAATTTTGAAGCCTCTTCTGCAGCAAAAATATGGGACATTTATAAGCATGTTCACACAGGACATAGCTTTTAATAAAATAAATAATATTCATAACGATCATTCCAGCATGTTAAAGTCCGTTTATTCTCAATTGTTGGTTCAAGCATGGTTCAGAAATGCGTTTTTTTCTTTGGGTAAACTCAGAAAAACTAATTGATTTGTTTGATTTAGTAAATTGTGACTTGTCTTTATGCATAAATACGCCAGAAAGCTTTCAGTGAACATTAAGTTTGAGACGTGGAAGTTGTCCAAAGTTTCCATTTACTCGATTGACTACAGACGCTATGCCTCTTCTGAGCCAGCCAAGAGACTAATTATTGAATTAAATTTGCCAGGTTTTTTTTGTAGCTCACAGGAAGTATTAAATTGGACTCGGTTGGAGAGTTTTTTTTCACAATCTGAAACGTGTGATATCTGCTTCTCTGTCGTCTCTATTAATAGTGCTCGATTGTTGTTGAGTTGGCAGGTTTGAATGTCACGTTTGTTATTCACGATACTCCTGTGAAATCAGTGGGATTATAATTCAGCGGGGCGCTGCCTGTGGTTTTTTCCTCCATCAGGGTTAAGCTTTAACCAGTCACAGTTTAAATGTTTTGCTCTATCTCGTCGTATCTCACACACACTCACTGGCCTCAAGTATACTCGTTAACCTTTTCTGCCCATGTTTCGTTTTGTCTACTGAACCTCTTATCTTTAACTGGGTCACAGGGGCTACCATAGCCTATTCTCGGCTGATTTCAAGCAAGAGGCGGGGTACACCCTAAACAGGTCACCAGTCTGTTACAGAGCCAAACACACTAACAGCCATCCACTCATTCCTAGGGACATTTTCTAGTGGTTAATTAAACTAACACATGTTTTTAGAGAGTGGAAGGAAACTGGAGCATGCAGAGAAAGCCCATGCATACACAGGGAGAACATGCAAACTCCACACAGAAAGACCAGTGTTTCAAGCCACGCCCCCACTCCCATACTCGAACCCTAACCACTGCACCACCGTGCAGCCCAAGAGAAGTATTTTGAGTTGAAATTACGGGAGACAGTGGCTTAGTGGTTAGAGCGTTCGCCCACGGACTGGAAGTTAACCGGAAGTTCGCGGGTTCGCATCCCATTGAGTTCACATCTAGAGTCCTTGGAGAAGACACCTAACCCCTCGTTTCTCCCACCATTGGCGGGTGTAATGCCTGCCAATGGCGGATGTAATGCCTGTCAATGGCGGGTGTAACGCCGGCCAATGGCGGGTGTAACGCCGGCCAATGCTGAGAGTAACGCCTGCCAATGGCGGGTGTAATGCAGCACCCAAATTTCCTGGTGAGGGATGAATAATGTAAAAAAAAATAAGCCAAAAGTTCGACGACCAATCAAATATATCGTACCTAGAAAAATAAAAGTCCAAGTTTTCTGTTTTTTTTTTTTTTTGTGTGGTACGTTTATGTAAGTGACTAAATGACCTCTCCGGCTGTTTAAGGGTTAATCCCATTCATTAAATGGTTTTTGCTGGGGTTTTTTTTCTTATTAAAGCTTCGGAACACATTTGTCATTGGAAATTTTGAGAGGGTTAAAAAAAAACCAAAAACAAAACAGTGTACCTGAAATGACTTTGACGGGAAAAATTGTAGGTCTTAAAATATCACAAGGAAGCTTCCTCCAAAAAAAATAATTAAAAGAATGAGGAAGTAAAAATGAGATTACGTACTCCAGATATTTTCAAGAGAATCTTATCTGGTGTGACTGACAAAGATTTTTCTTCCACATTGTCGGCTAAGATTTTTTTTTTCTGCTTTACCAGTGTGTGAAATAAAGAGTTTAATGGCCCCTGTGGTTTCCCACTGGGCCCCAGTAAATGACACCATAGCTAGAAAACACTTCTTAGAATGATTGATTTCTTCTACTGTGGTGTTTGTTTCAATTTGGTTGCGAAAGACTTCGGATGGCGGTCGATACTACGCTTCCATAAAACCTCACATCACGGCGTTCTTCATTTGGATTTCTTCTTTTGAAATCCTATGAATTGCTGAAGGACTTCTTTTTCTTGTTTTTGGTCATTACTAAAATCAACTTTGTGATCACTAATTAGATAAATGCAATGGTATCAAACTTTTTTTTTTTTCCGAGGCATGCATTCTAGGTGTAAATCCAGATATTTTTATCCCCTTTTTACTCTTAACAAGATGAGGACTGTTAGACAGTGGTGAGGTGTGCTGTAGGTGTGACAGAGGAGTTCAGTGTGGGGGTAGGACTGGATCAGGGATCTTCTCTGAGTCCTTTGCTGTTTGCTATGCTGACAGACAAGGTCAGACAGGAATCTCCATGGACAATGATGTTTGCAGATGACATTGTGATCTGTAGTGAGAGGAGGGAAGAGGTGGAGGAAAAGCTGGAGAGGTGGAGGTTTGCACTAGAAAGAAGAGGAATGAAGATTAGTCAGAGTAAGACAGAGTACATGTGTGTGAATGAGAGGGATCCAAATGGAAAAGTGAGGTTACAGATAGAAGAGATAAAGAAGGTGGAAGATTTTAAGTATAGGATCAACAGTACAGAGCATTGGAGAGTGTGGAAAAGAGGTGAAGAAGCATATGCAGGTAGGCTGGAAACAGGTGGAGAAAAGTATCAGGTGTGATGTGTGACAGAAGAATTTCAGCTAGAATGAAAGGGAAAGTGTACAAAACCGTAGTGAGAGCAGCCATGCTGTTTGGTCTAGAGCACAGGTGTCAAAGTCCGGTCCTTGAGGGCCGGTGTCCTGAAGGTTTTCTATAACCTGGATCAGGTGTGTAAATACACACCTGATCCAGGTTATAGAGGTTATAGAGTCAATGTGCCAAATTTTATTGGCTGTGTATTTAACTTTAAGTTCATCAGCTGCGTTGAACCAGGAACACATGGAAAATCTTCAGAACACCAGCCCTCGAGGACCGGAGTTTGACACCCCTGGCGTAGAGATACTGGCACTGAGGAAAAGACGGGAAAGAGTAATGTAGGTAGCAGAGATGAAGATGCTGAGGATGTCTCTGGGAGTGACCAGAATGGACAGGATCAGAGGAACAGCACATGTTAGAGGTTTTGGAGATAAAGTCAGAGAGGCCAGACTGAGATTGTTTGGATATGTGCAGAGAGAGTACATTGGAAGAAGAATGCTGGATTTGGAACCACCAGGAAAGAGGGCTAGAGGAAGACCAAAGAGGAGGTTCATGGATACAGTGAAGGAAGACATGAAGATAGTTGGTGTGACCGAAGAAGATGCAGCAGATAGGGTTAGATGGAAGAAACTGACTTGCTGTGGCGACTCCTGAAGGGAAATGCCGAAAGGAGAAGCTTATCGACTAACAGAGCTAGTTTAAATTTAAAATGCAAACCCGTATTTGTTTTAATGACATGACGTGAGAAACGTCCTTGTTTTTGTGTGTCAGCAAGTTTCATAGCAGTTGTTTGCATTTGCTTTTACCACATCCTTTCCAAGGATATTGACTTGTGGGTAACGAAGAGTAAACGGTACTGAAATGACATATGATGCACATGAGGAAACCTTGTGTAAGGTTTAATCTAAATAATTCACGGTTGGTGCTTTTGAGGACGTGGATGAATCGTCGTAAATCATTTTGGGAGAGTATTGAACCAAAACGACTCAGTCCCTCTGAGGGTTTACAGTTAAGCGGTCATCATCCCTTATAAATTTTTACAACCCACAATAATAGGCTTGACCATAAAAGGTGCATTGCAGTGTTTTAATAAATGTTCCATCAAGAAGACGGTAAAAGAAATGGTCTTTGAATGAGAATAAAGACATAAAATGACCGAAGCAGGGGGGCTTTATTTGGAACCAAATAAAGTCTTATCCAGGGCTGGATTGTGGGGGCAACAGCCTCAGACGGGAAGCCCAGGCTTCTCTCAACCCGGCTGCATCCTCCAGCTCACTCGGAAGGATCCTAAGTCGTTCCCCGGCCAGCTGTGAGACATAGTCTCTCAAGCAGGTCTGCGGTTTGCCTCTTTGTCCCCTCCCGGTGGGACGTGCCTGAAACACCTCACCAGCGAGGCGCTCGGGAGGCATCCTAACCAGATGTCCGAACCACCCCATCTTGCTTCTCTCGACCTGGAGGAGGAGCAGCTTGACACCGAGCTCCTCCCGGATGGCAGAGCTCCTCACCCGATCTCCGAGTGAGAGCCCAGCCACCCTGCGGAGGAAGCTCATTTCGGCCGCTTGTATCCGCGATCTCATTTTTTTGGTCACCACCCACAGCTGGTGACCATAGGTGAGGGTGGGAACGTAGATTGACTTGTAAATCGAGAGCTTTGCTTTTTGGCTCAGCTCTTTCTTTACCACGACTGATGCAGCTTCCTAGTTATTGCTGACGCTGCACCGATCCGTCTGGCGATCCCCCGCTCCATCCTTCCGCCAAGACCCCGAGAAACTCCTCCACTTGGGGCAGAACTATGCATGAAATTTTTTCATTTTTATTTAGTGACAGGCAGGGCTGTCCTGTGATCGGTTGTTCACTGTAACCATAGCAACCCACTCTTCCTCTCTGTCTTTTTGCTCCCTGCTGCTGTCCTTCCATCCCTCCCAAAAACTACGCCACCTAGTGGATCGTATTTTCTACATGCTTTTGAGACATTGTGAGAAAATTTAGGTTGCGTTTTAAAGCAGAAAAATTGTACATTTTATTTATAGTTTACAGCACTTTTTATTTGAAAGAATAATCATAAAAGATGACAAAATATGTTTCAATGGTTATGAAAAGGTTGACAATGAAATGATTCATAAAGATGACTTTCTTGTTTCCAACAAGCTGACTTTGTACACAACAGTCTTTTTAAATCTGATATTTTCCTCTTCGGGGTGTTTTTTTTTCTGCTTCGTTGTAGAATGATGACTCGCTAGTTTCCATAATTTGTTCGGCATGACGGAAGCAAATGGAACAGTGGAAAACACCTGCTGTTGATAAAGAGATAAACCAGACTAAGCATGACAACGTCTTACAGGAACAATAGACAAGCTCCTTCCTCCGCATTCCTCTGTTGGTTTACATTCCATTTAAAGACTAGCTTTCATGATCTGTATTTCCTTCACTTTCACATTTAAAACAGAATCTCTAAAAACCATTAATTAGAGAGTAGTGCATCCAAAATCACTGTTAAAGGAATTACCATCTTTCGATTGCCCTGTAAAACGATTTGTTAAGATACTAACTATAAGTTCACCATCTCTAACTTTAGGAGTGATTTAGTGTCTACCTCTGGTTTTCCATTGTGAGTACGTGTGCGTGAGCAAGGTCATCTGTGCTCAACATGTGCATAGTCATGCCCCAATTTCCACCAAGCCTGTATGTGTAGTCGCTTATCTATTAGATCAGATTTTGGTGGGAAAGGAACACCTGCAGCATGTGTGCAACAGAAACTTATCCTGGGTCGTGGGGGCAACAGCCTCGGATGGGAAACACAGGCTTCTCTCACCCCGGCTGCATCCTCTAGCTCACCCAGGAGGATCCTAAGGTGTTCCCTGTCCAGCTGTGAGAGAGAGTCACTCCAGCAGGTATGGGGTCTGTCTCTGGGACTCCTTCTGTCGAGACGTGCCCGAAACACCTCTCCAGAAAGGCATTTGGGAGGCATCCTAACCAGATGCCCGAACCACCCTATCTGATTTCTCTCGACTCGAAGGAGCAACAGGCGTGAATACCTTCTGCGACTAACTTTTTTTTTTTCTCATTTCCATCATACAAAAAAAAGGGAAGATAGATATTGGAAAGTATATACATATACCAGATTTTTACGGACTAAGTTGCATCTGAGTATAAGTCGCAACAGCCCCCGCCTCGCCGATCAAACTATGAAAAAAACTCTGACTTATAGTCCAAAAATACCGGTAGTTTCTTTTTTTTAATAGTATATGATTTATTTTTTTCAATGAAACTTAAACCTTTTTAATTAAACTCTTTCTGCAGAGTTTTATAGTTTCAATAAAACTGCTGTGACCTTTTTTTTATCTTTTAAAGCTTGGGTGCCTAACCAATCGATCGCAGTCTACTGGTAGCCCGCGTATTGATATCAAGTTGACTACCAGGGACAAAAAATGAAGTCCGTATTGTCAATTCTGCAACTTTGATGCTGCGTTTAGCAAGTATTCAGACCTTCTAGTCGCTAAAATTTGCGTCTTTTTATCTTTTTATCAAGTCTTTTTATCTTTTTTGAAGCGTAAATCTAGTGGCTTTTTCTTATGTTATTAGACATTTTCGGGGTCTGTGACGTGAAATCAACTTGTTAACTCTGTAATCAATAAGCAGCGCCTGGTGCTGCTGCGGCCCCTCCCAAAGCACTGCGTGCGCGCATAAAATGTGTGTATGTGTTAGATAAAAACAGAGCGAGAGAGAGGATAATGTCAGTGTGTGTTTGAGAGAGAAATTTGTCTGTTTGTGTGTTTGAGAAAGCGATATCATCAACACCAAATGGCACGGTGTACACTATGTACACCCAAAAAAACACAATACATTCAATAAACAACATTTATATCAGAGAGAGAGAGGGGAACTTGTCTGTGTGTGTGTTTGAGAGAAAGGAACTTGCGTGTGTGTTTGAGAGAGAGGAATTTGTCTGTTTTTGCGTTTGAGAAAGGAACTTGTATGTGTGTGTGTTTGAGAGAAAGGAACTTGTATGTGTTTGTGTGTGTTTGAGAGAAAGGAACTTGTATGTGTGTGTGTTTGAGAGAAAGGAACTTGTATGACTGTGTTTGAAAAGCAAAGGAACTTGTCTGTGTGCGTTTGAAAAGGAAAGGAACTTGTCTGTGTGCGCTTGAGAAAGGAACTTGTTTGTGTATGTTTGAAAGAGAGGAACTTGTTTGTGTGTTTGAGAGGGAGGAACTTGTCTGTGTGTGTTTGCGAGAGGGTGTGTTTATGGGTCTAATGTTTGTGTAACAACAACAAAACATGTTGTGAGGGTAGTTTTACTGCAGGCTGGAAATCAACTGTAGGTATTTGTGATGCTGACACTGGACTGGTAGATCTCAGGAGGTCTGATACTTGAAAAGTAGATCTTGGGACTATAAAGGTTGGACACCGCTGTTTTAAAGCAATTTAAATGCAAAAAATCGGGGTCGTTCCATATTTTTTTGTGAATATAGGTCACTCTTGTATTAAGTGCTTTAAAATACAACTAGAAATTGTTTGAAACCAGCAGCTACACATTTATTTGTCTTTTGCAATTTAATAATAAGGAATGGTGAAAAACCAGGAGCTTGAAAACACAAATTTGCAAAGAAGACGTTCACACAAAAGCACTAACTCCACTTCATCCTTGTGGAAACAAAGAGTTTGCTCACACATCAGGTAAGAAGCACTGAGCAAATTTCTTTAATGTGTCCTCTTAATTTGGGGTGTTTTTGGCGTTACTTCCTTTGTGTTATCTGCAACTCAGGAAATGTACACAATAGGAGCGCATGACCCCCTTCAGCCCGGCCTTTTTCCTGCTTCTACTAACTTATACACACACACGCACAGTTTTGCTATGAGTGATATTTGTCACCTTATTTTTCGGAGAACAGCTTGAACGAAACTGCGCATTCTTGCATATTCGTGTGGATTTGAGAGTGTAGGTGTTTTTTCGCGGGCTGCGTGTGAATGTGAATGCGCGCCTCTGTTCAACACTTAGTTCTTCCTGGCAAAGCTGCTGCTGAGCACACACAGCCTGGCAACAGCAGCAGCAGATGGTTACTAAGTCATTTTTTACTTTTCCCAAGGATTACTTTCTGAGTTACATAATGCAGTCTCATTTCTCTCTTAGCTTAAGCCACGTGTCCTGAATTGCTGAAGGACTTCTTTTTCTCGTTTTTGGTTATTACTATAATCAACTTTGTGATCACTAATTGGATGAATGCAATGATATCAAACTTTTTTTTTTTTTTTTCCGAGGCATGCATTCTAGGTGTATGTGCAGATATTTTTACCCCCTTTTTACTCTCCAGCGGTTTGTTTAACCAACAAGGTGAGGACCGTAAAGACAGTGGTGAGGTGTGCTGTAGGTGTGACAGAGGAGTTCAGTGTGGGGGTGGGACTGCATCAGGGATCTGCTTTGAGTCCTTTGCTGTTTGCTATGGTTATGGACAGGCTGACAGATGAGGTCAGACAGGAATCTCCATGGACAATGATGTTTGCAGATGACATTGTGATCTGTAGTGAGAGGAGGGAAGAGGTGGAGGAAAAGCTGGAGAGGTGGAGGTTTGCACTAGAAAGAAGAGGAATGAAGATTAGTCAGAGTAAAACAGAGTACATGTGTGTGAATGAGAGGGATCCAAATGGAAACGTGAGGTTACAGGGAGAAGAGATAAAGAAGGTGGAGGATTTTAAGTACTTAGGATCAACAGTCCAGAGCAATGGAGAGTGTGGAAAAGAGGTGAAGAAGCGTATGCAGGCAGGCTGGAATGGGTGGAGAAAAGTATCAGGTGTGATGTGTGATAGAAGAGTTTCAGCTAGAATGAAAGGGAAAGTGTACAAAACCGTGGTGAGACCCGCCATGCTGTTTGGTCTAGAAACAGTAGCAATGAAGAAAAGACAGGAAGCAGAGATGGAGGTAGCAGAGATGAAGATGCTGAGGATCTCTCTGGGAGTGACCAGGATGGACAGGATCAGAAATGAGTACATCAGAGGAACAGCACATGTTAGAAGTTTTGGAGATAAAGTCAAAGAGGCCAGACTGAGAGTGAAATGAAAAAGTTAAAAAAATTTGCGAGCATAAGTTCAAATTTTCTGATGTCTTTGTGATTTTATAACCTTGTGTAAACTTTCAAAGTTACTCAGTCTCCGAGGGAAACTAAAACGACGTAGATAAGTTATGCTGTATTACTAGACCGCCAATATATGGTATGCATTTCAGATATGATCTGAGGTTTCACTGAACCTGGTCGAAACGTACGAGAACACTCTCACTTTGGTTTTTCTGAGGAAGTGAACTCTTTAAACTTTTGACAACTAAAACTTTTAATGTTTTAATGTGGCGTTTCATGGTTTTCTTTGGTCGGATAATACTCCCTATTACAAACTGGTTTAACACTAGGACCACCAGAATTCTAGAACTACTAGAACTCCCACTGCGGTCATTTTGACGATTAGCGCTATGGCGATGACGTCAGACACTGAAGTGACTCAGTGACTGATAAACATCTTTTAAACCCATTTTTGCTCACTAGATTTCACCTGAGTGGCGCCACAACAATTACTAGACAACAGTGGCGCGCTACGGTTTGACGCGGGAAAAAGTTACAATGTATTTAATAGAGGCGTCAAAATGACGGGTGTGGGAGTTAGAGGAAGAATTACTCCGAACTCATTTTTAGTGTTTTATTTCAAATAAATTACAACAAATAAATTTTGTGAACAATATACACAAAAATGTAGAAGAAGTCACGAGGAACATCAAAAATCAACTTAACTGCAGTAATTAGACGTTAACTTCTGAGACCGTCAAATTGACGGCTTTGGTAGTTCTAGTGTTAAAAGTAGGGTTAGGGACAAAAAACACTTCATCTACTATCAATCTGACAGCCATCCATGATGAGGTACTCTGTTATACACCATTTGCTTTCCCAACAAATGATAACTAGCTTTTTATTTCTGAGAAAAATCCCAAAAATCAAATCTTAAAACTATGATGTGAAAAACTAAAGCAGGTCGTCCTGTGTTTAAAATGCACGTACAGTTTGGCTGGTTTCATTTCATCTTCTGGATCCCAGGGGATGACAGAACCTATCCCGACTGATTTTAGGTGAGAGGCAGGATACACCCCTAACAGGTCACTAGTCAGTCGCATGCACTCACTCCAAATCAATGTCACATCTTTAGTGTTTATAACAACTTTATTTGTTTTTTCTTTACATTCTAACTCTTGATTTACAAGTCGATCTATGTTCCTACCCTCACCTATAAAAAAATGAGATCACGGATACAAGCGGCCAAAATGAACTTCCTCTGCAGGGTGGCTGGACTCTCACTCAGAGATAGTGAGGAGCTCTGGCATCTAGTAGAGCTTTTGCTTCTCCGGGTTAAGAAAATCCAGATGGGGTGGTTCGGGCATCTGGCATGGATGCCTTCTGAATGCCTCGTTGGTGAGGTGTATTGAGCACATCCCACCGGGACGAGACCCAGAGACAGACCCCGAACCCGTTAGAGCAGGCATGGGCGAACTACAGCGCGCGGGCCATATGCGGCCCGTTAAACGTTTTAATCCGGCCCGAAAAAAATTAAATAAATAAACCATGTTAATGTTTTATTTTCCCTGCAATTCTAATGTTTCTTCACTAGATGGCGCACTCTAGCTATATTGGCTTTGTTGCAAAAACAACAACACTGCTCCCATTAAAGTGCGTGTGTTTTTGTGATGCGCACGTTTTCAAAATAGATTTTCAGGAGATTTTAAACCTAGCCTACATTTTTTTTAAATGCAAGAGTTTTTAATTTAACGTTGGGGTGAGAGAAGTCTGAGATCGATGACCAGCGACCCGGCCACGGATAAGCGGAAGACAACGGAACGGAAAGTTTAGATTTTTATAATAGAAACAGCTCTTTTTGAGACGACTTTCATCCGAAATAAACTGTAACATAATGGATTTGATCTACCGAGGCCTTGTCCCCAACAACATTAACACCCGCTTTGTGTTTACCTTTTGTCAACCCGCTACTCCGGACCTGGCTGTGTGTTTGGACAGCAAACTAAATTCAGGCCTTTCACACTGGCACTAATCAGGTCAGGAGATTATTTAACGTGATAGCGACGGACCAGATGGAGACGACTGTTTCTAAGCTCATTTGATCTACTAAAGAGAGATAAATCTTTGATAGCTATTGAGTTTAGAACTATTTTAAAACCAGGGTTTGTTTGGAGAAGCCGGTGTGTAACTCGTCTATTTTCTGGGAGAGATAATGGCATCTGCACCTGGATACTTATCTATTTGTGCAGTGTTGGCTGGGGATAAATAAGCCGATGCGGGAGCTGCAGCTCCTACCACACTTGGTTGCAAATGTGATAGGTAGTATGAGCAATGGGGGGAGCAGTGGCAGACTGACTTGTTTTTTTGTTTCCGGTTCTTTGTGGCCTTGCATTGGATCTCTCTGTTCACCTCAGCCTGCTTGATACCGATTTTGTCGGTTGCACGCCCCCTAGAGTGGACTCCAAATCTACTAGTTAAAGGGAGCATAACAAGAGGTACCATATTTATGTATGTATGCTACGACCCAAAAATTGTTACCCCACTAAATCACATGTATACATCTAACTTAGCTATTCGGGGATGCAGTGGTTAGCACTGTTACCTCACAGCAAGAACGTTGAGGGTTTGAGTCTTGGAGTAAACGCGAGGCCGGAAACACTGTCCTTTCTGTGTGGAGTTTGCATGTTCTCCTTGTGTATGAGTGGGTTTTATTCCACCCTCCAAAATCATGTTAGATTACTTTGCCACTATGAAATTGCCCCTAGAAATGAGTGTGTGTGACCCTACAGCAGACTGGTGACCTGTTTGGGGTGTACCCTGCCTCTTGTCTGAAATCAGCTGGGATAGGCTCCATTAAGGATAAGCGGTTCAGAAGACAAAAAGTGTGATATTTCACCATCCTGTTTTGTGAGATCTCACCTAAATTATTTTCTCCATCTCTCCCAGCTCACACTGCATGCCGTCCAGACTGCGCTCAGCAGAGACGCCAACCATGCAAGACCGGGCGATGTTGCTGCGGCTCTTGTCTTCCGTCTTATCAGGAAAACGAGGAGGGCCGCTGTGTGCGAAGGATTGAACATCAACACGGTACACAGAAGGATCCAGTTTGTTTACTCTGTACATTCTTCTGTTTGCGTCGTACTTCTTTTAAACACATCTCTCCGTAGCTCAGGGATTAAATAGGGATGATTAGGTTTTGTTAAATTCACAGTGATATTTTCATCAAAGCGCAAGTGGGAGATCAAATTTTCTATCAGAGAGAAATGACAATAGACTCAAAGTGGATTTTTTTTTTATTGTTATTATTATCACATTCTTTCATTTCATACGTCATCAAAATAAAAGTCAAGGACTTCTAGAATACATTTAAAAATAGTTGAAATAACGTTTATACAGATCAGCAAAAGTCTTTTTTTTAGTGATTTTGAATTAAAAGGTTTATTAAGCCAGTGTTTTCCAATCAGTGTTCCAAGTCACCCTCGTGTACCGTGAGAGATCGTCAGGTGGGCCATGAGAAATGATCCTGTTTCAGCTCGTACGGTGATCGGGATCTATCGGTAGCTCCTAAAGATTAATTTGGTTGATCTCATTGTGTTTGTGTAAAAAAAATGGATTGAAGTGCAGGCAGTGGTCCTGTAACCATAGCAACCCACTCTTCTTCTCTGCTTATTTTTTCTATGCTGCTGTCCATTCCTCCTAAAAACTACGCCACCTAGTGGATCGTATTTTCTACATGTTTTTGAGACATAAAGAGAAAATTTAGGTTGTGTTTTAAAGCAGAAAAATTTCGGATTCTAATGAAATCTCATATTTGCTGCAAGACATTAAAAAGAAAAATTTTCTCTTGCATTCTGGGTAAATGAAAATCCGTCAAAAGAAATTTAAATGTGTTTAACACTAGAACCGCCATAGCTGTCAATTTGACCGCACGTCACTTTAATATGCTCATTAGAATAAATAAATCACAACCTAGGAGGCTGACCTTTATGACTTTTAATATAAACATGTTTTCTATTTTATCATGTATTTTTTGTGTTCCAAAAATGAAAATTTCCAAATTTTTAAGTGTGGGAATGTGAGTGTGTGTGTATATATTTTTGGAGCGAGACAAGGAGGACTCTGACGCCATTACAGAAACATTACAGACACCATTAAAGAAGCAGGTAGATTTAGAATGCGGCGGTCGTAGTGTTAAATAAGAAAACTATATGTGTTAATTATTTTTTATTATTGCTTTTTTATTGCTTATTCTTTTAGTTTGGTTGGGGTTGAGGGTGCGACTTGTACTCCAGATCGACTTATACGTATATGTTTTTCCCTATTTTTATGCATTTTTTGGCTAATGTGACTTATACTCGCTGCGAGTTATATATGTTTTTCCCATTTTTTTTGTGCAATTTTTGGCTGGTGCGACTCATACTTTGACTTATATATGTTTTACCATTCTTTTTAAGCATTTTTTGGCTGGTGCGATTTATACACAGGTACTAGTTATATATGTTTTGTCCTTCTTTTTGTACAATTTTTGGCTGATACGACTTATACTCTGACTTATCTATATTTTCCCCTATCTTTTTATGCATATTTTGGCTGGTGCGACTTATACTCATGCGACTTATAGTCCAAAAATGTGACCAAAGTTGGTCTTATAAGGTGATTTTAATGTGTTTTTTTTTTTTAATTGAAATTACTGAATTATTATTATCATTTTTTTTTAATATAAGCGCCTTTTCCAGAAAATAGATACAATCAAAACCCCGTTAAACCCTACTTAAAAGAATCTGTGTGGGTTTTTTTCCCGTTAAAGACAGTTTCCTTCCACTTTTCTTAACATAATCAGTAGTTTCCTTTTTACAAAGTTTCTCATCATGTTTTTAACTTCAAAGGAAAGAGATAACGAGCACATTTTTCTCTCACTGCTGTTTCCATGGAGAAGTTTAGAGATTTGGCTTCATTAATTTGGGTTTCTAACTCCGGCCAAAAAAGATGGTTAATTAAACCAACTTAAAGGAAATTTTCTGGCAGTGATATCTCACGTTTTCTGAAATGTGGATCTTTTCCTGGAACAAATTCTGTGCGGGGACGTTGAAAAATGTCTGATGACATGTAGAGTTAAGTTTTAGGAAGTAATTTAATTTAAATCGGTTTAATGGAAATGTGGAGTTAATTTTCAAATGAAACAGAAATCAATGAGTAAATCAATTTAAAATGCAAAATATCTGAAGAAACGACGTCTTTTTTTAGTTGGTTTGATAAAAGCACGTTGGACGTCATGTCCCACTTGTTTGTTTTTTTTTTATTATTGTCTCTAGTCCTAGGGACGTCTTGGGCCCAGTGGGAATCGAACCAGGTTCTCCGGGTCAAAAGACGGTGTCTCTACCACTAGGCCAACGCCTCCTGAGACCTTTTTTTTTTTATTCTTTTCAGGGTTTTTATTTTCTTTGCCTTCTTTGTTTTTGTGTCTTTTCTGTGGCTTGAGTCTGGCGGGACTCAAACCAGGTTCCGTTCCGTCTTCTTCCGCTTGATCCGAGGTCGGGTCGCGGGGGCAACAGCCTCAAGCCGGCAGCCCAGGCCTCTCTCACCCCGGCTGCATTCTCCAGCTCACCTGGAAGGATCCCAAGTCGTTCCCCGGCCAGCTGTGAGACATAGTCTCTCCAGCGGGTCCGGGGTCTGCCCCTTGGTCTCCTCCCGGTGAAACGCGTCCAAAACACCTCGCCCGTGAGGCGCTCAGGGGGCATCCCGACCAGATGCCCGAACCACCCCATCTGGCTCCTCTCGACCTGGGACGCCCCCTTAACGCCCCCTGGGACCATGTTTCCCTTTTAATGATAGTTTGAATTTAGGATTGTAAAATTACGGGCGGCACACTGGTGCAGTGGTTAGCACAGTCGTCCCAGTCCGCGGGGGGAGTTGGCCTAGTGGCAGAGTGACCGTCTTTCGACCGGGAGAACCTGGTTCGATTCCCCCGAGGACTGCTCTGTCAAGAACTCAAAAAAAAACAAAAAACAGTGGTTTCACAGCAAGAAGGTCAGGGTTTGAGTCATAAAATGGGGGTCGAGCTTGAAAAACTAGTTTTTTTTTTGTGGAGTTTGTATGTTCTACCCATGTATGTGTAGGTTTTATCCGGGTACTCCAGTTTCCTTCCACTTTCCAAAAAACAAGCAGGCTAGGTTGATAGGGATAGGCTCCCGCACCCACCGGGACCCCATGAGGAATACGAGGTCCAGAAGAAGAAAAAAAACCCACTCATTCTTCTATTACACTCTTTTTTTATTCAAACATCTTCATTTTTTTCCACATTTCTGTCTCTGTGTACAATCTGGACCATCTTGTGTTTTCATGGCACATTGTTCTCAATTGATGTCTTTTTTTTTTTTTTCTACCACCCAATCCGGTCCTGCTGTGTCTACAACACACACACTCACTGCCCCGCCTCGCCCCCGCACTGCCGGAGCATTAATCTGATATGACATTTTTTTCTCTCCCTCTCTGTCGTCCTTTATTTTCATCCTTAAATCTAATATTTCTCAATAAAAGAGACGCTGGCTGTAAAAATAAATTACTTTTCTTTTTTTTTGTGGGATGACGTTGAACCACCCAGCATTCTAAAAACATCTTGATTACATTTTGGCGGAATTTTTTTTGTTTTTTTTTTTAATCTGCTCCTTGTGTATTAAATCTCTGTTGGATTAATTATTTAGATGGTTTCGCTTCAGGAGAGCACCCCGCTATTATTCAGCTCATCACTTTTTTTTATTTTCTTCACTAGTTTGACCATTTTTTCAAAATTTTTGAAGTATTTTTTATGCACAGGGAGCCGGATGGTGAATCCAGCATAATCATGGTGGCGTTCACAGCTTCCATAAAGCTCTTGGTGATCATTAAAATCGATTGAACTACTTGGGAGAGAGAGTTTCATCTTTTGAAGAAAACAAAAAAAAATTTGTCATGATCATGCAAAATTTTGCACAATTTGAAAACCAAATGACTAATTTAGCATCTGTTAACCATAAAAAGTAGAAATAAAAATAAAAGTGCATAAATAGACGCGGTGCAATGAGACCAAACTGTATTAAATGATTATTTAAAGCAGCGGTTTTCAACATTTTTTTATGCCAAAGGTACACTTTTTCATTTAAAAATTTTGAGGCCACCATTTGTCTTGAATAACAATCAAATCAACACATTAAAACCTATTTTATCATCTTTATAATTCTTCTTTCAAATAAAAAAGTAGAGTTACTTTTATTCTTTAATTTCTTGCAGAAAATGTGAGATTTTACTAGAACCTGCCATTTTTCTGCTTTAAAATTTTCCATGTCTCAAAAACATGTTGAAAATACGATCCACCAGGTGGTGTAGTTTTTGGGAGGGATGGACAAAAGCATGCAACAAAAAAGCTGAGAAGAAGAGTGGGTTGCTATGGTTACAGGACAGTCCTATTTGTCTCTAAATAAACTGACAAGAGTTCATATTAATAAACAAAAAAAAATGACGTTTTAATCCATTTTTTTACACAAGATCGATCGAGATCAATCTCCCGCTCTATTGGGAGTCCCCCACTTGTGAACGAAACCCGAAGAAAGAGTCTTACCGGGCCTTTTTGGCCCGTGGGACTCCTGAGACAGCTGACAGGTATCGGCGGACGAAGCGGAACGCAGCTTCTGTGGTCGTTGAGGCATCTCCGGGCTTGGGAGGAGTTCGGCGAGACCATGGAAAACGACTTCCGAATGGCTTCAAAGAAATTCTGGTCCACCATCCGGCGGCTCAGGAGAGGCAAGCAGTACACCATCAACACCGTTTACGGAGGGGATGGGGAGCTGCTGACCTCGACTCGGGACGTTTTGGATCGGTGGAAAGAATACTTTGAAGACCTCCTCAATTCCACCAACATGTCTTCCGATGAGGAAGTAGAGTCTTTGGAATCCGGGATGGGTCTTCCTATCTCTGCTGCCGAGGTTGCCGAGGTAGTCAAAAAGCTCCGCAGCGGCCGGGCTCCGGGGGTGGATGAGATCCGCCCGGAGCTCCTAAAGGCTCTGGATGGTGTTGGGCTGTCCTGGCTGACACGCCTTTGCACCATTGCATGGACATCGGGGACAGTGCCTCTGGATTGGCAGACTGGGGTGGTGGTCCCTCATTATAAGAAGGGGGACCGGAGGGTGTGCTCCAACTACCGAGGGATCACACTCCTAAGCCTCCCTGGGAAGGTCTATTCAGGAGTACTGGAGAGGAGGGTCCGTCGGATTGTCGAGTCTCGGATTGATGAGGAGCAGTGTGGTTTCCGTCCCGGACGTGGAACTACGGACCAGCTCTATACCCTCTTCAGGATCCTGGAGGGGTCATGGGAGTTTGCCCAACCAGTCTACATGTGTTTTGTGGATCTGGAGAAGGCATTCCATCTAGGGGACTCCTGTGAGGGCCGCCCGGGAGTACGGAGTCTCGGAGCCCTTAGTACGGGCTGTCCGGTCTTTGTACGACCGGAGCCAGAGCTTGGTCCGTATAGCTGGCAGTATGTCGATTCCATTTCCAGTGAGAGTTGGATTCCGCCAAGGCTGCCCTTTGTCACCGATTCTGTTCATTACCTTTATGGACAGAATATCTAGGCTCAGCCGAGGCGTTGGAGGGATCCAGTTTGGTGACCTCAGGATCGGATCTCTGCTTTTTGCGGATGATGTGGTCCTGTTGGCTTCATCAGACCGTGATCTCCAGCTCTCGCTGGATCGATTTGCTGCCGAGTGTGAAGCAGCCGGGATGGAAATTACCGCCTCCAAATCCGAGACCATGGTCCTCGACCGGAAAAGGGTGAAATGCCCCCTGCAGGTCAGGGATGGGATCTTGCCCCAAGTGGAGGAGTTTAAGTATCTCGGGGTCTTGTTCATGCTGTTTTATTTTCTTTATATTTAATTTTAGAAAGATTTGAATCTACTTTAGTACTTTTTGTTAAACTTGTTTTGTAACAGAACCCAGGCAGCTTGATTCGACTGTAACATGAAACATTGTCCACAAAAAAACAGTCGATCCAGGATCCTGCTGTCATCACATCTACCGCGCACCACCCAAGTTGTTTTAGTTTGCTATGAGCAGCAACGGATAGCAGATCAAAACACCTTAATGTTCTCCTTTATTTGTTTTTTATACAATCAAAACATTTTCTCTGTTGTTTTAATATTTATTAGTGAGTTTTGAGCCAAACATAAAAAAAAAAACTGGTGTCGTTTGAAATATTTTTTTTCATTTATCTTCTAAACGTCTATCCCTGTCAGGGTCACAAGGGGGGGCTGGAGCCTATCCTGGCTAATTTAAGGCTAGAGGCAGGGTACACCTTGAACAGGTCACCAGTCTGTCTTGTGGCCACACACACAGACAGCAATCTACACACATACTCATACCCAGAGGCAATTTTGTTGTAGCCAATCAACCTAGCATGCATGTTTTTGGAGGGTGGGAGGAAACATACACAGGGAGAACATGCAAACTCCACACAGAAGACCAGTGTTTCAAGCATCATCCCCAATCCAAGACTCAAACCCCTGACCTTCTTGCTTTGAGGCCACTGTGCTACCCACTGTACCACCGTGCCGTCGTAGTTTAGCACAGTGGGTTCACTGCTGGACTCATTTGACTCTCTTTTGTTGATTTAATTAAAGAAAAAAAAAGAAAAAAACAAAGCAAACATTTTGTTTAAAAACAGTTTATAATTGTTTTTAAATATTTTAAATTTTTTTATTAATGTTATGAACATGAAAATGTAAACAAACGCAAATATTTTTTTATAGATTTCAAATAGTTTTAATTTTCTTTTTAAAGCTCAATATAACAACATAGTTAAAACAACCAGATTCGTACATTTAAACTCCTTAAAACTCATCTTTTTGAAAACTTCTTTTAACGTTTAAATATTTTAATTGTTTTATATTTTTGCTAAATTTCTATCTGCAGTTTTATAATTTGTTGATGATTTATTTTTAATTACGTAAAGCGTCTTTGAGTGTCCATAAAAGCGCTTTATAAATAAAATGTATTATTATTTTTAAATCAAACAATAAAAAAACACAAACTTGTTATTCTGAAAACATTAGTATTAAGATAAAAAAAATTGTTCATTAATTTGAAAATACTTTATTAATCCCTGAATTGAAATTTGAGTGCTGCAGTGTAAACACCTCGATGCCCCCTGGCTCATATCCACTGGCGTCCCCGTCCAGTTACACTGTGTCCAACCTGGCAACCCAAAAGCTAGAGTCCAGAATGGATCCACAAGGCTAGTGGAGAACACCAGACTGGCCTCTCTGTATTTCACTGGGTCCGAGTGAGCACCTCGAGGTCCTCAAGCAAGCAACTGGACGTTTCCATGGAAACCGCAAAAACACAGGACCCAAAGCACCTCCTATTTGTTACTGAAAGTAATAAAGGGAGGCGGTGGCTCAGTGGTTAGAGCGTTCGCCCGCGGAACGGAAGTCAACCGGAAGTTCGCGGGTTCGATTCCCACTGAGTTCACGTCTTGGGTCCTTAGAGAAGATACCTTACCCCCCCGTTTCTCCCACCATTGGTGCGTCTTGGGCAGCCTGCTGCGGAGTAATGCAGCACACAAATTTTCCCGGTGAGGGATGAATAGAGTGAGTAAAAATAATACATTTTCTTCCCTTAAACAAAAAATTTCCTTTTCTGTGAGGAAAAACTGATATTGGGCTGCACGGTGGTCTCACAGCAAGAAGGTCAGGGTTTCAAGCCCCGTATGTGGGACAAGGCTTGAAACACTGTCCTTTCTGTGTGGCGTTTGCATGTTCTACCTGTGTATACGTGGGTTTTCTATGGGTACTCCAGTTTCCTCCCACCGTCTGAAAACATGCATGTTTGGTTGATTAGCTGTAATGAATGAGTGTGTGTGGCCCCGCAACAGACTGGTGACCTGTTCAGGGTGTACCCTGCTTCTCACTTTGAATCACCTGGGATAGGCTCCAGAACCCCCCGCGAGGGATAAGCGGTACAGAAGATGAAACAAATGAGGTTTTATGTGATCAATTAATTATAAAATCTGTTGTTTGACTTTTAAAATGTTCAAATATAATTACTCTTTATTTGTCGAAGCGTCTGATTGGTTGACGTTTTTTGTTTTATTTCCTTCTGGTTTTTGTTTCGGAGTCAAATTGAAAACATTTTGGAGCCTTCAGTGAGCTGGTTTTATTTGGAAGTAAGTCTGAAAGTGTTTTTCTTGTAACTGGATACTCTTTCTATTTGACGAGGAGGCGTTCACTCCCATCTGTAAACACACTGGTGGAGCAAAGACATTGTTTATGTGTGGAAGGCAGGGTGCACTCTTTAAAATGATGCACATTTTTTGAGCTTTCCAGTATCTTTGTTTCCGACTCGTCATAAATCTATTTGGGATTCTGTTGATTTTCCTTTTTGTTTACACAAGCCCGGCTCGGTAATTGTCAAACCTCCACACAACCTGAGCAAACATCAAACAAACGCTACGCAGTGTGTTCGTTTGACTTTCTGGAAGTGGCTTCGTTTATAGATGAGTTTAAAAAAAAAAAAAAAAGAGCAGGTGGACTATTTAACAAGCTGGTCAGATTTCATGAACTGATTGAAAATGACGTACTGGGTTGTGACGGAGTTTATGAAGCAGGTGGGACGGTGATTCACTTCCACTCTAATACGATCTCGATCAACCAGCTTGTGAATTTTCTTATTAGAAACATTTCCAGTGTGAATAACCTTATTAAATACAAGCATTTAATTAAACCTCTGGTTGATTTTTTTTCCTGACGTTTAATTCAATGCAAAAACCCTAAAAAATAAGAAAAATTCACACATTTTATCAAATAATTTGATCATTTCTTTATTTGGTATAATTACCCATCTCTCCGCTAGGTGGCAGCAAAACACAGTAAACTCATCACATTGAGTTTAATTTATTTAATTATTTTCTTCATTAAAACAATTAGTTGATTGATAAAAAGTTTAATTAACGAATGCCTTTTATAAATGGTGCTTGGTTCTAAATTTTGCATCACTTTTAACTTAAATAACGTATAAGTATTTAAAGATATTTAAGATTTTGTATGTAATTTTGAAATAAAAAAAATGCAAAATCATCACTAATCATGTCATATTTTGCTTTTATTTTTGTCTTTTGATTTTTTTTATTCCTCATGGGGTTCAGAGAGTGCCAGAGCTTATCCTGGCTGATTTCAGGTGAGAGGCAGGGTACACCCTAAACAGGTCGCCAGTCTGTCGCATGGCTGCACACAGACAATCATCCACACAAACATATTCATTCTTTGGGACAACTTCATAATGGCCAATCAACCTAGCATGCATGTTTTTGGAGGGTGGGAGGAAACCGGAGTACTTGGAGAAAACGCACACATTCATGGGTAGAACATGCAAACTCCTCACAGAAAGAGTTTGAACCCCTGACCTTCTTGCTGTGGTGCCACCGTGCTAACCACTGCGCCAATTTCATGGCGGCCAATCAACCTAGCATGCATGTTTTTGGAGAGTGGGAGGAAACCGGAGTATCTAGAGAAAACCTACACATTCATGGGTAGAACATGCAAACTCCACACAGAAAGACCAGTGTTTCAAGTCTCGCCCCAACTCCAGGATTTGAACCCCTGACCTTCTTGCTGTGAGTCCACCATGCTAACCACTGCACCACCATACCACCATCTTTTGCTAAATCTCGAAAAGTTTACACCACTTTTTTTTCTCTTTTTTAGGAGGTACAGAGGAAGTGTGTGTGTGCTTTTTTTTTGGGGGGGGGGGATGGAGGACTGAATGGTTTCTAAGTGGGAAAAGAACACAGCACATATGTGTGTGACACAATCCCCGTTGAGTTGTTTAGTGTTTGTTTGTTGTCCCCAGCTGCCCCCTCGACGCTCCCAACAGGTTATAGGTCATTATCAAGCAAGTGACAAAACCCTTCTTCGACGGGGAGAGGTGGCCACGCTTTAGCGAGCGTGTCACAATTCACACACACGCCATCTTATTCCTCCTTTTTTATCGGCAAATCATCAACCGATGTTAAAACATATATGAAAAAAAAAATTTCTCTGCCTTCTTTTTAACACTACACACTCCTGGCATACACACACACACACACAGGGACAGTTGGTGTTTCAAACCACCTGCAAAGTACAGATGGTGCATCCCGCCTTCACAGACACCTGCTACGGAGATCACTAAATGGCCATTAGTGGAGGAAAAGGGGGGTGGAAGGGGTAAGAAAATAACAAAACTATCAGTGAAAGTTTTGCTAGCGTGTCATACCCCACAGATTAACTCGGACAGATGGACTGAAAAAAACAGTGTAGGCGTGGCAAAAAACGCACCTGGCATTCAGTTTGGGCTTTTAAAAGAAATATTTAGCACATGTTATGACGTCATGATGAGTCGACATAAAACAAATGGTGTTTTTTTGCTTTTATTTGCTGTTTTTTTGGTCATTTTCTGCACTTAACGTATTACTTTACGGAGGAAAATATCTCTTTGATCATCTCCATTAACGGTGGGCTTTTTGGGATCTTTTGTGAATGTAGTAGAAGAGAGCCAGTGAAGCTAAAGTTTGGCTGATTGCTCCGACCCCCTGCGGTGCATCATCCCCAGGCCACACACACACTATCGGCCGTTGGTCGCCCTGGAGCCCTCAGCAGCGTTGCAGGAATGCGGCTAGATGTCTGGCCTTAAGGGTTGTTAACAACAGTTTAGTATTGTCTCCCTTTTTTTTTTACCAGTTCCCCAAACAAACAAAACGCACGGGCACACTCAGAGGCAGTCCGTCACTTGAGAGGCGAGAACACACACACACACACTCACTCATTCCACCCATGCTCAAGATGATTTAACCACAAAAAGAGACAAATTTGGAAACAAAAAAAGGTGGAAACGAGAACAGATTTATTTATTTACGTCACAAAAAACAAACATGTTAATTTGTATAAAAATAAAAATGACTAACATCTTAATTAAAAAACAAACAAACATACGTTAGTGAAGACTTCATCCTCATCGAGAACGTCTCCAGAGTTCGTTTATTCATCAGTTGTACGCACTCTTTAAGTAATTGAAATAAGAAACGTAACGACACTCACGTTTCTAATCGTATGCTGAGACATTGATTTGGTCATTTTTTGTTTCGATTTAAGGCGAGAGGCCGGGTACACCCCAAACAGGTCGCCAATCTGATGCAGGGCCTGTCAGGATCCCTCACATGCCGCCAAAGGGAGCCCTGAAAGCTCCTAATTAATCTGATTAGGATCACCTGAGGATGATTCCTGATTCCACTAACCTGTGCACCCTGCCATCTATTTAAGGGGAATCACCCCGGACTTCCCTGTCGGGTCTTACTATCCCTTCCAGCCAGGTCACCCTGGGTGCCTGACCATGTTTCTTCTTCTTCTTTCGGCATTTCCCTTCAGGGGTCGCCACAGCAAGTCAGTTTCTTCCATCTAACCCTATCTTCTGCATCCTCTTCAGTCACACCGACTATCTTCATGTCGTCCTTCACTGTATCCATGAACCTCCTCTTCAGTCTTCCTCTAGTCCTCTTTCCTGGTGGTTCCAAATCCAGCATCCTTCTTCCGATGTACTCGGTTTCTCTTCTCTGTACATGCCCAAATCATCTCAGTCTGGCCTCTCGGACTTTATCTCCAAAACCTCTAACATGTGCTGTTCCTCTGATGTACTCATTTCTGAGCCTGACCATCCTGGTCACTCCCAGAGAGATCCTCAGCATCTTCATCTCTGCTACCTCCATCTCTGCTTCCTGTCTTTTCTTCAGTGCTACTGTCTCTAGACCAAACAGCATGGTGGGTCTCACCACGGTTTTGTACACTTTACCTTTCATTTTAGCTGAAACTCTTCTATCACACATCACACCTGATACTTTTCTCCACCCGTTCCAGCCTGCCTGCACATGCTTCTTCACCTCTTTTCCACAATCTCCATTGCTCTGGACTGTTGATCCTAAGTACTTAAAATCTTCCACCTTCTTTATCTCTTCTCCCTGTAACCTCACTTTTCCATTTAGATCCCTCTCATTCACACACGTACTCTGTTTTACTCTGACTAATCTTCATTCAAACATGGTCATGCCTGATCATGTTTAAACTTTGTTATTATTTGGACTTTTGAAACCTTGAGTTAATCCTGTGCTTCTTGATTTACAGACTTACCTGAATTAAGTTAATAAACCTTGTTTGATGTCCTAGAATTGGGTCCTCCTCCTTCCACATCCCTGAAACCTTGACAGGGCCACCCGCTCACAACCATACACACTCATTCCTTGGGGCAATTTGGTACTGGCCAATCAAGCTAACATACATGTTTTTGGAGGGTGGGAGGAAACTGGAGTATCCGGAGAAAACCCACATATACATGGGGAGAACATGCAAACTCCACACAGAAAGACCATTGTTTCAAGCCTCGCCCCAACTCCAGTACCTGAACCCCTGACCTTTTTGCTGTGAGACCACCGTGTTATTGAAGTAAACAAAAAATGTTCAATTTGGACCAATTTTGCTTTTACTTAAACTAATTCCTTTTGAATTATTTTACTTTTAATACATTTTTTTTTCACAAAGACGAACGCAATCCTTCACTCAATTAAATAAAATACCCATGTTTTTTTTTTTTAAATTATTTTACAAACTGATTGTGACAAAGTGTTTTATTGTTTATTTTAAAATATGCTTGATTTTTTTTTTTTTTTTCCAATGACTAATAATTGAATTATATTGACATTTCTCACCTGGTTTGTTTGTTTGTTTGTTTGTTTTTAGGTAAAACGGCAGCCTTTTCTGACCCCGATGAAGAAATCGATCTACTCCGCTCCGTCATCGAAAAACATAAAGTGACTGAAATGAAACCAACAAAAATTCAGCGGAAATACATGAGTAAGAAACCAGTTACAGATTTTTTCATAGGAATGGAAATGAAAAAGCCTTTCTTGGATTACTGTCGTGGTACATTTGTACTCTAATCACAAGAAGAAGTGTTGAATCCTACTCTTCATGATCAAACTATCAGCTGTTTTGCTTGAACTGAGCTGGGAATGAAATCCTTTGCCCATTCTGCTCCTTTTGCTTGGCATATGTTACAAAAAGACTTGAGACTGACAGAGTTCTTGTCTTTAGAGGCCTTTAAAACTAAACTGAAAGGGTTAGATCTGAGGTGCCCGATCAGTCGATCGCGGTCGACTGGTAGCCCGCAGAGTGACTCCAAGTCGACTGCCAGGTGTGTAGGGAAAAAAAATATGAAATAAAGTCAGTAATGTCAACTCAGTGACTTTGAGTTGTAATGTTGTTTAGCAAATATATCAGACCCTCTTGCTATTGTGGCCCCTCCCACTCGCATAGCGCTGCGTACGTACAAAATATGTCAGTGTGTGTGTGTGTGTTAGAGAGAGAAAAAAAGTGTAAGTGGGAAAGAGGAATTGTCGGTGTGTGTTTGAGAGGAATTTGTCTGCGTGTGTGTGTGTGTCTGGGTGTGTTTGAGAGAGAGGAACTTGTCTGTGTGTGTCTGTGCGTTTGAGAGACGACGAACTTGTCTGTCTGTTTGTCTGTCTCTCTGTTTGAGAGAGAAAGATTGAGAGGGACTTGTCTGTGTCCATGTGTTTGAGAAAGAGGAATTTGTCTGTGTCCATGTGTTTGAGAGAGAGGAATTTGTCTGTGTGTTTGTAGTGGGGAGATAGACGAATTTATCTTGTGTATCTGTGTGTTTAAGAGAGACAAACTTGTCTGTCTGTCTCTCTGTTTGAGAGAGAAAGACTGAGAGGAACTTGTCTGTGTCCGTGTGTATGAGAGAGTGGAATTTGTCTGTGTGTTTGCTTTGGAGAGAGAGGATTTTGTCCCTGTCTGTGTGTGTTTGAGAAAGGGTGTATTTGTGATACGAGTCTAATAGATGAGTAACAACAACAAACAAAACGATTGTTGGGGGTTTGTGATGGTAGCGCCGGACTGGTAGATCTCATGAGGTTTGATATTTGAAAAGTAGATCTAGGGACAAAAAAGGTTGGGCACCCCTGTTTAAAATAAAGCCCCATGGTTGTTAAATAACAACATTAAACATGCAAATATTAACATCTCCTTCAACAAGGTTTTTTATTTTCATTCTTTTTTCTGTCTCTCTTTCAGCTTCCGTGTCCTTACAAGCGGATGTTAAAAACAGTAAGACAGACGCCTCCAAAGTCAAGAATCGGAATGGAATTTTATTTGAACTCCAGAGTAACAGCACTGCAGCTCCACGTCCTGCAAAAACCACTCAGCCTAACACGTCAACACCCCACCCTGCAGACAAAGACAATGACAATTCTGGGAAAGCTGGTCCTTTAATCGTACCGAAGCGTAAGAACGACAGCCTTATTGTCAGTAAGTATGACATCATGTGTCTGATGTATACACTCGTTTAAAAACATCTCGTACATACGTCGTATTTCTTAACCCTTTAACAGGCACACATTTTTCTTTGAACGGGCGCACACACTTTCAAACTAACAGGGATATTAAGAACTTGAATAATCTTGTTTTCTGACGTTAGTTGCCATGGACACTTTTGTGCGCTATGGTCTACAAAGGGTTAACGTTAGTGGTCGATTTATAACGAGTTAACTGAATGGCATATAAATTACCGTGTATTTACGACCATAAGGCGCACCTAAAAGTCTGAAATTTTCTTCAAAATGAGCGGTGCGCCCTATCATGCAATGCGCCCTATGTGATTTTCAGTCATATTAGAGAACAACGAGGTGGACGTAGTTGAGAACATGAGAACATTAAAGGGTGAAGTGTGGGCGTGGATTGTGTATAAAAGAACAGGTATGTGCTTTATGTAGAACACTGCTGTTTTAACAACAATGAAAATGGAAAAGAGTCACGCTTATGAAGCTCAGTTTAAACTGATGGCGATCAGCTACGCGAAGGAACATGGGAATCGAGCCGCTGCTAGAAAATTTAAAATTAACGAGTCGATGGTTCTTAAGTGGAGGAAGCTGGAAAACGAGCTGTGACAGGTGAAGAAGACGCAGCTGAGTTTCCGTGGAAATAAGGCGAGGTGGCCAGAGTTGGAGGAAAGACTCCAGCAGTGATGGACGACCAAAGGAGACCACAGGTCACAGGGTGGAAGGCAGCATCGGGCGAGTTAGGCCACAGTTTGCCAGTAGATTGTAGATGCTTGGGCTAACGTGTCTGCTGGCACTGTTGTCCGAGCTTTTGCAAAAGCAGACATCATTTCCGAGTACCCGCACGGTACAGAAAGTGACTCTGATAACGAGGAAAGAAAACCTGCTATGTTGGATTTGGCGCAGCTGTTAGATTCTGAAACAGAGGATGAGGACTTTGATAGATTTAATAAATGACTTTATGACGACTGTAACTAATATTTAAATAAAGACAACCAAACTCAGTTTTACTCCCAATCTATTTTAAAATACGCACGGATGTGTGTGCGCGCGCGTGTATGCGTGTGTGTGTGTGTGTGTTGTTGTAAGGCGTACGTACGTAGTAGAGGATATGTATATAAACCCGCGCCCTATCATCAGGTGCGCCTTATGTGTGTGTTACATACGGAGCAAGTAAAATTTGGACTGCACCTTTTATTACGGTGCGCCTTATGGTCATGAAAATACGGTATTTTGATTAAGCCTCATTCTAAAAAAATGGGAGGCGTAGCTCAGTGTCAGAATAGCCAGTTTGATTCCTGATGAGCTCATGCCTAAGTATCTTAGAAAAGACACGAGGGGTTAATAAAGTCTGATTATTATTATTAATATTTATCTCTTGTGATAAATTTACAAGACAAATTTAATCAATGTTCGTCCTTCAAAAATCAAGACAGCAGTTTTTTAGAACAATTAAAGAAACTGAAAAAGGAATCGTGATTTTTTTTTTTTTTTTTTTTTTTTGCCAGTATCTGAAAAATAACAAATGGTCTGTATGTTGTCTTTCCTAGTTATGATCTCGGTGTGTGTGGTGGTGGGAACCGTGGCTGTGATCCTCGCTACCGTCTGCTTCCTAAAGTAAGTATGAACCCAGTAAATCCCAGTTTGATGGAACAGATGGATTGGGGTTGTGAGTGAAAAAGTGGCCTGTGTGACAATGTGACAGGAAGCACTACTGACTCCCAGCAGGAGTCCTGTTGGGAAGCACCAGCAAAGAGTTCTGGGATTTGTAGTACTAACGCTACATGTGCTATGGGATGTAATACCAGCTGCTACAATGGTCATTTAAAAACTGAATAGCCGAATTTAACTACACTGTAGGCCAGAGTTTGACACCTCTGCTCTAAATGATTCCTCAGAGAAAGTGAGGAATATGTGGTCACTATGACGAACCCGTAACCTCTCCAGACTCCCTCTTATAGATCACTCAGATACAAGATCCCTGACACTACGTTAAAAAAGTGGTAAAGAAAATCAATTGCTATTTAATTTGTGTTGCATTTCTGTCCTAAAAACAGACACTTTTTCTGTCGTTCCTTTATTTTGAGCATAAATATGATCCGTTAAAAGTGAGTCATTTTCAGATGTAAGGAAGAAAATCCGGCGACTTTTCAAATTAAAAGATCATTATGGGTCGAATAATAAATGAAATAGAAAAAATGAAAGTTATTTCTTCTTTCTGTGCGTCCCAATACCACATGACCCACGGACCGGTACCGGTCTGCGGCCCCGTGGTTGGAGACCACTGCTGTAGCTGGTTATGTTTACCGTAATTTCACAACCATTAGGCACACCGTACGAAAAGGCGCAGTCTCAGTTATGTGCGCCATTGCTGTATTTGACACACACATAAGACGCACCGTACAAAAAGGCGCAGTCTCAGTCACACACCACCTTACAACAACACACACGCAAGCATGCAAATGTGCGTATTAAAAAATAGATGGGGAGCAAAACTGAGTTTGGTTGTACTTTATTTAAGTAGTAACGATACTAAACAAGCACATTACCGGTAATAGTCTTTATTCAAATCCGTCAAAGTCCTCATCCTCTGTTTCCGAATCGAACAGCTGCGCAAAATCCAACGGAGCAGGTCCACTTCGCTCCTCGCTGTCAAAGTCACTGTCTGTACTGTGCTCAGAAAGGATACCAGCTTTTGCGAAAGCTCGGATAACAGTACCAGCAGACACGTTAGTCCAAGCATCTACAATCCATTGGCAAACTGTAGCGTAACTCGCCCGGCGCTGCCTTCCACCCTTCGTGAAACTGTGGTCTCCTTCAGTCATCCATCGCTCCCACGCCGCTCACACTTCACTCTCTAACGTTCTCATGTTTTTCTTTCAGGTCCGTCTCGCGGGCACCGCATTTTCTTTTAGGTCTGCTTTTTCTCACACACAAGGCGCACCGCACAAAAAGGCGCACCGCTCATTTTGAAGAAAATCCAAGACTTTTATATGCGCCTTATGGCCGTGAAATTACGGTAGTTCCAGACATAAGTCTTTCAGAGGATTTACCCAGAATGCAGGAGAAACTTTTTCCTCTTTAAAGTCTCACAAGAAATGTGGGATTTCATTAGAAACCTTCATTTCACTGCTTTAAAACACAACCTAAAATTTCTTTTTAGTATTCAGTTGGATGTCATTAATCACCTCGATTAGCGGGGTCTCAAAGCTGGGATGAGTCCTAAAATCTAACTGGAAATAATCAAAGCAGTTCAGCAAAAACAAGTTGCTTAAAAAAATGCATTTATTTTATTTTAAAGGGTTATACTTCATCTACTCATCCCCGTTCTGGACATCTCCGGGCTGAGGAGTCTCCCTTGTTTCCATCAGGATGAAGAACATCTATTGACTTCTTTAGATATTTAGCTGTAGATTAGAATAAGCTAATATTTAAACAATAATCTTTGACACATTGGTTGCTCGTCCCGGGGGAGGGATCTCTCTTTCATGTGGATCCCCACGAGGTTTCTTATTTTTTCCCCACTGATGGGTTTTTTAGGAGTTTTTCCTCACCGAGAAGGAGAGTGTTAAGGGCATAAATGTGCTAGTCTTGTTTAGTTAGCATTTGTTAGTTATTTTTCTTGCTGTGTATTTGTGTTAATACATTCCTCTTTTTCTTGTGAAGCCCATTGAGACGGACATTCTGTGATTTTGGGTTCTAGGACATTTCAGCCACGGACATTTGAGCCAAAAAACTGCAACCTAGGATATTTGAGCCATGTGCGCCCCCCGAATTTAGGACATTTCAGCCACGGACATTTGAGCCAAAAACCTATTTTATGTAGAAAATTGTGATATTTTATGTAAAAATTTTATCGTAAATAAACAGTTGCACTACAGAAAATAATTGGTTTTAGTCATTTTTATCCCATGGCTCAAATAAAAAATTCTGATATTTTTAAAAAATTTTGATATTTTATGTAATAATTTGATATTTTATGTAAAAAATTTTATCGTAAATAAACACTAAAAATTTTTATCGTAAATAAACACTAAAAAATTTTATCGTAAATAAACAGTTGCACTACAGAAAATAATTGCTTTTAGTCTTAAAAATTTTTATTGTGCAAAAATTTTTATCGTGCTTTTAGCCATTTAAAATTTTTTAATCGTAAATAAACAGTTGCGCCCAGGTTGCAGTTCTTCAAATGTCTGTGGCTGAAATCTCCGAGTCACCGTGGCTCAAATATCCTAGGTTGCAGTTTTTTGGCATAAATGTCCGTGGCTGAAAAGACCGTTCACCGTGATTTTGGGCTATACAAATAAAATTGAATTGAATTTGATTTTTGGTTCATGTTAGCTGAAAATTCTGAATTCCTCGTGCAGGCTACAACGGGATTCCCATCTTGCTGCGAAGGTGGACTACCCAGCTTTCAGAGGACCAGGTGTACACATTCCCACAGCCAACGGAACTTCGGTAAGATTACACGATCACACACGACCAATATTTTTTCAAGCTCAACGTGCATTTTAAAATCCAGAGACTCTTTATTTTTCGCTTTCAGTTTGGGGACAAGACTCTTGCTCAGAACGCCCAAATGTACCACTATCAACATCAAAAACAGCAGATGATTTCAATGGGAAGGTCTGGATTTATTTCTATACTTGTCTCCAAGTCTGTTTTGACTCATCAGACTTAACCACATCCTGTAAAAACTGTCTATCGACCACATCTGTGTTTTTTTTTTTTCTCTTGCAGCCACCAATGTGAACCGAAACCTGTTGAGACGGAAGTCACATCGGACGAAGAAGAAGTGGGGGGAGATTTTACCGTATACGAGTGCCCAGGTCTTGCACCTGTGAGTAAACACGATAGACACGTGAAATTTTTTTTTACCCATAATTTGAAACTAATAATCTCGTTTCCCCTCCGCCCCCCCACAGACCGGAGAGATGGAGGTTAAAAACCCTCTGTTTGATGAATCATCTGGTAACTACCAGGGGAATCAGAAGTGAACGCTTAAACACTCAACGAATTTACACCCACACATGCATCTTTAGAGACACACACATACAGAAACACACCAAACATTTCTTTTACGACGCATGTAATGAAATTTAAGCCAGGGTGAATAAAATGATTGTTTTTCTGTGTGTCTTTAAACATATCTGCACTACTTTTGCTTCTTTACGTGGAAAAGGGTCCCATATTCACCACTTCCTGTCACCCCTCTAAATGTTAAATTAAGTTCCTAGAGGTGTTTATTTAAAGATTAAGTTCATAGTTTTTTTTTTTTGTCTTTATCTTTACTATTTTCCTATAATTTCACAGCTACTTCCAAAGATTATTAATCCATATAACAAAAAAAATCAAATGTACCCACCAATCGTAACACTTTCTGTACACACAGTTCATTTTTAACCCCTCCCTTTGCTGGTTTTTAATCTTTTCATGTTCGCTACTCATAGAGGTTTTAATATAATCTAGAAATATAAATAATATGTATGATGATGTCTGTTGCATGGTTTGATTGTCTGGTGTTTGAAATCATTGAAAAGCTTTTCAAGCTGTTTGTCTCGTCCTGCTGATTCAGGACAGACGTACAGTCAAAAAGATTTAGAAGAAAAAGAGGTCTTTTTTTTTTTGGGAGATTAAATTTATTGGAGGTTCTGTGGTTTCGCTCATGATTTATTAATCCCATTTTTTTTCTGTCCATCCTCTCAATCCAAACTTAATCTTGTGCTGCGAAAATGTACAAAGAGTGATAGGTTTCACTTTTTATAGATATTTGTACATGCAGACTTAAAATTGGAATTAAAACGTTTTATCAAATGAAAAATACATTTGTTGATCCTGTTATTTGTCGATATGCAAATATTCCTTTTTTCCAAGTAACCCTTTACAGGGCGTGGTGGCAGCACTAGTTATCGGGTAAAACGAATATGTCCGTGGCAACTTGCGTTAAAAACGTTAAAAAACAAGATTATTCAAGAAGTTGAACAACTTCCAGTTTCCTGTTGGTTCAAAAGCGTTTGCACCCGTTCAGAGTAAGGAAGACAAAATTTTTTTTGCCCTTTCTAAATTTGGAACTACGACGAGGCATTCAGTCATTCATTTTCTAGGACGTCCATCCCTACTGGGGCTGCGAGCCAGAGCCTATCCTGGCTGATTCAAGGTGAGAGGCAGGGTACATCCTAAACAAGTTGCCAGTATGTTGCAGGGCCACACACACACACACACACATGCACTCGTTCCTAGGGGCAATGTCATAGTGGTCTATCAACTTAACATTCATGTTTTTGGAGAGTGGGAGGAAACCCACGTATATACAGAGAGAGCATGCAAACCCCACAAAGAAAGACCAGTGTTTCAAGCCTCATATTACCCCTGACCTTCTTGCTGTGAGACCACTGTGCCTACGTAATACGAGGCATATTTGGGTATTTTGAGTTATGGATTAGTTTTTTTAGGGTTAGCTTTGATTTTTTTTTTGGCAAATTATCATTTAAAATAATGTTAAAAAGAAGAAGAAAAAAAACAATAGACCAGTTTTTTTTTGTGGATATATTTTTAAATTTTTTTTTTAGAGACTGAACGTTTAGAACAGTTTTTGTACCATCAATGAATACTGTTCCAATTGTCGTGTAAAGTCTTCTAAATCTTCAAAGTGAATTTGATCGGACATGACCAATAAACTATCTTCTGATTTCTAGTTGAAGAATCCCACCTAAAAACTCTTATGTCGCAGATTTTTCTAGCTTTTAAAAGACATGAATCGGCTTCTTTTATAATATTTTTATTGATCAAACTTCTTTTTCTTCTTTGATCACACTTTTGCTTGAAAATAATCCACCTAAAACAAACAAGCAAATTGCTTTGATCTAAGTGAAACATACTCGTAACCCAGGGTTTTTTTTTCTTGATCGTAGTTTAAGATAATTAAATTAACATTATATCCTTCTTTTTAATTTAACAAAATGTTGTATGACTTTATTTTTAGTATGAGTTGAATTTCTTGCTAATTTTTTTTAACACTTTAACGCATTAAAATATATTAAATGTTTCAAATTTGATAAATTTAGCAAACTTTTTGTAAATTTAAAGGTTTCTTTGAATATGTTAAACACCTCAGGCCGGAGGAACTGTTGCAATCAGTTACTCGGTCATTAATTTGCTTTTTGTAACTCATTGGATGACACGTTGATTTTAATCATATTTTAGGTCAAATGGTCTTTTTCGATCTCTATTTTTTTTTTTTTTTATTTCATTTCAAAGTAAAGATGAAGGGGCTTGACGAAGTGGGTGTGGAAACTTGAAAGATCTCCACATGATTTTGTGAGGTTGTATGTTCTTGTGTTTGGGAGGGGATGGGTCGAACTCCTGTCCCCATTGAGCCATATGCCAAGGGTCATTAAAAACCTTTGTGCCGGTGGACAGTGGAAGGAAGGCAGCCATTGGCTCTGGAATGAAAACCTGGGTGGGTGGATGGTTTGTGAAGGTGGGTGTCAAAGACAGGATCGTTAGGAGGAAAATCAAAAAGCCATCAGACTTGTTTGCGGGGGACGACTGAGCTGCTCAACAGGAGGGGCAGCATGAAGAATCTGCTGTTCTGACCTTATCAGCAGACTGATTTCATTCCAGTTTAAACAAAAAAAAAACTTTTTGTCAATAAATAAAATAGTTTAATTGCACAAAAAAATAGGAGCAGCTAACATACAAGCTCGAAAATTAAGAATCGTATTACATAAATTGTAGATTTTCAAAGTCAGACATAAGTTGCATCCAGTTTCTATACTTGATTCATTCCCGTCTTGGTCACGCTATCACGACATCCATTATTACCAGTTAAAACTCTCGTATTCCGGAAAATTAACTCCTGTTCAATCTGAGTTTCACACTTGATGCATTCCGGTTGTTGGCTCATCTCTTTTCTGTGTCGAGATATCATTTTATCAACCAAACTTGAATTTATCTGTTACTTTCTCTCCTCTCCGCCTCTCACTTGGAGCTATCCTTTAAGCAACGACATTCTGCAAAGGACTTTCAAAAAGTAAAAAAAAAAAAAACAAAGACAACATCTGAGACATCTGTGGGGGTTTTCAAGTAAATTCTCTCCTCACACATCTTCTCACTGTACCAAGCTATTCACTATTGGCCTCCCTCCCCCTTCCTTTGGACTCCCAGAGAGCTCTGTTCTCTGTTGTCCCTTTCTCTCTCTACCCTGGCCTGAAGTCTGCTATCTCTCTTGCTGTTTGACTTTAGCATGACAATTATTCTCCCAAGTCCATGGGCCAGAACAATGCTGGCATGGTTGGAGTTTGATGTCTTTTAGGCCTTTGACCAGGTCTATTCATAGATCTTTTCAGATATGACTACCAACAGATTGGTTTCAAACAAAAGGTTAAACTGCTATTGAATTCTTTCACTTTTTTAATGACACTATTTTTGGTGGGTATTTTTTTTTAATTGCGATGTTAAATAAACCAAATTTGGAATTGACTTCAGGTGAAGTTTCAATCACTAAAGTATTGAAACCAACCAATTTTGACGTCTTTAACTTTTCTAATGACTCTTTATTTGGTGTTTTTTTTACAATTACAAAATTAAATCAACCAAATTTGGTCACATTCCAACAACTTGATTGAAGCATCTGCAGACAGATGTTGAGAAAAAAAATGGATTACTGCTGAGCTTTATGATCCATAGCTGAGATGACGTATACTTTGTTTTTTTTTTTTATGAGGGGTTATGTTTAAGTATACCAAATAAGGATGGTTATCGATACCATCGTATTGATACTAGTACTCTTATCAATACTTTTATTGATACTTTTTTAGTATAAAAACAAGTAGAGAATGACAAACAAACTGTGGATGCAACCAAATAATGTAAAACAAATTAAAAATATTGATCTAAAGGAGGTTAAGTTAATATTTTGTTTCAAAGTAAAAGATTTTGTTGCATCCACATAATTGGTTTGTTTTCTTCCATTTGCTTTTACAATAAAAAGTATCGATAAAATACTGGATTAATAATAAACAAGGAATCAAGAAATATTTATTGCCATTGTCAGTGAAAATTTCTTGTTGGAAATTCATTTAAAAAATAGTTAATTAGTCAATTAAACATTCATCAAGGAGTGATTCATCGTAGAAAAGGGTTCAAAGTTGTCTTCTGGGCAGTGTTTTTGACGATCGAGGTGTTTCCGTTTCCATCCAGAAATAATTTCAGATTGAAAATGATGGTCAAGATGATTCAAATTCCATCTAGAAATAATTTTATATTTTAATCCGATGGAAAATGTGGATCAAAACGTTTCGACTTCCATCCAGAAATAATTTTAAATCTGTATTCAGGTCGAAAATGAGGGTCAAGACGTTTCGAATTCCATCTAGAAATAATTTTAAATCTGAATTCAACAGTCTGGTACTCTTCTAAATCAATTCATTTTCAATCAGAGTTTCGATTGAAACTCAAAATAAAAAGTTTCAATCTGAAACTTGTCTAATTCAATTGAATCTGAATTCAATCTAATAAATTCAGATTGAAAATGTAATTTTTTTATACATCATTATGGAATATTAGGAGGTTTTTCTAGAGATCAGAACAGACAGAGTTGGTGAATTATGAGAAGATATCTGAATTCAGATTGAAAATGATTTCTAGATGGAAGTCAAAATGTCTCGATCATCAAACCCACTGTCCAGAAGACAACTTTAAAACCTGTAGGATTTCTAACTTTGATCATATTATTATCTAAATTCATTAAATTCTCTCCTCACACATCATCTCACTGTACCAAACTATTCAGTACTGGTCTCCCTCCCCATTCCTTTGGACTCCAGAGTCTTCAGACCAGTTTTGGAGCTTTAGGCCATGGAAGACTGGATGAGCAAAGAAGAGTGAAACTCCAGCATGACACAGAGAGGGTTGAGGGAGGGGTGGATGGCTGGTGTGGGGAGGAATCAAAGGCTTCAGACTTATTGTTCTTATGTGAAAAGGAGCTAATGGTCGACCATCGCAACTTGGGATCTGAAATCCACAGGGTGCCCCGGGGCCACGACGTACAATAGCACCTCCTCTCGCTCCCCGCAGTGCGTCTTCCTGCCGCAATCTGCGACTAACCATTCTCTCTGGGGGACATCAAGCTCTCTGAATGACGATCAAGGTTGAATGGGAGACGTTTACCTGCAAATCCCAAATCTTATACCTACCAATGATCCCAGTAAGAAGACATTCACCAGTTAAAATCAAGATATGATCAATGTGTTCATCTTTTTTTTTTTGAATGCATGGATGGAACTCAATAAAATTTGGTTTACAAACTCAATCAAAGATGTTTTTAAAAATGCACATAAAAAAACCCTTCAAAATAAAGTTCAATCTAATCCTAATAAAGTTTACTTTGTAAATGATCTTGTAATTTGATACTTAAGAGCAAACTGAATCCTCATGGAGAATAATTTTAATATCAAAGCCATGTCTTTAACTAGGAATAATTTAAACCAACTCAGTATTATAATTCATGCATGAATAACTTGTGGTGTTATAACATGGAATAACAGCAGATCTGACTCGTGCCTGTTTAGCAATTATAACTATATCACATCAATTATTTGCAATCAAATTAGATTTTCTTTTTAAATGGAAAAATAATATATTTAGTAGAATTGTTATAAAAAAAGTTGAAATCCCAAAAAAGAATCAAGGTCATTCACAAATTCACTTTCAGCTGTGCGTAATTTTACGCATCAGCCAATGGATGAAGAGATGGGATTGGGCACCAACACCCAACTTTGTGATTGGGAAAACCTGGGAGTTTGGGTGGGCTGGAGATGAGCATTTGAGCTTGAAGGTGAGTTGAGAGGATTCCAAACATCTTTATGTTAAACTAACACATCAGATCTTTAAGATTTTTTTTCTTTCTATAGATTTTATTCCATTTAAAACTGAATGTGTAAATTTAAAACTTCTCACTAATTTTTTTCTTTTTAAGTGAGAAAACTCATCTCAAACTCAAAAAAAAAAAGAAAAAGGATGTCTGAACGACCCCACAGTCCTGGTGGCCAAACAAGTCCTTATGATTTCAGTCGGACCAACTCTTGCAGCCAAGCTTTGGATCAAGATGTATCATCTTCATCATCATACCACCAGCTTCCTCCTGGAGTTTTAACAGATCCAAGCATGATTTACAGCAGAACTGCTTATGGATCCACGCAGGGATTTTTTCCTTTCCCTCACGTCTCCAGTGATTACAGAGGATCCGACATGCAAGCTGGAGATTTGAATCAAGCAAAGCATTGGTTTCATTTTGCTGCGCCTGAGTACACCGGTCAGGTACCCGGGGTAACCAACCTGAGCCCTCCGATTGCTGAGACCAGAGAGCAGATCAAGTTGATTAAAACTGAGAAGGACACAGATGAGTTCCCAACAGAGATTAGAGTTCAACAGTATCCAACTCCAGGAACCTCCTCAGCCATGCCTCACAGTGTGTTCTACTCTACAGCCTGGAATCACCCCTTCTGGCCTGGGATCACCCACATCCCACCACCAAGTTGTAACAATCCAAATGCATCTTCTGCATCTTCTCCTTCCATGTCCCCATCTCCTCCTGGTAATGGGACGTTTTTTAATGGGAGCACAAATCAAGCTCCAACTGAGGCTCCAACTCCAAACCCTACCACCTCCACAAGGAGCAGTGGTTCATCCAGTGGGGGCTGCAGTGACTCTGAAGAGGTAAGGAGTTCTATCAATTTCTTTACAATTAAAAAAAAATATGTTATGATGATGGCTTAGTGTTATTTTGAAATTCTTAGTGCTAAGTGTCTGTTTCTGCTTTCTTCCTCCACAGGAGAACCTTTCCACTGAGGAACTGGAGCAGTTTGCAAAAGAGCTGAAACACAAACGGATCACTTTGGGTTTTACTCAAGCAGATGTTGGACTTGCTCTGGGTCATTTGTACGGTAAGTCTATCAAATCTCTAATATTAGAAATAAGTTATTTATTAATCTGCTGGAAATTTAGTTTTCAATTCAGTTCTATTTGTATCACCCCCCCAAAAAAGTGCCATTGGTATTCACATTGTAGATTGGAAAAAAAAGTACAAAAACAAACAATGAAAAATAGCTAAGTTAGCTAAAGCTGACTAAGCAGAAAATAGCTTAACGATTTCAGTGCCTTCCTTCCGTTAAACCCTCCTTCACTGTGAGGAAAACCTCAGAAATTACCAGCAGTGGTGGGGGAAAGAAAAAAAGAAAAGAAACCTCATGGGGACCCACATGAAAGAGAAATCCTCCTCCTCTAAAACTGTTAAATGACTTGCTCTGGGTCATTTGTACGGTTAGTCTATCAAATCTCTAATATTAGAAATAAGTTATTTATTAATCTGCTGGAAATTTAGTTTTCAATTCTATTCTATTTGTATCACCCCCCCAAAAAAAAGTTTCATTGGTATTCGCATTGTAGATTGGAAAAAAAAAGTACAAAAACAAACAACAAAAGATAGCTAAGTTAGCTAAAGCTAACTAAGCAAAAACTAGCTTAACAATTTCAGTACCTTCCTCCTGTTAAACCCTCCTTCACTTTAAGGAAAACCTCCAAAAAACTACCAGTGGTGGGGGAAAGAAAAAAAAAATGAAAAAAGAAAAGAAACCTCATGGGGACCCACATGTAAGAGAGATCCTCCTCCTCTAAAACTGTTAAATGACTTGCTCTGGGTCATTTGTACAGTAAGTCTATCAAATCTCTAATATTAGAAATAAGTTATTAACCTGCTGGAAATTTAGTTTTCAATTCTATTTGTGTTACCCCCCCCCCCCCCAAAAAAAAAAGTGTCTCAACGGGCTTCACATTGAAGATTGGAAAAAAAAAAAAAAGTACAAAAACAACAAAAAATGAGCTAAATTAGCTAAAGGCTAACTAAGCAAAAACTAGTGTAACAATTTCAGTACCTTCCTCTCGTTAAATCCTCCTTCAGTGGGGAAACTTCCAAAAAACCTAGCAGTGGAGAGAAAAAAAAAAAAGAAACCTCATGGGGACCCACATGAAAGTGAGATCCCTCCTCCTCTAAAACTGTTAAATAACTCATTCTATAGCATTATGTCATAAAGTTTAAATACACAAGTTTTATGGTGTTTTTTTTTGTTTGTTTGTTTGTTTTTGTTTTTTTCAGTTTGCGTCAGATGCATAATGTCTTTTTATTAAAAATCTGTTTTTGTTTGTGTAGGAAAGTTGTTCAGCCAAACAACAATTTGCCGCTTCGAAGCTCTGCAGCTAAGCTTCAAGAACATGTGCAAGCTGAAACCCCTTTTGCAAAGATGGCTGGATGAAGCGGAGACCTCTGACAACCCTCAAGATGTAAGTGAGCAGCTCTGACATCTGGCATCTCGTTTGCAACACAACAGAAGATCATCATGCTTAGATGGTGCTGGTTTTTTTCCAGTCATAGTAGCTCAACTTCCTGCTGAGCAAACATGAATTAAAGCCATCTGCTCTTTGGAAATGCCACCTAGTGGGCCAATTCTCCCACAGGACACTTTAAACTGATAGTCTGCAACATGTAGGGGCAAATATCCTCTTGTGCAGGGGTCCCCAACCTTTTTTGTCCCAAGATCTATTTTACAAATATTAAACCTCCTGAGATCTACCAGTCCCATGTTGCCCTCGCAAACACAACAGATACCGTATTTTCCGCACTATAAGGTGCACCGCATTAAAAAATTCAGATATTTTTTTAAAAATTCTGATATTTTACAAATAAAAAATTCTGATATTTTAAAAAAATTCTGATAAAATTCTGATATTTTAAAAAAAATTCTGATATTTTATGTAAAAATTTTATCGTAAATAAACAGTTGCAGTACAGAAAATAATTGGTTTTAGTCATTTAGTCATTTTTATCCCATGGCTCAAATAGCCGAGCCTAGGTTGCAGTTCTTCAAATGTCTGTGGCTGAAATCTCCAAGTCACCGTGGCTGAAAAGACCGTTCACCCCGCATTATGAGGCGCTACAGTAAAGGCTGGGGTTACGTTATGCATTCACTAAATGGTGCTGCGCTAAAGGGAATGTAAAAAAAAAAACCCAGTCAGATAGGTCAGTCAAACTTTGTTAACAATTACAAAACATCTTTCTGTTTTTACTCCTAAAATGAATAAACAGCTGTTTTATTATTTTCTCAGAGATAAAGTATTAGTATTTTTGTGACACAGTTTATCTTCCATTGGAGATAAACTCTGTTTAGTCTTGTTTACTTGGTGCAGCACATCCTCTTGCTTCCTCCACTTCCTCACCATTGATTCATTGATGTTAAACTCTCTCGCTGCGGCTCTATTCCCGTGTTCTACTGCGTGACCGATCGCCTTGAGTTTAAACTCTGCGGTGTAACAGTGTCTCTTGGTAGGAGCCATTTCCGAGTCTTTACACAAACACACAAATGGAAATAGGTGTGTTCAAGATGACACAGGCGGACGCAGTTCTGATCAGCGCAGATCGGTGCGCAATGCATGCCGGTTAGTTTTTGAATGCAAAACCTAACTGGCATGCTTTGCGCACTGATCTGCGCCGATCAGAACTGCGTCCGCCTGTGTCATATCGAACACACCTAATGAGACGCCCTTTCATATATCTCAGCATGCACCACGCACTACTTCTTCTACGGGGGAAATGAAGTCGGCGGCTGCTTACCGCAGTTGCGACACCTGTTGTAGCTCAATATTAATCCATATATAAGGCGCTCGAGGTTGAAAGGCGCATCGCGGACTTTAGAGAAAAATTAAGGTCTTTAGGTGTGTGTTATAGTGCAGAAATTACGGTAGTTTCCAGCCTGCTGTAACTACCCCTACAACACGATTTGTTACATACACACACACAGCGCTCTGTGAGGGGGAGGGGCCACAGCAGCACCGCGCGCTGCTTATTGATTACAGGCTTAATAACGTGATTTCACGTCACAGACTCCAAAAATCTCCAGTAACAAAAGAAAAGCTGCTAGATTGAAACTTTTTTGGAAAAAATTTAAAAAAAAAAAGTCCCTAAATTTTAGCAAATCTAGCAGCTGACTGACTTCAGGGCAGATGTCATTGTGAGGCCAATGATAGGCTGGCACCAACTTTTTTTTTTTTTGTAACTTTTTTTTATCACACAAATATCAGTGTGTACAATGTTCTTGATTTCCTGTCGACTCGTTTCTGCTTCCTCAGATGTATAAGATTGAGCGAGTGTTTGTTGACACTCGAAAGAGGAAACGGAGAACCAGTCTGGAGGGAGCGGTGCG
This sequence comes from Neostethus bicornis, assembly GCA_902685375.1. Classification (NCBI taxonomy): domain Eukaryota; kingdom Metazoa; phylum Chordata; class Actinopteri; order Atheriniformes; family Phallostethidae; genus Neostethus; species Neostethus bicornis. The sequence continues at coordinate 15,026,504 of CACRXE010000003.1, read as the reverse complement.
TTCAGCCCTGGAGGCCTATTTTATCAAATGTCCAAAACCAAATACTCAAGAGATCACCCACATCTCAGATGACCTGGGCCTGGAAAGAGATGTAAGAATCAATATCACAGAATCACCTTTTTTTGTTTTTGTTTGTCAGAACCCACTCTAAAACCTTTTGTGATTGGTAGGTGGTCCGCGTTTGGTTCTGCAACAGAAGACAGAAAGGGAAGCGCCTTGCTTTACCAATGGATGAAGAAGGAGAATGCCAGTACTATGAGCAAAGCTCGTCTCCGCTCAACATGGCAGCGTCCAACATTCCCAATCAAGGTTTCCCTGGACCTGGCTACCCTGGAGGCCCACCTCCCACGCTTTACATGCCGCCACTTCACCGCTCCGATGTCCTGAAACAAGCTTTGCATCCTGGACTGGTTGGCCACATGACAGGATAAAGGTTTAGCTCATCCTAAACCTCGTTTTAATTCCAACTGAAGATCTGGAAAAATGAGGATGTGGTTTGTTGTGATTGAGGAAGTGTCCCGGGCGTCCAAGCTAACTCAATTCAAAACCCATTTTTAAACATGATTGTAGATTGTGCCTTTTTCAATGATGGGATTTTTTTTTTTTTTTTATAGTTTGTCTTTAAACTTTTCATGTAAGTTATTCCAAAGCATGAATGGCACCAAAATATTGTCCTGTTCCCTAGTGTGGTCCAGATGTGGAATGATTGGTTTTTAAGTATTCAAACGATGGAGATCTTGGAGATTTTGTTTTGTCAGCCATGATAACCAGAGAAAATCTGCACATTTAAAGGATATTGTATAACTGAGGCCACATATATTAACCAAAAAAAAAAAAATAGTTTAGTTAACAAAAAATCTGTGCAATAGCTGCAATCTGTACGTTTTTATTGTAGAAAAGAGCAAATGGAAAACAATTTTATTTGCACAAACTTGCTCTGCCATGTGGAATACCCTTGAAATAGTTTTTTTTAGTTAGGTGTGGGTTAACAATGGTACGTTTGGAAGTGTGCCGAAAAAAAGTTCTACTGAAGTGCTTCCACCCTTAGCTGCTAATTGTACCGTTTTTGTACACTTTTTTTTTTCTCAGGGATAAATGTCTTAAAATGTCTACTTGTGGTGTTACGTAAAATTGGGACGACTAAATTCATTACCGTGACGTTTTAATTGATTGAATCAAGCAGTGTTAAAGTTCCCTGTGTTTTGTTTTTTTTCTTTTCATACTTCATTAAAAATCTTTGAAGTCCAAAATGGTTTAAAAAGTTTTCTTAAATGTTTATAGTGAGCTCGTTCTGTTTAGTTGCTCATGAATATTTGCTTTTAAAAGTGGTCTTAGATCTTTTTAAAGGCAGAAATGGTGAAAATTGGGGTGTCAAACTCTGCTCCTGGAGGGGTGTAGTCTGGACGGGTACCAATGGGTTCTTGCCATCTACAAGCCTGAAAAATAGTTGAGTCAATAAGACAAATTTAATTGACCGTTTCGATTTTTTTTTTCAATCTGAATTGATTTGCTGCCGAGTGTGAAGCGGCCAGAATGGGAATTAGCACCTCCAAATCCGAGACCTGGTAAAGGGTGGAATGCCCCCTGCAGGTCAGGGACAGCGTCCTGCCCCAAGTGGAGTAGTTTAAGTATTTTTGGGTCTTGTTGACGAGTGGGGGAAGGATGGAGCAGGAGATCGACAGGCGGATCGGTGCGGCGTCAGCAATAACTAGGACGCTGCATCGGTCCGTCGTGGTGAAGAGAGAGCTGAGCCGAAAAGCAAAACTCTCAATTTACAAGTCGATCTACGTTCCAACCCTCACCTATGGTCACCAGCTGTGGGTGGTGACCGAAAGAATGAGATTGCGGGTACAAGCGGTCGAAATGAGCTTCCTCTGCAGGGTGGCTGGGCTCTCACTCAGAGATCGGGTGAGGAGCTCTGCCATCCGGGAGGACCTCGGGGTCGAGCTGCTCCTCTTCCATGTCGAGAGGAGCCAGATGGGGTGGTTCGGGTATCTGGTCAGGATGCCTCCCGAGGGCCTTGCTGGTGAGGTGTTTTATGCACGTCCCACCAGGAGGAGACCAAGGGGCAGACCCCGGACCCGCTGGAGAGACTATGTCTCACAGCTGGTTGGAGAATGACTCAGGATCCGTCCAGGTGAGCTGTAGGATGCAGGTGGGGTGAGAGAAGTCTGGGCTTCCTGCCTGAGGCTGTTGCCCCGCGACCCGACCCCTGGATAAGCGGAAGATGACAGAACAGATTTTTTTTTTTAATGTGCATCATCTGTATTAAACCAGGAACACATAAAAAACCCTTGGACACCGGCCCTCCAGGACCGGATCTTGACACCCCTGCTGTAAATGAATTAAATATTAATGACAGCGTTTTCACTCAACACACTAAATCTTAAACTTTCAACAAGCTAAACATATGTAAATTCTTTTTAATGTTTCGTACATGTAGTCTTTTTGGTTGCTAGTAAATGGCACCATAGAAGATGAGGATGTGGTTTAATTCAAGCAAGCGAATCCGTCAGTGTGGCAAACTTTGTTTAAGCTTTAGTCTGGTGCTTTTTGAGGTTTTAAAGCTGCAGAATAAATTTACGTGTCGAGCTGATGTTTTGCCAAAGAAAAAAAACATTACTGCTCAACCACAGCAATGTGACATGAGGTCTGATTTTTACAGGAAGTGAGGTCATTTGTCATGAAAGTATTTCCATGGCCTGTGAAAAATGGAGATGAAAGAATCAAATTTAATTTGACCTTTTAATCAGAAATATCTCATTTATTTAAGTTTGTGATGGAATAAATCAGACTCAAATTAAAATACATCAGATCTCTGCTTTTTTGGATGATGTGGTCCTGTTGGCTTCATCAGACCGTGATCTCCAGCTCTCACTGGATCGATTTGCTGCCGAGTGTGAAGCGGCCGGGATGGGAATTACCGCCTCCAAATCCGAGACCATGGTCCTCGCCCGGAAAAGGGTGGAATGCCCCCTGTGGGTCAGGGCTAGGGTCCTGCCCCAAGTGGAGGAGTTGAAGTATCTCAGGGTCTTGTTCACGAGTGGTGGAAGGATGGAGCAGGATATCGACAGGCGGATCGGTGCAGCGTCAGCAATAACTAGGACGCTGCATCGGTCCGTCGTGGTAAAGAGAGAACAGGGCCGAAAAGCGAAGCTCTTGATTTACAAGTCGATCTACGTTCCCACCCTCACCTATGGTCACCAGCTGTGGGTGGTGACCGAAAGAATGAGATCACAGATACAAGCAGCCGAAATGAGCTTCCTCCGCAGGGTGGCTGGGCTCTCACTCAGAGATCGGGTGAGAAGCTCTGCCATCCGGAAGGAGCTCGGTGTCAAGCCGCTCCTCCTCCAGGTCGAGAGGAGCCAGATGAGCGCCTCGCGGGCAAGGTGTTTTGGGCATGTTGTACCGGCGAGGAGACCAAGGGGCAGACCCCGGACCTGCTGGAGAGACTATGTCTCACAGTTGGCTGGGAAGCGACTTGGGATCCTTCCAGATGAGCTGGAGGATGTGGCTGGGGTGAGAGAGGCCTGGGCTTCCCATTTGAGGCCCCCGCAACCCGACCCGGAACAAGCGGAAGATGACGGAACGAACGGAACATTAAAGCTTGTCATTTTATTCATTTTATTTAGAGACAAGGGTTGCTTATGCTTACTGAAGTAACTTCTCTGCTTTTTTACCTGCTGCTGTCCATACCTCCTGAAAACTACGCCACCTACTAGATCATATGTTCTACATGTTTTTGAGACATGTTTTAAAGCAAAAAAAAAAAAAGAAAGAAGGAAAAAAGCAGATTCTAATGAAATCTCACATTTACAGCAGACATTAAAGAGGACAAAGTTTCTGTTGCATCATGGGTAAATCCTCTGAAAGGCTGATTCTTTGAAACTAAACATGTTAAAAATCGCAAATAAGTTACAAGGCCTTTAAAAGTACAGAATAACAAGGTGCTCATTATGACACATGGTTGCATTAAAAATTGCTTTTGATCAAGTTATTGAAAAATTTAAATTTGTTTAGAGAATCCTTTAACATTTTTGGTTGTTGGTGTGCCTCAAGACCTTTTTCAATGGAGAGATGTACCTTGGCATGAAAAAGGTTGAAAAACACTTGATTACATGACGTCAGACCGTGGCTAAGACTTTTAGAGTCAAACTCCTCAGTGTACCAGGTAGTCTACGATGCTATTTTAACCCATGGCCGGAAGTTGTGGGTTCTAACGGAAAAAACGAGATTGCGTATACAACAGATTGACATGAGCTTCCTCTACAGGGTGGCTGGGCACAGAGATTGAGTGAGAAGCTCTGCTGTCAAGAAGAGGCTGGTAATATCCTTCAAAGACCAGTAGCCTGGTCCATGTCGATTCCTAAGATGGGGTGGTGATGTCCCGTTACGTTCCATTGTCTCCCGCTTATCCGGGGCCAGGTTGTGGCGGGATTTTATTTATGACCTTTTAATCAAAAATCAGTCAGTCAGACATCTTCTTATCCGCTTATCTCTTTCAGGGTTGCAGGGTGTGCCGGAGCCCATCCCGGCCAATTTAAGGCAAAGGGCAGGGTACACCCCGAACAGGTCGCCAGTCTGTCGCGGGGCCACACACATACAACCATCCACATTCATTCCTAGGGGCAATTTGGCACCGGCCAATCATCCTAACGTTCATGTCTTTGGAGGGTGGGAGGAAACCCATACAAACATGGGGAGAACATGCAAACTCCACACAGAAAGGACAGTGTTCCAAGCCTCATCCCCACCCAGGACTCAAACCCACGACCTTCTTGCTGTGAGGCCACTGTGCTACCCACTGCACCACCGTGCTGCCTTTACCAAAAATGTCCAATTTATTCTTTTGCTTTTTGATTAAGCAAGTCAGACCCAAATTAATATAAACTAATCATCTGGCACAGATATTTCCACGATCTTGACACCTCTGGTTTAAATGGATAATAATGATAAACTTTTCACTCCACACACTAAATCTTAAAGGTTCACAAAGCCAACCATGTTTGAGTTATTTTTAACGTTTCGTATCAGTCTTTTTGCTCACTTGTAAATCCTATCTAAACTGTTGTGATGTGTTGTTATTGAAGCTCTATTTCAGAGGTGTCAAACTCAAGCCCTGGAGGGCCGGTGTCCTGAAGGTTTTCCATGGGTTCTTGCATCTACAAGCCTGATGTAAGTTAATGAGATTTCACTTTATGTGCGTTAGCCGTATTGAATTTGGAAAACCATGTTGACAGTGGCCCTCCAGGACCAGATTGTGACACCTCAGGTGTAAATGGATAATAATGATAATGTTTTCACTCAACACACTAAGACCATGTCCACACGTAGCTGGGTGTTTTTGAAAACGTATATCCGATGTCCTCCGTTTTAGAAAAATGCTCGCGTTCACATGTAACCGTTTTCAAAATACCTGCGTCCACACGAAGCCGTATAAATACGCTTCTGATTGCGGTTATAAGCATACCAGACCAGTAGTGGGCAGTATTTATCTAAACGGGAGTTTAGAGCTAGGAAAGCTTATTTGATGAATAATAGCCCATTTGCAACGCATTTCTCCAAGAAGCAAGAGCAGTTGAGCGTGGACAAAAAGGCAAGAAAAGAGGGTCTGCAACAGGGTAAAAAGGATTGTGGATCCATGCTGCCCACTGTCTTGTGTGCCCACTGTCCGAATCCTTCATGTAAAGCCCATTGAGACAGAAATTCTGTGATTTTGGGCTGTACAAATAAAATTGAATGGAATTGTCTGTTTTTGTAAACAAGGACGCACACGAATGTGCATTAGTTATCGAAGGTAGTGAAGCATGAAAACGCAAATCTCCATTTTTGCACGTCCACACGCAAATGCAAAAACGAGTTTTCAAAAACACCGGTTTTGAGTGAAAAAAACTTCCGTTTTTGTGCGGATGGGAGGCCATAACGGATAAAAATATATGCGTTTTCAAAATTACCTTGCTGCGTGTGGACAGGGCCTAAATCTTAAACTTTCAACATGTTTTGTACAAGTAGTACAAAAGAAGTAGTCGTACAAAACAAACGACTACTTGTTTTTTACAAGTAGTCGTACGTGTACAATATAATCGTAATATAGTCGTAATTGTATAATATAATTTAGTAGTAAATTATGTTAAAACTGTTACGCAGTTTTTTTAAAAACCCTACAACCTGGCAAACCAGATATAAGTAAGAACTATTTTAAATTGAAATTCACATCCTCATGTTTATCTGAAAGCATTTGAAAGCCATGCACCAAAAAAGGTGAGGATGTGGTTTATTTCAAGCAAGCGAATGAGTCAGTGTGGAAAACTTTGTTCACACTATTGTCTGGTGCTTTTTTGAGGTTTTAAAGCTGCAGAATAAATTTACATGTCGAGCTGATATTTTCAGTTTTGTCAAAATAATAAAAAATGGAAATATATTATTGCTCAACCACAGCAATGTGACATGAGGTCTGAACTTTACAGGAAGTGAAGTCAGTTGTCTTTAAAGACATGACGGAGCAAATCAGTCCCAAACTAATATAAAATAATTATCTGGCATAGACATTGCCTATGATACACCTACTGTGCACAGTGTCATGTAAAAAATGTTGGAAAATAATGAGCTCGATCCAAAAAGACAACTTTTGATAAGATAAAAAAGAGGAATCAAAATATGGTCAAATCTCAAATTTTATTTGATGAGAATTAAAAAAAACAATAGAACTGACAAATGTTGGGCAAAAACAACTCTGTAGCCTTTACTGTGTTATATTGCTTAAATAGATACAAAAATGAAACTAAAATAGCATATTTACAGCTTTCTCACAAAAGTTTTTATTTGTGGTACAAATACACCAAAGTGGAACCAAAAAAAAACATTCAAATCGGTAAAGCAACATTTCTACAACTGTCTTCAAACTCTTGTACGGTGAACCACAAACATTTGAGCTCAAAAGAGTGTCATTTTGTCCCAGGCCTGAAGGTCTGAATAAACTTTGTGCTCAGGTAAACTATTTATTTGTTTGCAGATAGAACAAAATGCCTCATTCCAGCCACTAAAACGTTTGACTTTCCACTTTTGTTTCCAGGTAAAATATTCATTGTATCGCTTTTGGTCTTTTGAAAGTTCAAGTAGAAACATTCCCATTTCCTTCACTGATTTGAAGTCATCGACATGAATGAAGGAATGATTCGGAGCAACAGCACTGTAATCTCTTTTTGATGGACCTAGAACAACCGGTACAGCTCCACCTTCGTAGCCATTATACCACAGCTTCTCCGTAATGTAATCTTGAGCAACAGAGTTCTCAAAAGCCAAATAAAAATAGCACTGGGATATTGTAGCCAGGAGATCAGATGAAGATAAAGGTTTGTTTGTCCAGTGTCCATAAACTTGCACAGGAACTACAGCACTGAGCTCTTTGTAAACATGGCTTCTTTTGTGATTGTCCTGGTAGTTGCTAACCACCCAACAGGCAAAGAAGGTTTTATTCACAGGCCTTTCTTCCACCACGGGATCACCGGCCTCTCTAGGCTGTATCACACCGTATGGAACAGTGACATCAGCATCCCTCCGGTAAGATACAGTCATGTTGAACATATTTGCAAAGTTTTGTAAGTTTCCATTATTATCAGGAGATTCCAGAGACACCCAAGCCCACCTCTGTCCCTGTGGCCGTGGTTGTTCAACAGGCAGACTTTGACCACCCTGGATCAGTTCTCTGTTGTGGAAAACGACTACATCAGCGGAGGGAAAATAGGACCGTTGGTCTACCAGTTTGCATTGAGGGACTTTATAGCGATCCCAGCAGACATCACCTTCCAGAGGATATGATTGACCAAAAGGCCAGTACCACACCAAGATGATCATACCAGTATTATTATTATGGCTGAATTTAATGGTGTCATCTGTGAAGAACACTGTTTGATATTGTCTAGGCCATCTGTAATAAACACTTGTTAGGAAGGTACAGAGAATGAGGAAGACGATGCACATCTTCGCGTGACGTGATACCATCTTTGAATCAGGCACCTACCAAATAAAAAGAAGAAAATTGTCAGAGCAAAGTTTTTAGGCTTAAAACAACCAATTTATCAATTAATCTTACAATGCTGATTACGTCAGCATTTTTCAACCATCGTTCAGCGACACACTAATGTTCTGTGTGAGAGATGAATCCAGCATCAGATTGTGTCTAAGACTTTTAGAGTCAAACTCCTTGGTCTATCAGGCAGTCTACGGTGCAATACCAACCCATGGCTGGAAGTTGTGGGTTCTAATGTAAAAAACAAGATTGCGTATACAAGAGATTGACATAAGCTTCCTCCATGGACCAGTCGATTCCTTTTCTCATTATTAGATGGGGTGGTAATGTCCTGTTACGTTCCATTATCTTCTGCTTATCCGGGGCTGGGTTGCGGGGGCAACAGCCTCACGCTGGAAAACCAGGCTTCTCTTACCCCTTCTGCAACCCTACAGCTCACCTGGGAGGATCCTAAAGCATGTCCCCGCCAGCTGTGAGACATTGTCTTTTCAGTAGGTCTGGGGTCTGCCTCTGGGTCTCCTCCTAGTGGGATGAGCCTGAAACACCTCACCAGCAAGGCGTTCGGGAGGCATCCTAACTAGATGCCCGAACCACCCCATCTGCAATGATGTTTTTGGCAGCCATCTGAGTTTTAGTCTTAGTCTTTGGAACGAAAATTAGTTAAAGTTTTAGTCATATTTTAGTAATCTCTATACATTTTAGTTTTAGTCAAGTTTTAGTCAACAAAAACTCAAAAAAGTTTTAGTCTAGTTTTAGTGTAAAAAAGCAAAGAACAACAAATATTCTTGCTCTAACAATCGTGGCTTTATTACTGAGAATGGTGCAGGTTATTTGTTAAAAAAGAAAGACAACCTTGCCTCGCTTTAACTTGTGCAAAACAGGACTTAGGCTTCGTCCTAACTGGTCCTAGCTGGCATAAATATCAGGGTAATGAGCTTTTAGATACCGTTTAAGATTAGTGGTATTCTTTCAATCTATTTTGTGTTTTGTATTTACGTCCGTCGCCCACAACAATGTATTCCGTTTTATTTTCTGATTGGTTATATATAAAGTATGCCCATAGACCATCACGTTATTTCCGACCACCAAGCTCCTTTGTTGTTGTTGCTGCCATGGTGTGTGACTTTCTCGTGACGGCAGGTGTGTTGCGCTAGATTCAAACATTCAACGCGCTAAATTTAAAATTTAGCGCATTAGTTTTAGCATTTAGCACAATATATTACAAACATATAGCGGCCTGAATGGCTTTCCATAGTGCAGACGTTGTGCACGTGCAGTATTGTGGGGGGGAGCGGGAGGGCATGCCGCTGTAAGAGAAAAAAATGCAGCCGCTGTGCTATTTCTTTTCACAGAGTACATACACAATTGGCAGAAATGTGAAAATGTGAAAGTCTGACACCTATTTCGTTACAGTTTCGTCTTGTCAACACAAACTTGCAAATGTCTCATTACATTTTAGTGACTAAAGAGCTGCATTTATTTCGTTATTGTCATGTCATCATCATAAAAAAACCCTTGTCAACAAAATCATGTCGTTGTCATTGCCGTTGATGAAAACAACACTGCCTATCTGGCTTCTCTTGACCCCAGAGGAGCAATGGCATTACCTCGAGCTCCTCTCGGATGTATTTCTGAGTGAGAGCCCAGCCACCTTGCCAAAAGTTTTGGCCCCTTGTACCCCCAATCTAGTTCTTTCTGTTACCACCCACAGCTGGTGACCATAGATGAGGTGATCACCTGTGGGTGGTGATGTATTCAAAATAAGTTATTGTTAGAGTCCCTTTAAATTTATGTATTGAAGTTTCAGATATTAGAAAAACTTTACACTAAAGTATATGCATTCAGATTTTCATAAAATGCTTTAGTTTTGAATTTCTTTAATCTTAGTGATTAGACAATTACAGAGTATATGACTGTCAAGGCAAGGCAAGGCAAGGCGAGGCGAGGCAAGGCGAGGCAAGTTTATTTGTATAGTACAGTTCATACAAAATGTAATTCAAAGTGCTTCACAAAAAGGAAAAAAAAGAAACGCATTAAAATCACAAAACATTAGAATCAAAAAGTTAAAAAAATAAAATAATTAAAACATATGAAAAGAGTTATTAATCAAATCCACAGTTAAACGGAACTGTTTTCAGCCTAGATTTAAACATGGTCACAGTAGAGGCCTGTCTCACGGCCTCAGGAAGTTTGTTCCACACTTTTGCAGCATAAAATTGAAATGCAGCTTCTCCATGTTTAGTCCTGACTCTAGGCTCCAGCAGGAGGCCGGTCCCAGAGGTCCTCAGAGTTCTAGATGGTTCATAAGGTACTAACATATCACAGATGTACTTTGGTGCTAGACCATGGAGAGACTTAAACACAAGCAGAGCAGCTTTAAAGTCTATTCTCTGAGCCACAGGAAGCCAGTGCAGAGACTTGAGCACAGGACTAATGTGATCATATTTTCTAGTTCTTGTTAGGACTCGAGCAGCAGCAGTTTGAATAAACTGCAGCTGTTTTAAAGCCTTTTTGTTCAGACCAGTGAGTAGACCGTTGCAATAGTCTAAACTACTGGAAACAAACGCATAGATAAGAACCTCTAAGTCTGTTTTAGAAACCAAACCTCTGATTTTGGCAATGTTTTTAAGGTAGTAAAAGGTTGCTGATGTAATTGATTTGATGTGACTGTTGAATTTAAAGTCTGAGTCCATTATTACTCCCAGATTTCTAACTTGATTTGTCGGTTCCAGAGAGAGAGATTGAAGGTAACTGATGACACTTTCTCTTTGTTTCTGTGGGCCAAAGACAATGATTTCAGTTTTGTCTGAGTTTAGTTTAGAATGTTGTTTTGCATCCAGACTCTGATTTGTTGAATACAGTGACAGAGTGAATCCACAGGTCCAAGTTCACCTGCTGTCAGTGACACATAAATCTGAGTATCATTTGCATAATTGTGATGGGACACGTTACTACAAATGCCCTAACGGCAGCATGTAGAGGTAAAACAACAGGAGTCCAAGTATTGACCCCTGGGGAACCCCACAGGTCAAAGTCATGTGATCTGACACACAATTTCTACAAAATACCAGCTTCCTTCTAAATAAGATTTAAACCAATCAAGCACAGTATCAGAAAATCCGACCCAGTGCTCTAGCTTCTGTAGAAGGATCTTCGTGATCTACAGTGTCAAACGCAGCACTCAGGTCCAATGGGATTAAAACAGAGACTTTGCCAGCATCAGCGTTCATATGAATGTCATTTGTTACCTTGATAAGAGCTGTCTAAGTTGTATAGTAAAGTAAATTTGGTCAGTTGTTGGTAAACAACTTTCTCAAGAATTTTTCCTGTAAACGGTAAATTTGAAATTGGCCGATAGTTTTTAAGTACTGTAGCATCAAGACTACTCTTCTTTAGAAGCGGTTTGATGACCGCAGTTTTTAAGGCACTTGGGAAAGTTCCGGTTTGAAGTGACATATTGACTATTTGAGTGATTGGTGCCAACACGCTGGTTGACACAGAATTTAGAAATCTGACGGGTAATAGATGAACTCAAACTAATAATAATTTCTTCAACAGTTGTTTCTGTTACTGAGGTGAAGTTATTTAGCTTTAACAATGTAGAAGGTGGCAAGATTGTCATTTGAACTGTGGTGTTGATGGAGTTTTTGATGTTCTGAACAGTGTCATTAAAAAAATACAGCGAACTCAGTACATTTTGAAGTCGAAACCATAAACTTTAGCCATTACTCTTTGCAGCTCATTAAAAAGTTCACAAAAATCTTTCTTCAAGGATTCTGATTGTTCTCTTTTTGTGTCAACCGCTCACACATGTACATGTGCTTTACTCCTTTAAGCACTGTATTCCTCTTTTTAAAAAAGGAAATAAAACTTGACTCGTTATCATAGACATGTATCACTGCTTTTGCAGTTCTCCAAAATTGTGGAAAAAACTTTTTGCAAAATAGACTAACTAAATTTATTTATAGGCACTGCATTTTAAGCCACAGCCAATATGGATTTTGCTCAAATCATTCAACTGCTACAGCGTTAATGGAACTGGTCGAAGAAATTACCAACGCCATGGACAAAAAAGCATTTTTTAGTCAGTATCTTTGTAGATCTTCAAAAAGCTTTTGAAACTTTAAATAATAAAATCCTATTGCAAAAATGATAAAAATATGGCATAAGAGGTGTGGCACATCAATGGGTCACAAGTTACTTAAGACCGTTATCAATTTGTAGAAATCAACAGCCCAAAATCTAAATATTGTAAGATAACATGTAGGGTTCCCCGAGGTTCGATCCTTGGCCCAACACTCTTATTTCTTTGTATTGATGATATTATGTCTGTTTCCAACTTACTAAAATGCATCCTGTTTGCAGACGACACCACTTTATTTTATTCCGGAAACAAAAGAATGAGGTTCTAAAAATGATAGAAGATGCATCGCAGCATCGCAGCCAGTGACGCCAACAGACTGAATAAACTAATCAGACTGGCTGGCTCTGTCATTGGCAGCAAACAGGACTCACTTGAGGCAGTGGTAGAGAGGAGGTAACTGAACAAACATGACAATCATGACCATCCTCTCTACCCACTTGTGGACGAACGGCGGAGCTCCTTCTCCAAGAGGCTCACAGCTCCGCTCGAGAACATCTCGTTACCGAAGGTCTTTCTTTCCGTACGTGATCGGGCTCGACAACGACTCACTTAGCAGATAGGAAGTTGTTGCTGTGACACACAAATTTCCAATGTGTGGGATCATTAAAGTATATTCTGATTCTGAAATGAGTTTTAAAAAAATATTAGAATGGTTCAATACCAATAATTTATCTATAAATATAAACAAAGCTAAGTTTATGGTTTTTAGCTGTAAAAACAAAGTTATAAATGCAAGACTGTTCACACAAGGATTAGAAATTGAAAGAACACAAAGATGATTTTTTAGTTGTTCTGATTGATGAACAGTTATCATGGAAACCTCAAATAGAAATAAAGTATTTTAAACCATTGCTATTCTACACAGGGTGAAAGATTTTCTTAACAAAGACACAATGTTTTTATTGACCTATTGTGCTGAAGTATGGGGAAGTGCTTGCAAAACACACATTGAACCAATTTTTCTTTTACAGAAGAGAGCTCTTCATATTATTAATAGGAGGGGTTACAGAGCGCACACAAATCTAATATTTATCCAATTAGTCAGTCAGTCAGTCATCTTCTTATCCGTCTATCCTTTCGGGGTTGCGGGGGGTGCCGTAGCCCATCCCGGCTGATTTAAGGCTAAGGGCAGAGTACACCCCAAACAGGTCGCCAGTCTGTCGCGGCTCCACACACATACAACCATCCACACACACACTCATTCCTAGAGGCAATTTGGCACCGGCCAATCAACCTAGCATGCATGTCTTTGGAGGGTGGGAGGAAACCAGAGTACCCGGAGGAAACCCACGCAAACATGGGGAGAACATGCAAACTCTACACAGAAAGGACATTGTTTCAAGCCTCGTCCCCATCCGGCACTCGAACCCAAGACCTTCTTGCTGTGAGGCCACTGTGCTACCCACTGCGCCACCGTGCTGCCATTTATCCAATTAAAAACATTAAAATTCAACAAATTGTTAGAACATAACCTTCTCAAAACTATGTTTAAAGCTCATCAAGGGGTATTACCGCATAGATTACAAAAACAATTCAAAAAAAGAGGAAGTATGCATGATTTAAGAGGAACTGATATTCTTGTTAAGTTACACTTTAGAACCAAACCAAAACAAAGATGTATATCAACTCAAGGAGTTAATCTGTGGAACAACCTGGAGAGTGAAATTAAATAATCTAAGCCCATCCATTCAAATGAGAAAAGTGTGAAACAATTGTTATTTGATTAATACAGAAATGTTGTGTCGCAGAAAACCTTTTTTTGTTGTTGATGTTTGTTTTGTTTGTCAAGCATCCCCTGATTGAATATGATTTCTGTTGTTAAGGGCAGATATTGTAAGCTTTGTTTTTTTCTAAACCCTTTCATTCATCTTTTTTTTACTGAAAACTTTTTTTGAGATACATTTGTTCTTTTATTTTGAATGAAATGAATAAGTAAAAAAAAATTTTAATTTTTAAAAATGATTTTAAAGCAAAAGAATTGAAAAAGCGACAGAGCAAGCAGCATAGCGTCCTCACTCCTCAAAGACAGGAAGCATGAGAATCAAGTTTTTTTGCAATTGAATTGTGACTAAATTTATTAAATTTTAAGGTGATGCAATTTCTTTTAAAAAAATGTTCTTGCAGGCAGAAAATAAGGAAATAACTGATCTCTGATTACAACACCAATAACATAGCAAGTCCCCTTTTGGTTCAGAAAGTCTTTCAGGGCATTACTATGTCTAAGTCAGATGTAATCAAATTTGAAAGAAGGTATAAACTCAAACAATCATGCAAACTAAACCCTACCCTGGCGCCGTTGAAGGGCAGCCTGCTGCAGTGTAAGGAGTGCAGCAAACAAATTTCCCCGGTGAGGGATGAATAGAGTATTTCATTTTTTTTTCATAACTCACTCTCTGGTATGAATTACGGCAATTTTAAGCCAAATATATCTGTTTAATATGTAATTTAGTTAAAGAGAAAAAAAATTCTTACCCAAAGAGATTTTATGAAATTCATTTTGCTGCAGAGCTTGAGAAATGTAAGAGTCAAGTGGTCTGTGCTCATCACACTGCACATCCCACATATGGGAGTGTCTCTATAAAAACTTCACACCATATTAGGCTGTCAGAGCAATTAAACATGTTTTTTTAGGTTAGAGGGACGTCTGTTGTGACGCTTGAAAAATGACTGCAATTAATGAAGACACACACACAAAAAAAAATAGTTGCGGTTGTAAAAACTTTTTGTTCTGTGGTTGTAAAGCAGTTATAAACGAGCAGACTATAGCCAACCAAATCTTCAATAAAATTTTGATATTGCTCAAGAAAACTTTCCAAACTTCTGAAACATCTAATTACCATGCAATACAGAGTCATAAATTTAAATCCCACATTGTGCTGAGAATGACAGTTCTGTGCTTTGTTGGTTTGCTATTCAAGCATGGAATGTTAGTTTTTATTTTTTTTTAAACACATGCCTTTGCTTGGAGAATTTTTGACAAGATGGGCCAATGTCGTTTTTCTGTGTTTCCATTTTGCTGAGCGAACAGACCACTTTGGTAACAAAAGCACCAGCAGGTTAGTGTTGGTGGTGTGTCTCGAGATTTTTTTTTTTGATGGAAAAATATAGCTTGGCATGGAAAAGTTTGAAAAACACAGAGTTATCTTTAGTGGTTTTAACATGCTTCGTCGTCCCCTTGTAAAACTCTTCTTTGTCAACATGACTGGGTTGGTAGTTTTGACCAAGTCTTAAAAAAAAAAAAAATGAATTACTCTATTCATCCCTCACTGGGGAAATTTGTGTGCTGCACTCCTTACACCGCAGCAGGCTGCCCCTCGACGGGGCCAATAGTGGGAGAAGCAGGGGTTAGGTGTCTTCTCCAAGGACCCTAGACGGGCTCTCCGTGGGACGCAAACCCACAAACTTCCGCTCCGCGCGCGAACGCTCTAACCACTGAGCTGCTGTCTCCTCCCAAACATGCTTCGTCTTCCCCTTGTAAAACTCTTCTTTGTCAACATGACGGGGTTGGTAGTTTTGACCAAGTCTTAAAAAAAAAAAAAATGAATTACTCTTACTCTATTCATCCCTCACTGAGGAAATTTGTGTGCTGCACTCCTTACACCGCAGCAGGCTGCCCTTCAACGGCGCCAATGGTGGGAGAAGCAGGGGTTAGGTGTCTTCTCCAAGGACCCTAGACGTGCTCTCTGTGGGACGCAAACCCGCGAACTTCCGCTCCGCGCGCGAACGCTCTAACCACTGAGCTGCTGTCTCCTCCCAAACATGCTTCGTCGTCCCCTTGTAAAACTCTTCTTTGTCATCATGACTGGGTTGGTAGTTTTGACCAAGTCTTAGCAAAACAATCTGCTTTATTTCTTTTGATTGTTCATATTGTAGAGCTTATGTTTTTGTTTTCAGTACTTCCTGCCAGAGGATATGATAAATATCGTGTAGAGATTGATATAAATATGACATACAAAGATCTACATTGTGAAATGTCACTGCTTGGTCAACTTTGTAAATTTCCTGTTTGGAAAGTGAAGAGACTGTGAGTCAACGTCAGTTCTTATAACTAAAGGAAATGATCACCAGTAGTAGTTTTTTGTTTAAGTTCATGTTGATGACGAAGCTTTTCTTTATGCTGTTTTAGACCGTTAAGCTTAAAGCTTGAAAATTCAGAAAAGAAACAGTCAGTCAGTCACCTTCTTAACCGTCGATACCTCAAGGGGATACAGGGGGTGCCGGAGCCCATCTCGGCTGATTCGAGCCAAGGGGCAGGGTATACCCTGAACCAGTGTTGTTTTTGTCAATGATGACGAAAACGAAATGATTTTGTTGACAAAGCATTTTTTTATGACGATGACATAACGATAACAAAATAAATGCGACATTTTGGTGACGAAAATGTGACGAGACGTTTGCAAGTTTCTGTTGACAGGATGAAAATAGGCGTCAGACTTTCATATTTCTGTCTGTGAAAAGAAAAAAAAAAACACAGCGGCTGCATTTGTCTCTCACGGCGGCACACCCGCCACAATGCTGCACGTTCACACCGTCTACACAACACACCTGCAGCCAGAAGGAAGTCACAAACAATGGTGAAAACAGCAGCAAAGGGGCTTGGTGGTTAAAAACTTAAAGTTTTCCACATATTTTGTGCAAACAGCATGCTAACTTCAAGCTAATGCTAGCTTGTCGGCGCTGCTAACTTCTTTAGTTAGCTTGGTTGCGCTAACCACTGATTTAAAGACACAATGCAGTGTTTACTTTGTTTACAAGGTTATTAAGAGGTGTCATTTTTAAGTATTCATAAGTTACAACGTTCCTCACTCACTGAAAAAATTATATTTATTTTAAGTTGTTTTACCATGTTTGTTGTTTTTGCACAAGTTAAAGCTCAGCAAAGTTTTTTCTTTTTAAACAAATAACCTGCATCATTCTCAGTAATAAAGACACGATTGTTAAAGTAAGATTTTGTTTTACACTAAAACTAGACGAAAACTCTTTTGGGTTTTCGTGACTAAAACGTGACTTAAACAAAAATATAAAGAGATGACGACAACGTGACAAAACTTAAATTAATATTCGTCCAAAGATGAAGACTAAAACGAAAACTTAGATCTTCTTTCTTCTTCTCCTTTCGACATTTCCCTTCAGGAGTCGCCACAGCAAGTCAGTTTCTTTCATCTAACCCTATCTGCTGCATCTTCTTCAGTCACACCAACTATCTTCATGTCTTCCTTCACTGTATCCATGAACCTCCTCTTTGGTCTTCCTCTAGGCTTTGTTCCTGGTGGTTCCAAATCCAGCATCCTTCTTCCGATGTACTCTCTCTCTCTCCTCTGCACATGTCCAAACCATCTCAGTCTGGCCTCTCTGACTTTATCTCCAAAACCTCTAACATGTGCTGTTCCTCTGATCCTGTCCATCCTGGTCACTCCCAGAGAGATCCTCAGCATCTTCATCTCTGCTACCTCCATCTCTGCTTCCTGTCTTTTCCTCAGTGGCACTGTCTCTAGACCAAACAGCATGGCGGGTCTCACCACGATTTTGTACACTTTTCCTTTCATTTTAGCTGAAACTCTTCTGTCACACATCACACCTGATACTTTTCTCCAGCTGTTACAGCCTGCTTGAACACGCTTCTTCACCTCTTTTCCACACTCTCCATTGCTCTGGACTGTTGATCCTAGATACTTAAAATCTTCCACCTTGTTTATCTCTTCTCCCTGTAACCTCACTTTTCCATTTGGATCCCTCTCATTCACACACATGTACTCTGTTTTACTCTGACTAATCTTCATTCCTCTTCTTTCTAGTGCAAACCTCCACCTCTCCAGCTTTTCCTCCACCTCTTCCCTCCTCTCACTACAGATCACAATGTCATCTGCAAACATCATTGTCCAAAACGAAAACTTAGATTACTGCCATGAACAGGTCGCCAGTCTGTCGCAGGGTCAAAAACATTCACGCACTCAGGCTTTGGGGCAATCAGATATTGGCCAATCAACCTAACATGAATGTTTTTGGAGGGTGTGAGGAAACTGGAATACCCAGAGAAAACCCACGCACACAAGGGGAGAACATGTAAACTCCACACAGAAAGGCCAGTGTTCCAAGCTTCGTCTCCACCTGGGACTCGAACCCACGACCTCCTTGCTGTGTAGCCACTGTGCTACCCACTGCACCACCGTTAGCCCAGAAAAGAAACAATATTTTTGAAAATAGTTGACATTTTTTTCATAACTTTTTTATCGAACTGTGAAAGCCTTCTTCCCCACAAGCAGTGGTGTGATGGATCCAATTTAATTTAATTAGCAGTTAAATATCTCAAGCTGACTCTGACCACACAGGAATTTTAACCCATTTCAAAACTGTCACAGATGATCTAAGAGGTTTAAAGAAGTGTTTAAATCACAAATGACACTTGTACTTTATCCCCATAATCTTACTTCTTATTTACTGACAAAATAATGCATTCAAACAGATTTATAGCCATTTAACTGTTTTTTACAAATTCCTCTTAAAATCTAGTTTTATCTTACTTTCCTACAAACAAAAATCATTTTAATGGCCTAAAACACATCTTCATGACTTCTGACCAACATTTATTTCTTTGTGTCCTACACAAGGTGTTGAGTCTGTGTTCAGTATTGTAAGATATTGATCTCGATTAGGTTATGGGTATCAAGAACCAGATTTATTCAGAACCGGTTCCGCGACCGTCATTTCAGCTGGAGATCACAGTCTGATGAAACCAACAGAACCACATCATTCGCAAAAAGCAGAGATCCGATCCTGAGGTCACCAAACCGGATCCCTTATCATAAAAAAACAAAAAAAACAATAAAACAGCTGTAGTGCCATCCTCCCACCCCCCACCAAGCAGGATGGTTAAGCAGTATCGATAAATCCTTATCGATACCCATCCCTAGTCTCTGTACAATCTACAACACGTTAATAAAGAAACTGTTCCGTCATCTTCCGCTTTTCCGGGGTCGGGTCGCAGGGGCAACAGCCTCAAGCGGGCAGCCCAGGCCTCTCTCTCCCCGGCTGCATCCTCCAGCTCACCCGAAAGGATCCCAAGTCGTTCCCCGGTCAGCTGTGAGACATAGTCTCTCCAGCGGGTCCGGGGTCTGCCCCTTGGTCTCCTCCCGGTGAAACGTACCCGAAACACCTCGCCCGTGAGGCGCTCGGAGGGCATCCTGACCAGATGCCCGAACCACCTCATCTGGCTCCTCTCGACCTGGAGGAGGAGCGGCTTGACATCGAGCTCCTCCCGGATGGCAGAGCTCCTCACCCGGTCTCTGAGTGAGAGCCCAGCCACCCTGCGGAAGAAGCTCATTTCGGCCGCTTGTACCCGCGATCTCATTCTTTCGGTAAAGAAACTGTGATTTTTTTATATCTAAAAGGTAACGACATTTTATTGAGTTACTGAAATGTTTTCATTCGTTCATCTTCTGAACCGCTTATTCCCTGACAGTTTTACTGCGGGTGCCGGAGCCTATCCTGGCTGTTTCAAGGCGAGAGACGGGGTACACCCTTAAAAGGTCGCCAGTCTGTCACAATGCCACACATGCTCAACCATCCCAACACACACTCGTTCCTGAAATTCTTGAATTCAATTTCTTATCAATTTTTCACATCTTTGTCGCAGGCCTGTACGTCCGACTAAACTTTATCCTGAAAAATCCCACTTCTCCATGTACAAATCTCACAGTCTTTTCTCTCAGTCATTGATACATTCTATTTTCCACTTTTGGAAACTTTTACTTTACAGGTATAATAGTCTTTTAAAAGTTCAAGTAGAAACATTAAGTTAACACTTTTTCCAGCTTTTTAAAATTGAATTATTCTATAAAAGAAAGTTGGCTGATTCCATTAGGTACAAAGTGTCACGATCCCCTCTCCTGCCGCCAGAGGGAGCCAAAGATGTTCATCATCAACCTGATCAGGGTCACCTGAGGATGATTACCCTGGACTTCCCTGACAGTGGTGAGGTGTCAGAGAGGCCAGACTGAGATGGTTTGGACATGTCCAAAGGAGAGAGAGAGAGTACATCGGAAGAAGGATGCTGGGTTTGGAACCACCAGGAAAGAGGACTAGAGGAAGACCAAAGAGGAGGTTCATGGATACAGTGAAGGAAGACATGAAGATAGTTGGTGTGACCAAAGAGGATACAGCAGATAGGGTTAGATGGAAGACACTGACTTGCAATGGTGACCCCTGAAGGGAAATGCCGAAAGGAGAAGAAGAAGGAGAAGACCCGGACTTCCCTGTCGGGTCATACAATCCCTTCCAGCCAGGTCTCCCTGGTTTCCTGACCAAGAACACATTCCTACAATAACCTTTTACCATGTCACTGAAACTTTGTTTTTCTTTCAACAGTATTACAGGACAGTCAAATAAAAAAAAACATGTTTTCTGTCTGCATTTGGGTCCTTCTCCTTCCACCTGCACTCCGCATCATGACACAGAGTCATTTTTTAAAGCTCTAAAATGATCAGGACATTGTCGAGTTCTTTACAATTTAATCTTGACGGTAATCTTTAAGTGGGGTCCTTTAACTCAACTTGTATGGTATGAAATTAAAGTGTCCTTTATCAGCAACAGTCCTTTAAAAATATTTAGGAAACATATTAACGGGTCACTTTGTCCAAGTTGGATCTAATCAGGAGACATATTCAAATCTGAAACCAGGTAATCATTTAATAAGTCCCGACGAACTCCCGAGTAGAGAATTAGAATGCAAGTATTTTATTTACATAGTTAAAAAATACAGAGAGAAAAACAATCTTTCTTACCGAAAAAGATCTCAAGATATTCATGTTGTATCAATAGCAAAGAAACGAGAGAGGAACGAACATGAGATTCTGGTGGTTTGAGATCCTTCAAATCCTTTCCAAAGCTCAAAGTCCATACCATAAAAACCAGAGAACAGCGCCTGCGTCATAAAAAATGTCCCTGATGACACAAACGAAGCAGGATGTAGGAAGTTATTATCATTAATGAACATGTTGAGGTTAAGAGGTGCACTGGGAAGAGCAACACTACAGAGTTGGCAGGACTACAGGTGAGGGGCTAGAGTAGTGAAGAGGGACATTCGGTGTGCGGGGGTGGTCTTTGGGCTGCCTGGGTCGGGCACCTGGCTGTGTTTTGGGCTGTGGTGGCTGCATATAGGATGGCCAGGCCCTGCAGGGCCTCTGGTTGAGCCCTGGCTTGGGGGAGTCAGGTCCCTGGGCCCTTGAGGTGAGTGCTTCCCTCTCGGTCTGGGCCTTGACTTCTGACATCCCCTGGGCTCGCCTGAGGCTGTGGGGTACGGTTGCCGCGTCTGCCCCGAGGTCTGTGGGTCCTGACATCGAGGAGGCCCTCCCCCTTGGTGCTGGGGTGGCCCTGGCAGGGGTTTCTCTTATGCGCCTGGCTGGGTGGGCGGGCGGCTCCTTGGCCCTGCTCCTCAGCCCGGCCCGGCCTCGGGGTCCCGGGATCTGGATGGGTGCGGGCCCGAGTTGCATGTGTCTCTGCCTCCCTCGTTCCAATAATTTGGGGCTGGTGAGGATGGACGTTGTCCTAACACATGTGCGTGTTAGGACGTTGGTCCTGACATGCACATGGTTCACATCGGCAGCATGCATGTACTTTCACTCACATTCACACACTATATCACACTGTTTACTGTCCGCTGTGTTCCTTGCTCCCAACCAATATTATTATAGCTCTAGTAACATGTGTTTGTGTTCTACATCATTTGTTGTAAAAGATTTTGTTGTGTGTGTCAGCTTTATCACTGGTTTGAACTCTTGTTTGTACTTTTATTTTCTCCTTAGATAATCCAGCTGGTTGGTCGTGATGCTGAATACTGTAACTTCACATTTTCTCTTCACTTTATCCCCCTTTCTTCTTCTTCTTTTGTACCCTATTCCTCTTCTTTTACACTTCCCTCCCCCGCTCTCGTTAGTATTTTTTGTTTATTTTTGTTTATATATATTTTTTAAGAGGGGCCAACTTCACGGAGCTATCCCTGTCAGGTCCAGCAAAAAGACACACAGAAAGCACAGACATTTTGTTTGTAAAGCATTTAAAATACAGATAAAGCTTGTCAGGGTTGGCACGTAGTGTTGACCCTGGTAGAACAAAACTGTCCAGCAATACTTGACATACAGATTGTCATTCTGCTTGTCACAACGCCGGACAGGACAGGTTAAAAAAAAAAAAAAAAAAATGAAATCCTTTCATGAAATAACGCTGTTATGAAAGGATGATGATTTGTAAAATTTTAATTTACGATACGGTCATTTTTCAGTAGTAACGTAGAGCTCATAAAACATAGGTTTGCTCAGTCAAAACATATTTTAGGCAAAAAGAGATGAGAACAATGTGTTTTTTTTTTCTTGCATCTCTTCTATTGAGAGGACAGACTACCAGCAGATATCAGTATAGCGCAGGGGTGGGCAAACTTTTTGACTCACGGGCCACATTGAGCTCTAGGATGCGCCAAATTGCAGAAAAATTACTTATTTTTCAAAAAGGTTCGGGAGAAGGGGGCTAAGGAGATGCCTCCAGACCCCTTTACATACCCCTTTAGCCACCGCCCCCCATTAGAAAATCCTGGATTCGCCCCTGGGAACAGGAGCAGACGGATGGCCAGTGGTGGATGAAGTACTCACTTTTTGTACTTAAGTAAAGGTACAGATAATTAGGCAAAAAATTTACTTAAGTAAAAGTAAAAGTATCGATAAAAAAAAAAAAATCTACTTAAGTAAAAGTAAGTGGTGTAAATTTTACTTTTTAAGTAAAAAGTAAAAGTATTCGATCATAATTCAAATGGTATTTTTTGTGCTATAGGGTGTCACCATGGTAACCAGGATAAATACCCTGCAGGGGTGTGACCCCCCTCTCCCACCTCTTTTGGTCCACAAAAAAATAAATAAATAAAAAAAATAAAAGGAAAGGGGACAAGTCAAGCTATCCTCTAGAAGGGCCAGTGAATGGGCCGCCAAAATGGAGGAAAATGACACTTATTTTTTAAAATGTTTTTGGGGGGAGGCCCCCAGTCACTATATATTGACTTTGTCAAAGCCCCACCCCCTTTGGAAAATTCTAGATTCGCCCCTGCTCTCTGCTCTGTGTAATGATGGCTCAACTTTTTATTTAGAAGTAAACACAACGAACAACAATCTTCTGACTCTTTTTAATTTGTACTATACTTGATGTTAGGTTTTTGGCGCTGAATAAATGCGGAAAATGTTTCTCGATTCATTACTTCTTCTCCCGATCAACTGCTCCTTTTGATTTTGGCGATGCGGCTTTAAGATGCGCTACAAAAAAACTGTGTATTTTTCAAATTCCTGAATGAAAATGTAACAAAAAATGTAAAACACACTTTTAAAAAGTAGCAAAGTAAAAGTACAGATATTTGCTCTAAAAATGTAGTGAAGTAAAAGTACCGGTCTTAAATTTTACTTAAATAAAGTACAGATACGCAATTTTTTTTACTTAAGTACAGTAACAAAGTACATTTACTTCGTTACGTTCCACCACTGCGGATGGCATGCTTTGGTAACCTCTAGATTAGATTAACAAGCACGCTAAATGTTACATCAAGAGCGTTAAATTTCAAATCTGGTGGCGCTAAGTCTGAAATCTAGTGCAATAGCGCTTAAAACGTGCATTTAGCGGCGCTAGGTTTAAAATCTAAGCGCTTGATGTAACATTTTGCTTGTTTTAACATCTAACACGCTTGTTTACGTGTGTGGATTGTGCCCGATGGCTTTCCATATCTGTGCACACTTTATTTTGAAGGTGTGCACATCACGGAGACACACACATTTTAATGGGAGCAGTGTTGTTGTCTTTGGTGCCATCTAGTGATGAACATCATAATTTCAGGAAAAATCAAACGTTTAAAAAGATCAAACGGATCAAAACGTTTAACATGTGGGCATATGCGCATGTGGCCCGCGGGCCATAGTTTGCCCATGCCTGGTCTATGTCATATGTTCCACTGACATTCTATCATCCAATAAACTCATATTCAAGCTTAGTTTTAACGAGCATGACGATGGAGATCATTTTTTGATGTGCGTACACAAGCAAAAAAGGATTTCAGGTTTTTATATCACAGCTTGTAAACATTTTTTTACCCTCTTTTGCCATGTGGTGGTGCTATTAAACAAAAACGACACTTTTTTTTCTATGAAAAGGTAAAGAGCTTGTGCTTAATTGGCTAAAGGAAAAAAAAACCCATTGAAACTATTTTTATTGAGTATTTTTTTTCTATTCATTTCAGACTAAGGGCTGCCCCGTGGCTTTAAGGCATGAAGGTTGGGGTTCGAGCCCCAGAATGGGAACAACGCTTGAAACATTGGTCTTTCTGTGTGGAGTTTGCATGTTCTCCCCATGTATCTGTGGATTTACTTCGGTTTCCTCCCACCCTCCAATGTCCGTTGATGGACGGACACAAAATTGCACCTCGGAATAATTGTATGTGTGTGTGTGTGGATAGTTGTCTGTGTGTGTGGCCCTGCAACAGACTGGTGACCTGTTCGGGGTGTATCCTGCCTCTCACCTGAAAGCAGCCGGGATAGACTCCGACCTTATCCATGAAGAATAATAATACATTTTATTTTTAAAGCAGTTCAGATGATGACATTTCAAACTAACCTGTAAAGATTTACTAACCTGTAGATTCCTGATGGATCCTCTGTGTTTCTGTCTTGGGCGTGGCCTCACTGAGGGGGCCCCTCGTGCTTGATGTACCATCGTGTTTCCATCAGGATGAAGCTCATCTACAGACTTGTTCAGATATCAAGCTGTAGAGTAGAATAAACTAATATATAAACAATAGCCTTTGACACAGTGGAAGCTCGTCCCAGGGGAGGGTTCTCTCTTTCGTGTGGATCCCCATGAGGTTTCTTCTTTTTTCCCCACTGATGCGTTTTGAGTTTTGCCTCATCGTTAAGGAGGGTTGATGGCAGGGGTCGGCAAACTTTTTGGTTCGCGGGCCACATTGAGTTCTAACATTTGATCAGGGGGCCGAAACAAGAGCAGATGGGTGGGATGCTTTGGTAACCGCTAGATTAGACCGATAAAATGACGCGTTGGATTGTAAACAAGAGCGCCAAATGTTACATCAAGTGTTTCAAATCTAGCAGCACTCGGTCTGAAATCTAGTGCAATAGCACTTAAAATCGCGCATTTAGCGCCGCTAGGTTTGAAATCTAAGCGCTTGATGTAACATTTTGCTTGTTTTAAGCATGTAAACAAACAAGCTTGTTTACATGCATTAATTGGGCCTAATGGCTTTCCTTATCTGTGCACACTGTTTATTTAGATAGCGTGCACATCACAGAGACACACACATTTTAATGGGAGTACTGTTGTTGTTTTCTCAACAAAGCCAATACATACTGTATATCCAAGGCAAGGCAAGTTTATTTGAATAGCAAAATTCATACAAAATGTAATTCAAAGTGCTTCACAAGAAAGAAAATCTTCTATCTATAGTGCGCCATCTAGTGATGAAACAGCAGAATCGCAGGGGAAATAAAACATTAACAAGGTTTATTTATGATTAAAACGTTTAACGGGCTGCATGTGGCCCGCGGGTCGTAGTTTGCCCATGCCTGGTCTAAGGGCAAGAGTGTGCTGAAATTGTTTAGCATTTGTTAGCTAGCTTTTAGCTAGCTAACTTACAAATACAATTTTCTTTTTTCCCTTGTTTTTGTACTTTTTTTCAATCTGAAACGTGAAGCCCGTTGACAGCAGGGGCCCGTTTCAAGAAGGAGAATTTGTAGAAACGGAAAGTTTGTTAACCCCAGAATGTGGAAAACTAAGACTTTTCGGTTTCAGAAAGTGAGGTAACTTAAACCAGTAAACTCTGAGTTAGTTAAGCCGATTTCAAGAAGAGAGTTAATCAAAACTTAGAGTCGGTTACCAGGGCAACTGACTCAGCAAACCAAACCTGGTCGGTAGCAGGTTTACTTGAGGAAACCCAGAGTTTCTCTCGGTCTCCGCTCCTTTTTAAAGTGAACAGGGTTTAAATAAACCTTCCTCGTTCAATCTGTTTCTACATTGATGGATAAATTGCAAAAATTTCTCCGATGAGGGAAAAATAAAGTATGTAAAAATAAAAAAAACACCTGTTTCCTTCACGCAGAAACCAAAATGACATGTCCTTTTCTAGATCATAATGTACGTAGATGAGGACGCTGGATTCATTCACAGGGAAATGAATTTATGACACAAAATAATTTTGAGACCACGAGTTAATTTTCTATCATCTCTTCATTCATGTTTATTTGAGCGGTACCGTTTTTCTTGAGACTCCATGACATACATTAATAATCTTATTCATCCGTAGGCTACATCAGACACATCAGACACTCTTGTATTGTGTGTTGCGTTACGTTTTTTTTTGTCTTGATAAAGTTGGAGATGCTGAGCGGCCACAGTGTTCAGCAGCTGCACTGATTGATTTAATTATTTAATAAAGTCAGGTGGTCTACCTGTGATCTATGACATCATCATACCTTACCGGTTTGAATTATGGTTTTATTTTTCATGTTCTTTTAATGCCGACAGGATTATTTATAGAACTACATCAGTGTTGGTAAAGTTTAAAAACACATTAACATTTATGTATTTATTGCTCTCCATAAAATGTATTTCATCATCGGATTATTGTTACTGTAAAAATCCCACTTCATCCACAACGGGAAGTTTAAAAGAACTTTTAATTCATACAAATATTGGTCTTCTATTTAATTACTGAAGTAATTCCTTAAATGGTTGAAAAATTAAGAATGATTTCCTATTTTACTGGAATATGACTACGATAAAATAAATATATATACACACACGCTTCATTCATATCTCAATGGTAAAATTTGGGTGCTGCCGTGAGCTCAGTGGGATTCGAACCCTCGAACTTTCGGTCCACGGGCGAACGTTCTACCGCCGAGCTACTGCCCGACCACAGTGCGACCTTTATTCAGAAATTAGTTACACCGAACACTTTGATTAAATGTAAACTTGTGTATTTCCTCTAGGAGCTCTTTCCACCCAGGTTTTTTCTCTCTCTTTGGAGGAAGATGCCTCCAGACATGTTTTTAATAAAACTGTGCTCATCCTGGCTGAATGTCTGCAGTGGGACATCCAGCTCTGTCTGTTAGAACCTCTTTGTTTACTCCTGTTTCCATGGTGACTCCTAATGTCTGCGCTCCATTGATCAGGGCTTTTTATTCTCAAGGTGCATTTTCAAAACTCTGAGTCAATCAACTTGAAGTTGGTTAAACCAACTGTTTTCAGCTGATCTGAAACCGAAAACTCAGAGTTTTCAATCTCAGAGTTGACCAACTCAAGGTTTAGATTTAAACTCAAAGTTTCTTGAACTTCCTTCTTGAAACGGGCCCCAGGTCTCAGGTGGAAATAATGAGGGTAGATTGGACATACTGTACATAGTTTTGGGAAACACACTAGGGAAGGAAATACCATGCCTAAAAACAAAAGTTTTAGGCATGTTGAATACTTGAATACTTGCACACCTGAAGAAAACTCACACTTACATGGGGAGAATATGCAAAATCCACTAAGAAAGACCAGCATCCCAAATCTCATCCCACCCAGGAATCGAACCCCTCTTGTTGTGAGGCCACTGTGCTAACCACTGGACCTCCCTCAAGTACTTTCTGTAATCATAAATTCTCTAAGTAGTCATTTTTATAATCTTATTTATTTGAAAATCCATTTTCAAATCACAATGATTTTAGGGTGTGTGATTAAGGGTGAACGGTCTTTTCAGCCACGGATATTTCAGCTACGGACATTTGAAGAACTGCAACCTGGGCGCAACTGTTTATTTACGATAAAAAAAAATTTAAATGACTAAAAGCACGATAAAAATTTTTGCATAATAAAAATTTTTAAGACTAAAAGCAATTATTTTCTGTAGTGCAATTGTTTATTTACGATAAAAAAATTTAGTGTTTATTTAAGATAAAAATTTTACATAAAATATCAAATTTTTTCATAAAATATCAAAAATTTTTAAAAATATCAGAATTTTTTATTTCAGCCATGGGATAAAAATGACTAAAAGCAATGTTTTTCTGTAGTGCAACTGTTTATTTACGATAACATTTTTACATAAAATATCACAATTTTCTACATAAAATAGGTTTTTGGCCCAAATGTCCGTGGCTGAAATGTCCGAGGCTGAAATGTCCTAAATTCGGGGGCGCACATGGCTCAAATATCCGAGGTTGCAGTTTTTTGGCTCAAATGTCCGTGGCTGAAATATCCGTGGCTGAAATGTCCTAGAACCGTGATTAAGTCAGTAGCAATCCACAACAGACAGATCATTTGTAAAACAGTTTTTGTTCAATTCTTATTTCCTGCGTTGTTCCAGGCTTCTAAGTCAGAATAAACTTTATAGTGAGGAATCCTGCTTCTCTGTGAGCAGATCTCACAAAGTCTTTTTCTCCAGTCATCGATCCGTTCTACTTTCCACTTTTGTTTCCAGGTAAAATATTCATTGTATCGCTTTTGGTCTTTTGAAAGTTCAAGTAGAAACATTCCCATTTCCTTCACTGATTTGAAGTCATCGACATGAATGAAGGAATGATTCGGAGCAACAGCACTGTAATCTCTTTTTGATGGACCTAGAACAACCGGTACAGCTCCACCTTCGTAGCCATTATACCACAGCTTCTCCGTAATGTAATCTTTAGCAACAGAGTTCTCAAAAGCCAAATAAAAATAGCACTGGGATATTGTAGCCAGGAGATCAGATGAAGATAAAGGTTTGTTTGTCCAGTGTCCATAAACTTGCACAGGAACTACAGCACTGAGCTCTTTGTAAACATGGCTTCTTTTGTGATTGTCCTGGTAGTTGCTAACCACCCAACAGGCAAGGAAGGTTTTATCCACAGGCCTTTCTTCCACCATGGGATCACCGGCCTCTCTAGGCTGTATCACACCGTATGGAACAGTGACATCAGCATCCCTCCGGTAAGATACAGTCATGTTGAACATATTTGCAAAGTTTTGTAAGTTTCCATTATTATCAGGAGATTCCAGAGACACCCAAGCCCACCTCTGTCCCTGTGGCCGTGGTTGTTCAACAGGCAGACTTTGACCACCCTGGATCAGTTCTCTGTTGTGGAAAACGACTACATCAGTGGAGGGAAAATAGGACCGTTGGTCTACCAGTTTGCAGTGAGGGACTTTATAGCGATCCCAGCAAACATCACCTTCCAGAGGATATGATTTACCAAAAGGCCAGTACCAGAGAAGAATGGTGAGGTTTTGAGAACGGTGGTTGACATGGTGGTGGGGGTGTAATTCTCTCTTCCATGTACATACCAAATAAAACAATATAAGACAAAGACTGTACAAGACAATCAATTTTGTCGTAGAGGAAATAACCATCTTCTTTTCCTGAAAGAAACAGAAACACAAATTAGTTTTATTTGAATTAAAAATTCAGTTGTTCAGACTTGGATTTTTTCTTTTTTAATGTCAACAGTATTTTCTGAATCGCCAAAGAATTCCTAGATTAATTTTTTATCATTTACATTAATGTAATAACAGAGAGTAACAGACCATTCACTATTGTATGAGTACTGTATGAGGAAGTCTGGTGTGATGGAGAAGTATGTTAGAGCAGTGCAGGACATGTATGAGGGCTGTAAGACAGTGGTGAGGTGTGCTGTAGGTGTGACAGAAGAGTTCAGTGTGGGGGTGGGACTGCATCAGGGATCTGCTCTGAGTCCTTTGCTGTTTGCTATGGTTATGGACAGGCTGACAGACGAGGTCAGACAGGAATCTCCATGGACAATGATGTTTGCAGATGACATTGTGATCTGTAGTGAGAGGAGGGAAGAGGTGGAGGAAAAGCTGGAGAGGTGGAGGTTTGCACTAGAAAGAAGAGGAATGAAGATTAGTCAGAGTAAGACAGAGTACATGTGTGTGAATGAGAGGGATCCAAATGGAAAAGTGAGGTGGAAGATTTTAAGTACTTAGGATCAACAGTCCAGAGCAATGGAGAGTGTGGAAAAGAGGTGAAGAAGCGTGTGCAGACAGGCTGGAACGGGTGGAGAAAAGTATCAGGTGTGATGTGTGACAGAAGAGTTTCAACTAAAATGAAAGGGAAAGTGTACAAAACCGTGGTGAGACCGGCCATACTGTTTGGTCTAGAGACAGTGGCACTGAGGAAAAGACAGGAAGCAGAGATGGAGGTAGCAGAGATGAAGATGCTGAGGATCTCTCCGGGAGTGACCAGGATGGACAGGATCAGAAATGAGTATATCAGAGGAACAGCACATGTGAGAGGTTTTGGAGATGAAGTCAGAGAGGCCAGACTGAGATGGTTTGGACATGTACAGAGAAGAGAGACCAAGTACATCGGCAGAAGGATGCTGGGTTTGGAACCACCAGGAAAGAGGACTAGAGGAACACCAAAGAGGAGGTTCATGGATACAGTGAAGGAAGACATGAAGATAGTTGGTGTGACCGAAGAGGATGCAGCAGATAGGATTAGATAGAAGAAACTGACTTGCTGTGGTGACCCCTGAAGGGAAATGCTGAAAGGAGAAGAAGAAGAGACTATTCACCAAATATTATTTGAAAATGTAATTGATCTTGGTGTGTAAAATGAAAGTAAAAATGTCAAGTTCTTGACCTTTTTAGAAATTTCTATTAAGAAAATTAACAGTCGACTGACCTTTTCGCAGCGTACCCTGGCTCTTGCCTAAAATCAGCCGGGGATAAACCCCAGCACCCCTGCGACCCAATTAGGGATAAGCGGCTCAGAAGATTAAACAAAAGAATTTAAAAAATTGAAGTTTGTGCAGACACCAAGATAAAGTCCGAAAGGCTAGACTGAGATGGTTTGGACATGTGCAGACGAGAGAGAGAGAGTACATCGGAAGAAGGATGCTGGGTTTGGAACCACCAGGAAAGAGGACTAGAGGAAGACCAAAGAGGAGGTTCATGGATACAGTGAAGGAAGACATGAAGATAGTTGGTGTGACCGCAGAGGCTGCAGCAGATAGGGTTAGATGGAAGAAACTGACTTGCTGTGGCGCCCCCTGAAGGGAAATGCCAAAAGAAGAAGAAGAAGACACCAAGTGGCCTGCTTAAAAGTGTCATCTTTTTTTATTTAATCTTTTTCCTTTAGGAGGCGCCACAGCAAACCAGTTTCCTCCACATGTCTCAGTCTTTAGCTTTTTCTTCCACCTTCTTTCACAACCTTCATAAACCTTCTCTTTGCCCAGTAGTTCAGAAGTCAACATTCTTCTGCCAATTCATTCTATTTTCCCTGAAATTTCTCTCTTTAGCCCGGTGTTGGGTCTAAAAGGATTTATGCAATTCAGTACCTTAATATCATAACCAACAATAAGGAAGGGAACGTCTTTTCCACACTGCAGTGGGGGAGAGATGAAGAGGAGGACAAGACTTAGCTCTGTAGTCTCCTACAAGCTTCTCTCTCAAATCAACTCACCCCGACTGCTTATTTTATTAGAAAAAGTAGGTCACAGTTTACATAAGGACACACACAGGTGTCTGAAGAATGAGTTAATCAGTCTGAAGAGTGAGTTAATCAAAAAGGCAGAAAGTCCATCCAATCATTGTTTGTATACAAAATGGTTCCAACAAAACAGTGGACCTCATGTCCTGCAACTATTTGTGATTAACTGATAGGGCAGGAAGTTTTCTGATTACCAGTTGGAAAAAGCATCAGACCTCTGCTTACAGGGGTAAGGGTAAACATTGGTGAAGAGAGGCTATTAACTCATTCATTGTTTTAACACTATCTTAACAGAAGACACTGTTTTAACAGATGACATTATCACCCAGCTATAGTTCACGAACTAATGTCAGGTGTTAGTGGAATCTGGATCATCCTCAATAAAACACAGAGTAAAAGACACTTTTAAATGATAGAAATAAAGAAGTACCGTAATTTCACGGCCATTAGGCGCACCGTACGAAAGGGCGCAGCCTCAGTTTTGTGCGCCGTTGCTGTATTTAACACACACATAAGGCGCACCGTACGAAAAGGCGCAGTCTCAGTCACACACCGCCTTACAACAACACACACGCAAGCATGCAAATGTGCGTATTAAAAAATAATCCAGTGCTTCTCCAATAGTGAGGCGCGTGTGATCTTGTGGAACACGTTTTTCTTTTTTGCCGTACTAGAATAAAGTGTAATTGTACATCCACTACAGTAGTTGTAGTTTATAGTTTAAATAATAATTATTTTTATTAAAATTCAAGTTAATTGATGCACTTTAAATATTTTCTGTTACACACTACAAACAATGTTAATAAAGCTGTTCTTTTTTTTTTTCTTTAATGTTAATGAGGACACAATGTTATGCTGAAGTGTACTTAGAACGAGGGGTCCCCAACCTTTTCTGCGCCACGGACCGGTTTAGTGTCTGATAATATTTTCACGGACCGGTCTACAGGTGATAAGACCAGCCGGAAAAACTGGCTTTTTTAAATCAATAATAATACATTTAAATCTACTTTGTCTTCACGAGAAAATTTATTAGCGGCGTCTTTATAACGTGGAAAAATTCTCTCTGCTCGAACGCACTCTGGTTGCCTTGGTAACGGTAAACATACCTTCTTAATAAAAGACATCACAAAAACAAAGTGAATAAAAATACTAGTTAGGCCCCTCACACCAGGGGTGGTCCACCTGGTGGTTGGGGACCACTGCTTATAACAATTTCATAGACAAATTATACTAATTATGGTCGTGGGGTAGAGGGGGGGGGCGAAATATTTTCTTCTTTCTAGGGGGGGCGCAACAGGATATAATTGAGAAGCACTGCGTTAGTCCAAGCATCTACAATCCATTGACTCGTTTATGCTGAAATTTCTCGCAGCGGCTCGATTCCCATGTTCCTCCACGTAGCTGATTGTCTTCAGCTTAAACTGAGCGTCATAAGCGTGTCTCTTTGTCATTTTCAGGGTTAAAACAGTAATGTTGTGCACACAGCACATACCTTTTTATACACAATCCACGCCCACACTTCACTCTTTAACGTTCTCATGCTTTTCTTTCAGGTCCGCCTCGTCTCACGGGCACCGCTTTTTCTTTTAGGTCCGCCTTTACTCACACACAAGGCGCACCGCACGAAAGGGCGCACTGCTCATTTTGAAGAAAATTTTAGACTTTTAGGTGCGCCTTATGGTCGTGAAATTACGGTATATAAAAATATGTATTTTCGACCTAACACTATATATGCTGAGTAACACTTCAGAGGTGGGAGAGCATTATATGCTGAATAATCCTTCAAGAATGGGAGAACAATAGCTGATATACGTAAGATGGTTGACGCCCATGTATACTTTGCAAAATGTGAAAAACACACATTATAAAGTTATAAAGAGTACGAGCTTAAGTCTATCTTACACCCGGGCCCTTTATATACACATATTGACACTGTCCCTCTGCTGCTAACCCTTATTCCTCAATCTCTCAAGCTTCTCCTCATCAGTTTCTCGCACTTTGTTATCACAATGTCAACCATAAACGTCATTTTTCATAAAGATTCCTCTTTTGTCAAAGCAAACAAGGAGTAACTCAGAGCAGATGCCTGATGCAGACCAGTGCCCTGAACTCCTCTGTCACACCTACAGGACACATCGCTAATGTCTTACAGTCCTCATACTGTATATGTCCTACACTGCTCTAACACACTTCTTTATCAGACCTACAGCATACCTCACCACTGTCTTACAGTCCTCATATATGTCCTACACGGCTCTAACATACTTCTTTATCAGACCTACAGCATACCTCACCACTGTCTTACAGTCCTCATAATATGTCCTACACGGCTGTAACATACTTCTTTATCAGACCTACAGCACACCTCACCACTGTCTTACAGTCCTCATATATGTCCTACACGGCTCTAACATACTTCTTTATCAGACCTACAGCATACCTCACCACTGTCTTACAGTCCTCATAATATGTCCTACACGGCTGTAACATACTTCTTTATCAGACCTACAGCACACCTCACTACTGTCTTACAGTCCTCATATACTGTATGTCCTACACGGCTCTAACACACTTCTTTATCAGACCTACAGCATACCTCACTACTGTCTTACAGTCCTCATATACAGTATGTCCTACATGGCTCTAACACACTTCTTTATCAGACCTAGAGCATACCTCACCACTGTCTTACAGTCCTTATATATGTCCTACATGGCTCTAACACACTTCTTTATCAGACCTACAGCATACCTCACCACTGTCTTACAGTCCTCATACATGTTCTACAACGTTCTAACACACTTCTTTATCAGACCTACAGCATACCTCACTACTGTCTTACAGTCCTCATATACAGTATGTCCTACACGGCTCCAATATACTTCTTTATCAGACCTACAGAATACCTCACCCCTGTCTTACAGTCCTCATACAGGTTTTACATGGCTCTAACATACTTCTCTCTCACACCAGACTTCGCAGTTCTGCAAAACATTTCCTTTCTGGGTGTTGTGTCATACGTGTTCTTTTGAGGTACTATGACACAATGCACTGCCTCTCGACCTTCGCTCTACTTTTTTATTAACATCCTCAAATCAAATACCGCGTCTGGATTACTCTTTTTTCACATGAAACTATGGTTCTGTTCTGTTTCATTGTCCTCTGCTCATCTGGGAGACGTGGGACCAACAGCCTCTGATGGGAAACCCGGGCTTCTCTCACCCCTGCTGCATCCTCCAGCTCACTCGGTAGGATCCCGAGGCGTTCCCTATCCAGCTGGCTATCTGGCTTCTCTGAACCCAGTGGAGCAAAGGCTCTTAACCCGAGCTCCTCCCTATGGCGCTGCTCACAAATATATTAAAGCGCAAAAGCTTTTGTAACCCTCATCTTTGATTTCCTGTTAAGTATTTTGAATTATTCCCTTTTAAAAACGATACAATATCTATTTGTGCTTTCCGGTGTCATGGTGGTTCGCGATATGACCTCACAACTACGTAAAAGGTCGCTGGTTTAGCCCTTGTTGGGTTACACTTGGGAAGTCTTGATTCGTTTAATTTTCTTGTGTGTCGATGTTATTTCCAGACTCAAGAGCTGTCAAGCTCCACGGTAGACACAACATCAGACGAAACCACATTCTTGGATTCATTGTGTTTGGCTACACATACATTTTCACAGTTTTCCGCGTAAAGTTGTCCTGATTTGAATACATTTCAAATTTCATGACGAAATCCATACAAATCTTTGTAGATACGGCCCATGTTACTTCCCATTTAGATACAGTTTAGAAACACTGAGTTGACTTTACTTTGAAAAGCAATCGGTTAATATGGTTTATATCTTGAATCGCAACGTAAGCAAAAGATTAAAGACTCTCTGTAGTCAATACAACTTCACGCTTTCTAGATAGTTTGCCTTGCCTATGCAAGTAAAAAACAAAAAGTCAAAACAGGAATAAAGCACGGGCAGATCACAAGTGGGCCAAAAGAAACGATGACAAAAGTGAGACGGAGTATGAGGATGAAGGCAAGTGATCAATTTCACTGAGAAGATAATCCATGACAGATCGTATACCCGGAACTCACCGAACACTACCCCATTTTAAAAAAATTGGAACGATAAAAAAAATTAACACTGCAGCACTAATTTTCACACTATATAGATAACTTCTGTTTAAAAATGTAGCAAAATAAAAGCATATATATTTTATAGATTTAATTTTCAAAACATAAATTCTGCCTACATTTGAAGACCATTAGTTTTTTTCAATAAAAATACAGAATTTGCTTCGTAATGTCTGTCAAATTGGTTCATCTTGCTTAAGTTCTATTTTTTTTTTCATTGCGCAACCTTATAACAACCACAGGAAGAAGTGAACCCACCAACCCACCCAGCACTGGACCAGTTGTTGCCCTGACAACATAAGCAAACTCATTTAAAGACATAAACAAATCAAAACTTAAATAAATTAAGGGTCAAGTTTAAATTTAGGTAAAAAAAAAAACACATTTACACACAGATGTCTGTAGTTCTAGCTTTTGATTACACACACTTATATAAAAGCAGACTGTTTCAAACATGCCGTCATAGTCCATAAAATAAGTTTCTCAAATATAAGTTTTAAATCAGTCCGCAAACACGATGGGGTGATGGTTTACAGTCTGACAAAATTCTACTAAAATAGTAACTACACTAACGAGATACCTTCAGAAGTACGACGAAGAAATCAGATGAAGACATTTAATAGAAAACTCAAGTGTGTACTCACAGTATGCTCCCAGTAAGTGCATTAGAGTGTCCATGCTTTTAAGAACAGTGCGCAGCAGACTGAGTCATTGCTACAGATATCTGATCTCATGATGACACTCTGTGTGCTCAACACATTTCTAATTTTTGCTTCTCAATTGCCCGTACATGGTCGCTTCCCATGTAAGTTCCAAAAAGACCACACACTATCTTTTACTTGTGCCCTCTGATGTTGAAGGGAGTAAGCTGAGATTGCTTATTAACATCGTATTTTTGAGATTTATGTCACAGGAGGTAAGGGTCAGAGAAACAGCAGCAGGGCACTGCAAAAGAAAAGGATGTTTGTGTTTGAGGAGTCTGGCTCCACCTCAGAAAAAAACAAGCTGTTTTCTTAAAATATTAAGCAGGAACTCAAACCAAGAACTTCAAAAACAGCCTACTGTCCTCTAAGGTTTATTAATAAAATGTGTGCTCTGTTCAGTTTATTGGGTTATAATGGACTGCAGCAACCTTATAATAATAAAAATTTTATTTGCAACGCACTTTATATCTCCAGTGGAGATCTCAAAGTGCTACAATGACCAAAAGAAACAACAAACAGCTAAATTAAATAAAACCACAACACAAAAAAACAACACTAAAAACCTTGTTGAAAAGCCTTTAGAAATAAAAATGTCTTCAGTCTTTTCTTAAAAGCCTCAACGCTCTGTGGAGCCCTCAAGCTCTCAGGAAGAGCGTTCCAGAGTAGTGGAGCAGCTGCCTGGAAGGCCCTGTCCCCCATAGTGGAGAGTTTGGTCCTTGGTTGGAGCAGGCTGTAGGAGGGGGAGGACCGCAGGTCTCGGACAGTGGTGTGGAGGGTTAGGAGTTCTTGGAGATAAACAGGTGCAGTGCCGTGTATGCACTGATGGGTGAGGAGGCAGAGCTTGTACTGAATTCTGTATTTAACGGGTAGCCAGTGGAGGGATTTGAGGATGGGAGTGATATGGTCATATTTGCGCCTCCTTATCAGGATCCGGGCAGCGCAGTTCTGGATGTGCTGGAGCTTTTGTAAACCCCTGCATGGGATCCCTACAAGGAGGGCATTGCAGTAATCCAGCCTGGAGGAGATGAAAGCATGAATCAACCTCTCTGCGTCTGGTTTGGAAAGACATGGACGTAGCCTGGCTATATTTTTAAGATGGAGTAAGGAAACCTTGCAGAGTTGGTGAATGTGGGAGTCAAAGGTGAGGTTAGAATCCATTTTGACTTCAAGGTTTTTACTTTGATTTTTGCTGTCGGTTGTGAGCCACCCAAACGGTAACCGTGGGGTTTGTGATGTTTTGTGGGGAACGATGGCTCAGTGGGTTCTATAACGTTACCCCTACTCGGAGTTCATGCTGAGGTGTCTCTTAGCATGAGACTGAACCCCCATTTGCTCCTGATGGTGGTTTGTACCTTGCATGGCAGCTTCCACCATCAAGTATGAATGTGTGTGTGGATGGGTCAGTTTAAAACCATATGAGTCACCATATGGGTGAGGAAACCATCACATTAACAAAATAATTATCAATAAAACCTGCTAAATATCGCGAAACTCTGTTGATTACAAAGTCATTAACAAGTGGAGACTTATCTGACAGAGAGTTCATGTTAAGTAAAGCTTGCTTTAAGAACTTCACATGTCTGTGTTGAATCCTGGGCTACGTAGACTTTAACTTCAACAGTCACATCAAATCAATTCCATCATCAGCCTTTTACCACCTTAAAAACATTGCCGAAATCAGAGGTTTGGTGTCTAAAACAGACTTACAGGTTCTTATCCATGCATTTGTTTCCAGTAGGTTAGATTATTGTAACGGTCTACTCACTGGTTCTGAACAAAAAGGCTTTAAAACAGCTGCAGTTTATTCAAAATGTTGCTGCTCGAGTCCTAACAAGAACTAGAAAATATGATCACATTAGTCCTGTGCTCAAGTCTCTGCACTGGCTTCCTGTGGCTCAGAGAATAGACTTTAAAGCTGCTCTGCTTGTGTTTAAGTCTCTCCATGGTCTAGCACTCAAGTACATCTGTGATATGCTAATACCTTATGAACCATCTAGAACTCTGAGGACCTCTGGGACCGGCCTCCTGCTGGAGCCTAGAGTCAGGACTAAACATGAACCATCTAGAACTCTGAGGACCTCTGGGACCGGCTTCCTGCTGGTGTCTAGAGTCAGGACTAAACATGGACCATCTAGAACTCTGAGGACCTCTGGGACCGGCCTCCTGCTGGTGCATAGAGTCAGGACTAAACATGAACCATCTAGAACTCTGAGGACCTCTGGGACCGGCTTCCTGCTGGTGTCTAGAGTCAGGACTAAACATGAACCATCTAGAACTCTGAGGACTTTCGGGACCGGCCTCCTGCTGGTGCCTAGAGTCAGGACTAAACATGAACCATCTAGAACTCTGAGGACCTCCGGGACCGGCCTCCTGCTGGTGTCTAGAGTCAGGACTAAACATGAACCATCTAGAACTCTGAGGACCTCCGGGACCGGCCTCCTGCTGGTGCCTAGAGTCAGGACTAAACATGAACCATCTAGAACTCTGAGGACCTCCGGGACCGGCCTCCTGCTGGTGCCTAGAGTCAGGACTAAACATGAACCATCTAGAACTCTGAGGACCTCCGGGACCGGCCTCCTGCTGGTGACTAGAGTCGGGACTAAACATGAACCATCTAGAACTCTGAGGACCTCCGGGACCGGCCTCCTGCTGGTGACTAGAGTCAGGACTAAACATGGAGAAGCTGCATTTAAATTTTAAGTTGCAAAAGTCTGGAACAAACTTCCTGAGGCCGTGAGACAGGTCTCCACTGTAACCATGTTTAAATCTAGGCTGAAAACACTTCTGTTTAACTGTGCTTTTGATTAATTGCTCTTTTTTTTTAATCTCTTTTAATGATTCTATTTATTTATTTTTTAAACTTTTTGATTCTATGTTTTGTGATTTTAATGCATTCTTTTTTTTTTCCTTCTTGTGAAGCATTTTGAATTACGTTTTGTATGAATTGTGCTACAAATAAACTTGCCTTGCCTTACGTAGGGAACAGTTACTCATTTCAATCGGTTCCTTCCAGAAATCCTTTCTGGTCCTGGTTAGTCCTCAGAGCAGCTGTCAGTAGTAGGTCTGATAAGGCAAAGGTGTTGAACCCACCCTTCCTTACTTTCTAAGGAAGGTGAGGTCCTTCAATGTGTGCAGCAAGAACCTGGAGACCTTCTATCAGTCTGTGGTGGCCAGCTCCTTGTTCTTCTCTGTCATCTGCAGGGGGAGCAGCATCGCAGCCAGTGACGCCAACAGACTGAATAAACTAATCAGACTGGCTGGCTCTGTCATTGGCAGCAAACAGGACTCACTTGAGGCAGTGGTAGAGAGAAGGTCACTGAACAAACTTTTGTCCATCATGGACAATCATGACCATCCTCTCTACCCACTCCTGGACGAACAGTGGAACTCCTTCTCCAAGAGGCTCAGACAGCTCCGCTCGAGAACATCTCGTTACCGGAGGTCTTTCTTCCCGTACGTGATTGGGCTCTACAACGACTCACTTAGCAGATAGAACGTTGTTGCTGTGACACACAAATTTTCTATGTGCGGGATGATTAAAGATTCTGATAGCTTTGTAAATCCTACGGCACCCTCATCTAAGCAGGGAATCAGATGCAACCAATGTTGGTTATTGCGGTTCAGACTTTGTCAGCGACATCTTTGGAAAACTTTTAATGTGTAGCAGAGGATCTATTGAGAAGTGAGGACTCTGGGTTGCTCGTTTCTCTGCTGTGTCCTTCGCTTTTATCTGTACACCGTAACAAAGGTGTCTGTTAAGTAGTCTGCATCCATTGCGATCAAGATAAATCTTATCTTGCTACGGTTATTAAAGGTGGCAATAAATGTTTTCCAACAGATGGTGCGTACTTTGTAATACACATTGTTCAGGCTGCTGAAAAACTCAATTTCCCCCCCCACAGCAGGAATAGGACCTGAAAAAAAAGGAATGAGACCTGAAATTCAAGAAAGTTTATTTCAAACCTGCATGACATAACAAAAACATAACAAGCAGTAAGACGTGGTTGCCTGACTTGAAAAAGAAGTGGCTGAAAAAAAGCTGTTACATCACCACTCCCTGGCAACATCCATTTCACAGAACAGTACATCACACAGATCTCCAACCATGCACACAAACGCGACAGATGAATTCCGTCATCTCTGTCATCTCACGCCCTTTTCCTCCAATATAAATACTAATAAAACAATGGTATAAACAGAATCAGAATGCTTTTATTGCCATGTCAATGAAGAATATCAGAGACTAGGAACTTGCTTTGACACAGGTGGCAAAAAAATAAAATAAAAATAATTTTAACAAAACTAAGAATGCTCAGAAAGAAAAAGAAAAGTAGTGCAATGTCATAGAAAATAATAAAACATATTAAAAGATAGTAAAGTAACA
The DNA here is from genome assembly GCA_902685375.1 of Neostethus bicornis. Lineage (NCBI taxonomy): Eukaryota > Metazoa > Chordata > Actinopteri > Atheriniformes > Phallostethidae > Neostethus > Neostethus bicornis. The sequence goes on along the minus strand of CACRXE010000003.1, from coordinate 14,985,618 downwards.
AGAGGGAAGTGATTAAGAGATGTGGGGATCCAGGTTATAAAGTGACTAAGAGATGTGGGGATCCAGGTTATAAAGTGACTAAGAGATGTGGGGATCCAGGTTATAAAGTGACTAAGAGATGTGGGGATCCAGGTTATAAAGTGATTAAGAGATGTGGGGATCTAGGTTATAAAGTGATTAAGAGATGTGGGGATCCAGGTTATAAAGTGACTAGGACATGTGGGGATCCAGGTTATAAAGTGACTAAGAGATGTGGGGATCCAGGTTATAAAGTGACTAAGAGATGTGGGGATCCAGGTTATAAAGTGATTAAGAGATGTGGGGATCCAGGTTATAAAGTGACTAAGAGATGTGGGGATCCAGGTTATAAAGTGACTAAGAGATGTGGGGATCCAGGTTATAAAGTGACTAAGAGATGTGGGGATCCAGGTTATAAAGTGACTAAGAGATGTGGGGATCCAGGTTATAAAGTAATTAAGAGATGTGGGGATCCAGGTTATAAAGTGACTAAGAGATGTGGGGATCCAGGTTATAAAGTGATTAAGAGATGTGGGGATCCAGGTTATAAAGTGATTAAGAGATGTGGGGATCCAGGTTATAAAGTGATTAAGAGATGTGGGGATCCAGGTTATAAAGTGATGTGATTAAGAGATGTGGGGATCCATGTTATAAAGTGATTAAGAGATGTGGGGATCCAGGTTATAAAGTGACTAAGAGATGTGGGGATCCGGGTTATAAAGTGACTAAGAGATGTGGGGATCCAGGTTATAAAGTGTCTAAGAGATGTGGGGATCCAGGTTATAAAGTGACTAAGAGATGTGGGGATCCAGGTTATAAAGTGACATAGAGATGTGGGGATCCAGGTTATAAAGTGACTAAGAGATGTGGGGATCCAGGTTATAAAGTAATTAAAAGATGTGGGGATCCAGGTTATAAAGTGACTAAGAGATGTGGGGATCCAGGTTATAAAGTGATTAAGAGATGTGGGGATCCAGGTTATAAAGTGACTAAGAGATGTGGGGATCCAGGTTATAAAGTGACTAAGAGATGTGGGGATCCAGGTTATAAAGTGACTAAGAGATGTGGGGATCCAGGTTATAAGGTGATTAAGAGATGTGGGGATCCAGGTTATAAAGTGATTAAGAGATGTGGGGATCCAGGTTATAAAGTGACTAAGAGATGTGGGGATCCAGGTTATAAAGTGACTAAGAGATGTGGGGATCCAGGTTATAAAGTGATTAAGAGATGTGGGGATCCAGGTTATAAAGTGACTAAGAGATGTGGGGATCCAGGTTATAAAGGGTCTAAGAGATGTGGGGATCCAGGTTATAAAGTGATTAAGAGATGTGGGGATCCAGGTTATAAAGTGACTAAGAGATGTGGGGATCCAGGTTATAAAGTGACTAAGAGATGTGGGGATCCAGATTATAAAGTGACTAAGAGATGTGGGGATCCAGATTATAAAGTGACTAAGAGAAGTGGGGATCCAGGTTATAAAGTGACTAAGAGATGTGGGGATCCAGGTTATAAAGTGATTAAGAGATGTGGGGATCCAGGTTATAAAGTGACTAAGAGATGTGGGGATCCAGGTTATAAAGTGACTAAGAGATGTGGGGATCCAGGTTATAAAGTGACTAAGAGATGTGGGGATCCAGGTTATAAAGGGTCTAAGAGATGTGGGGATCCAGGTTATAAAGTGACTAAGAGATGTGGGGATCCAGGTTATAAAGGGTCTAAGAGATGTGGGGATCCTGGTTATAAAGTGACTAAGAGATGTGGGAATCCAGGTTATAAAGTGACTAAGAGATGTGGGGATCCAGGTTATAAAGTGATTCAGAGATGTGGGGATCCAGGTTATAAAGTGACTAAGAGATGTGGGGATCCAGGTTATAAAGTGATTAAGAGATGTGGGGATCCAGGTTATAAAGTGACTAAGAGATGTGGGGATCCAGGTTATAAAGTGATTAAGAGATGTGGGGATCCAGGTTATAAAGTGACATAGAGATGTGGGGATCTAGGTTATAAAGTGACTAAGAGATGTGGGGATCCAGGTTATAAAGTGATTAAGAGATGTGGGGATCCAGGTTATAAAGTGATTAAGAGATGTGGGGATCCAGGTTCTAAAGTGACTAAGAGATGTGGGGATCCAGGTTATAAAGTGACTAAGAGATGTGGGGATCCAGGTTATAAAGTGACTAAGAGATGTGGGGATCCAGGTTATAAAGTGATTAAGAGATGTGGGGATCCAGGTTATAAAGTGACTAAGAGAATGTGGGGATCCAGGTTATAAAGTGACATAGAGATGTGGGGATCCAGGTTATAAAGTGACTAAGAGATGTGGGGATCCAGGTTATAAAGTAATTAAGAGATGTGGGGATCCAGGTTATAAAGTGACCTAAGAGATGTGGGGATCCAGGTTATAAAGTGACTAAGAGATGTGGGGATCCAGGTTATAAAGTGACTAAGAGATGTGGGGATCCAGGTTATAAAGTGACTAAGAGATGTGGGGATCCAGGTTATAAAGTGACTAAGAGATGTGGGGATCCAGGTTATAAAGTGACTAAGAGATGTGGGGATCCAGGTTATAAAGTGACTAAGAGATGTGGGGATCCAGGTTATAAAGTGACTTAAGAGATGTGGGGATCCAGGTTATAAAGTGACTAAGAGATGTGGGGATCCAGGTTATAAAGGGTCTAAGAGATGTGGGGATCCAGGTTATAAAGTGATTAAGAGATGTGGGGATCCAGGTTATAAAGTGACTAAGAGATGTGGGGATCCAGGTTATAAAGTGACTTAAGAGATGTGGGGATCCAGATTATAAAGTGACTAAGAGATGTGGGGATCCAGATTATAAAGTGACTAAGAGAATGTGGGGATCCAGGTTATAAAGTGACTAAGAGATGTGGGGATCCAGGTTATAAAGTAATTAAGAGATGTGGGGATCCAGGTTATAAAGTGATTAAGAGATGTGGGGATCCAGGTTATAAAGTGACTAAGAGATGTGGGGATCCAGGTTATAAAGTGACTAAGAGATGTGGGGATCCAGGTTATAAAGTGACTAAGAGATGTGGGGATCCAGGTTATAAAGTGATCTAAGAGATGTGGGGATCCAGGTTATAAAGTGACTAAGAGATGTGGGGATCCAGGTTATAAAGGGATCTAAGAGATGTGGGGATCCAGGTTATAAAGTGACTAAGAGATGTGGGAATCCAGGTTATAAAGTGACTAAGAGATGTGGGGATCCAGGTTATAAAGTGATTCAGAGATGTGGGGATCCAGGTTATAAAGTGACATAGAGATGTGGGGATCCAGGTTATAAAGTGACTAAGAGATGTGGGGATCCAGGTTATAAAGTGACTAAGAGATGTGGGGATCCAGGTTATAAAGTGATTAAGAGATGTGGGGATCCAGGTTATAAAGTGACATAGAGATGTGGGGATCTAGGTTATAAAGTGACTAAGAGATGTGGGGATCCAGGTTATAAAGTGATTAAGAGATGTGGGGATCCAGGTTATAAAGTGATTAAGAGATGTGGGGATCCAGGTTCTAAAGTGACTAAGAGATGTGGGGATCCAGGTTATAAAGTGACTAAGAGATGTGCGGATCCAGGTTATAAAGTGACTAAGAGATGTGGGGATCCAGGTTATAAAGTGATTAAGAGATGTGGGGATCCAGGTTATAAAGTGACTAAGAGAAGTGGGGATCCAGGTTATAAAGTGACATAGAGATGTGGGGATCCAGGTTATAAAGTGACTAAGAGATTTGGGGATCCAGGTTATAAAGTAATTAAGAGATGTGGGGATCCAGGTTATAAAGTGACCAAGAGATGTGGGGATCCAGGTTATAAAGTGACTAAGAGATGTGGGGATCCAGGTTATAAAGTGAATAAGAGATGTGGGGATCCAGGTTATAAAGTGACTAAGAGATGTGGGTATCCAGGTTATAAAGTGACTAAGAGATGTGGGGATCCAGGTTATAAAGTGATTAAGAGATGTGGGGATCCAGGTAATAAAGTGACTAAGAGAAGTGGGGATCCAGGTTATAAAGTGACATAGAGATGTGGGGATCCAGGTTATAAAGTGAATAAGAGATGTGGGGATCCAGGTTATAAAGTGATTAAGAGATGTGGGGATCCAGGTTATAAAGTGAATAAGAGATGTGGGGATCCAGGTTATAAAGTGATTAAGAGATGTGGGGATCCAGGTTATAAAGTGATTAAGAGATGTGGGGATCCAGTTTATAAAGTGATTAAGAGATGTGGGGATCCAGGTTATAAAGTGATTAAGAGATGTGGGGATCCAGGTTATAAAGTGACTAAGAGATGTGGGGATCCAGGTTATAAAGTGATTAAGAGATGTGGGATTCCAGGTTATAAAGTGACTAAGAGATGTGGGGATCCAGGTTATAAAGTGATTAAGAGATGTGGGGATCCAGGTTATAAAGTGATTAAGAGATGTGGGGATCCAGGTTATAAAGTGATTAAGAGATGTGGGGATCCAGGTTATAAAGTGACTAAGAGATGTGGGGATCCAGGTTATAAAGTGACATAGAGATGTGGGGATCCAGGTTATAAAGTGACTAAGAGATGTGGGGATCCAGGTTATAAAGTGACTAAGAGATGTGGGGATCCAGGTTATAAAGTGATTAAGAGATGTGGGGATCCAGGTTATAAAGTGACATAGAGATGTGGGGATCTAGGTTATAAAGTGACTAAGAGATGTGGGGATCCAGGTTATAAAGTGATTAAGAGATGTGGGGATCCAGGTTATAAAGTGATTAAGAGATGTGGGGATCCAGGTTCTAAAGTGACTAAGAGATGTGGGGATCCAGGTTATAAAGTGACTAAGAGATGTGGGGATCCAGGTTATAAAGTGACTAAGAGATGTGGGGATCCAGGTTATAAAGTGATTAAGAGATGTGGGGATCCAGGTTATAAAGTGACTAAGAGAAGTGGGGATCCAGGTTATAAAGTGACATAGAGATGTGGGGATCCAGGTTATAAAGTGACTAAGAGATTTGGGGATCCAGGTTATAAAGTAATTAAGAGATGTGGGGATCCAGGTTATAAAGTGACCAAGAGATGTGGGGATCCAGGTTATAAAGTGACTAAGAGATGTGGGGATCCAGGTTATAAAGTGATTAAGAGATGTGGGGATCCAGGTTATAAAGTGACTAAGAGATGTGGGGATCCAGGTTATAAAGTGACTAAGAGATGTGGGGATCCAGGTTATAAAGTGATTAAGAGATGTGGGGATCCAGGTAATAAAGTGACTAAGAGAAGTGGGGATCCAGGTTATAAAGTGACATAGAGATGTGGGGATCCAGGTTATAAAGTGAATAAGAGATGTGGGGATCCAGGTTATAAAGTGATTAAGACATGTGGGGATCCAGGTTATAAAGTGAATAAGAGATGTGGGGATCCAGGTTATAAAGTGATTAAGAGATGTGGGGATCCAGGTTATAAAGTGATTAAGAGATGTGGGGACCCAGTTTATAAAGTGATTAAGAGATGTGGGGATCCAGGTTATAAAGTGATTAAGAGATGTGGGGATCCAGGTTATAAAGTGACTAAGAGATGTGGGGATCCAGGTTATAAAGTGATTAAGAGATGTGGGATTCCAGGTTATAAAGTGACTAAGAGATGTGGGGATCCAGGTTATAAAGTGATTAAGAGATGTGGGGATCCAGGTTATAAAGTGATTAAGAGATGTGGGGATCCAGGTTATAAAGTGATTAAGAGATGTGGGGATCCAGGTTATAAAGTGACTAAGAGATGTGGGGATCCAGGTTATAAAGTGACTAAAGATGTGGGGATCCAGGTTATAAAGTGATTAAGAGATGTGGGGATCCATGTTATAAAGTGACTAAGAGATGTGGGGATCCAGGTTATAAAGTGACTAAGAGATGTGGGGATCCAGGTTATAAAGTGACATAGAGATGTGGGGATCCAGGTTATAAAGTGACTAAGAGATGTGGGGATCCAGGTTATAAAGTGACTAAGAGATGTGGGGATCCAGGTTATAAAGTGATTAAGAGATGTGGGGATCCAGGTTATAAAGTGACTAAGAGATGTGGGGATCCAGGTTATAAAGTGACTAAGAGACATGGGGATCCAGGTTATAAAGTGACTAGAGATGTGGGGATCCAGGTTATAAAGTGACTAAGAGATGTGGGGATCCAGGTTATAAAGTGACTAAGAGATGTGGGGATCCAGGTTATAAAGTGACTAAGAGATGTGGGGATCCAGGTTACAAAGTGACTAAGAGATGTGGGGATCCAGGTTATAAAGTGACTAAGAGATGTGGGGATCCAGGTTATAAAGTGACATAGAGATGTGGGGATCCAGGTTATAAAGTGACTAAGAGATGTGGGGATCCAGGTTATAAAGTGACATAGAGATGTGGGGATCCAGGTTATAAAGTGACTAAGAGATGTGGGGATCCAGGTTGATAAAGTGACTAAGAGATGTGGGGATCCAGCTTATAAAGTGACTAAGAGATGTGGGGATCCAGGTTATAAAGTGACTAAGAGATGTGGGGATCCAGCTTATAAAGTGACTAAGAGATGTGGGGATCCAGGTTATAAAGTGACTAAGAGATGTGGGGATCCAGGTTATAAAGTGACTAAGAGATGTGGGGATCCAGGTTATAAAGTGACTAAGAGATGTGGGGATCCAGGTTATAAAGTGACTAAGAGATGTGGGGATCCAGGTTATAAAGTGATTAAAGAGATGTGGGGATCCAGGTTATAAAGTGACTAAGAGATGTGGGGATCCAGGTTATAAAGTGACTAAGAGATGTGGGGATCCAGGTTATAAAGTGATTAAGAGATGTGGGGATCCAGGTTATAAAGTGATTAAGAGATGTGGGGATCCAGGTTATAAAGTGACTAAGAGATGTGGGGATCCAGGTTATAAAGTGATTAAGAGATGTGGGGATCCAGGTTATAAAGTGACTAAGAGATGTGGGGATCCAGGTTATAAAGTGACTAAGAGATGTGGGGATCCAGGTTATAAAGTGACTAAGAGATGTGGGGATCCAGGTTATAAAGTGACTAAGAGATGTGGGGATCCAGGTTATAAAGTGACTAAGAGATGTGGGGATCCAGGTTATAAAGTGACATAGAGATGTGGGGATCCAGGTTATAAAGTGATTAAGAGATGTGGGGATCTAGGTTATAAAGTGATTAAGAGATGTGGGGATCCAGGTTATAAAGTGATTAAGAGATGTGGGGATCCAGGTTATAAAGTGACTAAGAGATGTGGGGATCCAGGTTATAAAGTGATTAAGAGATCGTGGGGATCCAGGTTATAAAGTGACTAAGAGATGTGGGGATCCAGGTTATAAAGTGATTAAGAGATGTGGGGATCCAGGTTATAAAGTGACTAAGAGATGTGGGGATCCAGGTTATAAAGTGACATAGAGATGTGGGGATCCAGGTTATAAAGTGACTAAGAGATGTGGGGATCCAGGTTATAAAGTGACTAAGAGATGTGGGGATCCAGGTTATAAAGTGATTAAGAGATGTGGGGATCCAGGTTATAAAGTGACTGAGAGATGTGGGGATCCAGGTTATAAAGTGACTAAGAGACATGTGGGGATCCAGGTTATAAAGTGACTAGAGATGTGGGGATCCAGGTTATAAAGTGACTAAGAGATGTGGGGATCCAGGTTATAAAGTGACTAAGAGATGTGGGGATCCAGGTTATAAAGTGACTAAGAGATGTGGGGATCCAGGTTATAATGTGACTAAGAGATGTGGGGATCCAGGTTATAAAGTGATTAAGAGATGTGGGGATCCAGGTTATAAAGTGACTTAAGAGATGTGGGGATCCAGGTTATAAAGTGACTAAGAGATGTGGGGATCCAGGCTAATAAAGTGACTAAGAGATGTGGGGATCCAGGTTATAAAGTGATTAAGAGATGTGGGGATCCAGGTTATAAAGTGACTAAGAGATGTGGGGATCCAGGTTATAAAGTGACTAAGAGATGTGGGGATCCAGGTTATAAAGTGACTAAGAGATGTGGGGATCCAGGTTATAAAGTGACTAAGAGATGTGGGGATCCAGGTTATAAAGTGACTAAGAGATGTTGGGATCCAGGTTATAAAGTGACTAAGAGATGTGGGGATCCAGGTTATAAAGTGATTAAGAGATGTGGGGATCCAGGTTATAAAGTGACTAAGAGATGTGGGGATCCAGGTTATAAAGTGACTAAGAGATGTGGGGATCCAGGTTATAAAGTGACTAAGAGATGTGGGAATCCAGGTTATAAAGTGACTAAGAGATGTGGGGATCCAGGTTATAAAGTGATTAAGAGATGTGGGGATCCAGGTTATAAAGTGACTAAGAGATGTGGGGATCCAGGTTATAAAGTGACTAAGAGATGTGGGGATCCAGGTTATAAAGTGATTAAGAGATGTGGGGATCCAGGTTATATAGTGACTAAGAGATGTGGGGATCCAGGTTATAAAGTGACTAAGAGATGTGGGGATCCAGGTTATAAAGTGATTAAGAGATGTCGGGATCCAGGTTATAAAGTGTCTAAGAGATGTGGGGATCCAGGTTATAAAGTGATCAAGAGATGTGGGGATCCAGGTTATAAAGTGACTAAGAGATGTGGGGATCCAGGTTATAAAGTGACTAAGAGATGTGGGGATCCAGGTTATAAAGTGATTAAGAAATGTGGGGATCCAGGTTATAAAGTGACTAAGAGATGTGGGGATCCAGGTTATAAAGTGACTAAGAGATGTCGGGATCCAGGTTATAAAGTGACTAAGAGATGTGGGGATCCAGGTTATAAAGTGACTAAGAGATGTGGGGATCCAGGTTATAAAGTGACTAAGAGATGTTGGGATCCAGGTTATAAAGTGACTAAGAGATGTGGGGATCCAGGTTATAAAGTGACTAAGAGATGTGGGGATCCAGGTTATAAAGTGACTAAGAGATGTGGGGATCCAGGTTATAAAGTGACTAAGAGATGTGGGGATCCAGGTTATAAAGTGACTAGGAGATGTGGGGATCCAGGTTATAAAGTGACTAAGAGTTGTGGGGATCCAGGTTATAAAGTGACTAAGAGATGTGGGGATCCAGGTTATAAAGTGACTAAGACATGTGGGGATCCAGGTTATAAAGTGACTAAGAGATGTGGGGATCCAGGTTATAAAGTGACTAAGAGATGTGGGGATTCAGGTTATAAAGTGACTAAGACATGTGGGGATCCAGGTTATAAAGTGACTAAGAGATGTGGGGATCCAGGTTATAAAGTGACTAAGAGATGTGGGGATCCAGGTTATAAAGTGATTAAGAGATGTCGGGATCCAGGTTATAAAGTGTCTAAGAGATGTGGGGATCCAGGTTATAAAGTGATTAAGAGATGTGGGGATCCAGGTTATAAAGTGACTAAGAGATGTGGGGATCCAGGTTATAAAGTGACTAAGAGATGTGGGGATCCAGGTTATAAAGTGATTAAGAGATGTGGGGATCCAGGTTATAAAGTGACTAAGAGATGTGGGGATCCAGGTTATAAAGTGACTAAGAGATGTGGGGATCCAGGTTATAAAGTGACTAAGAGATGTGGGGATCCAGGTTATAAAGTGACTAAGAGATGTGGGGATCCAGGTTATAAAGTGACATAGAGATGTGGGGATCCAGGTTATAAAGTGATTAAGAGATGTGGGGATCCAGGTTATAAAGTGACTAAGAGATGTGGGGATCCAGGTTATAAAGTGACTAAGAGATGTGGGGATCCAGGTTATAAAGTGACTAAGAGATGTGGGGATCCAGGTTCTAAAGTGACTAAGAGATGTGGGGATCCAGGTTATAAAGTGACTAAGAGATGTGGGGATCCAGGTTATAAAGTGACTAAGAGATGTGGGGATCCAGGTTATAAAGTGACTAAGAGACATGGGGATCCAGGTTATAAAGTGACTAGAGATGTGGGGATCCAGGTTATAAAGTGACTAAGAGATGTGGGGATCCAGGTTATAAAGTGACTAAGAGATGTGGGGATCCAGGTTATAAAGTGACTAAGAGATGTGGGGATCCAGGTTACAAAGTGACTAAGAGATGTGGGGATCCAGGTTATAAAGTGACTAAGAGATGTGGGGATCCTGGTTACAAAGTGACTAAGAGATGTGGGGATCCAGGTTATAAAGTGACTAAGAGATGTGGGGATCCAGGTTATAAAGTGACTAAGAGATGTGGGGATCCAGGTTATAAAGTGACTAAGAGATGTGGGGATCCAGGTTATAAAGTGATTAAGAGATGTGGGGATCCAGGTTATAAAGTGACTAAGAGATGTGGGAATCCAGGTTATAAAGTGACTAAGAGATGTGGGGATCCAGGTTATAAAGTGATTAAGAGATGTGGGGATCCAGGTTATAAAGTGACTAAGAGATGTGGGGATCCAGGTTATAAAGTGACTAAGAGATGTGGGGATCCAGGTTATAAAGTGATTAAGAGATGTGGGGATCCAGGTTATATAGTGACTAAGAGATGTGGGGATCCAGGTTATAAAGTGACTAAGAGATGTGGGGATCCAGGTTATAAAGTGATTAAGAGATGTCGGGATCCAGGTTATAAAGTGTCTAAGAGATGTGGGGATCCAGGTTATAAAGTGATCAAGAGATGTGGGGATCCAGGTTATAAAGTGACTAAGAGATGTGGGGATCCAGGTTATAAAGTGACTAAGAGATGTGGGGATCCAGGTTATAAAGTGATTAAGAGATGTGGGGATCCAGGTTATAAAGTGACTAAGAGATGTGGGGATCCAGGTTATAAAGTGACTAAGAGATGTCGGGATCCAGGTTATAAAGTGACTAAGAGATGTGGGGATCCAGGTTATAAAGTGACTAAGAGATGTGGGGATCCAGGTTATAAAGTGACTAAGAGATGTTGGGATCCAGGTTATAAAGTGACTAAGAGATGTGGGGATCCAGGTTATAAAGTGACTAAGAGATGTGGGGATCCAGGTTATAAAGTGACTATGAGATGTGGGGATCCAGGTTATAAAGTGACTAAGAGATGTGGGGATCCAGGTTATAAAGTGACTAGGAGATGTGGGGATCCAGGTTATAAAGTGACTAAGAGTTGTGGGGATCCAGGTTATAAAGTGACTAAGAGATGTGGGGATCCAGGTTATAAAGTGACTAAGACATGTGGGGATCCAGGTTATAAAGTGACTAAGAGATGTGGGGATCCAGGTTATAAAGTGACTAAGAGATGTGGGGATTCAGGTTATAAAGTGACTAAGACATGTGGGGATCCAGGTTATAAAGTGACTAAGAGATGTGGGGATCCAGGTTATAAAGTGACTAAGAGATGTGGGGATCCAGGTTATAAAGTGATTAAGAGATGTCGGGATCCAGGTTATAAAGTGTCTAAGAGATGTGGGGATCCAGGTTATAAAGTGATTAAGAGATGTGGGGATCCAGGTTATAAAGTGACTAAGAGATGTGGGGATCCAGGTTATAAAGTGACTAAGAGATGTGGGGATCCAGGTTATAAAGTGATTAAGAGATGTGGGGATCCAGGTTATAAAGTGACTAAGAGATGTGGGGATCCAGGTTATAAAGTGACTAAGAGATGTGGGGATCCAGGTTATAAAGTGACTAAGAGATGTGGGGATCCAGGTTATAAAGTGACTAAGAGATGTGGGGATCCAGGTTATAAAGTGACATAGAGATGTGGGGATCCAGGTTATAAAGTGATTAAGAGATGTGGGGATCCAGGTTATAAAGTGACTAAGAGATGTGGGGATCCAGGTTATAAAGTGACTAAGAGATGTGGGGATCCAGGTTATAAAGTGACTAAGAGATGTGGGGATCCAGGTTCTAAAGTGACTAAGAGATGTGGGGATCCAGGTTATAAAGTGACTAAGAGATGTGGGGATCCAGGTTATAAAGTGACTAAGAGATGTGGGGATCCAGGTTATAAAGTGACTAAGAGACATGGGGATCCAGGTTATAAAGTGACTAGAGATGTGGGGATCCAGGTTATAAAGTGACTAAGAGATGTGGGGATCCAGGTTATAAAGTGACTAAGAGATGTGGGGATCCAGGTTATAAAGTGACTAAGAGATGTGGGGATCCAGGTTACAAAGTGACTAAGAGATGTGGGGATCCAGGTTATAAAGTGACTAAGAGATGTGGGGATCCTGGTTACAAAGTGACTAAGAGATGTGGGGATCCAGGTTATAAAGTGACTAAGAGATGTGGGGATCCAGGTTATAAAGTGACTAAGAGATGTGGGGATCCAGGTTATAAAGTGACTAAGAGATGTGGGGATCCAGGTTACAAAGTGACTAAGAGATGTGGGGATCCAGGTTATAAAGTGACTAAGAGATGTGGGGATCCAGGTTATAAAGTGACTAAGAGATGTGGGGATCCAGGTTATAAAGTGACATAGAGATGTGGGGATCCAGGTTATAAAGTGACTTAAGAGATGTGGGGATCCAGGTTATAAAGTGACTAAGAGATGTGGGGATCCAGGTTATAAAGTGACTAAGAGATGTGGGGATCCAGGTTATAAAGTGACTAAGAGATGTGGGGATCCAGGTTATAAAGTGACTAAGAGATGTGGGGATCCAGGTTATAAAGTGACTAAGAGATGTGGGGATCCAGGTTATAAAGTGACTAAGAGATGTGGGGATCCAGGTTATAAAGTGACTAAGAGATGTGGGGATCCAGGTTATAAAGTGACTAAGAGTTGTGGGGATCCAGGTTATAAAGTGACTAAGAGATGTGGGGATCCAGGTTATAAAGTGACTAAGAGATGTGGGGATCCAGGTTATAAAGTGACTAAGAGATGTGGGGATCCAGGTTATAAAGTGATTAAGAGATGTCGGGATCCAGGTTATAAAGTGTCTAAGAGATGTGGGGATCCAGGTTATAAAGTGATTAAGAGATGTGGGGATCCAGGTTATAAAGTGATTAAGAGATGTGGGGATCCAGGTTATAAAGTGACTAAGAGATGTGGGGATCCAGGTTATAAAGTGATTAAGAGATGTGGGGATCCAGGTTATAAAGTGACTAAGAGATGTGGGGATCCAGGTTATAAAGTGACTAAGAGATGTGGGGATCCAGGTTATAAAGTGACTAAGAGATGTGGGGATCCAGGTTATAAAGTGACATAGAGATGTGGGGATCCAGGTTATAAAGTGACTAACAGATGTGGGGATCCAGCTTATAAAGTGACTAAGAGATGTGGGGATCCAGGTTATAAAGTGACATAGAGATGTGGGGATCCAGGTTATAAAGTGATAAGAGATGTGGGGATCCAGGTTATAAAGTGATTAAGAGATGTGGGGATCCAGGTTATAAAGTGACTAAGAGATGTGGGGATCCAGGTTATAAAGTGATTAAGAGATGTGGGGATCCAGGTTATAAAGTGACTAAGAGATGTGGGGATCCAGGTTATAAAGTGACTAAGAGATGTGGGGATCCAGGTTATAAAGTGACTAAGAGATGTGGGGATCCAGGTTATAAAGTGTCTAAGAGATGTGGGGATCCAGGTTATAAAGTTATTAAGAGATGTGGGGATCCAGGTTATAAAGTGATTAAGAGATGTGGGGATCCAGGTTATAAAGTGACTAAGAGATGTGGGGATCCAGGTTATAAAGTGACTAAGAGATGTGGGGATCCAGGTTATAAAGTGACTAAGAGATGTGGGGATCCAGGTTATAAAGTGAATAAGAGATGTGGGGATCCAGGTTATAAAGTGATTAAGAGATGTGGGGATCCAGGTTATAAAGTGACTAAGAGATGTGGGGATCCAGGTTATAAAGTGACTAAGAGATGTGGGGATCCAGGTTATAAAGTGACTAAGAGATGTGGGGATCCAGGTTATAAAGTGACTAAGAGATGTGGGGATCCAGGTTATAAAGTGACTAAGAGATGTGGGGATCCAGGTTATAAAGTGACTAAGAGATGTGGGGATCCAGGTTATAAAGTGACTAAGAGATGTGGGGATCCAGGTTATAAAGTGACTAAGAGATGTGGGGATCCAGGTTATAAAGTGACTAAGAGATGTGGGGATCCAGGTTATAAAGTGACTAAGAGATGTGGGGATCCAGGTTATAAAGTGATTAAGAGATGTGGGGATCCAGGTTATAAAGTGATTAAGAGATGTGGGGATCCAGGTTATAAAGTGACTAAGAGATGTGGGGATCCAGGTTATAAAGTGACTAAGAGATGTGGGGATCCAGGTTATAAAGTGACTAAGAGATGTGGGGATCCAGGTTATAAAGTGACTAAGAGATGTGGGGATCCAGGTTATAAAGTGACTAAGAGATGTGGGGATCCAGGTTATAAAGTGACTAAGAGATGTGGGGATCCAGGTTATAAAGTGACTAAGAGATGTGGGGATCCAGGTTATAAAGTGACTAAGAGATGTGGGGATCCAGGTTATAAAGTGAATAAGAGATGTGGGGATCAGGTTATAAAGTGACTAAGAGATGTGGGGATCCAGGTTATAAAGTGACTAAGAGATGTGGGGATCCAGGTTATAAAGTGACTAAGAGATGTGGGGATCCAGGTTATAAAGTGACTAAGAGATGTGGGGATCCAGGTTATAAAGTGACTAAGAGATGTGGGGATCCAGGTTATAAAGTGACTAAGAGATGTGGGGATCCAGGTTATAAAGTGACTAAGAGATGTGGGGATCCAGGTTATAAAGTGACTAAGAGATGTGGGGATCCAGGTTACAAAGTGACTAAGAGATGTGGGGATCCAGGTTCTAAAGTGACTAAGAGATGTGGGGATCCAGGTTATAAAGTGATTAAGAGATGTGGGGATCCAGGTTATAAAGTGACTAAGAGATGTGGGGATCCAGGTTATAAAGTGACTAAGAGATGTGGGGATCCAGGTTATAAAGTGACTAAGAGATGTGGGGATCCAGGTTATAAAGTGATTAAGAGATGTGGGGATCCAGGTTATAAAGTGACTAAGAGATGTGGGGATCCAGGTTATAAAGTGACTAAGAGATGTGGGGATCCAGGTTATAAAGTGACTAAGAGATGTGGGGATCCAGGTTATAAAGTGACTAAGAGATGTGGGGATCCAGGTTATAAAGTGACTAAGAGATGTGGGGATCCAGGTTATAAAGTGAATAAGAGATGTGGGGATCAGGTTATAAAGTGACTAAGAGATGTGGGGATCCAGGTTATAAAGTGACTAAGAGATGTGGGGATCCAGGTTATAAAGTGACTAAGAGATGTGGGGATCCAGGTTATAAAGTGATTAAGAGATGTGGGGATCCAGGTTATAAAGTGACTAAGAGATGTGGGGATCCAGGTTATAAAGTGACTAAGAGATGTGGGGATCCAGGTTATAAAGTGACTAAGAGATGTGGGGATCCAGGTTATAAAGTGACTAAGAGATGTGGGGATCCAGGTTATAAAGTGACTAAGAGATGTTGGGATCCAGGTTATAAAGTGACTAAGAGATGTGGGGATCCAGGTTATAAAGTGACTAAGAGATGTGGGGATCCAGGTTATAAAGTGACTAAGAGATGTGGGGATCCAGGTTATAAAGTGACTAAGAGATGTGGGGATCCAGGTTATAAAGTGACTAAGAGTTGTGGGGATCCAGGTTATAAAGTGACTAAGAGATGTGGGGATCTCGGTTATAAAGTGACTAAGAGATGTGGGGATCCAGCTTATAAAGTGACTAAGAGATGTGGGGATCCAGGTTATAAAGTGATTAAGAGATGTGGGGATCCAGGTTATAAAGTGACTAAGAGATGTGGGGATCCAGGTTATAAAGTGACTAAGAGATGTGGGGATCCAGGTTATAAATTGACTAAGAGATGTGGGGATCCAGGTTATAAAGTGATTAAGAGATGTGGGGATCCAGGTTATAAAGTGATTAAGAGATGTGGGGATTCAGGTTATAAAGTGACTAAGACATGTGGGGATCCAGGTTATAAAGTGACTAAGAGATGTGGGGATCCAGGTTATAAAGTGACTAAGAGATGTGGGGATCCAGGTTATAAAGTGACTAAGAGATGTGGGGATCCAGGTTATAAAGTGATTAAGAGATGTCGGGATCCAGGTTATAAAGTGTCTAAGAGATGTGGGGATCCAGGTTATAAAGTGATTAAGAGATGTGGGGATCCAGGTTATAAAGTGATTAAGAGATGTGGGGATCCAGGTTATAAAGTGACTAAGAGATGTGGGGATCCAGGTTATAAAGTGATTAAGAGATGTGGGGATCCAGGTTATAAAGTGACTAAGAGATGTGGGGATCCAGGTTATAAAGTGACTAAGAGATGTGGGGATCCAGGTTATAAAGTGACTAAGAGATGTGGGGATCCAGGTTATAAAGTGAATAAGAGATGTGGGGATCAGGTTATAAAGTGACTAAGAGATGTGGGGATCCAGGTTATAAAGTGACTAAGAGATGTGGGGATCCAGGTTATAAAGTGACTAAGAGATGTGGGGATCCAGGTTATAAAGTGATTAAGAGATGTGGGGATCCAGGTTATAAAGTGACTAAGAGATGTGGGGATCCAGGTTATAAAGTGACTAAGAGATGTGGGGATCCAGGTTATAAAGTGACTAAGAGATGTGGGGATCCAGGTTATAAAGTGACATAGAGATGTGGGGATCCAGGTTATAAAGTGACTAAGAGATGTGGGGATCCAGGTTATAAAGTAATTAAAAGATGTGGGGATCCAGGTTATAAAGTGATTAAGAGATGTGGGGATCCAGGTTATAAAGTGACTAAGAGATGTGGGGATCCAGGTTATAAAGTGACTAAGAGATGTGGGGATCCAGGTTATAAAGTGACTAAGAGATGTGGGGATCCAGGTTATAAAGTGATTAAGAGATGTGGGGATCCAGGTTATAAAGTGACTAAGAGATGTGGGGATCCAGGTTATAAAGTGACTAAGAGATGTGGGGATCCAGGTTATAAAGTGACTAAGAGATGTGGGGATCCAGGTTTTAAGTGACTAAGAGATGTGGGGATCCAGGTTATAAAGTGACTAAGAGATGTGGGGATCCAGGTTATAAAGTGAATAAGAGATGTGGGGATCCAGGTTATAAAGTGATTAAGAGATGTGGGGATCCAGGTTATAAAGTGACTAAGAGATGTGGGGATCCAGGTTATAAAGTGACTAAGAGATGTGGGGATCCAGGTTATAAAGTGACTAAGAGATGTGGGGATCCAGGTTATAAAGTGACTAAGAGATGTGGGGATCCAGGTTATAAAGTGACTAAGAGTTGTGGGGATCCAGGTTATAAAGTGACTAAGAGATGTGGGGATCCAGGTTATAAAGTGACTAAGAGATGTGGGGATCCAGGTTATAAAGTGACTAAGAGATGTGGGGATCCAGGTTATAAAGTGATTAAGAGATGTGGGGATCCAGGTTATAAAGTGACTAAGAGATGTGGGGATCCAGGTTATAAAGTGACTAAGAGATGTGGGGATCCAGGTTATAAAGTGACTAAGAGATGTGGGGATCCAGGTTATAAAGTGATTAAGAGATGTGGGGATCCAGGTTATAAAGTGATTAAGAGATGTGGGGATTCAGGTTATAAAGTGACTAAGACATGTGGGGATCCAGGTTATAAAGTGACTAAGAGATGTGGGGATCCAGGTTATAAAGTGACTAAGAGATGTGGGGATCCAGGTTATAAAGTGACTAAGAGATGTGGGGATCCAGGTTATAAAGTGATTAAGAGATGTCGGGATCCAGGTTATAAAGTGTCTAAGAGATGTGGGGATCCAGGTTATAAAGTGATTAAGAGATGTGGGGATCCAGGTTATAAAGTGATTAAGAGATATGGGGATCCAGGTTATAAAGTGACTAAGAGATGTGGGGATCCAGGTTATAAAGTGATTAAGAGATGTTGGGATCCAGGTTATAAAGTGACTAAGAGATGTGGGGATCCAGGTTATAAAGTGACTAAGAGATGTGGGGATCCAGGTTATAAAGTGACTAAGAGATGTGGGGATCCAGGTTATAAAGTGAATAAGAGATGTGGGGATCAGGTTATAAAGTGACTAAGAGATGTGGGGATCCAGGTTATAAAGTGACTAAGAGATGTGGGGATCCAGGTTATAAAGTGACTAAGAGATGTGGGGATCCAGGTTATAAAGTGATTAAGAGATGTGGGGATCCAGGTTATAAAGTGACTAAGAGATGTGGGGATCCAGGTTACAAAGTGACTAAGAGATGTGGGGATCCAGGTTATAAAGTGACTAAGAGATGTGGGGATCCAGGTTATAAAGTGACTAAGAGATGTGGGGATCCAGGTTATAAAGTGACTAAGAGATGTTGGGATCCAGGTTATAAAGTGACTAAGAGATGTGGGGATCCAGGTTATAAAGTGACTAAGAGATGTGGGGATCCAGGTTATAAAGTGACTAAGAGATGTGGGGATCCAGGTTATAAAGTGACTAAGAGATGTGGGGATCCAGGTTATAAAGTGACTAAGAGTTGTGGGGATCCAGGTTATAAAGTGACTAAGAGATGTGGGGATCCAGGTTATAAAGTGACTAAGAGATGTGGGGATCCAGGTTATAAAGTGACTAAGAGATGTGGGGATCCAGGTTATAAAGTGATTAAGAGATGTGGGGATCCAGGTTATAAAGTGACTAAGAGATGTGGGGATCCAGGTTATAAAGTGACTAAGAGATGTGGGGATCCAGGTTATAAAGTGACTAAGAGATGTGGGGATCCAGGTTATAAAGTGATTAAGAGATGTGGGGATCCAGGTTATAAAGTGAATAAGAGATGTGGGGATTCAGGTTATAAAGTGACTAAGACATGTGGGGATCCAGGTTATAAAGTGACTAAGAGATGTGGGGATCCAGGTTATAAAGTGACTAAGAGATGTGGGGATCCAGGTTATAAAGTGACTAAGAGATGTGGGGATCCAGGTTATAAAGTGATTAAGAGATGTCGGGATCCAGGTTATAAAGTGTCTAAGAGATGTGGGGATCCAGGTTATAAAGTGATTAAGAGATGTGGGGATCCAGGTTATAAAGTGATTAAGAGATGTGGGGATCCAGGTTATAAAGTGACTAAGAGATGTGGGGATCCAGGTTCTAAAGTGATTAAGAGATGTGGGGATCCAGGTTATAAAGTGACTAAGAGATGTGGGGATCCAGGTTATAAAGTGACTAAGAGATGTGGGGATCCAGGTTATAAAGTGACTAAGAGATGTGGGGATCCAGGTTACAAAGTGACATAGAGATGTGGGGATCCAGGTTATAAAGTGATTAAGAGATGTGGGGATCTAGGTTATAAAGTGACTAAGAGATGTGGGGATCCAGGTTATAAAGTGACATAGAGATGTGGGGATCCAGGTTATAAAGTGATTAAGAGATGTGGGGATCCAGGTTATAAAGTGACTAAGAGATGTGGGGATCCAGGTTCTTAAGTGACTAAGAGATGTGGGGATCCAGGTTATAAAGTGACTAAGAGATGTGGGGATCCAGGTTATAAAGTGACTAAGAGATGTGGGGATCCAGGTTATAAAGTGACTAAGAGATGTGGGGATCCAGGTTATAAAGTGATTAAGAGATGTGGGGATCCAGGTTATAAAGTGACTAAGAGATGTGGGGATCCAGGTTATAAAGTGTCTAAGAGATGTGGGGATCCAGGTTATAAAGTTATTAAGAGATGTGGGGATCCAGGTTATAAAGTGATTAAGAGATGTGGGGATCCAGGTTATAAAGTGACTAAGAGATGTGGGGATCCAGGTTATAAAGTGACTAAGAGATGTGGGGATCCAGGTTATAAAGTGACTAAGAGATGTGGGGATCCAGGTTATAAAGTGAATAAGAGATGTGGGGATCCAGGTTATAAAGTGATTAAGAGATGTGGGGATCCAGGTTATAAAGTGACTAAGAGATGTGGGGATCCAGGTTATAAAGTGACTAAGAGATGTGGGGATCCAGGTTATAAAGTGACTAAGAGATGTGGGGATCCAGGTTATAAAGTGACTAAGAGATGTGGGGATCCAGGTTATAAAGTGACTAAGAGATGTGGGGATCCAGGTTATAAAGTGACTAAGAGATGTGGGGATCCAGGTTATAAAGTGACTAAGAGATGTGGGGATCCAGGTTATAAAGTGACTAAGAGATGTGGGGATCCAGGTTATAAAGTGACTAAGAGATGTGGGGATCCAGGTTATAAAGTGATTAAGAGATGTGGGGATCCAGGTTATAAAGTGATTAAGAGATGTGGGGATCCAGGTTATAAAGTGACTAAGAGATGTGGGGATCCAGGTTATAAAGTGACTAAGAGATGTGGGGATCCAGGTTATAAAGTGACTAAGAGATGTGGGGATCCAGGTTATAAAGTGACTAAGAGATGTGGGGATCCAGGTTATAAAGTGACTAAGAGATGTGGGGATCCAGGTTATAAAGTGACTAAGAGATGTGGGGATCCAGGTTATAAAGTGACTAAGAGATGTGGGGATCCAGGTTATAAAGTGACTAAGAGATGTGGGGATCCAGGTTATAAAGTGACTAAGAGATGTGGGGATCAAGGTTATAAAGTGAATAAGAGATGTGGGGATCAGGTTATAAAGTGACTAAGAGATGTGGGGATCCAGGTTATAAAGTGACTAAGAGATGTGGGGATCCAGGTTATAAAGTGACTAAGAGATGTGGGGATCCAGGTTATAAAGTGACTAAGAGATGTGGGGATCCAGGTTATAAAGTGACTAAGAGATGTGGGGATCCAGGTTATAAAGTGACTAAGAGATGTGGGGATCCAGGTTATAAAGTGACTAAGAGATGTGGGGATCCAGGTTATAAAGTGACTAAGAGATGTGGGGATCCAGGTTATAAAGTGACTAAGAGATGTGGGGATCCAGGTTATAAAGTGACTAAGAGATGTGGGGATCCAGGTTCTAAAGTGACTAAGAGATGTGGGGATCCAGGTTATAAAGTGATTAAGAGATGTGGGGATCCAGGTTATAAAGTGACTAAGAGATGTGGGGATCCAGGTTATAAAGTGACTAAGAGATGTGGGGATCCAGGTTATAAAGTGACTAAGAGATGTGGGGATCCAGGTTATAAAGTGATTAAGAGATGTGGGGATCCAGGTTATAAAGTGACTAAGAGATGTGGGGATCCAGGTTATAAAGTGACTAAGAGATGTGGGGATCCAGGTTATAAAGTGACTAAGAGATGTGGGGATCCAGGTTATAAAGTGACTAAGAGATGTGGGGATCCAGGTTATAAAGTGACTAAGAGATGTGGGGATCCAGGTTATAAAGTGACTAAGAGATGTGGGGATCAGGTTATAAAGTGACTAAGAGATGTGGGGATCCAGGTTATAAAGTGACTAAGAGATGTGGGGATCCAGGTTATAAAGTGACTAAGAGATGTGGGGATCCAGGTTATAAAGTGACTAAGAGATGTGGGGATCCAGGTTATAAAGTGACTAAGAGATGTGGGGATCCAGGTTATAAAGTGACTAAGAGATGTGGGGATCCAGGTTATAAAGTGTCTAAGAGATGTGGGGATCCAGGTTATAAAGAGTTCACAAGTCCAACTGCAGAAGGGAAGAAGCTGTTTTTGTGGCGAGACGTTCTGGTCCGAAGGGACCGGAGCCTCCTGCCCGAGGAGAGTCGCTCAAAAAGTCCATGTCCTGGGTGGGAAGGGTCAGCTGCTATCCGACCTGCACGCCCCTGAGTCCTGGAGACGTACAGGTCTTGGAGAGATGGAAGGCTGCAGCCGATCACCTTCTCTGCAGAGCGCACAATGCGCTGCAGTCTGTTTGTCCCTTGCTGTGGCTCCAGCGTACCACACGGTGATGGAGGAGGTGAGGATGGACTCGATGATGGCTGTGTAAAACTGCACCAACATCTGGGCGGGCAGCTTGGCTTTCTTCAACCGCCGCAGAAAGTACATCCTCTGCTGGGCCTTTTTGATCAGGGAGCTGATGGATGGCTCCCACTTTAGGTCCTGTGTGATGGTAGTGCCGAGTAGTGGCTCAACTCAGGGGCAAATCCAAGATTTTCTAAATAGGGGGGGCGTGAGGAGTTTATAATAATTAAAGTAGTAAGAACACTTTTTATTTTTTTGTGGACCAAAAGGGGGAACAGTGGGCCGTGCGTCCCCACACCCTCTTCCCCCCACGGATCTGCCCCAGCGACTGTCTCATCCTCCTGAGTCTTGTCCATGCCTGTTGTGTTGGACCACTGCTTCCTTTTTCATTTGCCAGTGTAGACGATGTAGCATGGCCGAGAAAACTACGGGTCTTTCAAAGGGCCAAATTTCAAATGCGCAAGCATTGGCTCACCACCGTTATTGCGTCATAATCAATTGCGTTCATTTTTTTAAACGCGTTAAAATGTCAGCCACACCTTCTTGTCCGGTGTCGAGCCGCTCCTCCTCCAGGCCCAGAGGAGCCAGATGGGGTGGTTTGGGCATCTGGTCAGGATGCCCCCCAAGCGCCTCGCGGGCAGGGTGTTTCGGGCACATCCCACCGGGAGGAGGCCAAGGGGCAGACCCTGGACCCGCTGGAGAAATTATGTCTCACAGCTGGCCGGGGAACGACTTGGGATCCTTCCGGGTGAGCTAGAGGATGTAGCCGGGGTGAGAGAGGCCTGGGCTACCCGTTTGAGGCTGTTGCCCCGGCAACCCAACCGCGGAACAAGCGGAAGATGACGAAACGGAACCTTCTTGTCCGTCTATCCCTTACAGGGTTGCGGGGGGTGCCGGAGCCCATCCAGGCTGATTCCAGGCAAGGGGCAGGGTACACCCCAAACAGGTCCATTGTGGCCAGTCCATTGTAGGGCCACACACATACAACCATCCACACACTCACTCATTCCTGGGGGCAATCTGGCACCGGCAAATCAACCTAGCATGCATGTCTTTGGAGGGTGGGAGGAAACCGGAGTACCCGGAGGAAACCCACGCAAACACGAGGAGAACATGCAAACTCCACACAGAAAGGACAATGTTCCAACCCTCGTCCCCACCCAGGGACTCTAACCCACAACCTTATTGCTGTGAGGCCACTGTGCTACCCACTGCGCCACCGTGCCGCCCTGCGTTAAAATGTGGCGTAATTAATTAATCAAATTAATGCATTAAAACGACAGCACAAGTTTATTATCCTTAAAAGTGAAGACATGAACTGTTCAAATAACTCAAGTATGTGATTCGTTTAGGTTCAATTCCAATCGAGAAATTTGTTTTCTTCGTTTTGGAATTTTACTGTTACTGGAAAGCACTGGTCGATGAAGTACTCACTTTTTGTACTTAAGTAAAAGTACAGATAATTAGGCAAAAAATCTACTTAAGTAAAAGTACAAAAGTAATTGGTGTAAATTGTACTTTTTAAGTAAAAAGTAAAAGTATTCGATCATAATTCAAATGTTATTTTTTTGTGCTGTAGGGTGTCACCATAGTAACCAGGATAAATACTCTGCAGGGGCGTGACCCCCCTCTCTCGCCTCTTTTGGTCCACAAAAAAAAAAAAAAAAAAAGAAGAAGAAAGGAAAGTGGACAAGTCAAGCTATCCCCTAGAAGGGCCAGTGAATGGGCCGCCAAAATGGAGGAAAATGACACTTATTTTTTAAAATGTTTTGGGGGGGAGGCCCCAAGTCACCCTATATTGGCTTTGTCAATGACGTCACGCGCCCTCCCCGCCCCTTTAGAAAATTCTGGCTCTGCCCTGCTCCATGTAACGATGGCTCAACTTTTTATTTAGAAGTAAACACAATGAACAACAATCTTCTGACTCTTTTTATTTTGTTCTATATTTGATGTTAGTTTTTTGGCGCTGAATAAATTCGGAAAATGTTTACTCTCTATTCTTATTGGTCCTCGATTCATGACTTCTTCTCCCAATCAACAGTCCATTTGATTTTGGTGATGCGGCTTCAAGATGCTCTAAAAAACTGTGTATTTTTCAAATTCCTGAACGAAAATGTAACAAAAAATGTAAAACACACTTTTAAAAAGCAGCGAAGTAAAAGTACAGATATTTGTTCTAAAAATGTAGTGAAGTAAAAGTAAAAGTACCGGTCTTAAATTTTACTTAAGTAAAGTACAGATACACAATTTTTTTTACTTAAGTACAGTAACGAAGTACATTTACTTCGTTATGTTCCACCACTGCTGGAAAGACACCCAAACACAACTGCTCTATTTTATAAACATGTTTTTTTTTTAAAAACCCAGTGCTTTTACCAAAGTTAAAGCCATCAAATTTACACCATGTAAGCATTTTACGCGTCACTGAAAGATACCTACAAAATAACAACAGGAAGCAAAGCAAGAAAACTATTCTGAATCCAAATTCCACAAATTATGACCAAATGAGTGCCTTGTAAATTGTAGTTTACGTTGACAGAATTGCAAAACCAGTGACCACTGTTTATAGATTCCAGAGCAATGAGTCAAATGAAATCACACCCTGTCAGTTTTAGTCAGGAGGATTTTCTTGTCTGATGAACCTGTGGCGTGTGTCATTTGCAATTTTTATGCCGTCTGTCTGGTTTGAGATCTACGTTTTTTTTTTACTCCTCCTACCATACACAGTTGCTTTTTGTTGTCATTTAGCTTGAGGGTGGTTCATCCGTTCTGACAAATCAAACACTGTCCAAAAGGAACTATTTTTAATGTGAAAACATATTTTCTGGCAACAACAAAAATTTGACTAATAACTAAAAGAAGGTGTTTGGCTCAAACCCGAGACAAACAGGCGAGAAGAAGTCATTAAGAGAACGAAGAGTACACACTCATAAAAATATGTCCATGGGACTTTTCCTCTTAAAAAAAAGTTAATGGAGGTTCAAAATCTCTCTAAAATTATTTTGACAAATTGCGTTTTAAAGGAATTGTAAAAACTTTATTAAAAAATTTATAGAACCCCGGACCTGCTGGAGAAACTATGTCTCACAGCTGGCAGGGGAACGACTCGAAATCCTCCCAGGTGAGCTGGAGGATGCAGCTGGGGTGAGAGGCCTGGGGTTCCCTTCTGAGGCTGTTGCCCCCGCGACCCGGCCCCGGATAAGCGGAAAACGACGGAACAAAAACATTCAGGACAGGATGTTGTGATTGGTTCAGAAAACCATGTGCACAAATGACCCAGGAATCTTTTTTTTTTTAAATATACTTTATTAATCACTCACCGGGAAATTTATGTGCTGCATTTCACCGCAGCAGGCTGCCACCTATGACGGCACCAGCGGTGGGAGAAACAGGAGGTTAGGTGTCTTCTCCAAGGACCCTAGACATGCACTCAGTGGGAATCAAACCCGTGAACTTGCGGTTGACTTCCAGTTTGCGGGCGAACGCTCTAACCACTGAGCCACCGTCTCCCTCCCATAGTTTCCTCATCATAGTTGTGTATGTGATGTAGATCTAGATTTGAAACCGCTATAAATACTAGTTTCTCACATTTTTTTTAACTTGAAAAGCAGAACAGATTTGGTTGTTTTTTTTTCCTTTTTTAAACAATGCATTTAAAAAAAATTATATCAAGATGGGAGTTTGCATGTTCTCCCCGTGTCTGTGTGGGTTTCCCCCGGGTACTCCGGTTTCCTCCCACCCTCCAAAGAGATGCATGTTAGGTTGATTGGCCAATGCCAAATTTCCCCTATGAGTGAGTGTGTGGATGGTTGTGTGTGTGTGGCCCTGCGACAGACTGGCGACCTGTTCGGGGTGTACCCTGCCCCTCGCCTTGAATTAGCCGGGATGGGCTCCGGCACCCTCAACAACTCCGTAAGGAATAGACAGATAGGAAGGTGACTGACTGACTATATTAAGATGTTCATGACCATTTTTGGATCGGTTTTGTTTCAAAACAGCGCATCTCCTGGTGCTGATAGGCAAATACATATATACTGTAAATATCTATTTGGGGGAGACAACAGCACAGTGGTTAGCGCGCTCGCGCGCGGACTGGAAGGTCGCGGGTTTGCGACCCACAGAGAGCACGTCTAGGGTCCTTGGAGAAGACACCTAACCCCCGTTTCTCCCACCATTGGCGCCGTCGAAGGGCAGCCTGCTGCGGTGTAAGGAGTGCAGCACACAAATTTCCCCGGTGAGAGATTAATAGAGTCATTTATTTATTTAAATGGATGGAGATACATAGATTTATCTCTATATACTTTTTTTCTGCAAAAGATGATTTTGCAACAAGGAGCCAACTATTCTGGACAACAACCCACGGCAAAAGACCAAAAGTGCAAGATTTCTTACGAGGAATTTGCTGCAAGGTAGAGTGAAAAAGAGCCAGAATATCTGGTCTGACAGGTCAAGCCAGAGCAGGTGGAGGTTGTCATTTCGGTCTCGAGAGGTGTGGTGAAATGAACTGAAAACAGGTAAAGACGTGTCAAAAGAAGAGCAATAAAATCAGACGGTGTGAGAATAAGGCTGTTTTCTTGCAATGCAAACTGTTACCACCAAGGTGAGTATCGATTTAGATCAAACCGTGAAATTATGAAAGGGTTTGTGTAAACGATAGGGGAACTACTACATCTTCTCAGATTCAATCTTTTGTTTTGGAAAAAACAAATCCGTCAGTGAGCCCAGCGGATAAGTTGACATAAATAGTGGAAGAAGAGAGAAAAATGGCCGAAGCCCCTAAGATTGAACTCTTTGTGAAGGTAAGACTTATGACCTTCTTGATATTGCTTTTTAAAAACTTTTTTACATATAATTGCAATTGTCACTTCTGTCGTGTGTGTATTTAGTTTAGCAATTAATAACAAAATCATTCAATTGGTTTCACAACCTTTGAAAAATTTACACGATTATATGTTGAGTTCATTCACAAAAAATCCAACCGTTTTTGCCCATATTTGGCAATATTAAACTTTTTATGTGATGCCATTTTTATTTCCACATCTTGCGGCAGGAAATGACATTAAAAAATTATATTATTTTTATTTTGATTATTGTATGAAATCACTGAAAACTGCTTTTTCTGACCGTCAGGCCAGCGTTGATGCTGAAAGCGTGGGAAATTGCCCTTTTTGTCAGAGGCTCTTTATGATTCTTTGGCTGAAAGGGGTCAACTTTACCCTCACCACTGTGGACATGAAAAGGTATGAACAGTCGGTCCTCTGTTTTGTTTTGATCTAAACTGAGTAGCGAATGTTAACGTCAGATGTGTTGATAGGAACTGCTCCAAAATTTCTGACAAAAATGGGTGGAGCTGAGTGTTTGATGAATGGGGCAATTGTAACACATTTTTTTGTAGTTTAGCAATAACATCAGTCTATCAGTCATCTTTTGAACCACCTAGCCAATCAGCCAGTCCTGTAGATTGACCAATTTACCAATGGACAAATAAAAATACTACTACTACTTAATACCAGTGGTGGATGAAGTACTCACTTTTTGTACTTAAGTAAAAGTACAGATAATTAGGCAAAAAAAAAAATACTTAAGTAAAAGTAAAAGTACCATTTAAAAAATCTACTTAAGTAAAAGTACAAAAGTAATTGGTGTAAATTTTACTTTTTAAGTAAAAAGTAAAAGTAATCATAATTTAAATGTTATTTTTTTGTGCTGTAAGGTCACAAATAAACACTCTGCAGGGGCGTGACCCCCCTCTTCCGCCTCTTTTGGTCCACAAAAAAAAAAAGAAGAAAGGAAAGGCGGCTAGTCAAGCTATGCCCTTGCAGGCCCAGCAAATGGGCACCAAAATGCAGGAAAATGACACTGTTTTTTTTTTGGGGGGGGGCGGGCAGTTACCCTATTTTGGCTTTTTCAATTGACTCCCGCCCCTCCCCCCCACCTGTTAGAAAATTCTAGATCCGACCCTGTGCCGCGTAACAATGTCTCAACTTTTTATTTAGAAGTAAACACAACAAACAACGATCTTCTAACTCTTTTAATATTTGATGTTAGTTTTTTGGTGCTGAATAAATGCGGAAAATGTTTACTCTCTATTCTGATTGGTCCTCGATTCATTACTTCTTCTCCCGATCAACTGCTCCTTTTGATTTTGGTGATGCGGCTTCAATATGCGTTAAAAAAAAAAACTGTGTATTTTTCAAATTCCTGAAGGAAAATGTAACAAAAAATATAAAACACACTTTTAAAAAGTAGCGAAGTAAAAGTACAAATATTTGCTCTAAAAATGTAGTGAAGTAAAAGTAAAAGTACCGGTCTTAAATTTTACTTAAGTAAAGTACAGATACACAATTTTTTTTTAATTATGTACAGTAATGAAGTACACTTACTTCGTTATGTTCCACCACTGCTTAATACTACTGTTGTTACTCCTGTTTACCGGTGGACCTCTAAAACTCTGAAAACAAGAATGTGTACCCTTCTTTGAGATCCATAGCCAGACTCTTTTTAGAGGCGTCACCAGTGTTTGTTTGCCTCTAATCATCTGATTCTCGTTTAAATTTAGAAAAGAAGATCTCAACTACACTGCGATAAAGTGACAGATTGAACTTAAGCCTAATCTTTTCTTTTACCTGCAAGGCTATTGATTTACTTTCATGTTGTGATAAATGACCTGTGTGCTCGTTTTATCTTCTGAACTGCTTATTCCCTATCGGGGTCGGAAAGAGTGCTGGAGCCTATCCCGGCTGATTTCAGGCACGAGGCAGAGTACACCCCAAACAGGTCGCCAGTCTGTTGAATGTTAAAAATTGAATTGAATTGAATATGCTTTATTAATATCCCCAAGGGAAATTTGGAGCGTCCCCACCCTCTCTAGGTCGACAAAAAATTGTTCTCACTACTTTAATTGTTGTAAACTTTGGTTGAAATATGCACCAAAATGCAGAAAAATTACTTATTTTTCAAAATTCAAAAAGGTTCAGGGGGGGGGGGGGGGATACCCCCAAACCCCACTATACTGGCGAGCACCATAGGTGCTGGTTTTGTGCCCCCTCCCCGCACCTTTAGAACATCCTGTATTCGCCCCTGGGAACAGGAGCAGATGGATGGCATGCTTTGGTAACCGCTAGATTAGATCAATAGAATGACGCACTAGATTTTAAACAAGCGCGTTAAATGTTACACCAAGAGCTTTAAATTTCAAATCCAGTGGCGCTCGGTCCGAAATCTAGTGCGATAGCGCTTAAAAACGTGCATTTAGCGGCGCTAGGTTTGAAATCTAAGCGCTTGATGTAACATTTTGCTTGTTTTAACATCTAAAACGATTGTTTTATGTGTGTGTATTGGGTACGATGGCTTTCTTTATCTGGGCACAGTGTTTATTTTGAAAGTGTGCGCGTCACGGAGACACACACATTTTAATGGGAGTAGTGTTGTTGTATTTTTGGCGCCATCTAGTGACGAAAAAAAAAAATCAAGAAAAATCAAACTAACATGGTTTATTTTCTTTATATTTTCTAGTTCGGCGGGCCGGATTAAATCGTTTAACGGGCCGCATGTGGCCCGCGGGCCGTAGTTTGCCCATGCCAGTTCTAAAATGTCAATTCTCAAAGCAGATCTTTAAGGACAAGTGTTTTTAGGTTCAAGTAGTGTTGCTGCTACGACACACTCCTTCAGTTATTATGCTACTGGAAGTCATGTGCAAACAGCATAGTGTGTTGAAGAAGGAACAGTTCCAAAATCTACAGGTAAACCAGGACTGAATCTCAGTCAGTCATCTTCTTATCCATCTGTCCTGTTCGGGGTTGCGGGGGGTGATTTAAGGCGAAGGGCAGGGTACACCTCGAACAGGTCGCCAGTCCGTTGCGGGGCCACACACATACAACCATCCACACACACACTCATTCCTAGGGGCAATTTGTATGCATGTGTTTGGAGGGTGGGAGGAAACCGGAGTACCCGGAGGAAACCCACACAAACACGGGGAGAACATGCAAACTCCACACAGAAAGGACAGTGTTGCAAGCCTCGTCCCCACCTGGGACTCGAACCCATGACCTTCTTGCTGTGAGGCCACTGTGCTACCCACTGCGCCACCGTGCTGCCCAGGACTGAATCTTTCTGATTTAATACTGAGGGAGGAAAATGATCCCATTAATTCTGAACCTGGGAGGGATTTCCAGTTCCGAGTAAACAGGACCAACATGACGGTTACTTTATGATAAAAGACATTGGGTGTTTCTGCTCGAAGGGACCGAATTACCTCAAATTAAGTTGGATTTCTGAGCAAATCATCTTTTATACTCTGGCAGTTTTTAAATGAAATCTTAAATTGATTTGGTTTTAATGTATTTTCCTCTGTGCTAGTTTTT
This sequence comes from Neostethus bicornis, assembly GCA_902685375.1. Lineage (NCBI taxonomy): Eukaryota > Metazoa > Chordata > Actinopteri > Atheriniformes > Phallostethidae > Neostethus > Neostethus bicornis. The sequence continues at coordinate 14,955,463 of CACRXE010000003.1, read as the reverse complement.
TTTTTTTTTATAGATTTATCTTCCTTTCAAATCAATTCTATTGATTTCTTTGTTTCAGAGCTCCGGATGTGCTAAAAGCTTTGGCTCCGGGCTCTCAGCCACCTTTTCTCATCTATAATGAAGAAGTGAAAACGGACACTAACAAGATTGAAGAATTCCTAGAGGAGAAGTTAGCCCCACCTCAGTGAGTAGTACTTCTTCTTCTTTCGGCATTTCCCTGCAGGGGGCGCCACAGCAAGTCAGCCTCTTCCATCTAACCCTATCTGCTGCATCCTCTTCAGTCACACCAACTATCTTCATGTCTTCCTTCACTGTATCCATGAACCTCCTCTTTGGTCTTCCTCTAGGCCTCTTTCCTGGTGGTTCCAAATCCAGCATCCTTCTGCCGATGTACTCGGTCTCTCTTCTCTGTACATGTCCGAACCATCTCAGTCTGGCCTCTCTGACTTTATCTCCAAAACCTCTAACATCGAGCAAAGCTCTCGATTTATAAGTCGATCTACGTTCCAACCCTCACCTATGGTCACCAGCCGTGGGTGAAGACCGAAAGAATGAGATTGCGGGTACAAGCGGCTGGAATGAGCTTCCTCCGCAGGGTGGCTTGGCTCTCACTCAGAGATCGGGTGAGGAGCTCTGCCATCCGGGAGGAGCTCGGTGTTGAGCCGCTCCTCCTCCAGGTCGAGAGGAGCCAGATGGGGTGGTTCGGGCATCTGGTCAGGATGCCCACCGAGCGCCTCGCTGGTAAGGTGTTTCGGGCACGTCCCACCGGGAGGAGACCAAGGGGCAGACCCCGGACCCGCTGGAGAGACTATGTCTCACAGCTGGCCAGGGAACGACTTGGGATCCTTCCGGGTGAGCTTGACGATGCAGCCAGGGAGAGAGAGGCCTGGGCTGCCCGTTTGAGGCTGTTGCCCCCGCGACCCGACCCCGGAACAAGCGGAAGATGACGCAACGGAACCTCTAACATGTGCTGTTCCTCTGATGTACTCATTTCTGATCCTGTCCATCCTGGTCACTCCCAGAGAGATCCTCAGCATCTTCATCTCTGCTACCTCCATCTCTGCTTCCTGTCTTTTCTTCAGTGCCACTGTCTCTAGACCAAACAGCGAGGCGGGTCTCACCACGGTTTTGTACACTTTTCCTTTCATTTTAACTGAAACTCTTCTGTCACACATCACACCTGATACTTTTCTCCACCCGTTCCAGCCTGACTGCATATACTTCTTCACCTCTTTTCCACACTCTCCATTGCTCTGGACTGTTAATCCTAAATACCTAAAATCTTCGTTTTTCTTGAAAATCATACCCAACAAAAAGTTGAAAAAAGACATTTAGATTTCAGTTCCTTTTCAACAGACGTTTAAGCCAAAGTTAACATAAACCGTTAAAAAAGACCCACATCTGTATTTATTTTATATTAGAAACATCTCTGCTTCCTGTCTTTTCTTCAGTGCCACTGTTTCTAGACCAAACAACATGGCCGGTCTCACCACGGTTTTGTACACTTTCCCTTTCATTCTAGCTGAAACTCTTCTGTCGCACATTGTTTTATTCAGAACAGCACTATATCGCCATGTGACACTACTTACTTGAACAACATGTTCATTTCATTCCTGACAGATACCCCAAAATGTGCTGTCGCTACAAAGAGTCTAATGGTGCTGGAGAGGACATCTTCAGAAAATTCTCAGCCTACATTAAAAATCCCAATCCCGGGCTAAATGATAGTGAGTCAAATGTATTCAAATAATCAAATCGATTATCCATATGTGCTTGTGTGTGGATAAAGGGAATCATGAATTTACACCACATCTTTCTCTCATAGTGCTAGAGAAAAAGTTTCTGTCAACCCTGGTAAAGCTGAACATGTACCTAGAGACTCCACTCCCACATGAACTGGATCAAGACCTAAAAGACAATGAGTACTCACGTCTGTACCTGGATGGAGATGCCTTTACTTTGGCAGACTGCAACTTGCTTCCTAAACTCAACATCGTAAAGGTATGAAAACTTTGTTGCTTCCTAAAGCATGACATTTTTTTTTCCGCCCTGAAATTTCTATAACCATTGATTTTCCTCAGGTGGTGTGTAAGGAGTACCGTAACTTCCACATCCCTACTGAGCTCAAAGGCCTGACACGTTACCTGGAGAACGCCTACAAACAAGAAGCATTCCGCTACACCTGCCCAAATGATTCTGAGATTCTCATTGCTTACCATTCTGTGGCCAAGTATTTGAACAAATAAAAGGGGTAAAAGATCAGGCATGAGCAAGTAACAAAGATCAGCATGCGGTAAAGATGGACCAATGGTGTCCAAAAGATATTAACTATCGAAGAACTATAGAAACATGATCCGAGTGTGAATGATGAAAATGTTTACATTTTTATCTTCGATCATTTATTTAAGCTGTTTAAAAAAGACATATAGAACTATTTGTTGACTGTGGAATATTTTAATCACCTTAACAAAGGCCGTAAATCTTGAAGAATATTTGTGTTCTTGTTTTGTCTGTGAGTGTGAATTCAAAGTGAAATATATCATTCACGTTGGTTAAAGTTGACGTCTGTTTTGTAAACGTAGGATTATTTTAGTCGACAATTTCTTTTTCTGTTTTTCTTGAAAATTCTTCTTCTTCTTTCGGCATTTCCCTTCAGGGGTCGCCACAGCAGGTCAGTTTCTTCCATCTAACCCTATCTGCTGTATCTTCTTTGGTCACACCAACTATCTTCATGTCTTCCTTCACTGTATCCATGAACCTCCTCTTTGATCTTCCTCTAGTCCTCTTTCCTGGTGGTTCTAAATCCAGCATCCTTCTTCCGATGTACTCTCTCTCTCTCCTCTGCACTTGTGCAAACCATCTCAGTCTGGCCTTTCGGACTTTATCCCCCAAATCTCTAACATGTGCTGTTCCTCTGATCCAGTCCATCCTGGTCACTCCCAGAGACATCCTCAGCATCTTCATCTCTGCTACTTCCATCTCTGCTTCCTGTCTTTTCTTCAGTGCCACTGTCTCTAGACCAAACAGCATCTCACCACGGTTTTGTACACTTTTCCTTTCATTTTAGGTGAAACTCTTCTATCACACATCACACCTGATACTTTTCTCCACCCGTTCCAGCCTGACTGCACATACTTCTTCACCTCTTTTCCACACTCTCCATTGCTCTGGACTGTTGATCCTAGATACTTAAAATCTTCGTTTTTCTTGAAAATCATACCCAACAAAAAGTCGAAAAAAGACATTTAGATTTCAGTTTCTTTTCAACAGATGTTTAAGCCAAAGTTAACATCAACTTAAAAAAAAAGACCCACATCTGTATTTATTTTTATATTAGATTGTCGTTATTTGCAAGATGTAAGAGGGACAGTGATGTAAAGGGATCCAGAAGAAGAGGAAAAATCTGATTCTGTTTAACTGGATATTCAAATGTACCACATGATGTAATAAATCTTGGAAAAAAACAACCATATGAGACCAAAATTTGTTTGCACTAAAGAATGAACAGTAATTATAAAATAAATACTCCGTGATGGCATTGTTTCAATATGTGTTTTTAAAAATCATACGGATGAGTCATTGAATAACTTACAATGACGGAAAGGATCCATGACTCACAGTCAGCAACACCGGCACGGCCCTTTTTTACTCAACTTTTTAACATGAAAACATTTTTATTAACGTAGTCTAGTTACTTGATTTAAACCTTTGATAGTGTTATGGTCTTCGATCCTGTGTTTCTCATCAAAGTTAAAAAAGGACACTTCTTGTAACAAACTTAGCAATGTTTATAACAGCAAAATCTTAGTAACAAATCAGAGGGAAGCAAAGACGAAAAATGCCCCACTGAGAGATTATGAGGTTGATATTTAAAGTTTTGTTTCATTTTCTCAACTGCTTATCCCTAATAAGGTCATGTGGGTGTTGGTGCCCATCCTGGCTGATTTCAGGCAAGAGGTGGAGTACACCCTGAACAGTTCACCAGTATGTCACGGGGCCACACACACACAACCATCCATTCCTAGGGGCAATTTTATTGTAGCCAATCAACCTAACACACATGTTTTTGGGGGGTGGGAGGAAACCGAACTACCCGATAAAAACCCACACATACACATGGAGAACATGCAAACTCCACACAGTCTAGCATTGAACCTAAATGATCTGTTCTGTTCCGTTGTCTTCCTCTTATCCGGGGCTGGATTGCGAGGGGTACACCTTGGAAGGGAAACCCAGGCTTCTTTTACCACAGCTGCATCTTCCAGCCCACCTGGAATCCTGAGGTGTTGCCTGGCCAGCTGTGAGACACAGTCTCTCTGGCACAGGGGTGGGCAAACTTCTTGGTTCGCGGGTCACATTGAGTTCTAACATTTGACAAAGGAACAGGATCAGACGGATGGCATGCTTTGGTATTCACTAGATTAGACCGATAGAATGGCGCGCTAGATTTTAAACACGTGCGCTAAATGTTACATCAAGAGCGTTAAATTTCAAATCTGCGCACTCGGTCTGAAATCTAGTGCAATAGTGCTTAAAAACATGCATTTAGCGGTACTAGGTTTGAAATCTAAGTGCTTCATGTAACATTTAGCTTGTTTTAACATCAAACAAGCTTGTTTACATGCGTGTATTGATTGGGCCCGATGGGTTTCTATATGTGTGCACACTGTTTATTTTGACCGCATCATGGAGACACACACATTGTATTGGGAGCAGTGTTTTTTTTTTTTTTCAAAAAAGCCAATTTATTCAGAGTGCGCCATCTAGTGACGAAACATCAGAATTGCAGTAGAAATAAAACATTAACATGGTTGATTTATTTAAATTTTTCAAGCTCGACGGGCCGGATTAAAACGTTTAATGGGCTGCATGTGGCCTGGGGCCGTAGTTTGCCCATAGTTTTACACCTTGGTCTCTACCTGATCGGACGTGCCCGAAACACCTCACCAGCGAGGAGGTCGAGAGGCATCCAAACCAGATGCCCGAACCACCCCATCTGGCTTGTCTCGACTCAGAAGAGCAGCGGGTCTACTCCAATTAAAAACTTACATAATTTTATAATTTCCAGACACAATAATAAGCAAATAGATTTTAGAAAATGACGTTATCACTATATTATTTAATTGAAAATGATGTTTTAGTTTAAAGTTTTCTAATAAAACTCATGTAAAAACTCAAAACTATGAACTTATTGATCATTATTTGGTTCAAAAATCGATCAGAAATGTCCTGATCTTTATTAGGTTTTGGAAAACAATCTGAAACCATGTTTATTTGGAGGGAGACGTTTGAAGTGTTACCATGGCAACGGCAGCGGTGGGCGGAGCCAAGAGGCAATGTCAGAATAAAGAAAACTTTGTTAGCTTCAAGCTAACTTCAGCCTGCTGTTTAGACATGTAAAACACCAAAAGCAGGCCTGAAAAAACCCGGAATAAGTGAGTGTGCTTGTTTTCGTGTGAGGATGATTATTTAGATGTGATTCATGATGTTTTATTCAGTCATTTCTTCGGAAATTGAAGATTGTTAGCGTTTTCTGTTAAAGCTAATGCTAGCTGACTGGTTATTTTGCAACGGAAAAAAACATCGAATCACGTTTTGTTTTATTTTTGTTGTTTGCTTTTTTGGCGGTAAAACTGTGTATTTTCTAATTTTTCAGATTATAATTGAGTCTAGATTATAGGATAAACTGTTGTAATGATTGGTTCTTAATTCTGCGTGAATTCAGTTTCCTCTTTCTTTCTGTTTGGTTTTGTCTTCATGACTCAAGATCAATCTGTTATTTTTCTTCTATTAAGCTTTATTTGATGTTATTTCTTTTCATTTGAATCATAATTGAGTGTGATTCTGTTTGATTCCAGTATTCCAGGATGGATTGTCATGGGGATGATGAGGAGCTGTGCCAGTGGGCCAGTTCTGTAAGTATTCCTATTTTCATCAAATCAGATTTTAATTTGCAGATTAAATCCATTTCTATCATATTTCATTTTATTTAGGAACTCACATCCAGTAAAAGTGACCTGAAATTTCGAGTGCAGCAGTTCTTGGAGGAGAGGATGCAAACCACTATGGTAGGAAATGTGGATTTATTGGATATTGATTGTTTAAAAGGGAGGAAAAACTCAAAACGAGGGGAACGAAATGAGCTTCCTCTACAAGGTGGCTGGGTTCAGAGTTAGAGGGAGGAGCTCGGAGTAGAGCCGTTGCTCCTCCAAGTCGAGAGAAGCCAGATGGGGTGGTTTGGGCATCTGGTTAGGATGCCTCCCGAATGCCTCGCAGGTGAGGTGTTTCCGGCACGTCCCACCAGGAGGAGATCCAGAGGCAGACTCGGATCCGCTAGAGAGGCTATGTCTCACAACAGGAAAGGGGACACCTCTGAATCCTCCTAGCTAGGCTGGGGGATCCAGTAGTGGGGAAAAAAGCCTAGGTTTACCGTCTGAGGCTGTTTCCCCTGCGACCCCGCCCCAGGGATAAGCAGAAAACAATAAAACGGAAAGGAAAAACTCAACGCTGGACGGTGGCGCAGTGGTTACCATGCTTGCCTCACAGCAAGGAGGTCAGGTTTCAAGTCCCTGATAAGGGGCGAGGCTTTAAACACTGGCCTTTCTGTGTGGAGTTTGCATGTTCTCCCTGTGTATGTGGGGGTTTCCTCTAGGTACTATTTCCTTCCACCCTCCAAAAACATGCATGTTAGGTTGATTGGCCACTACAAAATTGCTCTGAGAAATGTGTGTGTGTGGCCCCAACAACAGACTGGCGACCTGTTCGGGGTGTACCCTGCCTCTCATCTGAAATCAGCCAAAATGGATCCAACACTCACTGTAACCCCATTAGGAATAAGCAGTTCAGAAAATGAAATGAGACAAAAAACTTGTTATCAATCTAAAAGTCTGTGGTTATATTTGTGTTGCAGTATTTTTCTGTGTTCATGTTCGTTTGTATTTGATCTTCATTTGGTTTTGTCTTAATATGATTTAATTTGGATTATTTATGTCCTCCAATCTTGGACTTTGTTGTTCCTATAGCAGAGGCTTACATGTCTTGTGTCTTGATCTACAAAGTAATTGTTGGTTTTGTTTGTTTAGCTTACCGGAGTTCTGATCGGTGCTGCTGTTGCCATTTCTCTCATCGGGATCGTTGTACTTTTCCTCTATCGGAGATTCAAGCTTGCTCGTAAGTCATCCCAGCTTCATAATGATGGCCCTGATTTCTGGTCACGAGAATAACTTTACGTACATTGTTTCTATGTTTCCTGTAATAAGGCGAGCAACAACCCGGCGTGCCTCATTATCGCTTCCGAAAAAGAGACAAAGTTCTGTTTTATGGAAGAAAGATTATGCGAAAGGTAAACAAAGACATTTTCTATCAGTTTAGCGATGATAAAAACCAAAATAAAATGATACTAATCATTTTTCTGCTGCTGAATAGGCCGAATCTTCCACTAACGGCAAGATTTGAAATCTATTTGAATACATTATCTATAACTTTTTTCTAGAGATTAGATTTAGCACACAAATTTGGTCATTTGCAAAAATAACAGACGTCAACTGTGATTTTAATCCCGTGTTTATAGAAATGACTTTACAAAATTCTACCCAAAATGACCTGTAATTGTTTATTTGACACTGAGATCCTTGCCTCACAGCATTAAAGTCAAGGGTTCAAGTCCCTGTGTAGGGGCGAGGCTTGAAACCCTATCCTTTCTGTGTGGAGTTGTTCCACACGTGTATGCGTGGGTTTTCTCCAGATACTCCAGTTTCCTTCCATCCTCCAAAAACATGTATGTTAGGTTGATTGACCGCTACGAAATCACCCCTAGGAATGAGTCTGGAAGAAGTCGGACATCCAAGAACTTTGGTCATGTGACAGCCTATGTGCGAGAGCCGCCATGACAGTTAGGGTAAAACAAAGCTTGAACAAGCTGTACAGGGGTGTATTCTGCGGTGGGAGACTGTGGCTAAGTGGGAGAGTATTCGCCCGTGGACCAGAAGTTAACCGAAAGTTCACAGGTTTGATTCCCGCTGAGTTCACGTCCAGGGTCCTTGGAGAAGACACCTAACTCCCCGTTTCTCCCACCAGTAGCGCCATTGTGGCAGCCTGCTGCGGTGTAGGAGTGCAGCACACAAATTTCCTTGGTGAGGGATGAATAAAGTATGTTACAAAAAAAAGTGACCATACAGGAACTTTGGTCATGTGCGTGAGCCGCCATGACAGTTGGGGTAAAACAAAGCGCAAACAAGCAGTACAGGGGTGTATTCCTGGCGGTCATTCCTCTTCGTACTGATACATAATCTAGGTGGTAAACACATTAAAGTAAGACGCACAATTTTCCTGCTACTTTCTCATGTTTTGGACGGTTTGTTGGCACTTTTACCCCAACTGTCATGGCGGCTGTTGTCCATCTTTTTCAATGTGTATGTGTGGCCCTGCAACAGACTGGAAACCTGTTCAGGGTGTTTCCTGCCTTGCGCCTGAAAAAAGCCAGGATAGGTTTCAGCACCCACCACAACCGCGTTAGAAATAAGAGGTCCAGAAGACAAAACAAAAACAAAAAATGAGATCTTTAGATAATTTGAATTGCACATTAATCCCTACATCGGTCATATTAGTTGTTTTTTTTTTTTTTTCAGCTCTTTGGTTTCTAGAGATTCTTAAAACTCATTACAGGCAAAGCTAAATTAACAACAACGGATTTAGAAACTGATTTTGTTTCCAGTAAAAACTTTGATTTAAAGTAATCTTTTAGAAAGTAACCTGATTGGTTGATTTAGATTCTCGTAATGGAGACAGTAAATGACCACATGGGACTTTTTTTAGAAAACTTAGGCAATTTTTGTGAATGTTTTTAGCAAAGCTTGTTGTTTTCTGATGATAAATTGTTACTAAAATTGCTCAAATCATTTAAATATACTTCTAGAACTTTAGTTACATTTCTTCTGCTGTGAGCTCATAATAACAAATATCCATGTTACTGTTTAAAAGGTCCAAACGCTGTCCTCGACTCCTCCCACCACTTCCACCACGATATCCAAACAACCCCAGCGCATACGTAGAAGGACCAAAGTTTTGAGCATAGCTCGCAAGTATGACTCCTCTGTTTAATTTTAATCCGATTAAATTTCACCAATAGTTTGGATGATTTTTTTTTAATACAAATGTATTTGTTTCAACAGAATCTTGAGAATCCGCAAAGACCCCCCGACCTTACAGCCTAAAGAACCCCCTCCATCTTTACTAGAAGCTGATCTGACTGAGTTTGATGTTCAGAGTTCAAACCTGCCCTCGGAGGTTCTTTACATGTTGAAAAATGTCAGGTAGACATTTTTTTTTTCAATGAATCTTAATCTCGTCGTACGATAACAACAAACGACTAATAAGATTTCATTCTGCGATCTGTTTTAGGGTTTTAGGTCATTTTGAGAAGCCCTTGTTTCTGGAGTTGTGTCGGCACATGGTTTTCATCGAGCTGCAGGAAGGAGAAAGTTTGTTCCGGCCTGGAGACGATGATGACAGCATCTACGTAGTCCAGGATGGTCGACTGGAGCTCTGCATTCAAGAGAATGTAACCAAAATTAAAAAATATATATAACAGAATTTCAGCTTTACTAAATAATGTTAGACGAGGCTTGGAACTCTGTCCTTTCTGTGTGGTGTTTGCATGTTCTCCCTGTGTCTGCGTGGGTTTTCTCCCACCCTCCAAAAACATGCATGTTAAGTTGTTTGGACAGTACCAAATTGCCTCTAGAAATGAATGTATGTGTGTGTGGATGGTTGTCTGTGTGTGTGGCCCTGCAACAGACTGGCGACCTGTTCAGGGTGTACCCTGCCCCTCGTCTCAAATCAGCCGGGATTGGCTCTGGCACTCCCGTAAGGGATAGACGGTTAAGAAAGTGACTCACTGACTAAATAATGTTAGCTTTTATTATATAAAACTAGGGGCGGCTGGTGGTGCAGTGGTTAGCACAGGGGCCTCACAGAATGAAGGTCGGGGGTTTGAATCCCGGGGGAGGAGGGCTATGCTTTTAATACTTGTCGATCTTTGTGGGGTTTGCATGTTCTCCCTGTGTAAATGTGGGTTTATCTCCACGTACTCTGAATCCCTCCCACCCTCCAAAAAATGCATGTTAAGACCATCCGAGACCATGGTCTCCCGCCCGGAAAGGGTGGAATGCCCCCTGCGGGTCAGGGACAGGGTTCTTCCCCAAGTGGAGGAGTTTAAGTATCTCTGGGTTTTGTTCACGAGTGGAGGAAGGATGGAGCGGGAGTTCGACAGACGAATTGGTGCAGCGTCAGCAATAACTAGGACGCTGCATTGGTCCGTCGTGTTAAAGAGAGAGCTGAGCCGAAAAGCAAAGCTCTCGATTTACAAGTCGATCTACGTTCCTACCCTCACCATGGTAACCAGCTGTGGGTGGTGACCGAAAGAATGAGATCGCGGATACAAGCGGCCGAAATGAGCTTCCTCCACAGGGTGGCTGGGCTCTCACTCAGAGATTGGGTGAGGAGCTCTGCCATCCGGGAGGAGCTCGGTGTCGAGCCACTCCTCCTCCAGGTCGAGAGAAGCCAGATGGGGTGGTTCGAGCATCTGGTCAGGATGCCCCCCGAGCGCCTCGCGGACGAGGTGTTTTGGGGATGTCCTACTGGGAGGAGGCCAAGAGGCAGACCCCGGACCCGCTGGAGAGACTATGTCTCACAGCTGGCTGGGGAACGACTTGGGTTCCTTCCAGGTGAGCTAGAGGATGCAGCCGGGGTGAGAGAGGCCTGGGCTACCCGTCTGAGACTGTTAACCTGTAACCCAGCCCTGGATAAGCGGAAGACGACGGAACAGAACGGTTGATTGACCGCTATGAAATTGCACCTAGGAATGAGTGTGTGTAGATGGTTGTGTGAGACTGGCAACTTGTTTAGGGTGTACCCCACCTCTCGTTTCCAGCACCCCTTTATGAAATCACAGGTCTTTATGGATGTTTTTGATGCTCATGTGCATCAGAAATGAAAGGTAATGAGAATATTTGACCAGCAGAGGAAGCTCAGACGTCGGTTAAAATTTTTATTTTTTTTTTAATTTTCTCACTAGATCTGATTTCTGCAAAGTTAAATCTCAGTTTTCTTTGATTTGATATCATGCTTTACTGTTATTTTTCTGTTCAATAATTAATATTGTTATTTTATTGTTACGTTCTCAGGATGGCACCGAGCCAGTGGTTAAGGACGTCCTCCCTGGAGACAGTGTCCACAGCCTCCTCAGTATCCTCGACATCATCACCGTGAGATGCTTTTTATATCGCTATTTAATATTTTATCGACTGTGAGTTGAAAAGATCAGCTTTAATTACAGACAAGTATTATAGTTTGTGATAAATATTCAAAAACAAAGAATTAGAGTGAAAAACTGTTGCTTTTAACATGTCGATAAAAGGACTTTAAAATTCAGTTGATAGCCAAGAAATTTAAGATTTCTTTGCAAAAGTTAACGATTCTTTCAGGAACTGCTGATCTGATTTGGAAATTATTATGCGTTTCATTCACGAGGCTTTTGGATGAGGCTCTGACACATTTGCACTTTCAACATCCTCTTTCGTGTCGTACAACAAAACGGATCTTTGGATGACTCAGGTTTTTTGTTGATGGCTCACAGGGTTGATCTCTTATTTGTCTGATTTCGACGTGAATTTGTGATCAAAATCATTATAATAATTCTTAAACAAACGAACTTTGCATGCAAGTGAGGCGTTATTTGAAACGAAGTTTCATACTTGATCAGTTATCGGTATCAAAATGATCCAAGTAAGCATTAAAAATACTGAAGCTAGCAAAGCAAGGCAAGTTTATTTGAAGCACGATTCATACACAAGTCATTTCAAAGTGGATTAAAATCACAAAGTGATTAATCTTCTGTCACATGCATGATTAAACATGTGTTTTCAGTCTAGATTTACACATTGTGACGGTGTCGGCCTGTTTCACGGCCTCAGGAAGTTTGTTCTCCATGTTTACCGGAATTTCACGACCATTAGGCGCACCGTATGAAAAGGCAGTCTCAGTCACACACCGCCTTACAACAACACACACAAGCATGCAAATGTACGTAATAAAAAATAGATCTGGAGCAAAACTGAGTTTGGTTGTGCTTTATTTAAGTAGTAACGATACTAAACAAGCACATTACCGGTAATAGTCTTTATTCAAATCCGTCAAAGTCCTCATCCTCTGTTTCCGAATCGAACAGCTGCACAAAATCCAACAGAGCAGGTCCACTTCGCTCCTCGCTGTCAAAGTCACTGTCTGTACTGTGCGGCTCCTCAGAAAGGATACCAGCTTTTGGGAAAGCTCGGATAACCGTACCAGCAGACACGTTAGTCCAAGCATCTACCATCCATTGGCAAACTGTAGCGTAACTCGCCCGGCGTAGCCTTCCACCCTTCGTGTAACCGTGGTCTTCTTCAGTCATCCATCGCTCCCACAGCGCTCACACTTCACTCTTTAACGTTTTCATGTGTTTTCTTTCATGTCCGCCTCGCCTCACGGGCACCGCGTTTTTTTTAGGTCCGCCTTTTCTCACATACAAGGCGCACCGCACAAAAAGGCGCACCGCTCATTTTGAAGAAAATCTAAGACTTTTATACGTGCCTTATAGCCGTGAAATTACGGTAGTCCTGACTCTAGACATCAGCAGGAGGCCGGTGCTAGAGTTCTTGATTAGGGGTCCTCAACCGTTTCTGCACCACAGACTGGTCTAAAAGTGTAACAGAAAACCTAAATAAGACCAGCCTGAAAAACTGGATTTTTTTAATCAATAATAATAAACTTAAATCCATTTTGTCTCCACGAGAAAATTTATTAGCAGCGTCTTTCTAACGTGGAAACATTCTCTCTGCCCTAAAGCACTCTGGTTGCTATGGTAACGGTAAACATACCTTCAAAATAAAATACATCACAAAAGAAAGTGAATAAAAATACCAGATAGTCTACTCACAGTAACTAGGTCAATCAGAGTTGTGAGTTTGTTTTGCTGGAACCAGACAGTCCCATCTTGACCTGAAGAGTATTTCTAATGTCAAGTCTGCTTCATAACTCTGTAACTCCCCTTAGCAAAGAAGCTTCCTATTATCTTTGTTTTTACTCATTTTGCTAGTTTAGCGGTTTAACAAGAGAAAACAAAAAACAATACCACTCAAACTTAAAATATTAGATTTTATTTTCTTCTTCTTTTTTTTTAACAAAGGTGTTTTCTATTGATCTTAAATATTTTTTGTCTGTTTTTCCAGGGTTATCCTGCTCCGTATAAGACCGTATCCACACGAGCAGCAACTCGCTCCACCATCTTACGTTTACCAGCTTCAGCCTTCGAATCGGTTTTTAAGAAATACCCAGAAACACTCGTTCGCGTCATTCAAGTAAGTCTGAAAGATGAAAAGTGTTAGAAATATCCAGTGGTGGAACGTAACGAAGTAAATGTACTTCGTTACTGTACTTAAGTAAAAAAAAAATTGTGTATCTGTTCTTTACTTAAGTAAAATTTAAGACCGGTACTTTTACTTTTACTTCACTACATTTTTAGAGCAAATATCTGTACTTTTACTTCGCTACTTTTTAAAAGTGTGTTTTACATTTTTCGTTACATTTTCGTTCAGGAATTTGAAAAATACACAGGTTTTTTAGCGCATCTAGAACCCGCATCGCCAAAATCAAAAGAAGCAGTTGATCGGGAGAAGAAGTAATGAATCGAGAAACATTTTCCGCATTCATTCAGCGCCAAAAACCTAACATCAAATATAGTACAAATTAAAAAGAGTCAGAAGATTGTTGTTCGTTGTGTTTAAAAAGTTGAGCCATTATTACACAGAGCAGGGACGAATCTAGAATTTTCCAAAGGGGGGCGGGGCTTTGACAAAGCCAATATATAGTGACTGGGGGCCTCCCCCCCAAAACATTTTAAAAAATAAGTGTCATTTTCCTCCATTTTGGCGGCCCATTCACTGGCCCTTCTAGGGGATAGCTTGACTTGTCCCCTTTCCTTTTATTTATTTAGTTTTTTTTTTGTGGACCAAAAGAGGCGGGAGAGGGGGGTCACACCCCTGCAGAGTATTTATCCTGGTTACCATGGTGACACCCAATAGCACAAAAAATAACATTTGAATTATGATCGAATACTTTTACTTTTTACTTAAAAAGTACAATTTACACCAACTACTTTTGTACTTTTACTTAAGTAGATTTTCTTTGCCTAATTATCTGTACTTTTACTTAAGTACAAAAAGTGAGTACTGTATTTTACACCCTATTTTAGGCCCGATCTCACTACTGGCTGTGGCTCTGTTCTACTGCGTGACCGATCGCCTTGAGTTTAAACTCTGCGGTGTAACAGTGTCTCTTGGTAGGAGCCATTTCCGGGTCTTTACACAAACACACAAATGGAAATGAGACGCCCTTTCATATATCCCAGCATGCACCGCGCACTACTTCTTCAACAGGGGAAATGGAGTCGGCGGCTCTTTACCGCAGTTGCAACACCTGTTGTAGCTCAATATTAATCCATATACAGTATAAGGCGCTCCGGGTTAAAAGGCGCATCATGGACTTTAGAGAAAATTTATGGTTTTTAAGTGCGCCTTATAGTGCGGAAAATACGGTACTTCATCCATCACTGGAAATATCTAGCGTTATGTTTTCATCTAGTTTGAGTGTAAAAAATGTTTTTGCAGCGCGGTGTGTTTACTAGTATGTGATTTGTTTTTTGTTTGTGTTGCAGATAATTATGGTGCGCCTCCAGAGAGTGACCTTTTTGGCGTTGCATAACTATCTGGGTCTAACAACTGAGCTTTTCAATCCGGTAGGAGGAGAATGAATTGCAACACACACACACATTTGTGTGCAAACACACAGTCACAAACAAAATACAAACGCTCGACTGCAAACAAGTCACTTGTAAACACCTACAAACATTTGGACACACACGGGACTATTTCACACAACATTAAACACAACATCATGACTGTAATTCTAAAAAAAAACTCTTTGGAAATAAATAGGAATGTAAAATGAACAGAACAGGAACCCCAAAACTGGATTTCTTGTGACCACTTTGTCACTACTTCTTCTTCTTTTTTCGGCTTTTCCCTTCAGGGGTCGCCACAGCAAGTCAGTTTCTTCCATCTAACCCTATCTGCTGCATCCTCTTCGGTCAAACCAACTATCTTCATGTCTTCCTTCACTGTATCCATGAACCTCCTCTTTGGTCTTCCTCTAGTCCTCTTTCCTGGTGGTTCCAAATCCAGCATCCTTCAGCCGATGTACTCTCTCTCTCTCCTCTGTACATGTCTGAACAATCTCAGTCTGGCCTCTCGGACTTTATCTCCAAAACCTCTAACATGTGCTGTTCCTCTGATCCTGTCCATCCTGGTCACTCCCAGAGAGATCCTCAGCATCTTCATCTCTGCTACCTTCATCTCTGCTGCCTGTCTTTTCTTCAGTGCCACTGTCTCTAGACCAAACAGCATGGCGGGTCTCACCACGGTTTTGTACACTTTACCTTTCAATTTAGCTGAAACTCTTCTATCACACATCACCCCTGATACTTTCCTCCACCCGTTCCAGCCTGCCTGCACATGCTTCTTCACCTCTTTTCCACACTCTCCATTGCTCTGGACTGTTGATCCTAGATACTTAAAATCTTCCAACTTCTTTATCTCTTCCCCCTGTAGCCTCACTTTTTACCTTCTATAACAGCGTTTTTCAACCAGTGTTCTGCAGCACACTTAGGGTACCGTGAGGGATCGTCAGGTGTGACGTAGTAAAGGATCCTATTTCAGCTCATACGGTGATCAGGATCTAGCGGTAGCTCCTAAAGATTGTTTAGGTTAATTTCATTTTTTACATGTTAGTGTAAAAAAAAAAAAAAAAAAAAAAAAAAAGGATTAAAGCGTATTTATGTTTATCAGTATGAAACCTTGTCAGTTTATTCAGAAACAGGCAGGACTGTCCTGTAACCATAGCAACCCACTCTTCTTCTCTGCTTTTTTGTCGTGTGCAGCTGTTCATCCATCCCTCGTAAAAACTACTCCACCTAGTGGATCATATTTTCCACATGTTTTTGAGACATTTTCTTAAAAATTTAGGTTTAATTTTAAAGCAGAAGAATTTCAGATTCTAATAATGCCTGCTTTTGCGAAAGCACGGACAACAGTGCCAGGAGACACGTTAGACCAAGCATCTACAATCCATTGGCAAACTGTGGCGTAACTCGCCTGGTGCTGCCTTCCACCTTTTGTGAAGCTATGGTCTCCTCTGGTCATCCATCGCTTCCACCGGCCGCTTGCAGCCTTACATTGAACGGCCAGTTCACACCCACACTTCCCCCTTTAAGGTTCTCATGTTCTCAACTACGTCCGCCTAACAACACGCATAGGGCGCACTGCACGATAGGACGCGCTGTTCATTTTGAAGAAATTCTAAGACTTTTATATGCGCCTTATGGTCGTGAAAATACGGTACTTTGACATAAAAAAGGTTGAAAAGTTTTGTTCTAGAAGTCGCCATTACAGGGTACACAGAAAGCTCACACCCCGAATAGGTCGCCAGTCTGTTGCAGAGCCACACACACAGACAACAATCCACACACACAATCATTCCTAGGGACATTTAGCAGCCAATCAACCTAACATGCATGTTTTTGGAGGGTGGGAGGAAACCAGAGTACCTGGAGAAGACCCACGCAGACACGGGGGGAATATACTTGATCTAATTTTGCACACAATCATTTTTATTTTAACTGGATTTTCATTGTCATATTCATTTCATTTACAATCTTGTGTCAAATTTACAATCAAAACTTTGACTTTTTTTAATGTTTTTTTTTTTTTGTGGTCAACAGGAGAGCCAGGCCGTCCCCTTATCCAATATTAATAACGTAATGACCGACACAAATTTGGGAAAGATGCCTCGTCGTCTTCACTTCCAGGATGAGATGCCGAATTATGCCACCGACAGCACTTCAGAATCAGGTTAAATTACACATTAAAATATTGCTGGTAGATTTCAAATGAATTTGACATAAAGTTTCTTCTACGTTCCCACCCTCACCTATGATCACCAGCTGTGGGTGGTGACCGAAAGAATGAGATCACGGGTACAAGCGGCCGAAATGAGCTTCCTCTGCAGGGTGGCTGGGCTCTCACTCAGAGATCTGGTGAGGAGCTCTGCCATCCGTGAGGAGCTCGGTGTCGAGCCGCTCCTCCTCCAGGTCGAGAGGAGCCAGATGGGGTGGTTCGGGCATCTGGTCAGGATGCCCCTTGAGCGCCTCGCAGGCGAAGTGTTTCCGGCACGTCCCACCGAGAGGAGACCAAGGGGCAGACCCCGGACCCGCTGGAGAGACTATGTCTCACGGCTGGCCAGGGAACGACTTGGGATCCTTTCGGGTGAGCTGGAGGATGCAGCTGGGATGAGAGAGGCCTGGGCTTCCCGTTTGAGGCTGTTGCCCCCGCGACCCAACCCCGGAACAAGCGGAAGATGACGGAACGGAATAAAGTTTCTTTATTTTAAACAGAGGGTGTGAAGGATAGTCCATCGAACAGCAACAAGAAGTTACGAGCTATCTCACTGCCCACTGACAGCACAGGTAAACAGCCATTGAAGAAAAATTACGTCAAGAGTTGCATGAAACCGTTATCGATACATTAAGACGGATCGTTTTTCTTTACAGGAAATGATCTCAGCATGGCTTACGAACGAGCTCGTGTCACCAAAGAGGAGGCTCCACCCAGTCCTGCCACTTATAAAGTACATTACTATTCACTCCATTCAACCAATCGGTTGTTACCTTATTTCTAAGCGACTTATTTGACCGTTTATTAATCTTTGTAGTCCAGCCTGAAGAAGAACGTTACAATGCTTCACACTCCGTCTGAAGTATTTCACTATACGGACTGTGGAGGGCAGTCTGATGCCGTCTGTCTCAGTAAGAGCAACACAATCCTCCAGGCTGCTAAGAAAGACCTGCTAGGAGTCCTACAGCTGCAGGTGAGGGTTAAAATGTTCATGTTTAAAAAGGCACGACTGTTTAAAATATGATTTTTCTTATTAAATAACCAAAGATTTTTTTTTTCTCAGGACCCCAGTCTGTTAGAAGGAAGGGTAACACTTCACCAAGTCAAAGCTGGTTCTGTGGTCGCTCGTCAAGGTGATCAGGTAAGAGTACCGACTTCTAGAGCTTCTTCATCTTTTGGACCATGTTATCTAAGTCATCCCGGGGTATATCCCGTACAGTTGCAGGACAAAGGTGGGGCACCCCCCGAACAGATCGCCAGTTTCTTGCAGGTTTGAATGGAGATAGAGACAACCATTTGAACCAGCGATCTTCTTGTTGTGATGACACAGTGCTTTTCATCTGCCTCACCGTGAAACTTGTGAAAACTGTTTAACACTAGAACCGCCGCAGCCGTCAATTTGACTGCATGTCACTTTAATATGCTAATTAGAATCAATAAAGCACAACCTAGGAGGCTGACCTTTTATGACTTTTAATATAAACATGTTTTCTATTTTTTCATGTAGTTTTTGTGTTCTAAAAATGAACAGTTCAAAATTTATAAGCATTTTATCTCCTCTAATTGGGGCGCAGCAGCTGGGAGGAAGCATGCATTGCCATAGCAACAACATCTGCGGGAATAGCAACAAACGCATCGCTATGGCCACACATAAGTGTGTGTGTTTATATTAGGACTGAAACAACTAATCGAATTAATTGATTATAATTTATTATTGAAACAGTTGTCGACTAATTTAGTCATCGATTAATCGTTTAGAAAGTTTTTACTGTCAACTGCACTTAATATTACACAACTTGATTGTTTTTTGTGTATTTTTACTCATGTTAACCTCGGCCATTTTTGTTTGGTACCATACCTCTGAACAAGGTTAAATTTGCAAATCTAAAACTTTTAACAATTTCTTGTTTTTAAATGTGATCCTGGATGGTCAACAGTTTACATTTTATGTTTTTTTAGCCAGTACTATAAAACACATTTTATGGGTGCTCGTGATTTACCTTTACTGTATACAGTAAGTAGATTTATTATTTTATATTTGCTGTAGAAATGGTAATATTCTCCCTCTTTATTTCACAGAAAGATTAACATTTTTACTTATTAGAATGAGCCCAACGTGTTGTTTAAGTGGTTATGAGTTGTGTTTTGCATAACTACATTCAATAAAATGCCAAAAAACTATTATTTATTAAGTTGCCAATGTTACCCGATTAATCGATTAATCGAGTCAATTATCGCCAGATTAATCGATCATCAAAATAATCGTTAGTTGCAGCCCTAGTTTATATTTATGGAGAGAGACAAGGAAGACTCTGACGCATTACAGAAACATTTAGAAAGGTTGAGTGAGATAATATTGAAAAAAATACCATGAAGAGAGTAAGAAAATAGTTGTCTGAATAAAGTCTGCCATGTTTTCTAGATAAGTCTTGAAAGTTCAGGTTAACATATTGGAATATAGCCATAAAACACAATCTAGGAGGCTGACCTTTTATGACTTTTAATATAAACATGTTTTCTATTTTATTGTGTAGTTTTTGTGTTTTAAAAATGAACATTTCAAAATTTATAAGCATTTTATCTCCTGTTACCGGGGTGCAACAGCTGGGAGTAAGCACACATTGCCATAGCAACAACTTCTGTGGGAATAGCAACAAACGCATCGTTATGGCCACACAAGTGTGTGTGTTTGTATTTATGGGGAGAGACAAGGAGGACTCTGACGCCACTACAGAAACATTTAGAAAGATTGAGTGAGATAATATTGAAGAGATACCATGAAGAGAGTAAGAAAATTGTTGTCTGAATAAAGTCTGCCATGTTTTCTAGATAAGTCTTGAAAGTTCAGGTTAACATATTGGACTATAGCCTATGGCCAATTTATAACGACAACATTTTTGAAGCAGCAGCGCAAAATGCGGAAAAAAAAAGTAGGCTATTGACGAATTAGATCATTTTACTTTGGTGTTTGATTTTAATTCTAGATTTTAGAAATATTTAACATTTTATCATTATTATTACTTTAAAAATTGAGTGGTTTAAAAGTTTTTTTTTGCAAAACATGAATAATTACACAAGCGTCACATTGACGGTCATGGCGCTTGTAGGTAGATTTAGAACGCGGCCGTCCTCGTGTTAAATAAAACCAAAACGCGTGGTTTCATGTTTTAAATGAACAAAAGGATTTATTTACAAACTTAAAAACACAAGACTCTGTCTCCTAAATACCTCATAAAGTTTCTGTGGTGCATAAAAATACAAAAATACAATACTACGACGTTGTAAATGAATATACTTGCTATATGTGAACCTATCTTTATATAAAGTCTTGTTTTTTGTTTCTTTTTTTTACGTTTCAGGAAGTCAGCATCCAGTTTGTCATTTCTGGTCTTCTTCATGTTTACCAACGCATGATCGACCGGGAAGAAGATACACGTTTGTTTGTAACACATCCCGGAGAGCTCGTTGGTCAGCTCGCTGTGTTAACCGGAGAACCACTCATATTTACTGTTAGAGCTCAGCGAGACTGCAGCTTCCTGTCAATTTCTAAAAACCATTTCTATGAGTGAGAGAATATCGTTTACTTATCTGAACAATGAAGTTCATTTTTATGTCTTTATTCTCACTAACGGTTGTTTTTTGCTCCCTCTCCAGGATAATGCGCGTGGAGCCAAAAGTAGTTTTGAGTGTTGCTCACACGGTGTCGAGGAGAATGTCTTCGTTTGTCAGACAGATAGATTTCGCTCTTGATTGGATGGCTGTGGAGGCTGGCAGAGCTGTTTACAGGTATTCAGCTTGAAATCTTTACCAATCCATTGACAAAGTTAAACTGTATAGACCAGGGGTGCCCAATATTTTTTGTCCCAAAATCTACTTTTCAAATATCAAACCTCCTGAGATCTAGCAGTCCGGTATCAACATCACAAACACTCCCAAATAGTTCCCAGTCTGCAGTAAAACTACCTTCACAACACGTTTTGTTGTTGTTACACAACCATTAGACATCACACACACACACTCTAGGACAAACACAGATGAATTCCTCTCTGTCTTAAACACACACACACCCACAAATTCCTCTCTCTCAAACACACACATACAAATTCCTCTCTCTCAAACACACACATACAAATTCCTCTCTCTCAAACATGCACACAGACAAATTCCTCTCTCTCAAACACACACAGACAAATTCCTCTCTCTCTTAAACACACACACATACACACAAATTCCCCTCTCTCTCAAACACACACACATACAAATTCCTCTCTCTCAAACACACACACAGACAAATTCCTCTCTCTCAAACACACACACAGACAAATTCCTCTCTCTCAAACACACACAGACAAATTCCTCTCTCTCTTAAACGCACACATACACACAGACAAATTCCCCTCTCTCTCAAACACACACACACAGAGACAAATTCCTCTCTCTCTTAAACACACACATACACACAGACAAATTCCCCTCTCTCTCAAACACACACACAACTTCTTCTCTCTCAAACACGCACACATACAAATTTCTCTCTGTCAAACACACACACAGACTAATTCCTCTCTTTCTTAAACACACAAATTCCTCTCTCTTTCAAAGACACACACACACAAAGTCCTATCTTTCAAACACACACACACACACACACACACACACACACACAAATTCCTCTCTCTCAAACACACACATAGACAAATTCCTCTCTCAAGCACACACACAGACAAATTCCTATGTCTCACTTGCTCTCTTTCTCTCTAACCCACACACAGACATTTTCCACGCGCATGCAGTGCTTTAGGAGGGTACAAAACCGCAGGCGCTGCTCATTGAGAACAGGCTTAACAACGTGCTTTCACGTCACAGACTCCAAAAATCTCCAATAACACTAGAAAAAGCTGCGAGATTGATGCATTTTTTTAAAGAAATGTCGCGAAATTTTAGCAGCTCTATCGGCTAGAGCAGAGGTGTCAAAGTCTGGTACTCGAGGGCCGGTGTCCTGAAGAGGTTTATTGTGTTCCTGCTTCAACACAGCTGATGCACATGAAGTGAAATCAACAACCAATAAAATTTGGCATATTGACCCAGTAACCTGGATCAGGGGTGTTGATGCAAGAACACATGGATAACCTTCAGGACACCGGCCCTCGAGGACCGAACTTTGACACCTGTGGGCTTGAGGGTCTGAATACTCACTAAAAAAAGCACCAAAGTAGCTGAGTTGACAATACTTATTTCATTTCATAATTTTTTTTTCCCTAAACACCTGGTGGTCGACTTGATCGGCTAGTTGGGCAATATCCCTGGTGGAGACATCACTGTGCTCATTTCACAGGAAAGAAGAAGAAGGACATAATTGTACATTTTAGTAAATTTTTTATGTTTTTTTTTTTTTTTTTTTTTGCTCAGGCAAGGAGAGAAATCTGACAGTACTTTTATAGTGCTGAGTGGTCGACTGCGTTCTGTCATCATGAAGGAGGACGGCAAAAAAGAGCTGATTGGAGAGTATGGACGTGGAGACTTGATCGGAGTGGTAAGAAAGAAATGAAAAGCAAGTTTAAGAAAAAAAAAACACAACTCACAAATATTTAAAATGAGGTTAACGTTACTTTTTATATCAAAACTAAAAATCAAAAAATGGTCACTTAAAGAATCTTGGAGAAATGTCATTTATTGGTAATATTAATATAAATGTTCCCATATTAAAAGTTTTTTTTTTTATTCTGTTCTCATGTTGTCAACAGTAGCTTTTTTTAACAACAAAGTCACTACCTGCATCCTCCGGCACCGTAGATCCTGGTTACCATGGTGAGGGTGGGAACATAGATCCTGGTTACCATGGTGAGGGTGAGAACGTAGATCCTGGTTACCATGGTGAGGATAAAAACGTAGATCCTGGTTACCATGGAGAGGTTAGGAACGTAGGTCCTGGTTACCATGGTGAGGGTGGGAACGTAGATCCTGATTACGATGGTGAGGGTGGTAACGTAGATCCTGGTTAACACGGTGAGGGTGGTAACGTAGATGCTGGTTACCACGGTAAGGTTAGGAACGTAGATCCTGGTTACGATGGTGAGGGTGGGAACGTAGATCCTGGTTACCATGGTGAGGTTAGGATCGTAGATCCTGGTTACGATGGTGAGGGTGGTAACGTAGATCCTGGTTACCACGGTGAGGGTGGTAACGTAGATGCTGGTTACCACGGTAAGGTTAGGAACATAGATCCTGGTTACCAGGGTGAGGGTGGGAACATAGATCCTGGTTACCATGGTGAGGATAAAAACGTAGATCCTGGTTACCATGGAGAGGTTAGGAACGTAGGTCCTGGTTACCATGGTGAGGGTGGGAACGTAGATCCTGATTACGATGGTGAGGGTGGGAACGTAGATCCTGGTTACCATGGTGAGAGTAGAAATGTAGATTCTGGTTACCATGGTGAGGGTAGGAACGTAGATCCTGGTTACCATGGTGAGGGTACGAACGTAGATCCTGGTTACCAGGGTGAGGGTAGGAACGTAGATCCTGGTTACCATGGTGAGGGTAGGAACGTAGATCCTGGTTACCATGGTGAGGGTAGGAACATAGATCCTGGTTACCATGGTGAGGGTAGGAACGTAGATCCTGGTTGCCACGGTAAGGGTGGTAACGGAGATCCTGGTTACCACGGTGAGGGTGGTAACGTAGATGCTGGTTACCACGGTAAGGTTAGGAACGTAGATCCTGGTTACCATGGTGAGGTTAGGATCGTAGATCCTGGTTACGATGGTGAGGGTGGTAACGTAGATCCTGGTTACCACGGTGAGGGTGGTAACGTAGATGCTGGTTACCACGGTAAGGTTAGGAACGTAGATCCTGGTTACCATGGTGAGGTTAGGATCGTAGATCCTGGTTACGATGGTGAGGGTGGTAACGTAGATCCTGGTTACCACGGTGAGGGTGGTAACGTAGATGCTGGTTACCACGGTAAGGTTAGGAACGTAGATCCTGGTTACCAGGGTGAGGTTAGGATCGTAGATCCTGGTTACGATGGTGAGGTTAGGATCGTAGATCCTGGTTACGATGGTGAGGGTGGGAACGTAGATCCTGGTTACCATGGTGAGGGTAGGAACGTTGATCCCGGTTACCAGGGTGAGGTTAGGATCGTAGATCCTGGTTACCATGGTGAGGGTAGGAACGTAGATCCTGGTTACCATGGTGAGGGTAGGAACGTAGATCCTGGTTACCAGGGTGAGGTTAGGATCGTAGATCCTGGTTAACATGGTGAGGGTAGGAACGTAGATCCTGGTTACCATGGTGAGGGTGGTAACGTAGATGCTGGTTACGATGTTGAGGGTAGGAACGTAGATCCTGGTTACGATGGTGAGGGTGGGAACGTAGATCCTGGTTACCATGGTGAGGGTAGGAACGTTGATCCCGGTTACCAGGGTGAGGTTAGGATCGTAGATCCTGGTTACCATGGTGAGGGTAGGAACGTAGATCCTGGTTACCATGGTGAGGGTAGGAACGTAGATCCTGGTTACCAGGGTGAGGTTAGGATCGTAGATCCTGGTTACCATGGTGAGGGTAGGAACGTAGATCCTGGTTACCATGGTGAGGGTGGTAACGTAGATGCTGGTTACGATGTTGAGGGTAGGAACGTAGATCCTGGTTACCAGGGTGAGGGTACGAACGTAGATCCTGGTTACCAGGGTGAGGGTAGGAACGTAGATCCTGGTTACCATGGTGAGGGTAGGAACGTAGATCCTGGTTACCATGGTGAGGGTAGGAACATAGATCCTGGTTACCATGGTGAGGGTAGGAACGTAGATCCTGGTTGCCACGGTAAGGGTGGTAACGTAGATCCTGGTTACCATGGTGAGGTTAGGATCGTAGATCCTGGTTACGATGGTGAGGGTGGGAACGTAGATCCTGGTTACCATGGTGAGGGTAGGAACGTTGATCCCGGTTACCAGGGTGAGGTTAGGAACGTAGATCCTGGTTACCATGGTGAGGGTAGGAACGTAGATCCTGGTTACCATGGTGAGGGTAGGAACGTAGATCCTGGTTACCATGGTGAGGGTAGGAACATAGATCCTGGTTACCATGGTGAGGGTAGGAACGTAGATCCTGGTTGCCACGGTAAGGGTGGTAACGTAGATCCTGGTTACCATGGTGAGGTTAGGATCGTAGATCCTGGTTACCATGGTGAGGGTGGGAACGTAGATCCTGGTTACCATGGTGAGGGTAGGAACGTTGATCCCGGTTACCAGGGTGAGGTTAGGATCGTAGATCCTGGTTACCATGGTGAGGGTAGGAACGTAGATCCTGGTTACCATGGTGAGGGTAGGAACGTAGATCCTGGTTACCATGGTGAGGGTAGGAACGTAGATCCTGGTTACCAGCGTGAGGTTAGGATCGTAGATCCTGGTTACCATGGTGAGGGTAGGAACGTAGATCCTGGTTACCATGGTGAGGTTAGGATCGTAGATCCTGGTTACGATGGTGAGGTTAGGATCGTAGATCCTGGTTACGATGGTGAGGGTGGGAACGTAGATCCTGGTTACCATGGTGAGGGTAGGAACGTTGATCCCGGTTACCATGGTGAGGGTAGGAACGTAGATCCTGGTTACCAGCGTGAGGTTAGGATCGTAGATCCTGGTTACCATGGTGAGGGTAGGAACGTAGATCCTGGTTACCAGCGTGAGGTTAGGATCGTAGATCCTGGTTACCATGGTGAGGGTAGGAACGTTGATCCCGGTTACCATGGTGAGGGTAGGAACGTAGATCCTGGTTACCATGGTGAGGGTAGGAACGTAGATCCTGGTTACCATGGTGAGGGTGGTAACGTAGATGCTGGTTACGATGTTGAGGGTAAGAATGTTGATCCTGGTTACCATGGTGAGGGTGGTAACGTAGATCCTGGTTACGATGTTGAGGGTAGGAATGTTGATCCTGGTTACCATGGTGATTATAGGAACGTAGATCGACTTGTAAATCGATAGGTTTACTTTTTGGCTCAGCTCTTTCTTTACCACAATAGACCGATGCAGTGTGTTAATTTTTTAACTCAAGCTATAAAATTTGGTTATAAAATTTTTCACATTTTGTCTTTTAAGTATTGAATGTCAAATATTTCGTCCCGTTTCAGTCAACAACATTTCTGATTACCAGAGAGGGTTTTTTTTGGTGGAATTAAAACAAAAATTCAATTTTCTGATTGCTGCAGATATTTGGCTTTTGATTGTGATAAAGTTTTTAGTCGTCTTACTTATGTGGTAGAAATAATTTTCAACCTCGCTGATGAAATTTTGTTCAGTCATATTTGACAGAATTAGAAGACACAGGGAAGCTTTTTGAAAAATGATGAATAAAGACTTCCAACAGGAAACACTAATGAATCTTTTTGTATGAAACCCAAAAACACGGTCAAAAGGAAGGTCAAATAGTTTGAAGTTCTCAAAGTTCATAAAAAAACTTTTGTTAAAACACATTGTTTAACGTTAAGATTGAATAGAATACAGAATTCAAACTTTTCTAACAGAATTCTAAAGTCCTCGTCGTTGGCTGCCACCCATCTCCTCCTTCACCCGACCCAAAGGCCCCTTCTATAGGTCAGGGATAGGGTCCTGCCCCAAGTGGAGGAGTTTAAGTATCTCGGGGTCTTGTTCACGAGTGGGGGAAGGATGGAGCGGAAGATCGACAGGCGGATCTGTGCGGCGTCAGCAATAACTTGGACGATTCATCGGTCTGTTGTGGTAAAGAGAGAGCTGAGCCGAAAAGCAAAGCTCTCGATTTACAAGTCGATCTACATTCCTACCCTCACCTATGGTCACCAGCTGTGGGTGGTGACCAAATGAATGAGATTGCGGGTACAAGCGGCCGAAATGAGCTTGCTCTGCAGGGTGGCTGGGCTCTCAATCACAGATCGAGTGAGGAGCTCGGTGTCGAGCCGCTCCTCCTCCAGGTTGAGAGAAGCCAGATGGGGTGTTTCGGGCATCTGGTCAGGATGACCCCAAGCGCCTCGGTCTTGAGGTGTTTCAGGCACGTCCCACCGGGAGGAGACCAAGAGGCAGACCCTGGACCCGCTGGAGAGACTATGTCTCACAGCTGGCTGGGGAACGACTCAAAATCTTCCCAGGTGAGCTGGAGGATACAGCCGGGGTGAGAGAAGCCTGGGCTTCCCGTCTGAGGCTGTTGCCCCCGCGACCTGGCCCCGGATAAGCAGAAGACGACGGAACAGAAAGAATTCCAAAGTCTAACTTTTCAAAGGTCCCATAAACATGTTTTTAATGATCTCCTTAATATGAAAATATTCCAAACATCCTCTGTGCTAACTTCTGGGATTAACTCTGGTAACCTTAGAATTTTCCTGAAATTTACTAAGAATACTGACTGTGATGTCGGATTTGGATCTGGTACTTATGCCTCAGGCTGCTGTGGAATATACCTTACATCCTAACAGCATAGTGTTTTCATTTTGACATCTTAGATAAAGCAGTGTTACATTCTTACTTTCCCTTTGGCTAACATGGCTGGTTTATGTCTCGGTCATTCTAAAAATACTTGTCTAGATGGATGCTATGGTTACTGTGACTTGGGAGAAGAAAGCTGTCATTGTTGTTACAGGAGTGTCTGGACTCTGAAACAGATTTAGCTTTAGTGTATTGACATCGTTTCCTCAGAATAAAATGTGTAAAAATGACTTGACTTGTTGCTCATGGATTTCTACCACTTAAAATAATACAGCGAAGGTAGAATTCTTATGTGTTTATTATCCCAAGGCTTTGAGTTGTGGATAGAAATTCTTGGGAATTACCGTAATTTCCGGACTATAGAGCGCACCTGAATAAAAGCCTCACTCAGTATATTTTTAAAGAAAAAAACATTTTGTACTTACATAAGCCGCACCTGTCTATAAGCCACATGTGCCCAAACATGAGATATATACCGTAATTTCACGGCCATAAGGCGCACCTAAGTCTCAAATTTTCTTCAAAATGAGCGGGTGCGCCTTTTTGTGCAGTGCGCCTTGTGTGTGAGAAAAAGCGGACCTAAAAGAAAACGCGGTGCCCGCGAGGCGGACCTGAAAGAAAAGGCATGAGAACGTTAAAGAGTGAAGTGTGAGCGGCGTGGGAGCGATGGATGACCGAAGGAGACCACAGTTTCACGAAGGGTGAAAGGCAGCGCCGGGCAAGTTACACTACAGTTTGCCAATGGATTGTAGATGCTTGGTGTCTGCTGGTACTGTTATCTGAGCTTTCGCAAAAGCTGGTATCCTTTCTGAGGAGCCGCACAGTACAGACAGTGACTTTGACAGCAAAGAGCGAAGTGGACCTGCTCTGTTGGATTTTGCGCAGCTGCTCGATTCCGAAACAGAGGATGAGGACTTTGACGGATTTGAATAAAGACTATTACCGGTAATGTGCTTGTTTAGTATCGTTACTACTTAAATAAAGCACAACCAAACTCAGTTTTGCTCCCGATCTATTTTTAATACCCACATTTGCATACGTGCGTGTGTGTTGTTCTAAGGCGGTGTGTGACTGAGACTGCGCCTTTTCGAACGGTGCGCCTTATTTGTGTGTTAAATACAGCAACGGCGCACAAAACTGAGGCTATGTCTTTCCGTACGGTGCGCCTAATGGCCGTGAAATTACGGTACACAGAAAGAGTTTTCAAAGTTTTAATAATACACCTTAGCTTTTGTTTCCAAACAGTGCCTGTGACGCGGCAGTAACACAGCAGGAATACGGTAGCACAGCACTAACACGGCTTGTTAAAAAAAAAAAAACACCGGTAAAAGTCACTGAGAAGCTTCATCTTCCTCCTGTGCACTGAGACCATGGACGTCAGCTCTGTTCCCTTCGCTATCAGCCAGCTTGACTGCTTTTAACTTGAAAGCTGCGTGCATTTCTTCTTGCATTTTCCATGATGAGGGTCTGTTCATGCTACTTTTATTCACGGACAAAGCGTGAAGTTACATTAAACTTGCATCTTCCTCGACACTGGTTACCATGGTAAGGTTAGGAACGTAGATCCTGGTTACCATGGTAAGGTTAGGAATGTAGATCCTGGTTACCATGGTGAGGGTAGGAACATAGATCCTGGTTACCATGGTGAGGGTAGCAACATAGATCCTGGTTACCATGGTGAGGGTAGCAACATAGATCCTGGTTACCATGGTGAGGGTAGCAACATAGATCCTGGTTACCATGGTGAGGGTAGCAACATAGATCCTGGTTACCATGGTGAGGGTAGGAATGTAGATCCTGGTTACCATGGTGAGGATAGGAACGTAGATCCTGGTTACCATGGTGAGGGTAGGAACGTAGATCCTGGTTACCATGGTGAGGGTAGGAACATAGATCCTGGTTACCATGGTGAGGGTAGGAATGTAGATCCTGGTTACAATGGTGAGGGTAGGAACATAGATCCTGGTTACCATGGTGAGGGTAGGAATGTAGATCGTGGTTACCATGGTGATGGTAGGAACGTAGATCCTGGTTACCATGGTGAGGGTAGGAATGTAGATCCTGGTTACCATGGTGAGGGTAGGAACATAGATCCTGGTTACCATGGTGAGGGTAGGAACGTAGATCCTGGTTACCATGGTGAGGGTAGGAATGTAGATCCTGGTTACCATGGTGAGGGTAGGAACATAGATCCTGGTTACCATGGTGAGGGTAGGAACGTAGATCGTGGTTACCATGGTGAGGGTAGGAATGTAGATCCTGGTTACCATGGTGAGGGTAGGAACGTAGATCCTGGTTACCATGGTGAGGGTAGGAACGTAGATCCTGGTTACCATGGTGAGGGTAGGAACGTAGATCCTGGTTACCATGGTGAGGGTAGGAACGTAGATCCTGGTTACCATGGTGAGGGTAGGAACATAGATCCTGGTTACCATGGTGAGGGTAGGAACGTACATCCTGGTTACCATGGTGAGGGTAGGAACATAGATCCTGGTTACCATGGTGAGGGTAGGAACGTACATCCTGGTTACCATGGTGAGGGTAGGAACGTACATCCTCGACACATATATTCCACATGTCTCACTCTTACCTTTTCTGCTTGAGCGCCCTTGGCGGCCGTTAGAAAAAAATGCATTAGAAAAAAAAATGCATACAATAGCCGCATCATTGCATAAGCCGCGGGGTTAAAAGCGCGTGACAAAAGTTGCGGCTTATGGTCCGAAAATTACGGTAATAGAAATGTAATAACGTGAATAGAAGCGGTTGTGAGGATAGTGAAAAACGCATTCCACATGCAGGTATCGTATTTGTCACTGAAGCAGCTGAAAGGAGCTTCCTCCGTAGGGTGGCTGGGCTCTCAATCAGAGATGGATTGAGGAGCTCTTTCATCTTGGAGGAGCTCGGAGTAGAACCGTTGCTCCTCCAAGTCAAGAGAAGCCAGATAGTGTGGTTCGGGCATCTGTGAAGGATGCCTCCCAAGCACTTCGCTGGTGAGGTTTTCAGGCACGTGCCACCGTTAGGATAACGAGAGAAAGACCTTGGACCGGCTGGAGAGACTATCCTGGGTGAGCTGGAGGATGCAGCCGGGGAGAGAGAGGCCTGGGTTTACAATCTGATGCCCTGAATAAGCAGAAGACAACAAAACACTCGTGTCATAAGTCCGGTTTTGTGCTGGTAGAATTTGTAGAACACTTTGCATATCCGTTCGTTCCGTCATCTTCCGCTTGTTCCGGGGTCGGGTCGCGGGGGCAACAGCCTCAAACGGGAAGACCAGGCTTCTCTCAGCCCGGCTGCATCCTCCAGCTCACCTGGAAGGATCCCAAGTCGTTCCCCGGCCAGCCGTGAGACATAGTCTTTCCAGCGGGTCCGGGGTCTGCCCCTTGGTCTCCTCCCGGTGGGACGTGCCCGAAACACCTCGCCTGCGAGGCGCTCGGGGGGGGGGGCATCCTGACCAGATGCCCGAACCACCCCATCTGGCTCCTCTCGACCTGGAGGAGGAGCGGCTTGACACCGAGCTCCTCCCGGATGGCAGAGCTTCTCACCCGATCTCTGAGTGAGAGCCCAGCCCCCCTGCGGAGGAAGCTCATTTAAGCCGCTTGTATCCGCGATCTCATTCTTTGCATATCAAACACACATTCTCTAAATGACAATAAAACCGAAGCTAACGTAAGTGGGTGCTGTGTTATACTGCTGGGAAACTTTTAAATGACTTTCAAAAAGTTTGTATGTCGTCTAAATGTTTTGTTTCTCTCACCTGCAGAAGTTTTTCTATTTGGGTTGAATCTATGATTTTATTTGTGTTTGAAGAAACGTATTAAAGTAACATTGGATGTGTGTCTGTGCATTAAATTGAAATGATAAAGCTAGTCTTTTTTATCACAAACATCTAAACCCCTGGTGTTTTCATTCATTTGGTTGATTTAGGAACATTACAACCACACAATTTCTTTTTGTCTTTTTATTTGACCCATTGATTTCAGTGACGCTTGTTTGCAGGTTGAAGCCCTGACCCACCAGAACAGAGCAACCACTGTCCACGCAGTCCGAGACTCCGAGTTAGCAAAACTTCCAGAAGGAGCCCTCAGCTCCATCAAAAGAAAATTTCCACAGGTATCGTGAACATCTTAAATGTTTAAAGAGTGTGTATCGTGCTTTTTGTGGGTAATAGTTCTTTTAGAGTTGTAAAACTGAGCTGTAAACTGTTATAAAACTGATCAGTCATACGATGAAGTTATGGGAAAAAGTTGTCGAAGCTCGGCTAAGGTCTGAAGTAAGAATTTGTGAGCAGCAGTATGGTTTTATGCCTAAAAAGAGCACTACAGATGCAGTATTTGCCTTGAGGATGCTGATAGAGAAGTACAGGGAAGGTCAGAGGGAGCTGCACTGTGTCTTTGTAGATCTTGAGAAAGCGTATGACAGGGTACCTAGAGAAGAACTATGGTATTGTATGAGGATGTCTGGTGTGACAGAGAAGTATGTTAGAGCGGTGCAGGACATGTATGAGGGCTGTAAGACAGTGGTGAGGTGTGCTGTAGGTGAGACAGAGGAGTTCAGTGTGGGGGTGGGACTGCACCAGGGATCTGCTCTGAGTCCTTTGCTGTTTGCTATGGTGATGGATAGGCTGACAGACGAGGTTAGACAGGAATCTCCATGGACAATGATGTTTGCAGATGACATTGTGATCTGTAGTGAGAGGAGGGATGAGGTGGAAGAAAAGCTGGAGAGGTGGAGGTTTGTACTAGAAAGAAGAGCAATGAAGATTAGTCAGAGAAAGACAGAGTACGTGTGTGTGAATGAGAGGGATCCAAATGGAAAAGTGAGGTTACAGGGAAAAGAGATAAAGAAGGTGGAAGATTTTAAGTACTTTGGATCAACAGTCTAGAGCAATGGAGAGTGTGGAAAAGAGGTGAAGAAGCATGTGCAGGCAGGCTGGAACGGGTGGAGGAAAGTATCAGGTGTGATGTGTGACAGAAGAGTTTCAGCTAGAATGAAAGGAAACGTGTACAAAACCGTGGTGAGACCCGCCATGCTGTTTGGTGTAAAGACAGTGGGACTGAGGAAAAGACAGGAAGCAGAGATGGAGGTAGCAGAGATGAAGATGCTGAGGATCTCTCTGGGAGTGACCAGGATGGACAGGATCAGAAATGAGTATATCAGAGGAACAGCACATGTTAGAGATTTTGGAGATAAAGTCCGAGAGGCCAGGCTGAGATGGTTTGGACATGTACAGAGAAGAGAGAGAGAGTACATTGGAAGAAGGATGCTGGATTTGGAACCACCAGGAAGGAGGACTAGAGGAAGACCAAAGAGGAGGTTCATGGATACAGTGAAGGAAGACATGAAGATAGTTGGTGTGACCAAAGAGGATGCAGCAGATAGGGTTAGATGGAAGAAACTGACTTGCTGTGGCGACCTCTGAAGGGAAAAGCCGAAAGGAGAAGAAGTTCTTATAGAGTTGTACGCAACAGTTAAGGCCCAAACTTTTGCATGCAACGGTGGCTTTTATGCACTGCTCAAAAAAAAATGAAAGGGAATACTTAAAACGACACAATGTAATTCCAAGTCCTCCACAATTTGAATGCTAAATGTTTAGAAAATGTTTTTGGTGTGTGTTTCCTAGGTTGTTACCAGATTGATCCACTTACTCGGACAGAAGATTCTCCAGCAGGTCAACGGTCCTCTAACTGGTACGTACATATTCTTTAATGCTGTTCTCATTCGTACCCCTGCATGCTGTCTTGATTGTGCTTTCAGGTTTAAAAAAAGATTTTCTACCCCTTATGCTCAATAAATTTATCATTACTAATTTGTTCTATTTGTCCAGCTCGTCTTCACACACCAGGAAGTAAATGGGATGCAGGAAACCAAGCCTCCAACTTGTCTACTGTAGCCGTCCTGCCGGTGTCAGAAGAGGTGCCTTTAACTGCTTTCACCCTGGAGCTGCAGCACGCCCTCGTCGCTATAGGTACGTAAAAATGTGAATAAGCCCTAATTTAACTGTGGCGTAACTCGCCCGGCGCTGCCTTCCGCTCTTCGTGAAACTGTGGTCTCCTCTGGTCATCCATCGTTCCCACGCCGCAGCCTTATTTTGATCGGCCGGTTCACACTGATGTTCACCAGTTGGAGTTCCTTTGTCAGACCTCCTGGAATCACAGAAAGCGTCGTGTTCATCTGCTTCACTTGTTTTTTCACGTTGGTGGTGAGATGAGAACGTATAGAGTCATAAATCAGAAGCGATGTGGATGCCGGTCTTCTTCCATACACCTACCTCAGCCACGCTTTCATCACTTCCTCGTCCATCCAGCCCTTTTAATTTGCCTTAATAATGACGCCTGCTGGAAACGTCTCTTTAGGCAAAGTCTTTCTCTTAAAAATCACAACAGATGATTTTTAAGAGAATCACCTGTTGCCGTGGTTAATCACCACTATACCACACCCCCACCGTGGTATCCTGTGTCGACGTTCCCACCCTCATCATGGTAACCAGGATCTACGTTCTTAACCTCACCATGGTAACCAGGATCTACGTTCTTAACCTCACCATGGTAACCAGGATCTACGTTCTTAACCTCACCATGGTAACCAGGATCTACGTTCTTAACCTCACCATGGTAACCAGGATCTACGTTCTTAACCTCACCATGGTAACCAGGATCTACATTCCTAACCTCACCATGGTAACCAGGATCTACGTTCCTACCCTCACCATGGTAACCAGGATCTACGTTCTTAACCTCACCATGGTAACCAGGATCTACGTTCCTACCCTCACCATGGTAACCAGGATCTACGTTCCTACCCTCACCATGGTAACCAGGATTTACGTTCTTAACCTCACCATGGTAACCAGGATCTACGTTCCTACCCTCACCATGGTAACCAGGATCTACGTTCCTACCCTCACCATGGTAACCAGGATCTATGTTCCTACTCTCACCATGGTAACTAGGATCTATGTTCCTACCCTCACCTCACCTATGGTCACCAGTTGTGGGTGATGACCAAAAGAATGCTGATACAAGCAGCCAAAATGAGCTTTCTCCGCAGGGTGGCTAGGCTCTCCCTCAGAGATCTGGTGAGGTGCTATGCCATCCGGGAGGAGCTCAGTGTCGAGCCACGCCTCCTCTAGGTCGAGAGAAGCCAGATGGGGTGGTTCTGGCATCTGGTTAGGATTTTCCCCGACCGTCTCGTTGGTCAGGTGTTTCAGGCACGTCCCACCGGGAGGAGACAAAGAGACAGACCCCGGGCCCACTGGAGAGACTATGTCTCACTGTACTATCTGGCACACCGCTTATTTTGAAGAAAATTAAAGACTTTTATATGCGCCTTATGGTCGTGAAAATACAGTATTTAAAAAGTCAACAAATAGGATTCATCAGGTTAATTAAAAAACAAAAGTCACATTACACAGAAACGAGACGAGCTTCGTCATGAAAAATTGTAACGATCTCATTGGAAAAGATGATGTATTACTAACAAATATTCAAAAACTTTGAGATAAAAAGAACACAGTGATGCACGACGCTGTACCAACGGGTCAACCCCAACACAGTCACGATACGCCTTCTTCTTCTGATGACTAAATAGTTCTAAATTCTTTGCTGTGTTATATTTACTTTTCCCTCTCTGTCAGCAGCTTATCGGCAGGTTTTTTTTTTTCCTCTCGGAGCTGTAACAGCTGTTCATGTGATCAGATGCTCGGTTATCACTTCAGACCCACGTCAGCAAGTTTTCTCGTTAGAAGCAGAAGCTGCATCTCATGTGATTAGTCATGTGTTTCATTTTGATTAGGTCACATGTATTAACCTACACTGTTAGGTCCTGGAAATCAATCTTGCCTGAGATTATTTCAAATTGATAGCTTCAAAATGTTACCAGAAATAATAAACTGCCGTGTGTGTGTGTTTGTGTGTGTGTGTGTGTGTTTGTATATGAGACTCTACACTTGATCAGCTTTTATTTTCTTATGGTTCTAGTTTGACACTAAATGAATAATGTTCAAATTTGTGTGTGTATGTTCTCCAGATTACGTAACTGAGAGAAAAACAAGTGGAGGAGTTTAAGTATCTCGGGGTCTTGTTCACGAGTGGGGGAAGGATGGAGCGGGAGATCGACAGGCGGATCGGTGCAGCGTCAGCAATAACTAGGACGCAGTATCGGTTCGTCGTGGTAAAGAGAGAGCTGAGCCGAAAAGCAAAGCTCTCGATTTACA
The DNA here is from genome assembly GCA_902685375.1 of Neostethus bicornis. Taxonomy (NCBI): domain Eukaryota; kingdom Metazoa; phylum Chordata; class Actinopteri; order Atheriniformes; family Phallostethidae; genus Neostethus; species Neostethus bicornis. Next base: position 14,919,758 of record CACRXE010000003.1, on the reverse strand, counting down.
AGTTGATCTACGTTCCTACCCTCACCATGGTAACCAGGATCTACATTCCTACCCTCACCATGGTAACCAGGATCTACGTTCCCACCCTCACCATCGTAACCAGGATCTACGTTCCTACCCTCACCATGATAACCGGGATCTACGTTCCTACCCTCACCATGGTAACCAGGATCTACGTTCCCACCCTCACCATCGTAACCAAGATCTACGTTCCTATCCTCACCATGGTAACCAGGATCTAAATTCCTACCCTCACCATGGTAACCAGGATCTACGTTCTTACCCTCACCATGATAACCAGGATCTACGTTCCTACCCTCACCATGGTAACCAGGATCTACGTTCCCACCCTCACCATCGTAACCAAGATCTACGTTCCTACCCTCACCATGGTAACCAGGATCTAAATTCCTACCCTCACCATGGTAACCAGGATCTACGTTCCCACCCTCACCATGGTAACCAAGATCCACGTTCCTACCCTCACCATGGTAACCAGGATCTACGTTCCCACCCTCACCATCGTAACCAAGATCTACGTTCCTACCCTCACCATGGTAACCAGGATCTAAATTCCTACCCTCACCATGGTAACCAGGATCTACGTTCCCACCCTCACCATGGTAACCAAGATCCACGTTCCTACCCTCACCATGGTAACCAGGATCTAAATTCCTACCCTCACCATGGTAACCAGGATCTACATCCCTGCAATCACTATGGTAACCAGGATCTACATTCCTACCCTCACCATGGTAACCAGGATCTACGTTCCTACCCTCACCATGATAACCAGGATCTACGTTCCTATCCTCACCGTGGTAACCAGGATCTACGTTCCTACCCTCACCATGATAACCAGGATCTACGCTCCTACCCTCACCATGGTAACCAGGATCTACGTTCCTATCCTCACCATGGTAACCAGGATCTACGTTCCCACCCTCACCATGGTAACCATGATCTATGTTCCCACCCTCACCATGGTAACCAGGATCTATGTTCCTACCCTACCATGGTAACCAGGATCTACATTCCTACCCTACCATGGTAACCAGGATCTACGTTCCTACCCTCACCATGGTAACCAGGATCTACATTCCTGCCCTCACCATGGTAACCAGGATCTATGTTCCTACCCTCATCATGGTAACCAGGATCTACGTTCCTACCCTCACCACGGTAACCAGGATCTATGTTCCTACCCTCACCATGGTAACCAGGATCCACGTTCCTCCCCTTACCTATGGTCACCAGCTGTGGATGGTGACCAAAAGAATGCTGATACAAGCGGCCAAAATGAGCTTTCTCCGCAGGGTGGCTGGGCTCTCCCTCAGAGATCGGGTGAGGAGCTCTGCCATCCGGGAGGAGCTCAGTGTCGAGCCACTCCTCCTCCAGGTCGAGAGAAGCCAGATGGGGTGGTTCTGGCATTTGGTCAGGATGTTCCCGACCGCCTCGCTGGTGAGGTGTTTCAGGCCTGTCCCACCGGGAGGAGACAAAGAGACAGACCCCGGACCCACTGGAGAGACTATGTCTCACAACTGGATGGGGAACGTCTCGGGGTCCTTTTAGGTGAGCCGGAGGAGGCAGCTGGGATGAGGGTTTTCATCTGAGGCTGTTGTCCCCGCGACCTGGCGCTGGATAAGTGGGAAACAACAGAGCGGAACGGAAAAAAAAATTTTCAGCTTTTTTTAAGAAGTAAAATTTGAAATTAAGCTTCTGAAGATTCTGTTGACAATTATTATAATTATTTGTTTAATTTCTACATCCTAAACAGGAATTTTCAACATTCTCATAACATAAATTGTTAGTGCTGTAATGAGGCGTGTGTTATTGCCTACTGGATGTTCAGGTTAGTGCAGGTCTTTGTTTTTACAACCCACCTCTGTGTGTGTGGAGATACGGTATGTGGAAGGCGCTACTCAGGTGAACCAACTGTCCATGACAGGAACGAGCCATTTACTTAACAGACAGCCGCAGACTAGGAGCTGGGACGACCTAGTCTGGGAGGTTAGGGTTAGCAATTTGGTGCTAACCAGCAGCTGTGGCTGTTACCATCGTGTTTACCCTCTCACTTTTTAATTTTTCTTTCACCAGCTATAATTGTCTGGAATTTCAATGTTCTTAGCAGACTGTCGTTGCTTATTTTGTCCCAAAAGTGAAAAGTAAAACACGAGTTACTAATGGAAAAGGATTTAAAAAACTCAATAAAAACAGTTAGTATGCTAGCTAAACCTCTCTGAACACAACAACCATCTATCAGTGGTTTATGTAAGTCATTTTTTTTTAGCATTTATGAGTTGAAACAGGGTGACACCGATGGCAACAGTGTACGGACGATGCCCGATAATATTTCAGCACTTTGAAATGTCGGCATTCCAGCAGCGTGTACCTGCTAATTCAAATTGGACCAAAGCTATCACATCACAGCTTCCACTGGAGTGTTTATATCATAAGATCTTAGACCAATTTCAGTCGAGCTGTTTGTGCCGCACTGTATTTTTTTTTTTTTGTTTACAAGGATTTTTAAAAAATAATATTTTGTACATTTGTTGCTTTTTAAATTTTTTTTTAGCGTATTTAAAGGAGCACTTTGCATTTATTTTTCTTATTGTTTTGTTTCGTCTTCTGAACCGCTTATCCTTAAAGGGGTCGCAAGGGGTGCCAGAGCCTATCCCAGCTGATTTAAGGCGAGAGGCAGGGTACACCCTAAACAAGTCACCAGTCTGTTGCAGGTCCACACACATAGACAACCATCCACACACACTCATTCCTAGGGGCAATTTCGTAGCAGCCAATCAACGTAGCATGGATGTTTTTGGAGGGTGGGAGAGAACCAGAGTACCCAGAAAAACCCACACATACAAATGGAGAACATGCAAACTCCACACAGAAAGACCAGTGTTTCAAGCCTTACCTCCACTCCGGGATTTGAACCCCGACCTTACTTTGACGCCACCCTGCAACCTATTTTCCTTATTGTACCATTTTAAAACAAATAGTTGGTTTAGAAAAACCACAAACATTTGGGGAAGGCTTTTCCATCTGGTCCCAATACCGTAGAGAAAATGAAGCAAACCCTGACCTCAAAACCAAAGTATGTACCAAACTGTAATTTTGTAAGACGTTTCACCCAAATATTGCACACAAAAAACCCCACATACTCGGATTTATATGCTGACGAGTGTGAAGCAGCCGGGATGGGAATTAGCGCCTCCAAATTCGAGACCATGGTCCTTGACTGGAAAAGGGTGGAATGCCCCCTGCGGGTCAGGGACAGGGTCCTGCCCCAAGTGGAGGAGTTTAAGTATCTCGGGGTCTTGTTCACGAGCGGGGGAAGGATGGAGCGGGAGATCGACAGGCGGATCGGTGCGGCGTCACCAATAACTAGGACGCTGCATTGATCTGACGTGGTAAAGAGAGAACTGAGCCGAAAAGCAAAGCTCTGGATTTACAAGTCGATCTACGTTCCTACCCTCACCTATGGTCACCAGCTGTGGGTGGTGACCGAAAGAATGAGATCACGGATACAAGCGGTCGAAATGAGCTTCCTCTGCAGGGTGGCTGGGCTCTCACTCAGAGATCAGGTGAGGAGCTCTGCCATCCGGTAGGAGCACAGTGTCGAGCCGCTCCTCCTCCAGGTCTAGAGAAGCCAGATGGGGTGGTTCGGGCATTGGTCAGGATACCTCCTGAACGCCTCGCTGGTGAGGCATTTTGGGCACTTCCCACCGAGAGGAGACAAAGAGGCAGACCCTGGGTGGGGTGAGAGAAGCCTGAGTTTGCCGTTTGAGGCTGTTGCCCCTGCAACCGGGTCCTGGATGAGCAGAAGACGGCGGAACGGAACAAAAGAAAATTTTAACACTAGCCAACAGATTTGCTTTTACTTTAGACAAACTTAAGTATTGGATGTTTAAGCTGTGCTCTCTCTCTCTCTCACAGGACCCACCCAACTTCTAACCAGCGATATCATCAAACAGAGGCTCGGAGCTGCTGCGTTGGATAGGTATGTTTGACACGCTAGTTTTAATCCTCATCCTGCACCACAAAGCAACTTAAACTCTCATTTTTCTGTACAATAACTTGATCTATATCCTGTTACAATGAACAAAAGAGTTTTTTATTTGCTTCAATTAAAAATCAGACGTTTTTCATCCTCAGTGTCCATGAATACCGATTGTCCAGCTGGCTGGGCCAACAAGAAGACATCCATCGTATAGTGCTTTATCAGACTGACTACACACTGACCCCATGGACACAGCGGTGCATCCGTCAGGCTGATTGCATAATTATTGTCGGCCTAGGAGAGCAGGATCCTGCTGTTGGAGAGGTAAGCTGGCTGGGAGTGAACGCACATGGAAGAAAGAAACAATCTCAAATTAGGATGAGGATTACTGATTAGTTTAATCATTTTAGTCCAGCCTTGAAACCACTATTTGTAAATAGTTAAATTCAGGCATGGGCAAAATACGGCCCGTTAAATGTTTAATTCGGCCCATCGAACATAAAAAATCTAAATAAATAATAAACTTTAAGGTTTTATTCCCCTGCAATTATGATGTTTTGTCACAAGACGGCGCACTGTAGACATATTGGCTTTGATGAGAAAACAACAACACTGCTCCTATTAAAATGTGTGTGTCTCCATGATGTGCACGCTGTCAAAATAAACAGTGTGCACAGATATGGAAAGCCATCGGACCCAATACACGCACGCAAGCAATACAAGCACGAACGATGTTAAAACAAGCAAAATGTTACATCAAGCACTTAGATTTCAAACCTAGCGCCGCTAAATGCACGTTTTTAAGCGCTATCATGCAAGATTTCAGACCTAGAGCCGCTGGATTTGAAATTTAACATTTAAATGTAGCATTTAACACGCTTGTTTTAAATCTAGCGCGCCATCCTATTGGTCTAATCTAGCGGTTACCAAAGCATGCCATCCATCTGCTCCTGTTCCGACCCCTTTGTCAAATGTTAGAACTCAATGTGGCCCGCGAACCAAAAAGTTTGCCCACCCTTGGTTTAATTGATATTTACTAAAAAATATACGTACCGTTTTTATTTTTTAGTGCTTTTATTTAAATCATTAGAACATGGGTGGGCAAAAACCTGTGGCAAATAACCTTAAAAGGATGAATAGATGATTTTTCATCTACATTTTTTTTTTTTATTGCTTGTGAGAATAAAACTGTTTAGATGATCTTGTAATGATTTGGCAATTTCAACAAAATGAATTAAAATAGAAATATTTCTAAATAGGGCTGGAACAATCTGAAAAAGTACTTTCCGACTGGGAAAATTTCTAAAAATAACCCCAAATCTTGGCGTAAAGAACTTAAATAGGGGCAATATTTCATACCTGTCAAGATATTCCTCCTGCTACCTAGCCTGTATTGATGAGGGTTTTATGCCGTACTGCCTACCTAAAAAGCGTATTCATTAGCCAATTTGAAAATCACAAAAGATTGCCCATGCATAGTCAATCCACAATGAGTCATAGGGACATAAGTAACCAGTCTAGCTCTGACTGCACTGTAACAATCGCCGCTAGGAATGTAGCGTAATCGGTTTGAAAACGAGTCATTTTGTCGGTGTTCTAATGTATGACTTGCTTTGACAAAATCTCAGTTGTTTGTTAGCTCATTTTTTTGGACCATATCGAAATGGTAATATGCTCATATTTGGGTGCTCTTTTATGTTTGACTTGTTAATCAGGGGCACTCGGATAGTTTCAGAATAGGGGTTACCGTATTTTCCGCATTAGAAGGCACCCCTTGCCTATTTTTAAACTTTTTTTTATATAGAAGGTACACTGTATTATAAGGGTTGGCCTTATAATACAGGCTAAGGTGGAAGCTAAAACTAAGGTGGAAAAGATTTTAAGTACTTAGGATCAACAGTCTAGAGCAATGGAGAGTGTGGAAAAGAGGTGAAGAAGCATGTTCAAGCAGGCTGGAACGGGTGGAGGAAAGTATCAGGGGTGATGTGTGACAGAAGAGTTTCAGATAAAATGAAAGGAAAAGTGTACAAAACGGTGGTAAGACCCACCATGCTGTTTGGTCTAGAAACAGTGGCACTGAGGAAAAGACAGGAAGCAGAGATGGAGGTAGCAGAGATGAAGATGGTTACCATGTTAGAGGTTTTGGAGATAAAGTCAGAGAGGCCAGACTGAGATGGTTTGGGCATGTACCGAGAAGAGAGAGAGAGTACATCGGAAGAAGGATGCTGGATTTGGAACCACCGGGAAAGAGGACTAGAGGAAGACCAAAGAGGAGGTTCATGGATACAGTGAAGGAAGACATGAAGATAGTTGGTGTGACCAAAGAGGATACAGCAGATAGGGTTAGATGGAAGAAACTGACTTGCTGTGGCGACCCCTGAAGGGAAATGCCAAAAGGAGAAGAAGAAGACTTGAACGACACTCCTGATCATGGTAGCCATAATTGACCAAATATGTCTGGATATGGGGCGCAGATTATAAAGTGTATCGTCGTTTTTTGAGAGGCGTCTCGTAGTTGTAATATACGGTGCTGATCAAATGACCAACTCCAAAAGATTTATTGAACTGTTTCGAAAAACAACAGTGAAATATTTCCTATAAACTTTGTAGGTAATAAACGCATCATGTTATTAACAATAATTCAATTGTGACACGGTATGCTTGAATTTAAAAAAATTTAATCTTGAATTTAAAACAATTATTCCATATAAGCATTTCCGGTTGAACATTTGGTTAAATTTTGCACCTGATATTTTATTTACCATATTGACATGTTTTGCTTCAAAATAAAATACCTTCGTCGATTAACCCAGAAGAATTTTCTTCACTTTGATTTTGCGCAGAATGTGAGGGTTACGACTAAAACACACAATTTTTCTGACGTCAAACACAGTTTTCTCTTCATTTTTCAAAAATATATCTAAAATTATAAGGAGGGTAGAATAGGTTGCCATGGTTACAGTAATGCTAATGGGTTGACTCACCGGACAGTCCTGACTATCTGTAAAAAAAAAAAAAAGACAATATTTTAGTCTCAGAATTAAAAAAAAAACCAGTTAAAACTAACAGTCAATTGCAATCGACTTAATCTATGTCACTGGTTTTCAGTTACTTTCTGTTAAGCTCTACTCAAGCGAGAAGAAAAATTCACATCCTCCCCACGACTATAAAAAACACACTTCCTATCGCCTGCTCTGAGGAAAAAAAACCTACACCATTGACCAGGGGTGGGCAAACTTTTTGGTTCGCGGGCCACATTGAGTTCTAACATTTTTTCAAAGGGGCCGGAACAGGATCAGATGGATGGCATGCTTTGGTAACCGCTAGATTAGACCGATACAATGGTGCGCTAGATTTTAAACAAGCGCACTAAATGTTACATTAAGAGCGTTAAATTTCAAATCTAGCGGCGCTAGGTCTGAAATCTACTGTGATAGCGTTTAAAAACGTGCATTTAGCGGCACTAGGTTTGAAATCTAAGCGCTTGATGTAACATTTTGCTTGTTTTGACATCTAACATGCTTATTTACGTGCGTCTATTGTCCTGATGGCTTTCCATATCTGCATGCACTGTTTCTTTAGACATTGTGCACATCACGGAGACGCACACATTTTAATGGGAGCAGTGTTGTTGTTTTCTCAACAAAGTCAATATATCTCGAGTGCATCATCTAGTGACGAAACATCAGAATCGCAGGGTAAACAAAAAATGAACAAGATTTATTTATTTAATTTTTTCAAGTTTAGCAGGCTGGATTAAAACGTTTAACAGGCCACAGTTTGCCTATGCCTGCCAAAGAGCTAATACTTCCTGTGCACTCTGACAATCAGAGCGTCACTTCCACCTACTGTAGTGGATGTGCAATTACACTTCATTCCACTTTGGCAAAATAATAATAAAAAAAAAAAAGCATGTTCCCCAGGGTCACACAATTATGGCATTCTGGCATTGCATCATGGCGCGCCCCACTATTTGAGAAGCACTGATCTAACTGATTATAATCAGCATAATGATTCCAAAATGAGTATTTCTAAATTGCGCCATTGCCGTAGATATTGTATATTTTGTGTTTTTATTTTAAATCTAAGAATGAGGTCAAATAGTATTTAACAAGTGGTACCTGGGGCGAAAAAAAAAACAACTTCTTGACAAGCTACAAGAGCTCCATCATTATTGTAGGACTTGGAGTGCAGAGTCTAGCTGCCGGGCAGCTGGAGGGAGGCCTCGATGCTCATGTCCAGTCTTAATGTGGATTGGCTACAATAACAGAAAACATTGGAACAGAGATCTAAGACTGCAGAAAAAAAAACTATTCCCTTCATGTGGTGTTATTTGGTAAAAAACAAACAAAACTGACTTTTAAGTGCTTTTAACAACACCTATTGATTACTTTAAGACATCCTCCGGTATGTAGCTGTGTGTTGTTACTAAGTATGATCAATCTGTTGTGGACTCTAATAAGTCATTTCAGCGTTAATCATCGTCAGTAAATGAAAGTTATTAGCTCAAAGTTTTAGTGCAACACCTTTAAGATGCGGTCAGATAGAAACTAAACAGCATAATTGATGTGGGTAGATGTTTTAATACTTTACACTAGATCAGAATTTCTGTTCCGTTCCGTTCCGTCATCTGCCGCTTGTTCCGGGGTCGGGTCGCGGGGACAACAGCCTCAAACGCCATGGCCTCTCTCTCCCCGGCTGCATCCTCCAGCTCACCCGGAAAGATCCATAGTCGTTCCCCGGCCAGCTGAGAGACATAGTCTCTCCAGCGGGTCCGGGATCTGCCCCTTGGTCTCCTCCCGGTGAGACGTGCGCTAAACACCTCAGCCGCGTTCGGGCATCCTGACCAGATGCCCGAACCACCCCATCTGGCTCCTCTCGACCTGGAGGAGGAGCGGCTCGACACCGAGCTCCTCCCGAATGGCAGAGCTCCTCACCCGATCTCTGAGTGAGAGCCCAGCCACCCTGCGGAGGAAGCTCATTTCGGCCGCTTGTATCCGTGATCTCATTCTTTCGGTCACCACCCACAGCTGGTGACCACAGGTGAGGGTTGGAACGTAGATCGACTTGTAAATCGAGAGCTTTGCTTCTCGGCTCAGCTCTCTCTTCACCACGACGGACCGATGCAGCGTCCTAGTTATTGCTGATGCTGCACCGATCCGTGTGTCGATCTCCCGCTCCATCCTTCCCCCACTCGTGAACAAGACCCCGAGATACTTAAACTCCTCCAGAATTTCTGTTAAAACGTCCTGCAAACTACCGATTTTTAAAGGTAAATATTCATAAGATGAACATCGAGGATCTGATAAATGGACTTAAATTATCAGTTAAATTAGGAAGCGATCTTCAGTTTAGGTTTCGTGTATCGTATTTATCGTATGTGGCATGGTGTGCATGTCCAGCTAATGGAGAGGTAATCGTCTTCAATAAGAGAGAAAAACAAGAATGTGTGTCTTTATTTAATGAAAAAAAATGGATGGAGAAACAGAATGATGGATCAAATTTTACTTTGGCTCAGAATGGAACATAAATATGACTTTGATTTTCTATCTTTCAGGACACACAAAAAACTAAAACACACTTTAATTAACCCGCATGTTAAATCTTCTATGACCACCTCTTGAAATTAACCAGATCTGACCAAATCTTACCAAATCTTTTATGTTTCTGTTTATGGCGTATAAATGAAGTTACTAGACCCAATAAAACCCATATCCGAACAGTTTAAGCCTTAATCTGATCTTGTAGCGTCGGAATCGGGTCCTGCCATTTACTGAATCTGATCGGATCATAGTGCCATAGTCTAACGTTCAATATGTGGCGCCATTCCCGCTAGCACTATGTACGGACAATCTACTATAAAAATTATGGTACATCAGTGAACAGCTCGTTTTGAGAATTAGAAACTCTATTTAATTTCATGCTAAGAGGTTTTAAGATGGTTTTATAATTTAAAGCCGTTGATTTGGGGCTCAGAATTGGTCAGACTCGGTCATCATCAGGCCTCCAGCAAAGATGGGGTGTCCCTTGTTCGTGCTTTGAGCCGACCTGATGAACCAAGTTTTCCCGGTGCTGGTGATCTTGGGCCAGTTGTTCTGCTTCTTCGACAGTGATGCCGAGTTGTTGGAGGTCGCTCGCGATTATGTCGAGCGAACGCACGCGTACGTGGCTTAACTTGTGGTCTTTTCCAGCCTGCGGCCTTTGGATTGAATTGAAGGATTGCTCTTGTAGGATGGTCATGAGGTAGGCAGAGGACATGGTTGAACCAGTGAGTGCGGTGTTGTGCACTTAGGCGAGATGCCTTCGACTGGTACGTATGGGCTCTGAGTGCCTGGTTAGAGACTCGCTGGGGTCACCTGATGTTTTTGATGGTTTGGTGAGCCATGCTGTCAAAGCCATCGATTCTGGCCACCAGAGTCTTGTTCAGGGGCCACGTTTCTGAGCCATAAAGCAGAATAGAGAGTATGGCGGAGCTATAGATCCGGAGCTTCGTCTTGCGGGGGGATGGATAAATGTCACCAGAGTGGTTTCCAGAAGGACTGAAAGGGCCAAGGCCCTTCTTCGGTTGATCTCCGGATTTAGGTCAGATCCAGTAAATTTCAGGACCCCTGCTTGTAAATGGATTTGAACATCTGTTCCAGCTTTCCGTCATCTTCCGCTTGTTCCGGGGTCTGTCGGGGCAACAGCCTCAAACGAGCAGCCCAGGCCTCTCTCTCCCCGGCTGCATCCTCCAGCTCACCCAGAAGGATCCCAAGTCGTTCCCCTTCCAGCTGTGAGACATAGTCTCTCCAGCGGGTCTGGGGTCTGCCCCTTGGTCTCCTCCCAGTGGGACGTGCCCGAAACTCCTCGCCCGCAAGGCGCTCGGGGGGCATCCTGACCAGATGCCCGAACCACCCCATCTGGCTCCTCTCGACCTGGAGGAGGAGCGGCTCGACACCGAGCTCCTCCCGGATGGCAGAGCTGCTCACCCGATCTCTGAGTGAGAGCCCAGCCACCCTGCGGAGGAAGCTCATTTCGGCCGCTTGTACCCTCGATCTCATTCTGTTCCAGCTGTAGTTTTTAATTTGATCAAACTCTTTCAGGATCAATCACAATCTGAAGTGTGTTTTGTAAATAACTCAACAAGCTTTGGGTTGTTACTTAAATTTCTTTGTCCACATGAGTTTTCAATCCTTTTTTTAATACATTTCAGACACCTGAAGAAGTCTGAAAAAAAAAAAGTGACAAAACAACAAATAACATCTGCGCTCCACTTCATCCCATAGCTGGAGCGCATGTTGGAAGGAAGTGCTGTGCGTGCACAGAAGCAGCTGGTGCTGCTGCACAGAGAAGATGGCCCTCCACCCCAAGGAACTGTCGACTGGCTCAACATGCGGAGTTGGATCTCCAGACATCTCCACCTCTCCTGTCCCCGCAGGGTCTTCTCTAAAAGGAGTCTGCCCAAACTGGTCAGAACGGCAAATATTGCCAAGTTGATTTTTTTTTCTCTCTCTTTTTTTTTTCCTCTGCTTGCTTTATTATGCAAATGGAACTCTTTGTGTGTTCCAGCTGGCTCACACACTCTTTCAGAGATATTTTCTAAAAAGCTTGTTTTTCTTTGAGTGCCGACATGGTAATGCTCTACTTTCCTGTCTTACATACACTCTGCTTATTTTGTGTAGTTGGAGCTCTATCACCGTGTGTTTGAGAAGCCCGCAGACCGCCACTCTGACTTTTCCCGTCTGGCTCGTATTCTCACCGGCAATGCTATTGCTCTGATCCTTGGAGGAGGAGGAGCTCGGTAAAATTTGTTCTCATAAATTTTCTTTGCTATTTTGTTACAAATTGTTTAATAACAATCGTTCATGTTGTAATATACACTATATTACCAAAAGTATTCGCTCACCTGCCTTTACTCATTCTATGAACTGAAGTGCCATCCCATTCCTAACTCATAGAATTCAATATGATGTCGGTCCACCTTTTGCAGCTATTACAGCTTCAACTCTTCAGGGAAGACTGTCCACAAGGTTGAGGAGAGTGTTTATAGGAATTTTTGGCCATTCTTCCAAAAGCGCATTGGTGAGGTCACACATTGATGTTGGTCGAGAAGGCCTGGTTCTCAGTCTCCGCTCTAATTCATCCCAAAGGTGTTCTATCGGGTTCAGGTCAGGACTCTGCGCAGGCCAGTCAAGTTCATCCACACCAGACTCTGTCATCCACGTCTTTATGGACCTTGCTTTGTGCACTGGTGCACAGTCATGTTGGAAGAGGAAGGGGCCCGCTCCAAACTATTCCTACAGGGTTGGGAGCATGGAATTGTCCAAAATGTTTTGGTATCCTGAAGCTTTAAATGTTCCTTTCACTGGAACTAAGGGGCCAAGCCCAGCTCCTGAAAAACAACCCCTTACGATAATTCCTCCTTCACCAAATTTCACAGTTGGCACAATGCAATCTGAAATGTACCGTTCTCCTGGCAACCTCCAAACCCAGACTCGTCCATCAGATTGCCAGATGGGAAAGCGTGATTCATCACTCCAGAGAACGCGTCTCCACTGCTCTAGAGACCAGTGGCGGCGTGCTTTACACCATTGCATCCGACGCCTTGCATTGCACTTGGTGATGTGTGGCTTGGCTGCAGCTGCTCGGCCATGGAAACCCGTTCCATGAAGCTCTCTGCGTACTGTACATGGGCTAATCTGAAGGTCACATGAAGTTTGTAGCTCTGTGCAGAAAGTCGGCGACCTCTTTGCACTATGCGCTTCAGCATCCGCTGACCCCTCTCCGTCACTTTATGTGGCCTACCACTTCGTGGCTGAGTTGCTGTTGTTCCCAAACTCTTCCATTTTGTTATAATAGAGCTGACAGTTGACTGTGGAATATTTAGGAGCGAGGAAATTTCACGACCGGATTTGTTGCACAAGTGGCATCCTATGACAGTTCCACGTTGGAATTCACTGAGCTCCTGAGAGCGGCCCATTCTTTCACAAATGTCTTGTTTCACAGTCTGCATGCCTGAGTGCTTGCATTTATATACCCGGGGCCAGGCCAAGTGATTAGAACACCTGATTCTGATCATTTGAATGGGTGAGCGAATACTTTTGGTAATATAGTGTATCTTAAGTGTGTTATATTCGAATTGAAACTTAATTAGCATTATATATAAATGTACAATCTCTGTTTGTTGTCCTCGTAACCAGGGGCTGTTCCCAGGTGGGTATAATGCGGGCGCTCTCAGACGCTGGGATCCCAGTGGATCTGATTGGTGGTACTTCAATTGGATCCCTGATGGGGGCGCTGTATGCTGAAGATCGAAGCCACGTTCGCATGAGGATAAGGGCCAGAGAATGGGCAATGGTAAGATTCATTTGCTGAAATTATGTTTAGTTGTGTTAAGGTGGGAGACAGTGGCTCAGTGGTAGAGCATTTGACCATGGACCGGAAGTCAACCGGAGGTTTTCGAGTTCGATTCTCACTGAGTTCACGTCTAGGGTCCTTGGAGAAGACACCTAACCCCCCATTTCTCCCACCATTGGCGCCTTCGTAGGCAGCCTGCTGCGGTGTAGGAGTGCGGCACACAAATTTTTAAGAAAAGTTATCAGGGTGCACGTAAGTTGTCAAAATGCATGCAGTGCTGCACATCAAATTTGTCGAAACGCGTCTTTGCAACAACATGGCAAGCCGAAGGAATAAAAAGGTTTTTTTAAAATGGCCGTTAGTACAGAAATCAGAAAAATCGCACTGTTGTTTAATTTAAAAATACTGTTTTATTACTAAAAACACAAGAAAACCACTCACTGCTCGTAAGCGTTCATCACCGTTTTATTAAAGTTAGCTCCCGTTAAAGCAACCCTGCATACGCTCGGCCACCGCTGATGTTTCTCGAAGGGCCGCCTACTGCTCCCAAAGTTTTGAGCTGCAACAAAACATTGCAAGCAGTGAGGAGTGATCAATACACCGCTGCGCCAAAGTTCATCCCCGCTCAACCAACATTCAGGCAAAGTTTAGCACTGCTCAACACGAGTTCGTAAATGCTCGGCCAACGCAGAAATCATGAACGATGAATTACCGCTGCTTTGCCAGCGTTCCACTGGCGGCGACTAAATGTTGCACAAACTTCAGTGGAGCAGTTGAAAGCGTTTCATGAGTGGACACGCCCGTTGCTGGAATGGTCTCGGGTGTTAAAGCAGTGATCCATGGCGACAATGAACTTTGAATGTTGTTGTTATAGAATTTTTGGAGCGGGACCAGCAGACCAAACTGCTCGCTATCGCTAAAGCAACGCTAAAGCAACGCTAAAGCAACTCCAGCTGAATCACTAAGCCAACATCTGTTTGTTTTTTTTTTTTTTTTTTTCCCATTTTCTGCGCGGTGACGAGTGTACTGTTACGCATATACGTATATAAAAAGTTTCAGTTAGCCAGTTGGCCAGTTTCAGTTATTCTGTTGGCCAGTTTCAGTTAGCCTGTTGGCCAGTTTCAGTTAGCCTGTTGGCCAGTTTCAGTTATTCTGTTGGCCAGTTTCAGTTAGCCAGTTTTTGTTTTCATTTAGATTTTTGTTTTCATTTCTATTTTCACCTCCATGAAGAGTAGCACGGATGCTGCGCGCTGTTCGAAAGGACAAGTCATTTTAGCGTCCCAAAGCCTTGGGGTGTCTTTGTTCTTTTACCTCATTCACAAACCTACATCCCATAACAAACACTCACACATAAAGGCAGATTAAAGAACAACGTCTAAGGAAGACAATGGTCTGCAGTCCTTTCGTGTGATTTTTTTTTTTTGGGAGATTTGTTTGAGAAGTTCGCTATCTGTACAGCACAGACAACAGTATGTCTGTGTGAGGACAGAATAACGATCATTGTCAAAATGTGGCGCCCATCCTACAGTTTAAGGTACCGTATTTTCCGCACTATAAGGCGCACCTAAAACAGAGCGCCTATTAACCCGGAGCGCCTCATATATGGATTAATATTGAGCTACAACAGGTGTCGCAACTGCGGTAAGCCGCCGCCGACTCCATTTCCCCCGTAGAAGAAGTAGTGCGCGGTGCATGCTGGGATATATGAAAGGGCGTCTCATTTCCATTTGTGTGTTTGTGTAAAGACCCGGAAATGGCTCCTACCAAGAGACACTGTTATACCACAGAGTTTAAACTCAAGGCGATCGGTCACGCAGTAGAACACGGGAACAGAGCCGCAGCGAGAGAGTTTAACATCAATGGTGAGGAAGCAGAGGTGAGATGGGGCCTAAAAAAAATCCAGCCCGACCCGTCCCGCGGGTATTAAAACCCGACCCGAGCCCGTGCAATTAACGTGATTTGCGGCCTGAGCCCGAAACAAGCCCAAAATGTCATATTTTATTTGTAAGGACTCGGGAGGGGGAGGGTTATTTATAAATTGGAACATTTTCAGGAACACGCTTTTTAAATAATAATAATATTAAAAAAAATAAATAAATCACATTATAATACCCCTAACACACTTGTCTGTGATAGCCTGCTTAGCGCGAAGAGGAGGGACGGTCTTTGAAACAAATGATAAAATAGATTTTTGACAATCATCAGTTTTGCCAGTCCAGCTGTTTAAATGCCCGCTCAGCGTCGAGGTGCCAGTCTTTTTTGCGCTTTTCCACACCTCACTCTTACCGGTGCGTGTTTGTCTTTTCAGTTCTCCTACCTTTAATCTATCATTAACTTCTTACTCCTTCATATCGGAGATACTAGTTCAAAATAAAGACGTGCGCAGGAGAGGATTACCAAATTAAGAGGAGGCGTTCACGTGCACAGAGGATGAGCTGGCTCTGCAGATCCTGTTTAGTAGTTAAACATTACTTCTCTGTTTGATCCAAATTATTAATTTTATAACAAGTATTTATTAGTTTAGTACCCACACCTCGTTTTAGTTTACATTTTATAAACATATATTTTTATTAAAAAAAAAAAAAAAAAAGTCTGCGAGAGAGAAGCCCGAGCCCGACCCGAAGTAAAGATTGCCATTTTAGGCGGGCTCGGGCTTAAGATCTTACCTCTGTGAGGAAGTGGAGGAAGCAAGAGGAGGCGCTGCCCCAAGTAAGCAAGACTAAACAGAGTTTCCGCGGGAACAAAGCGAGATGGCCACAGTTAGAGGACAAAGTTGAACAGCCTTTACGGTAGCGCCTTAAAATGCGGTGCGTCTTATATCTGGAAAAAGTGTTAAAAAATGTCATTTATTGAAGGTGAGCCTTCTAGTGCGGAAAATACGGTACACTCCAAAGTTGGGGCAGTGTGACGGGCCCTTTACACAGAGGAAAAAATATTATGAGAAAACAAAATGACCGTAGAAAATCAGACAGCTCACTGGAAAGTTATTTATTTTACTTAGTCATCCTAATTAAACCTTCAAATGTTGCGAAATATTTAGCATGTGCACAACTAGGAATGGGTATCGATAAGGAATTATCAATACTAGTACTCTTATCGATACCGCTTAACGAACTGGTTCTTTAAAGAATCTCTTATCGATACTTTTAGAAACAAACAAATAAGTATTATTAACATAACTTTAATTCGGATGATGGTGGAACTCACAAACAGAACAATATTTAAATAAAATATATCTTACTTTGATAAAATAGGATATTTCAAAATAAATCTGAACTGGACTGTAATAAAAAAAATGTCAAAGTTAGAAAGAGAAATAAATATTATTTTGGTTGTTAAATTTAACAACAGCAAATGTGTTTTTTTTTTTGCCAACAATAAAAAATGTGCAATTTTTTTTCTTCTAACAAATAAGTTAAAATATTAATTAAAGCAGGACTTTCATTTCACTTTTATTGTTTTTTTTTATAAAACATGGAGCACATGCGTTTTCAAGCGTGCTTGTGCCGTAATTTATTAGCATACCTGTTCCATCGGAGTCGGAGCTGCTTCAATGCACTAGTCAAACACAGTGCATCTTTCAGTCTGAATCCTGTGGATTTTGGTAACTTGTTTGGACAAATTGCATGTTGTTCCACTTTTACATGAAAATACTTTATTGCACTTTAGACAACGTGCATTGTCGGTATCAATTTTGGTAAAATAAAGACAAACTCAAGATCGCTGTGCACGCCTGCCATTACGCCTCGCTCGGCTTGAAAATTTGGGTGTGTGTAGCAGCAGCGTAAGTGCGCACCGTTCTTCGCGAGTGAGGGGACGTAACCGGAACCGATAGCGGATCCGTTTGGACTAGCGTTTATCGGTCTGGGTAAAATGACGCCCGCGGAACCGGTTCCGAAACAAAAAAAACAGTTCTCGGAACCAATCCCTAATGCACAACCATTGTTCTTTAGTTTTTTTTTGTGGATGTTCTTTTCCTCTGTTTTGAGAAAATTTTTGAAGTAATTGGTTGATTTGTTTGTTGGCATACTAGAGACACTGGCGTCCACACCTGGATACTTATCTGTTTGTGTAGCGTCAGCTGTGACTGAATAAGCTGATGCAGGAGCTGCAGCTCTTATTGCACTTGCTGCAAATGTGATATGCGGTATGAGTCATGGGGGGAGCAGTGGCAGACTGACTTCTTTTGCTGTTTACGGGTCTTTGATGCCTCAGAAGTATTTACGAGACAAATAATAATAATATTTTCTTATTTCAGACACATGAATTTGGTTCATAGTATAGATATAATCAAATAAAACCATAAAATAAGAAGAAATAAGAACTTGTCCGTTACGTTCCGTCATCTTCCGCTTGTTCCGGGGTCGGGTCACGGGGGCAACAGCCTCAAACGGGCAGCCCAGGCCTCTCTCTCCCCGGCTGCATCCTCCAGCTCAGCCGGAAGGATACCAAGTTGTTCCCCGGCCAGCTGTGAGACATAGTCTCTCCAGTGGGTCCGGGGTCTGCCTCTTGGTCTCCTCCCGGTGGGATGTGCCCGAAACACCTCGCCCGCGAGGCGCTCGGGGGGCATCCTGACCAGATGCCCGAACCACCCCATCTGGCTCCTCTCGACCTGGAGGAGGAGCGGCTCGACACCGAGCTCCTCCCGGATGGCAGAACTCCTCACCCGATCTCTGAGTGAGAGCCCAGCCAGCCTGCGGAGGAAGCTCCTTTCGGCCGCTTGAACCCGCGATCTCATCCTTTCGGTCACCACCCACAGCTGGTGACCATAGGTAAGGGTTGGAACGTAGATTGACTTGTAAATCGAGAGCTTTGCTTTTCGGCTCAGCTCTCTCTTTACCACGATGAACCGATGCAGCGAAGAACTTGTCCATGAAATTTAAAAAAGAAGAGAACTATAGTTTATTTTGGGTCTTGCAAATTTACCAAAAAATACATAAATTTAAAGTTGATTCAATGAGTCATTTTACTTCTTTGAAAAATGCTGGGAGTTTTTTTTCAAGAAAAAAATAAACTGTGAAAAAAAAAATCCACAGTTCCCAGAAATGAGCTCAGTAACAAGATTAAACGTTCATGTTTATCTGAGTTAAATAAAACAAATATCAGTCATAAATTTGAAATCCAATCAATTTTTCACATCTTTCTTTTTTCGTAGGAAATGACTTCAATGTTTAAGAAGGTTCTGGATCTGACGTATCCAGTCACTTCCATGTTTTCTGGCGCTGCCTTCAACTCGAGCCTGAGCAATCTCTTCCAAAGTAAACAGATCGAGGTGAGCGATAAGGGCGAATCAAACCTGGAGGAAACCTGATTGAAATGAAGAAAATTGAAATCGCAACGATGCGTTGGAAAAGACGTATGGTTTTTATTGTTTTTCTAACCTATCAGTTGTTTTGTAATTATTTGTTTTGTGTGCAGGACCTGTGGATTCCATACTTCAACATCACAACAGACATCACCGCTTCAACCATGAGAGTTCACACTGATGGTGGGTTTGATTTTCCAAGAAAAATTTGAACTGTATTTACTGGAAGATTCAGTTGATCTAAATGTTGAAAAGAAACTGCTTTTTTTAAAGTATCCGAACAAGTTAAATCAACAAGTTTTAATTTTCAACCACAAGCTAGCACAGGCATGGGCAAACTATGGACCCGCGGGCCACATGCGGCCCGTTAAACGTTTTAATCCAGGCCCCCAAACTTGGAAAAAGTTGAATAAATAAACTTTGTTTTTATTTCTCCTGCAACTCTGATGTTTTGTAACTAGATGGCGCACTTTAGATATATTGGCTTTGTTAACAACACAACAACACTGCTCCCATAAAAATGTGTGTGTCTCCGTGATGCGCACGTTGTTAAAATAGTGTGCGCAGATATGGAAAGCCATCGGGTCTATTACATGTACGTAAACAAATATGTTAGATGTTAAAACAAGCAAAATGTTACAGCAAGCGCTTAGATTTCAAACCTAGTGCCGCTAAATCTGAAATTTAACGCTCTTGATGTAACATTTAGCACGCTTGTTTAAAATTCTCATTCTTTCGGTCTAATTTAGCGGTTACCAAAGCATGCCATCCATCTGCTCCTGTTCCAGCCCCCTGGTCAATTGTTAGAACTCAATGTGGCCCACGAACCAAAAGTTTGCCCATCCCTGAGCTAGCATCATTTCACCGTCTTTGGGTATTTCACTTGTTGACTTTGGCTTGGGGCGGTACGGTGGCATTATGTTTCGCACGGTGGCCTCACAGCAAGGAGGTTGAGAGTTTGAGTCCAGGAGTCGGAGCGTGGCTTGAAACACTGGCTTTTCTGTGTGGAGTTTGCATGTTCTCCCTGTGTATGCATAGGTTTTCTTTGGGTACTCCAATTTCCTCCCACTCTTCAAAACCATGCGTGTTAGGTTGAATGGCTGTTATGAAATCACCCCGAGGAATGAGAGTGTGTTGCCCCACAACAGACTGGCGACCTGTTCAGGGTGTTCTCTGCCACTCGCCTAAAATCAGCCGGGATAGACAGCGGAACTTCCCGCAACCCGTTCCGTTATCTTCCGCTTGTTCCGGGGTCGGGTCGCGGGGGCAACAGCCTCAAACGGGCAGCCCAGGCCTCTCTCACCCCGGCTGCATCCTCCAGCTCACCTGGAAGGATCCCAAGTTGTTCCCCGGCCAGCTGTGAGACATAGTCTCTCCAGCGGGTCCGGGGTCTGCCCCTTGGTCTCCTCCCGGTAGGACGTGCCCAAAACACCTCGCCCGCGAGGCGCTCGGGAGGCATCCTGACCAGATGCCCGAACCACCCCATCTGGCTCCTCTCGACCTGGAGGAGGAGCGGCTCGACACCGAGCTCCTCCCAGATGCACTTCCCGCAACCCTGAAAACTAAATTAAAGTTCAATTCTTGTAATTGTCGTCTTGCTGTTCTAGGTTCTTTATGGAGGTACGTCCGAGCCAGCATGTCTCTGTCTGGATATCTACCTCCTCTCTGTGACCCTAAAGATGGACATCTGCTAATGGATGGAGGTTACATCAACAACCTGCCCGGTTTGTTTATTTCTATAAGAATAAAAGAATTGATTCCATAAGCTCTCACCACCCTTTTCTGATCGGCATTTAGAAATTTATATTTATAATGACTTAAAAATCCTGTATTTTTCCGAGGTTTGCTCATTTCTTGATTCTGACTTCTAATTTTTTTTTCAGCTGATGTGGCTCGCTCCATGGGAGCTAAAGTGGTGATAGCCATCGATGTGGGCAGTCGGGATGAAACCAACCTGACTAATTATGGAGACTCCCTCTCAGGCTGGTGGTTGCTATGGAAACGTTTCAACCCTCTTGCGGAAAAAGTGAAGGTGACGAATTGATTAACAAGTAACTCCCAGTGAACTCTGCGAGGGTGTTTAAGAAGGGAAAAAAAATATATTAATTAAGCCTTTGGAAAAATAAAGAAGGAAATTTCTGAAGGTGTTGTTCAGTGATCCGTAAGTTTTTTTTCCCCAACAGGTGCTGAACATGGCTGAGATCCAGACCCGGCTGGCCTACGTGTGCTGCGTGAGGCAGCTGGAGTCTGTGAAGAACAGTGATTACTGTGAATATATCAGACCTCCGATCGACAGATACCGCACTCTGGAGTTTGGCAAGTTTGATGAGATTGCTGTAAGTCTGAGAAAACACTGTCTGGATAGTTTCAAAGCACATGTTTTTATCTTATTTTATTCTTTTTTTGTCGTTAATGAGATATAAAAGAATGCCGATTCGTGCTTGTGTCTTTTAGGAAGTGGGATACCAGCATGGCAAAACTGTGTTTGATGTTTGGAGCCGGAGCGGTGTGATCGAGAAAATGTTAAAAGACCGACACCAAGAGGAGTTTCACAACACACAGAGCAAGAACAACGTAAGAGTTCAAACCTGAATAATAGAAGACAAAAGTCATTTCAGAAATCCCTGTAAGGGCAATTTGAGGGAATACAACCACCTGGCAAAACACACACACACACACACACACACAACAAACACAATGTAAGAAGTACAAAAATAATATAAACAGGACATAAAAGGAAGACAGCCACTGTTTTGAATAATGAAGAACAATTTAAGCAACAAATACTACATCACAGACTGTTTAGATATTTCAAACTATTCTTTGTGAATCTTTATTACTTAACTCAGTCCGACTGCATGCACGTATCCTTGCGACATTAACTAGCCAATCAATAAAAAAGTCAATACAGCTATTAACGAACTGAATCAGAAAAATGCTTTCTGGGCTAAACGAGTTCATTATTGTAGAAGTGAGGGACACCGGAGGAAAGAGTGCTTACTGTATGGGATCCTTTAGGTAATGATAGATGGACTGGCCGTGGCGTTAACACCAAGTATTTTATCCCTTTAACTCAGCCAATCCTCATCCATCCATGTCTGACTAATTACGACCATGTCCACACCAGTGGTGGAACGTAACGAAGTAAATGTACTTTGTTACTGTACTTAAGTAAAAAAATTGTGTATCTGTACTTTACTTAAGTAAAATTTGAGACCGGTACTTTTACTTTTACTTCACTACATTTTTAGAGCAAATATCTGTACTTTTACTTCGCTATTTTTTAAAAGTGTGTTTTCCATTTTTTGTTACATTTTCGTTCAGGAATTTGAAAAATACACAGGTTTTTTAGCGCATCTTGAAGCCGCATCGCCAAAATCAAAAGGAGCAGTTGATCGGGAGAAGAAGTCATGAATCAAGAAACATTTTCCGCATTCATTCAGCGCCAAAAACCTAACATCAAATATAGTACAAATTAAAAAGTGTCAGAAGATTGTTGTTCGTTATGTTTACTTCTACACCAACTACTTTTGTACTTTTACTTAAGATTTTTTTATTGGTACTTTTACTTAAGTAATTTTTTTGCCTAATTACCTGTACTTTTACTTCTGTACAAAAAGTGAGTACTTTATCCACCACTGGTTCATACGTAGCCGGGTATTTTTAAAAATGTATATCCGCTGTCCTCCGTTTTAGAAAAACTCTTGCGTACACACGTAACCGTTCTCAATATAACCGCATCCACACGAACCCTTATAAATACGTTTCTGAGTGTGGTTACAAGCATGCCAGACCAGTAGTGGGCAGTATTTATCTATACGTAAGCTCTGAGCTAGGAAAGTTTCTGTGATGGATAATAGTCGACTGCAACGCATTTCTTCTCCTTTGCTCCTCAACAAGAATTAAGACCAGTTGAGTGTGTAAAAAAAAAAAAAAAAAAAAAAAGCAAGTAAACAACGTAATTTTCAGAGGATCCATGCTGCCCACGGCCTGATATTAAAAACAAGGACGAACAAATGACGTTTATGCATTAATTATCGCAGGTAGTGACATTTAAAAACGCAAAACACTGGTTATGCATGTCCACACGCAAACGCAAAACCGGAGTTTTCAAAAATCGTCACTTTGGTCGGAGTTTTCAAAAACGACGGTTTGTAGTGAAAAAAAAACGTACAAGTTCATGTGGATGACAGGCCAAAACGGATAAAAATATATTTGTTTTACCAAATACCCAGCTACGTATGGACACGGTCTTAGTGAACTAAAAACTTACAGTGTTATTTAAAAGTCACCCACTCATGTCAACGTTTTCTATTTTTGCTAAACGACATGTCATTTAAAGGTTTTATCTCGTGCAAAATGATCTTTCCTGAACTTTCTAATAGTGATGTGTGGGACTTGTATTTGTCACTAAAGTAGTTTTTTGAAGGATTTAATTGTATTAGTGTTTCTCTTCTCAAGATGAACAAGGGATGAGCCACAGTCACACTTTCACACTTCCTGGTTTGTTAGATAAGCTCTAAAAATGAGTAAAATTTCAAAACTTTTTCGTCTTCTGAACTGCTTATCTCTAACAGGATCGTGGGGTATCGGAGCCTATCTTGGCTGATTTTAGGAGAGAGACAGGGTACACCCAGAAAAGGTTGCCAGTCTGTCGCGGGGCCACACACACACACACAACCATCGACATACACTCATTCCTAGGGGCAATGTCATGGCGGCCAATCAACTTAATGTGCAAGTTTTTGGAGGGTGGGAGGAAACCGGAGTACCCGGAGAAAACCCACGCATACATGGGGAGAACATGTAAACTCCACACAGAAAAACCAGTGTTTCAAGCCGTACCCCCACTCTGGGACTTGAAGCCCTGACCTTCTTGTTGTGAGGCCACCGTGCTACCCACTGCGCCACCATGCAACCAAGTAAAACCTTAGCATTCCCAATATATTGTTTCCATAGTGTAGGGGTTATCACGTTCACCTGACACGTGAAAGGTTCCTGGTTTCTTGGAGGCAGTGGCTCAGTGGTTAGAGCGTTCGCCCGCGGACCGGAAGTCAACCGCAAGTTTGTGGGTTCGATTCCCACTGAGTTCACGTCTAGGGTCCTTGGAGAAGACACCTAACTCCCTGTTCTCCCACCATTGGTGCCGTCGTGGCAGCCTGCTGCGGTGTGATACAACATACAAATTTCCTTGGTGAGGGATCAATAAAGTATACAATAAAAAATATATACATATATTATCTATAAAATTATTTACCGTATTTTCACGACTCAAAGGCGCACCGTATTAAAAGGCGCAGTTCCAGTTTTGTGTGCTCTGTATTTAACACACACATAAGGCGCATCCGATTATAGGGCGCAGGTTTTATATACATATCCTCTACTACGTACGTCCACCTTGCAACACCACACACACACAAGCAGACGAGTGTGTGTATTTAAAAATAGATCAGGAGTAAAACTGAGTTTGGTTGGGCTTTATTTAAATATTAGTTACAGTCGTCATAAAGTCATTTATCAAATCCATCAAAGTCCTCATCCTCTGTTTCAGAATCTAACAGGTGCGCTAAATCCAACATAGCAGGTTCACTTCCCTCACTGTCAGAGTCACTTTCTGTACCGTGCAGCTCCTCGGAAATGATGCCGGCTTTTGCGAAAGCTCGGACAACAGTGCCAGCAGACACGTTAGCCCAAGCATCTACAAAGTACAATCCACTGGCAAACTGTGGCGTAACTCGCCCGGCGCTGCCTTCCACCCTTCTTGAAGCTGTGGTTTCCTTCGGTCATCCATTGCTCCCACACTGCTCCCAGCCTTACTTTGAACGGCTGGTTCAAGTTGATCTCTCATAGGGCGCACTGCACGATAGGGCGCGCTGCTCATTTTGAAGAAAATTTAAGACTTTTATATGCGCCTTATGGTTGTGAACATACGGTAAATGTTTATTCCATTTTTTGGGCGTCTTTTTTTTCTGTTCATCAATTGATCTCTCTACAAGATTACATTTTTAATTTTAAGAAGTAAGATAAGAAAATTGAGTAATATATACAGTGGTGGTCAAAAGTTTACATACACTTGTAAAGAACATAATGTCATGGCTGTCTTGAGTTTCCAGTTATTTCAACAACTCTGATTTTTCCCTGATATAGTGATTGGAACAGATTCTTCTTTGTCACAAAAAACATTCATGAAGTTTGATTCTTTTATGACTTTCTTATGGGTAAACTGAAAATGTGACGAAATCAGCTGGGTCAAAAATATACATACAGCAATGCTAATATTCGGTTACATGTCCTTTGGCCATTTTTACTTCAATTAGGCGCTTTTGGTAGCCATCCACAAGCTTCTGGCAAGTTTCTGGTTGAATCTTTGACCACTCCTCTTGACAGAATTGGTGCAGTTCAGTTAAATTTGTTGGCTTTCTGACATGGACTTGTTTCTTCAGCATTATCCACATGTTCTCAATGGGATTTAAGTCAGGACTTTGGGAAGGCCATTCTAAAACCTTAATTCTAGCCTGATTTAGCCATTCCATTACCACTTTTGATGTGTGTTTGGGGTCATTGTCCTGTTGGAACACCCAACTGCGCCCAAGACCCAACCTTTGGGCTGATGACTTCAGGTTTTCTTGAAGAATTTGAAGGTAATCCTCCTTCTTCATTGTCCCATTGACTCTCTGTAAAGCACCAGTTCCATTGGCAGCAAAACAGGCCCACAGCATAATACTACCACCACCGTGCTTGATAGTAGGCATGGTGTTCTTGGGGTTAAAGGCCTCACCTTTTCTCCTCCAAACATATTGCTGGGTATTGTGGCCAAACAGCTCAATTTTTGTTTCATCTGACCACAGAACTTTCCTCCAGAAGGTCTTATCTTTGTCCATGTGATCAGCAGCAAACTTTAGTCGAGCCTTAAGGTGCCGCTTTTGGAGCAAGGGCTTCCTTCTTGCACGGCAACCTCTCAGTCCATGGCAATGCAAAACACGCTTGACTGTGGACACTGACACCTGTGTTCCAGCAGCTTCTAATTCTTGGCAGATCTGCTTTTTGGTGCTCCTGGGTTGACTCTTCACCCTCCTGACCAGTTTTCTCTCAACAGCAGGTGACAGCTTGCGTTTTCTTCCTGATCGTGGCAGTGACAAAACAGTGCCATGCACTTTATACTTACAAACAATTGTTTGCACTGTTGCTCTTGGAACCTGCAGCTGCTTTGAAAATGGCTCCAAGTGACTTTCCTGACTTGTTCAAATCAATGATTCTCTTTTTCAAATCTGTGCTGAGCTCCTTTGACTTTCCCATTGTAGCGTTTGTAGGTGTTTTTATCCAATGAGCCCTTTTTAAATGGCCTCAGAGAAGTCACCAGCTGTAGTCACTCATAATCACTCACAAGAAGTTAAGAGGTCATGCTATGATGCTCATGTCATTGACACAACTTTCTAAGTCTCCAAAATTGCTCATTCATGTTGCTGTATGTATATTTTTGACCCAGCTGATTTCGTCACATTTTCAGTTTACCCATAATAAAGTCATAAAAGAATCAAACTTCATGAATGTTTTTTGTGACAAAGAAGGATCTGTTCCAATCACTATATCAGAGAAAAATCAGAGTTGTTGAAATAACTGGAAACTCAAGACAGCCATGACATTATGTTCTTTACAAGTGTATGTAAACTTTTGACCACCACTGTATATATTTATGTAAAGCAGCTACACTAACATCTATCTATGTAATAACACCAGTACCATGAAATATCGTTTCCAATGGATTTGTCTTTACTAGATCAGCCTCCCAGAAATAGATGGACTTTGCACATTTTTGGCTATTTTATATTCTGTACGAGATGAAGAAAAATGAGTGATTCCTTCTGAATCTGACCAATAACAAGAAATTAATGACTGGGATGAAAACAGGATTAATTCTGAGGGATTCTTCTCGTACACCACTCTTTCTTACCATTATCATCTGTCTTTTTTTTTTTTTGTCGCTGTGGTCATTAATCGTACATTAGATAATAATGCCTCATGACTAACCTCGGAGCTTATTCATAAAGCAATCATCAACCAGCACAGTCAGCCTTCCGAGCCGTCTCATCTGGTAATCTGTGCAAAATGATACAAATGATTTACGACGTCTTTCAACTGGAAAATCATGCAAACCAATGATTGTTTAGGAACAGTAGGAAAAGAAAAAGAAGCGTTTTGATCAAACGTATGATGCTAATCTCAAAGAAATGATTTAAAACCAACATAGAGGTTTGAATTTTAAAAGAAGAAACATGGAGTTTTAAAACAGCCAGAAACTAAAAATCTCTTAAAGAAGGAAAAAAAGAAGAAAGATAAAAACCTTGCCTAAGTATTCATTTTTAAAGATATTTCTCTTTGGAATAATTTGATCTGATTTATTCAAGAAGATTTCAAAAACACCAAAGCAAGTTTGAGATGAAAATTTGAACTGAAGATATAAAAACAAAAAAAAACTTTTAAAAATTTCAAATGATTGGATTGAAGCATCTGGTTACAAAATGTACCCATCCAACACGTACAGGCCCTCATTTATCAAAATTACCGTATTTTCCGCATTATAAGGCGCACCTTCAATAAATGTCATTTTTAAAAACTTTTTCCACATATAAGGCGCACCGCATTATAAGGCGCTACAGTAAAGGCTGGGGTTACGTTATGCATTCACTAAATGGTGCTGCGCTAAAGGGAATGTAAAAAAAAAAAAACAGTCAGATAGGTCAGTCACATTTTATTAACAATTACAAAACAGCTTTCTGTTTTTACTCCCAAAATGAATAAACAGCTGTTTTATTATTTTCTCAGAGATAAAGTATTAGTATTTTTGTGACACAGTTTATCTTCCATTGGAGATAAACTCTGTTTAGTCTTGTTTACTTGGCGCAGCGCATCCTCTTGCTTCCTCCACTTCCTCATCATTGATTCATTGATGTTAAACTCTCTCGCTGCGGCTCTATTCCCATGTTCTACTGCGTGACCGATCGCCTTGAGTTTAAACTCTACGGTGTAACAGTGTCTCTTGGTAGGAGCCATTTCCGGGTCTTTACACAAACACACAAATGGAAATAGTTGCGTTCGAGATGACACAGGCGGACGCAGTTCTGATCGGCGCAGATCGGTGCGCAATGCATGCCGGTTAGGTTTTGCATTCAAAACTAACCAGCATGCATTGCGCACCGATCTGTGCCAATCAGAACTGCTCCGCCTGTGTCATCTCGAACACACCTAATGAGACTCCCTTTCATATATCCCAGAATGCACCGCGCGCTACTTCTTCTACGGGGGAAATGGAGTCGGCGACTGCTTACCGCAGTTGCGACACCTGTTGTAGCTCAATATTAATCCATATATAAGGCGCTCCGGGTTAAAAGGCGCATCGTGAACTTTAGAGAAAATTTAAGGTTTTTAGGTGCGCCTTATAGTGCGGAAAATACAGTAGTTACAGAAACATTATAGATGGTGTATGACAAAACCAATGCGCTAACGATGAACGCGTACAATGCGCACAAATTACTACGCCAAATTGAGAGCTTGTGAATGTTGGGTTCACATTCGGTTTTACTTTTAGTTTGACAGCATGTGCGCTAATTCAGAGTTAAAAATGTGGATAGATTTCAGCGTGAAAGATAAAAACCTAAAATGTAACCGTTTCCAAGTGAAAATGTGTGTATTTTACTAAAAGAAAAAACCAAGATGGTGATGTTGAAAAATCAATGCAGGTGTCAAAATAAACATGTAGACACTAATGGACGACATCAAAGTTTGTTTTTCACTGAGTAAAAATAAATTTGTCTTTCAGGTGTTGACGTGTCCGAACGCATCCTTCACTGACCTGGCAGAAATCGTCTCTCGCATTGAGCCGGTCAAACCTGCTCTTGTTGAAGGTAAAACTCACTCACTATTTTTAACACATTGTCTCTTTCTTTCATTCACACACACATAAAACACAGATCTAGAGAGCATCTGGGAGACGGAGATCCATCTAACCCTAAAATTAAAAATCTTAAGTGTATACGTAACAATAATCTAATTTCTCATATGTTCAGAGTATTGAGTATTTAAACGTGGCCAAACGTGTTCCTTATGTTAACACAGTTTTTTCAAAAGCGTTCAAAAAAGATTCTGCAATTTACTAGATCTGAGCAAATCTTAAGAATTCCGTTCCGTCATCTTCCACTTGTTCCGGGGTCGGGTCGCAGGGGCAACAGCCTCAAGCGGGTACCCCAGGCCTCTCTCTCCCCGGCTGCATCTTCTAGCTCACCTGGAAGGATCCCAAGTCGTTCCCCGGCCAGCTGTGAGACATAGTCTCTCCAGCGGGTCCGGGGTCTGCCCCTTGGTCTCCTCCCGGTGGGACGTGCCCGAAACACCTCGCCTGCGAGGCGCTCGGGGGCATCCTGACCAGATGCCCAAACCACCCCATCTGGCTCCTCTCGACCTGGAGGAGGAGCGGCTCGACACCGAGCTCCTCATGAATGGCAGAGCTCCTCACCCGATCTCTGAGTGAGAGCCCAGCCACCCTGCGGAGGAAGCTCATTTCGGCCGCTTGTACCTGCGATCTCATTCTTTCGTCACCACCCACAGCTGGTGACCATAGGTGAGGGTTGGAACGTAGATCGACTTGTAAATCGAGAGCTTTGCTTTGTGTCCTGCCCCTAGTGGAGGAGTTTAAGTATCTTAAGAATTAATTAAGAAAATAAGGTTAAATGATTACATACTGGTGCACCCCTGACTTGCAGCATTCACATTCCATCGAGATATCCCCACAGTGCCGTCCACATGATGAGCTGGGGTTGGTTTCTTGCGTTGGAATTTCATGATGATCTCAAAGTATAGTCCAAGTCAATGCTAGATCTGGTCAAATCCTGTAAATTGCCCTAAAATATAGGACTTCTAATTTGTTTATGCTATAAAACTTTCTTTCTCTTCATCAAAGCTGATTGGCTAGCTGCAAACAGCCTGACAAATCAGTTGGCCTCTCAGAGTGGATACAGAGATGCTGTAAACTGGTAAAGATGAAGCAAAATACTAAAATAAAATTCCGGATTCTTGCAATTCGCTGATCGCAGGTGTTGATATTGCGATATAAACTTGATCTTCGTACTGTTTATTGCACAGCCCTACTTTTTTCACCATGTTTGTCTTTTTCAATTTTTGGCTTGGGCTTCTTGAGAATTTTCGAGCTTTTCTATCATGTCACAGTGAAACCAACCTGATAGAGTAAATTTCTACAATTTCTTTGTCCCAATGCTAAACATTAGTTGTTTTTTTTTTCAGATTTTTCTCATTTAGTAATCAACTTGTTTCCTTTTCGTTCCGTACCTCCTTGGTACTTCACATATCCTATCTCATTCACCCACTTTGTGTTTCTGTGCACCCTTTCCTTCACTGTTTCCCCTCAGAAGAGTCAGACTACCACACTGATTATGAAGAAGAAGCATTGGAGAGTGCTCTGTCTGACATGGAGATGTACGGTAACTACGGAGAACACACAGAGGGGGAGGAAACTGCAGACACGGTGTGAACCTTTGGCTCATTGGGATTCTTTTTCTGATGATAAAAAAGAAGCAGGCAAACTTGATGTATATGACAGTGTTTTGTAATCTTTTTCATTGAATGAAAATTTTCAGGCATACCACCAACAAAAAATGTTAAAAAGGACTCTCTAATAGCCGCCTAATATTAATAATACAGTGTCCAAAATGTCCTGAAGTGGAATCAAATGTCTCAAAATGTAGTAAATACAGTTTTTGGGAGGGATAGACAGCAGCATGCAATAAAAAAATAGAGAAGAAGAGTGGGTTGCTATGGTTACAGAACAGCCCTAGCTGTCTCTAAATCAAATGACAAGACTTCATACTAATAAACATAGATAAACTTGCTTAAATCCACTTTTTTATGGAAACGCCATGAGATCAACTGCAACAATCTTAGGGAGCTACTGATAGATCCCGATCAACGTATGAGTTGAAATCATTTTGAGATCATTTTCTACGACACACCTGATGATCTCTCTCGTAGAACACTGAACACTATGTTGTGTGTAGTGTATATACAGCACATATGTCTTAAACCAGTCATGGGCAAACTGCGGCCCACGGGCCACATGCGGCCTGTTAAATGGTTTAATCCGGCCCACCGAGACGTGAAAAAATTAAATAAAACTTTGTTGAGGTAGATGGTGGCTCAGTGGTTAGAGCGTTCGCCTGCAGACCGGAAGTCAACCGGGGGTTCATGTCCCACTGAGTGCACGTCCTTGGAGAAGACACCTAACCCCGTTTCTTCCACCATTTGCGCCGTTGTGGCAGCTTTCTGCGGTGTAGGAGTGCAGTACACAAATTTCCTCGGTGAGAGATGAATATAGTGACTAAAAATTAAAAAAAAAAGTTTTATTTCCCCTGCATTTCTGATGTTTCTTCACTAGATGGCATACTCTAGATATATTAGCTTTGTTGAGAAAACAACAACACTGCTCCCATTAAATGTGTATCTCAGTGATGCGCACGCCAATACACTCAAGTAAACAAGCGCATTAGATTTCAAACCTACATTTTAAACTTAGTGTGCACTCGATTCACGTTTTTTTAAGCGTTAGCGTGTTTTATTTAAAATTTAGCGCACTAGATTACGTGCGTGTAGCGGCCCCGATGGCTTTCTATATCTAGCGCTTGTTTACCAAAGCATGCCATCCCTCTGCTCTTGTCCTGGCCCCTTGGTCAAATGTTAGAACCCAATGTGACCCGTGAATCCAAAAGTTTGCCCACCTTGTCTTACACCGTACCTCCATAACAAAATGTTTCTACGTTCGTTGATAAGAAAATGTCAAAAATGAATACATGACCAACTTAAGCTAATCTATAGATTTACATCGATGGCTTGCAGCCATACCACCCTGAACACGCCCCGATCTTGACCTCTACATGTTGTAGAAAATGCTTTAGAGTTGTCTTCTGGACAGTGTATTGACAATCAAGACATTTTGAATTCCATCTGGAAATCATTTATAATCAAAAGTCGTCCTAAAGACAACTTTGAAGCCTTTTCTTACACTGGACCTGTTTTTATTACTATTTTTTCCCCCCTCTATTATCTAACGTGACATAAGTTAATTGTAGACCCCTCTTTATACGACAAGAAAAACTGTTTTTCAATGTTCAAACGAAGGCTTCAAATGACCCAGCAGAATACTAATCCAGCTGTGTCATTGAGCTTTTCTCCTATCGGAACGTTAACTTCAATGTGGAGATTTTAATCTTAAGTAAAGACTGCAAAAGTCACAAGTACATCGCTTGCTTTTAGATAAAACAAATGGAGCTCTGTTTTGGAGTTGGGCCAATTCATGATCATAAAATGATCAGTTAGCCAGTGAGATACACTCTAAAGTAAATTGGAAGGACCTCAGAGGCAACTTAATTTAAAAAATAAATGGAATATGTTTTTGTTTTGACTTGAAGCCGTTGGGAAAATCTTTTTATTTGAATTAAGCAAATTATGTGAAGAGGTTTTTTTTTTTTTTTATGTCTTCTATTTATTTATTTTTAACCTTCTGATTTTTAGGATGATGAGTTGGAAGGGGGAGACGCCCACTCCGGTAACAAGCCTCCAGTCGTTTACAACAATCCGTCAGAGGAACCAGCCGACCAGTAGGTTGATTCCAAAGAGTTCATTAAGTAAGAACTGGTCTGATGAACTCTGGCTGAGCAGGTTATTGCACTTCAACCTTTCTTTATTTGAGCCCCGAAAACTACCAATACACATGTTCCTGAGTCCTTTTACGTCTGGAAGCTAGCCTCGTTAGGGACTTGGCTGACACTGGAAATAAAAAAAATCTCACTCGTTTATCAAGCATTTCTCATATTGAGATACAAATATTTCTTAAAGCTTTACGTGAATTCCATCTGTTTGGTGGAAGATGAAAAGCAGGGCTGGTGCAAAGACAATTTCCATGAAATACTCACAAGGAAACGGGTCTAAAACACGAGGAATGTCCTCTTTTGACCAATGATACACTTAGTCATGTCTTTAGGCTGGAAAAAAGTTAACAAATACGTACTTATGAAGTTTGAACAATCACAGTAAACTTTGGAACTTAATTGGAAATCATATGTAAACATTTAATCAAGACTAGTTTAAAAAGTAACGTAAATGACGATCGTAGATTTTAGCTACTGATCATGTATGCTGGATTATAGAATATGTATACATGAGGATTTTGTTTGGGAATTCACTGGTTTAAGACACGTAAATTAGTTTCTTGGGTGATTTTTTAAAAATATTTAATGTAGGGAAGTCTTGATCTCTGCCTTAAAAGCTGCTGTTTGGCTCTAAGTGGCCATTTTTGCAGCGTCTGATTGATTTGAGTCTTTGTCACAATCACCGTCGCCGATTCACAGATGCAAACACGAGGCCAAGTCACATGTAAATTGAATCAGTCGTGAAGCAAACAGCAAACTGGCCTCTTTTCACTTTGATTTAATTGATGTTTACATACACATGATGCTCTCCTGCTTGTTTTAACACATTTCTAAAAGATCTGAAAGGATATTATGGTTGGATTGAGGTTATTTGAAAGTCTAACTTGTGCTCCTTTGATCTTCATCAAGGCAAACAAAATATTTTTTTCCTTCTTGTTAAAAGAAAAGGAACATGCATTCCAAAAGTTAAGATTTCTGTTCATACCCTACAGCTGAATCATGTTGGATTAGATTAAAAAAAAATCACAAGTAACACTTTCCTTTTGACATTCAATTATAATATCATTAAGGAATTTAACTTGCAGATGATAACTTGTTTGTTTTTGTTTCATTTTGATGTTATTCCCTTAAATATAATTATGTATAGTAAGCGCACGGCGTAATCTCGCTCCCCGACGGGAATATATGCACAATAACTTTCATGATTATCCCAGATTGCATTTCAACGCACAACTGATTTAGTAATTGTTGCTTTAATTAACATTCCAATAGAAAGCACTGGTTTGTAATTGTAATCATATATGGTCGTTTCCTTTGTTAATTACGCTAATGAATATTTGTAGCTACGCTCACGCACCGACGTTGGAGCAGTGAAACTTAACGTGAATGGGAGAAAAAAATAGTTCTCATAAAAAACTTAGGTGACAAAAACAAAATATTTAATTAATAATTGTAATAATTTAATGAAAGATTATATATTTTAACAAGATAACCGAATAGTCACGCGTGCGAAATAAATCTGTGATGCACTAAAAGCTGATGCCAAGCAGTTAATCTAGAAATCTGCAGCAATCAATGCAATTTTTGTGATTTTTTTTTTTTTTTTGCTGTACGTAGTATGATGTTTGTGGGATGGTAAACCCAGTGCCTGCGGTCTTGCACGTGAGGAAAGTAGGGCATAACCTGTGATAAATACAATAGGTTGTGGGGTGTTCTAGTCTGGGTAAAATGTGTGAGTGCACGGAACATAGATTCATTTTGAGTTGATTATGTTTTTCTTCTAATATGTTTTTTTTTTTTTATACCACTTACGAAGCACAATGCATCAATGGGGTTCGGCACCATGAGCATTTTTGCTGGTTTAATAAATGGGTCGTTGTAATAGATGAAGTGCCAATTTAATAAACGGAGCCTTGCCATGAAGATAATGTGACAAAGCCTTACTGGAAAAAAAAAAAAGTACCTTCGTTTGATTCACTTTTCCATGATGATTTTATACGAGAATGTTCACCAATAAGCCTGTAATGGAATCCGATTTGTCTTTGATGAATAAAGTACCAATAAATAACAGTTTGTTTTGTATTTTCCTCTTTTTCTCGTTCCTATTTGCACATAGTTTGCTAAAATGATAAATATTCATGGCTGCAGCTGAACAATATTGATTGCAATTGGATTGATGATTTTGCTGGAATCATTTGCGCGTTAATGTCACTGAAAATTGTCCATAACACATTTCCGAACCCCAAAGCGGATTTCTTAATCAGTGATCCAAATCTGACAAGCAGGGTCTTGTGTGTAATATATTTTCCAAAGAAATATGCAAACCATGCTGCTACATGTGTTTTGTCAAGCAGCAGCTTCATGCTAATGGATCTCGCAGCAACGATGGATCCGTTTTGTTGTTTTCTGCTTATCCGGGGGCGGGTCGTGGGGGCAACAG
This sequence comes from Neostethus bicornis, assembly GCA_902685375.1. Taxonomy (NCBI): domain Eukaryota; kingdom Metazoa; phylum Chordata; class Actinopteri; order Atheriniformes; family Phallostethidae; genus Neostethus; species Neostethus bicornis. The sequence goes on along the minus strand of CACRXE010000003.1, from coordinate 14,884,965 downwards.
CCTCAGACAGAAAACCCAGGCGTCTCTCATCCCGGCTGCATCCTCCAGCTCACCCAGAAGGATCAAGAGCTGTTTCCTGTCCAGCTGTAAGACAGTCTCTCCAGCAGGTTCGGGATCTACCTCTGGGTTTCCTCCCATTGGGACTTGCCCAAACTACCTCATTCGGGAGGCATCCTAACCAGATGCCTGAACCACCTCATCTGGCGTCCCTCGACCTGGGGTAGCAACGACCCTACTCTGAGCCCCGTCCAAATGGCAGAGCTCCTTACTTTATCTCTGAGTGAGAGCCCAGCCACCCTGCAAAGGAAGCTCATTTCAGCTGCTTGTATCTGTGGTCTCGTTCCTCTGGTCACCATCCACAGCCGGTGACCAGAGGTGAGGGTAGGAACGTAGATCGACTTGTAAATCAATGCTTAACAAAAATCTCCTGTGAGATGAAAACACTGTATTGTTAAACAATTTTAATTTTTGTTCTAACTTTTACGCTTTTTAACATTATTCTTAATTTAAAAAATTAAATCAGTAAACTCCTGTGGGGGGGTGCTCCGGGAGTACGGAGTCTCGGAGCCCTTGGTACGGGCTGTCTGGTCTCTGTACGACCGGAGCCAGAGCTTGGTTCGTATAGCCGGCAGTATGTTGATTCCATTTCCAGTGAGAGTTGGATTTCTCCAATGCTGCCCTTTGTCACCGATTCTGTTCATCACCTTTATGGACAGAATATCTAGGCGCAGCCGAGGCGTTAGAGGGATCCAGTTTGGTGACCTCAGGATCGGATCTCTGCTTTTTGCGGATGATGTGGTCCTGTTGGCTTCATCGGACCGTGATCTCCAGCTCTCGCTGGATCGATTTGCTGCCGAGTGTGAAGCGGCCGGGATGGGAATTACCGCCTCCAAATCCGAGACCATGGTCCTCGCCCGGAAAAGGGTGGAATGCCCCCTGAGGGTCAGGGACAGGGTCCTGCCCCAAGTGGAGGAGTTTAAGTATCTCGGGGTCTTGTTCATGAGTGGGGGAAGGATGGAGCGGGAGATCGACAGGCGGATCGGTGCGGCATCAGCAATAACTAGGACGCTGCATCGGTCCGTCGTGGTAAAGAGAGAGCTGAGCCGAAAAGCAAAGCTCTCGATTTACAAGTCGATCTACGTTCCAACCCTCACCTATGGTCACCAGCTGTGGGTGGTGACCGAAAGAATGAGATCGCATATACAAAGTACAAGCGGCCGAAATGAGCTTCCTCTGCAGGGTGATTGGGTTCTTACTCAGAGATCGGGTGAGGAGCTCTGCCATCCGGGAGGAGCTTGGTGTCGAGCTGCTCCTCCTCCAGGTCGCGAGACGCCAGATGGGGTGGTTCAGGCATCTGGTCAGGATGCCCCCGAGCGCCTTGCCGGTGAGGTGTTTCGGGCACATCCCACCGAGAGGCAGACTCCGGACCTGCTGGAGAGACTATGTCTCACAGCTGGCTGGGGAACGACTCGGGATCCTTCCGGGTGAGCTGGAGGATGCCCCTGCGACCCGGTCCCAGATAAGCAGAAGACGACTGAACGGAATGTAAAGTAAATCAGTAAACTTACAAATTTTCAAACATGTACTTTTGTTTCATTTTTATGTAAATAAAATGGAGAAAAACAGTTACAATCAAAATGTTATCATTGGAAAATTGTCCTAGAAAATTCTTATTGTGGTGAAGACTTTATTAATCCCATTTCTTTTCTTTTTTTTCTTTTTATTGCCTCTAAATTTGCGTTTTTACTCCGGTTACATGTAAAACAGCTTTTCTACCCTAATGTTTAAGGAGTGACACCTTTGTGTTTCTTTTATTATCTCTAACTTCAGTATTTAATTCAATTTAATTACGATCATAAAAATATCAGCTGAAGAATTTGAAGTACGTTCTGTTGTAAATTAATTGCAGACCAACAACATCATCTTGCCAAATGCAGATTTGAGATTTATCACTCTAATTTACTCCCACTCGGTCGGCATTGTCCTTGTCTTTAATTTAGCAATAATTTTTGTTTTTAACTTTGGCTTCCAGAACGGATTCTTCAATTCTTGTAAATCGTTTTTAACTTTTTTTTTCTTTAATGGTTCCTTGCTTTTCTGCGTTTCCGATCTCTTGTTAGTCAGAAACAACTGAAGGATTGAGTAGGATGAGTAGGGTGACTGTGCTGTAACCAGACATTTGCCAGTTTGCTCCCACGCCTGGAGTCCATGCCGAACTCCCAATTACTCTTGATGGTGGTTTGCACCTTGACTGGTAGCTTCCACCAACAGGTGAATGGGTGAATGTGAGCTACAATATAAAGAGCTTTGAGTACCAACGCATGTTGAAAGGGGCTTTATAATTAGAGTCAGTTTTGAGCTCCAAGGTTAGCGCCTATAAACTGCATCAACGGAGAATCTTGCAAAAGGGGCTGCACGGTGGTTCAGCAAAAAGGTCGGGGTTTGAGTCCGAAGTGGGGACAAGGCTTGAAACACTGGTCTTTCTGTGTGGAGTTTGCATGTTCTTCTTGTGTATGCGTGGGTTTTCTCTGGTTTCATCCCACCCTCCCAAAAATATGCATCTTCTTGTTCTTTTGGCATTTCCCTTCAGGGGGCGCCACAGCAAGTCAATTTCTTCCATCTAACCCTATCTGCTGGGTGGTATGCCCCCTGCAGGTCAGGGACAGGGTCCTGCCCCAAGTGGAGGAGTTTAAGTATCTCGGGGTCTTGTTCACGAGTGGGGGAAGGATGGAGTGGGAGATCGACTGGCGGATCGGTGCAGCATCAGCAATAACTAGGACGCTGCATCGGTCCGTCGTGGTAAAGAGAGAGCTGAGCCGAAAAGCAAAGCTCTGGATTTACAAGTCGATCTACGTTCCAACCCTCACCTATGGTCACCAGCTGTGGGTGGTGACCGAAAGAATGAGATCGCTGGTACAAGCGGCCGAAATGAGCTTCCTCTGCAGGGTGGCTGGGCTCTAACTCAGAGATCGGGTGAGGAGCTCTGCCATCCAGGAGGAGCTCTGTGTTGAGCCGCTCCTCCTCCAGGTCGAGGTGGGCCAGATGGGGTGGTTCAGGCATCTGGTCAGGATGCCCCCCGAGCGCCTCGCCGGTGAGGTGTTTCGGGCACGTCCCACTGGGAGGAGACCAAGGGGCAGACCCCAAACCTGCTGGCGAGACTATGTCTCACAGCAGGCTGGGGAACAACTCGGGATCCTTCTGGGTGAGCTGGAGGATGCAGCTGGGGTGAGAGAGACCTGAGCTTCCTGTCTGAGGCTGTTGCCCCCGCAACCTGAGCCCGGATGAGCGGAAGACGATGAAACGTAACGGAACAAAAGCTAACAGAGTCCTGCCCCAAGTGGAGGAGTTTAAGTGTCTCAGGGTCCTGTTCGCAAGTTTGGGAAAGAAGGAGCGGGAGGTCGACGGACGGACGGATCGGTGCGGCGTCAGCCAGTCGTGGTGAAAAAAGAGCTGAACCGAAAAGTTCTTAATTTACCAGTTGACCTAAGTTCCTACCCTCACCTGGGGTCACCAGCTGTGAGTGGTGACCGAAAGAATGAGATTGTGCATACAAGCGGCTAAAATGAGCTTCCTGTGTAGGCTGGCTGGGTTCTCACTCAGAGATAGAGTGGGGAGCTTGATGTTTAGCCATTGCTCCTCTTGGTTGCTCCTCTCTGGCGAGGTGTTTCGGGCACGTCCCACTGGGAGGAGACCCCTAGGTATACCCTGGACCCAGCTGGCCGGGTAATGCCTAGGGATCCTTCCAGATGACTAAATAAGGTTGTTTGGCAATTCATACCTTGAAATTTTCTTCTTGAACCAACAAGAAGGGAAGGTCGACCACTTTTTTCAGATCCACAATGTACACTCAGACTGGTCGGGTATACTCTAACGACCTCTCCAGAAATCTAAGGAGGGCACGAAGCTGATTTATTATTCCACAACCAGGACGGAAACCACGTAACTCCTCCTAAATTCAAGACCCAGTCATGGAGGGTAGCATTCGATCCTGTTCACCACCCATCAATAGACATTACCAGGTAAGCAGAGAAGAAACCAGTCTTGCAGAAACCATAACCCGGGAACGTTTATTTGGAAGTGTTTACTATACGTGCATAAAGAACTATGGATCCCACCTACTTGATGCCATGCATAATGAGTTTTTTTTTTTGTTCTCTCACTCTCCCAGGGGAAGACACACTTCTAACAGCTAATTAATGTGCAGACGAAGGGGATTTAGGTCACAAGAGAGGCTTAAAGAAGAGGATGAAAAGGGAGTGGCACTCGTCTCAATCAATAAATCAAGGAAAGTGCAGCCTGGAAAAATAGGGTCGAGTGAGTCCAAGCTTTTTGGAAATTACAGTTTTAATGTAGAAGTTCAGGATGACAGTAAACACAAGAAGTTTGAGAGTTTGTGTCCTAGAAGACCTCATTTGGACTAAATAACTGCGACAGGCTGCAGGACAGTAAAGCCTTTATGGAAAAACAAAATAGAAGACATTTTTGACCTTCAGCAGAACGACACTTTGATTTATAAAAGGTCCTCATAGCAAACTGTACAGCTCTCCTTCCTATCACTGCTTTCCTTTTTATCACCTCCTATTCCTCTTCTCCTGCCTGCAGCTTTATTACAAAATGGGGACAAAAAGGACTTAAACAGGTAAGTGGGTCACACTTTTTGTCACTGTAGTACCGCAATGATAAGGGACTATAAAAAATAGTGGTAAGATACAGGAAGGTCTGCACATCTTAAATCTGAATAATCATCACCTGGACATCCAGTAATTTACTTCTACTGTCCCTATCGCTGTGCTAAAGACAATCTATTGACCTCAATGAATCAGCAATTCCACCTGCTGCACACGCTAGTAAAAAAAAAAAACACTTTCAGCTTCATTTGAAGCAGCGGTTCAGAAAAAAAACACAATATTCTGTAAAATCACTTAAAACATCAACCTGTTCTGATCGACGGAGAGAGCATCGATGTTGTTAACACCTACAAATATCTGGGTGTACATCTTGACAGCAACCTGGACTGGTCAGCAGTGGTGGAACATAACAGAGTAAATGTACTTTGTTACTGTACTTAAGTAAAAAAATTGTGTATCTGTACTTTACTTAAGTAAAATTTAAGACCGGTACTTTTACTTTTACTTCACTACATTTTTAGAGCAAATATTTGTACTTTTACTTCACTACATTTTTAGAGCAAATATCTGTACTTTTACTTCGCTACTTTTTAAAAGTGTGTTTTACATTTTTTGTTACATTTTCCTTCAGGAATTTGAAAAATACACAGTTTTTTTTTTTTAGCGCATCTTGAAGCTGCATCGCCAAGATTAAAAGAAGCAGTTGATCGGGAGAAGAAGTAATGAATCGAGGACCAATCAGAATTGAGAGTAAACATTTTCCGCATTCATTCAGCGCCAAAAAACTAACATCAAATATAGAACAAAATAAAAAGAGTCAGAAGATCGTTGTTCGTTGTGTTTACTTTTAAATAAAAAGTTGAGCGATAGCAGGGGCGGATCTAGAATTTTCTAAAGGGGGGGTGAGGTCATTGACAAAGCCAATATAGGGGCACTGGGGGCCTCCCCCATGAAGATTTTAAAAATTAAGTATCATTTTTCTGTATTTTGGTGCCCATTCACTGGCCCTGCAAGGGGATAGCTTGACTACTCCCCTTTCCTTTCTTCTTTTTTTTTTTTTTTTGTGGACCAAAAGAGAGGGGGGTGACGCCCCTGCAGAGTATTTATCTGTGACCCTACAGCACAAAAAATAGCATTTGAATTATGGTTGAATACTTTTACTTTTAAAAGTAAAATTTACACCAATTACTTTTGTACTTCTACTTAAGTAGATTTTTTTTATTGGTACTTTTACTAGTAAATTTTTTGGCCTAATTATCTGTACTTTTACTTAAGTACAAAAAGTGAGTACTTCATCCACCACTGCTGGTCAGAGCAGGCTCGAGCCTTGCATAAGAAAAGACAGAGCAGGCTGTTATTCTTGAGAAGGCTTAAAACTTTTCGTGTTTGGCGACATGTTGAACATCTTTTATCAATCTGTCGTGGCAACTGCAGTGTTCTTTGCGGTCATCTGCTGGGGAAGCAGCTTGACCGCAAGGGACAGCAATAGGCTGGACAGACTGATAAGGAAGTGTGCATCTTTGGTGGGGAGAAATGTGGACTCTGTGGGAGCTGTTTTGAAGGGGAGGGTGAGGGCTTTAATGCAGGGTGTCCTGAATAACCCCGGTCACCCTCTTCATGATGTGATCACAACCCAGAAGACAACCCGAAGTAAGGGGTTCCTCTCACTGCGCTGAAGGACTGAGTGCTTTAGGAGGTCGTTCATCCCTTCAGCCCTCAGGCAATTTAATCAATCAGATGTTTCTGGAAGGAACTAAGTCCTATTTTATTATGTATGTATGTATGTATGTTGTTTTTATTTATTTTGTATGTACAGTTTGTGTGATTTCTGTTGCTGTGGACACCAGAATTTCTCCTGAGGGAGATTAATAAAGTTCTATCTATCCATCCATCCACAAAAAAATATCATAAATTTTGATTGAAGTACGCACTACTTGTTTATCGTTTCTTCTCTGAGTGACTTTTTTTGTTACCTGAGTTTATTTACAAAAACTACAATAAGGTCATTTTTGTTAATTACACTAAGCTTTAGTAAAGGGAGGAGGTGTTGGCTTAATGGTAGAATGTCTGTCCTTGGACTACGAGAAGTCAATTCAATTCCCATTGTGTCCATACCTAAGTGTCACTGGAGAGGACACCTAACCCCCAGTTACTCCCACCATTGGTGCCGTCATAACTGCCTGCTGCAATAAAAAAGATTTCCCCATAAGGGATGAATAAAGTGTCAGTCAGTCATCTTCTTATCTGTCTATCCCTTAAGGAGGGTTACGGGGGAGCCCATCCCGGTTGATTTAAGGCAAAGGGTAGAGTACACCCCAAACAGGTCGCCAGGCCACACACATACAACCATCCACACACACACTCATTCCTAGGGGCAATTTTGGCACGGGCCAGTCAACCTAACTCCACACAGAAAGGACAGTGTTCCAAGCCTCTTCCTCACCCGGGACTCAAACCCACGACCTTCTTGCTGTGAGGCTACTGTGCTACCCACTGTGCCACCGTGCCGCCCTGAATAAAGTGTGATAAAAAAATAAAATAAAGTTTGTCACGATCCCCTCGCTTGCCGCAAGAGGGAGCCCCCCCATCTTCCTTATCGCCCTGATTAGGGAGACCCGAGATTGATTTCTGATTCCACACACCTCTGGATCCTGCTGTCTATTTAAGGGCAATGATCCCGGACTTCCACATTAAGGATTGTAAATCCAAAGCCCCATGAACCATCGAGCAATTTCTAATCAATTTTCAAAAATAGACCCAAAGATTCGAATCTTTCGAGCTCACAAAGAGCGCCATCTGCAGGCTGCGGGGTGTAAAGGTAAATTCAGTGGGAATTAAACGAAAGATTCCTTATACGCTCCAAGTTTCAAGTCATTACAAAAATGATTGGGATTCGGCGAGTTTTTTTGCTTCCTATTCTTTGCAAATATTTTTTCTTGGTTATTTAACATCAGTTATGTCAATTCTGTGTTAGATTAACTTTTACTAACCCAAAATAAATCAAAGAAATATTTCACTCTGCTCATTTAAATTATGATGAAATGTTTAATAAAGCACAGACTGACCACACCACGTGCTCCTGTCATCAATATGAACTGATGGGTGTTAACTTACCTCAGAGCAGTGGTCCCCAACCACCGGGCCGCGGACCGGTACCGAGCCGTGGGTCATGTAGTACCGGGCCGCACAGAGAGAAGAAATAACTTCCATTATTTACATTTCGTTTATTATTCAAGCCATAATGATCTTTTAATTTGAAAAACCACCGGATTTCCTTCCTTACATCTGTCAATTACTCAACTTTGACGCATCATCACATTAAATTTAAACCGCTAAACCAGCAAAATGGTTAAAAACACAGACGATAAGAAGCTTCTTTGCTAAGGAGATTTACAGAGTTACGATTCGTAACTATTCAAAGTGAGTTCTTCATCCATCACTGGTTAAGAAGCAGACTGGACCTCAGAAACACTCTTCAGGTTTCAGGTCAAGATAGGACTGTCTGGTTCCAGCAAAACAAACTAAGCACTTCAATTGATGTAGTTACTGTGAGGAACCTAACTGATATTTTTATTCACTTTGTTTTTGTGATGTCTTTTATTTTGAAGGTATGTTTACTGTTACCATAGCAACCAGAGTGCATTAGAGCAGAAAGAATGTTTCCACGTTAGAAAGGCGCTACTCATACATTTTCTCGTGGAGACAAAGTGGATTTAAATTTATTAATATTGATTTAAAAAGCCAGTTTTTCAGAAGTGTGCGGTGATTCTTCATCCGGAGTGTACCGTATGGGTGGAGTTTATGGATACAAGGCCGAGTCGAACTGTAAGCTCCGCCCATGTGGAAGTGTGTGTTTAAAACAAACGCACTCACATTTGTTTTCAGGATGTGACGTAAAACCGTTTTTTATGTAGAATAACGTTCGAGCAAGTTTTATGTTTAAAAAAAGTTATACTTTCACTTTATGTACTTTTATGTACAAAAAAAATAGTTTTTATTTAAAAATAAACATTATTTTTATTCAAATCAAATAAATGATGCTTTATTGTAATTGCATTTTTTTTAAAAAAGCAAATTTTGTTTAAGTACTTAAAATATGAAAATTATGTGATCATTTGAGTTTAAACACAAAAATTTAAAGTATTAATTTTTGGATTTTTCTCAGTGATATTGATCATTTTCTAATAAATAAAAACAACACATGAACTTCTGGATCACACACATAGGCTTAAGAAGTACCTAAGAAAACAAAAACAAGAAACATGAAAGGAACATCTTTATTATTTTACATCAACATTTGTACAATCAAATTCATTGGTCAATCAAATTATATAAAGAACAAAAAAAACCAACTTTCTTTACTAGAAACGAAAAAAACTAGGGTAACGGTCGGCCGGGGTAGCCAATCTTTCCCACTTCGTCAGAATTTTGTGTTCTTTCAATTCGTGAATCATTAGAGTGTTTGGGACAACATTTCGTTCAGTTATTTTCCTTTGGCTCACATTTTTCTCTTCATCCACCACCTCTTTCTGCTTTCCCAGAATTTTCTCTCCATCATTATTGATTCCTTTCTCATCCGTCTCGTTTTCTACATTTCTCCCTTCCTTCTTCTTTGTGGCCACGCTAGATGATCTTTCCCGCTTGATCTTAACCTTGTCTTCTATTGCTTTCTTCTTTGTTTTTTTAAGCATCGGTTGTCCCTGCTTTGCAGTTTTGTTCATCTGCTTTTTTGGGTCAACGTTTTGTTCTGTCGTTTCTTTTACACTCACACTTTGTTTTTCATTTTTCACCTTTTTTCCTGTTACGGTTTGTAGATTCTTCTTCATGGCTCTGGTACTGATGTGATACTCCGAAGTTGAATTAGCCTTGAATTAACTTGAATTAGCCCTGGCAGATCTTTTGGCAGCCTGTTGATTAATTTTTAATGAATCTGAAAAGAAATGACAAACAGAAAAATGAATGTTAGTTGATCAAAAAAGATCCGAGAACTACATATTGAGTTTGAGTAACTTCTTCTTTCAGCATTTCCCTTCAGGGGTCGCCACAGCAAGTCAGTTTCTTCCATTTAACCCTATCTGCTGCATCTTCTTCGGTCACACCAACTATCTTCATATCTTCCTTCACTGTATCCATGAACCTCCTCTTTGGCCTTCCTCTAGTCCTCTTTCCTGGTGGTTCCAAATCCAGCATCCTTCTTCCTATGTACTCTCTCTCCTCTACACATGTCCAAACCATCTCAGACTGTCCTCTCTGACTTTATCTCCAAAACCTCTAACATGCGCTATTCCTCTGGTTCTGTCTATCCTGGTCACTCCCAAAGAGATCCTCAGGATCTTCATCTCAACATTTCATCTTTTGAATCGCTTATCCCTAACAAGGTCGCAGGAGTGCTGGAGCTTCTCTTGGGTGTCCTGTCAAGATCTGCAACTATCGAGATCTGCAACTTAGCGCCTATGCGCATACCCAGAACACGTCATCCACTCCCCTTCCAGCTGATCTGACCGTTGAGATCTGCGACGTGGCATGACGCTACCAAACACCGTCCCCATGATGCTTACCCCACCCAATGAACTTCACTGTGTCGAGATGAGCGGCTTAACGCTTCTGCGCATGTCTTAACTCTGTGGAGTTGGGCTACTGTCTGTATCAGTTAGAACAATGTGCTAAAGACGAGAGCAGTAAAGTTACCATAAAACTTATTAAATGTAATGTAGTCATTTCTTAAGTGGAATAAAGCTGAACCAATAGAGTGCTTTCACCCATGTCACTAAAACCGGTAGTCAGCCATTTTGAATGCATGAATCAGGATGAAGCTATCGACATTGCAGGTATTTTTTCATCTTATGATGCTATTCAGAGGTGCAACTGGTTTTCCACGTCATTACTGTGTTATGGCAAGAAATCGTCTGGTCTTGGAGCTGAAGAGATGAGACAATATTTACAAAAGCTGCTTGTGATTGTTTTTTCATGGGACATTATCAACCGAGAAGTATCAAGAATCAACGAAACCTTTATGAGTCCCACAATGGGGAAGTTGAACAAATCCAGTCCTGTAAAGGCTTTCAGATTTGCAGCTGAGAAGAAACTTAAGGTTAAAAAAAATCATTAACAATGCCTGGGTAGGCATCCAATCAGGATTCTTTGAAAATAAATGATTTGGAATTGTACAACAATCTTCTCCACCAATTAGATGTAGTTTTTCTAAATATTGTCTCTTTTTTTCCGCTCAAAAACCAGCCAATTTTCTGCCATATCACGCTAATGACATAGAAAACTAATAGCATCAAGAGATGAAAAAAATACTGCTTCGTCCATAGTTTCAGACTGATCTATGCCTCCAAAATGGCCGCCTTCTGGGTTGCTGACATCACGTGATGTGGAAAACTAATTACACCTTCAAATAACACCAAAAGATGAAACAAATGACAAAAATAGTTATTACTGTACAATAGTCAATACATCAAAACGCAAGCTAGTTGCTTAAAACAATATGCTAAAGACGAAATTAAAAAAGAATCCCAAAAACTGTTCTACTGTAATGTAGTCATTTCTTAAGTGGAATAAAGTTTAAACAATGTTCATGTGCTCATTAATTTAATTAAATTTTATTTGTAAAACCCAAAATCACAGAATTTCTGTCTCAATGGGCTTCACGTTGCAGATTCAGAAAGAAAAACAAGAAAAAAAGAGTAATGCATAAACACAAACACACAACAAGAAAACTAACAAATACTAGCAAGACAATATTAGGACATTCCTGCCCTCAGACTCTTCTTCACGGTGAGGAAAACTCCTAAAAAACACAGATCTATTGCTGGGGTTTTGGAACACCTTAGTATAAGAAAAATAACCCTGTCTACAGAACGGCTGCAACCTTCTCCCATAAAAAAAAGAAAACTAATTGACTCCTGAATGGTTAGAAAATTAGAAATCTTCAAACTATTGTACCAACAGTTTGAATATTTGAAATACAATTCAAAGATTTAACCAACCAACAATCCAGACCTCCAAAAAACAACTCAAAGATTCAAGTTGTTATTCCAATGTTGGAACCCTTGTGCTCTTTTTATCCAGCTTGCAAAATGTTGAGGTTAATTACAGTACTTTGGATTTTAACACTCGGACCACCACAGCGGTCAATTTGACCACCTGTCACTTTAATATGCTAATTAGAATAAATAAAACACAACCTAGGAGGCTGACCTTTCATTTTACATTTTAATAATTAGCTTTTACACTCTTTGTGTCTCTTAGTAAAGGAGGAATGGGAAGTTTTGATACCTCTGACACAAAATGTGTTTAAAATTTTTATTCAAACAAAGCTTCAAGTTTCAGGATTCCCAAATCTTTGAACCTCTGCTTTTCTCTTTGTTCAGTTCCCAATCTTTCCCTCTTTGGTGATTGTAATGTTCCATTTATTTTCTTTAGATCCTCATTTTTTTTTCTTTTCTACAACTCTCTGTTTGTTGGGCTGAAGCTGCTTCATTTCACCCAGGCTTTTTTTTTTAGGTGGACACCACACTGCAATTAATCCCAGCAAAACCAGGGGGAAGAAAAACAGCAGGTGAAAAAAAAATCAAACTCTTAGATTAGCAGATTGCAAATCAGGCCTACAACATGTTAGCTCAAATGCTAACAAAGAAACACTCACAGAGCATCACAAATGGATCAAAGGCCCTGAGGGGCGACTAACTGGTACAAACTTACCAATAGTTCCCATTGAAACATGGGACGTGATAAAACATAATATGGGATGAAGTTTAATCAGATTAAACGCAAATTAAGCGAGAGATGAATAGAGTAAAAAAAAAAAAAAAAAACTCCGAAGTTAGCTTGCACTACATCTAGCGTGGTCATACAAAGACGTCTATTTGAGTCCTAAAACAGCGATCGTGTTCTTTAAATACTATTTTGTTAGAAATAAGTTCTTACCTTCTTGTCATATGAAGTTTTTTTGCGGATTTTTTCTCCTCGTTGACAAGTCTTAGCTTCTGAATCGGCAACGTGAAGCCTATTGAGACAGAACTTCAGTTATTTTGGGCTATTCAAATAAAATTGAATTATTTCTGTTAGCTTACCTGAGCGCTAGACTCAATAAAATGAGGAAGTTAGCTGTTTCTAAGCCAAGCAAAAGTCGAGTTCTGATCAAATGTTCAGAGGATCGCTGCAAATTCCCGCAAATTGCAAGTCTCAAGAGTAATGATTTCAAAAGACAAAAGAAAAATGGTTGAGTGCGCATGCTGTTTTTATAAGAATAAAGATGGCGGTCAAAACGTGGTCAGCTAGGCCGCGTTCCCTTTTAAAACTGGGTTTGAATTTTTGAAGGAACATCCAATCAGAAAACGTCAAAAACACTATCCATTTGAATTGGTATTCAGAAGGAAATTGTCATTGATTTCTAGAAATTTCAAATTAAAATACATGCATACTCTTTTTTTTTCTTCAGGGATTAATTTCAATATGTCATACAGATCAATTATTTCAACTTATAGATTATGCTATAAATGACCAACAAGATTTCAATGGATTAAATTCAAAATTAATAGTATGGAAGCATATCAGAATCAGAAATGCTTTTATTGCCATGGTCAATGAAGAGGATCAGAGCATGGAACTTGGTATGGTACTAGTGTGCAGTTATAAACATAAAAAATGATGATAATAATAATGATAAAAATTTTAACAAAACTAAGAGTGCTCAGAAAGAAAAAGAAAAGTAGTGCAATGTCATAGAAAATAATAGAAAATAATAAAGATAGTAAAGTAACAAGAGGGAAGTGTCTAAGAGATGTGGGGATACAGGTTATAAAGTGTCTAAGAGATGTGGGGATCCAGGTTATAAAGTGACTAAGAGATGTGGGGATCCAGGTTATAAAGTGACTAAGAGATGTGGGGATCCAGGTTATAAAGTGACTAAGAGATGTGGGGATCCAGGTTATAAAGTGATTAAGAGATGTGGGGATCCAGGTTATAAAGTGACTAAGAGATGTGGGGATCCAGGTTATAAAGTGACTAAGAGATGTGGGGATCCAGGTTATAAAGTGACTAAGAGATGTGGGGATCCAGGTTATAAAGTGACTAAGAGATGTGGGGATCCAGGTTATAAAGTGATTAAAAGATGTGGGGATCCAGGTTATAAAGTGACTAAGAGATGTGGGGATCCAGGTTATAAAGTGACTAAGAGATGTGGGGATCCAGGTTATAAAGTGACTAAGAGATGTGGGGATCCAGGTTATAAAGTGACTAAGAGATGTGGGGGATCCAGGTTATAAAGTGAATAAGAGATGTGGGGATCCAGGTTATAAAGTGACTAAGAGATGTGGGGATCCAGGTTATAAAGTGACTAAGAGATGTGGGGATCCAGGTTATAAAGAGTTCACAAGTCCAACTGCAGAAGGGAAGAAGCTGTTTTTGTGGCGGGACATTCTGGTCCGAATGGACCGAAGCCTCATGCCCGAGGAGAGTCGCTCAAAAAGTCCATGTCCAGGGTGGGAAGGGTCAGCTGCTATCTGACCTGCACGCCCCCAAGTCCTGGAGACGTAAAGGTCATGGAGAGATGGAAGGCTGTTGCCAATCACCTTCTCCACAGAGCACACAGTGCACTGCAGTCTATGTTTGTCCCTGGCTGTGGCTCCAGCGTACCACACGGTGATGGAGGAGGTGAGGATGGACTCGATGATGGCTGTGTAAAACCGCACCAACATCTGGGCGGGCAGCTTGGCTTTCTTCAACTGCCGCAGAAAGTACATCCCCTGCTGGGTCTTTTTGATCAGGGAGCTGATGGATGGCTCCCACTTTAGGTCCTGTGTGATGGTAGTGCTGAGGGAAGCGGAAAGAGTCTACAGTGGTGATGGGGGAGTCTGTCAGTGCAAGGGGGGTAATGGGTGCTGTGACTTTCCTAAAGTCCACGATCATCTCCACTGTCTTTTGAGCGTTGAGCTCCAGGTTGTTGTTGCTGCACCAGGACACCAGCCGGTCTACCTCCATCCTGTAGGCCGACTCATCACCATCAGAGATAAACCCGATGAGAGTGGTGTCGTCCGCAAACTTGATCAGTTTGACAGAGTCATGGCTGGAGGTGCAGGAGTTGGTGTACAGGGAGAAGAGCAGGGGAGAGAGGATACAGCCCTGTGGAGATCCTGTACTGATAGTCCGAGAGGTGGAGACATTCTTCCCCAGCCGCACGCACTGCCTCCGGTCTGTCAGGAAGTCAGTAATCCACCTGCAAGTGGAGTCAGGCACGTTGAGCTGAGAGAGCTTGTCCTGAAGCAGGGCAGGGAGGATGGTGTTGAATGCAGAGCTGAAGTATATGAATATAAAATATATTTTATATGAATATAAAATATAAATAATATATAAATATATACAAATATTATTATAAAAAATATACAATTACATATAAATATATATAAAAACATAAAAATATTTTAAACGACTATAAAATATGAAGAAAAAAAAAAGACAATAAATCACCTGTTGACTTTACATACATCAAAATGACATTTTGCTCCTCCAGATGAGAGAAGCCAGTTGGGGTGGTTTGGGTATCTGGTTAGTTTGCCTTATTGATTTTTTTTTTCCACCAATAAAGACCTCAGTCTGTGATATTATTGGAAGGCGTAGTTTAACATGTTGAGACAGAATATTAAAAAGAAAATCCAGACAATCAGTTTGAAAGATCTACATTCATTTATTTTATTGAGAAAAATAGAAATTTTATCAAGAGTTCTTGTTGATTGATCCAGACAAGCTGAACTCTGACCTTGTCACCTAAATTGAAGACACCTGGTATCACTAATAACTTGTATGAATGCCAGCTGGCCACAGACTCAATCAGTTTGTCAGACTCCAAACTCTTCAACATGGGGAATACCAAAGAGCTCTTTGTGGCTTTAAGGGAAAAAGAAGACTGTAGATCTGCACAAGACCAGTATGGTCTACAGAACCATTATTAAGAAACTGGGCAATAAAGAGGCAACTGTTGGTGCTAGGGATGGTAAATCCAATGACCATCAATTTCCAAAAATAGACCCAAAGATTTGAATCTTTCGAGCCCACAAAGAGCGCCATCTGCAGGCTGCGGGGTGTAAAGGTAAATTCAGTGGGGAAAAAAACGAAAGATTCCTTATTCACTCCAAGTTTCAAGTCATTACAAAAATTATTGGGATTCGGCGAGTTTTTCTGCTTCCTATTCTTTGCAAATATTTTTTCTTGGTTATTTAACATCAGTTATGTCAATTCTGTGTTAGATTAACTTTTACTCACCCAAAATAAATCAAAGAAATATTTCACTCTGCTCATTTAAATTATGATTAACTGTTTAATAAAACACAGACTGACCACACCACGTGCTCCTGTCATCAATATGAACCATTAAAGAGAACTGATGGGTCTTAACTTACCTCAGAATAGCGGTCCACAACCACCGGGCTGCGGACCGGTACCGGGCCGTGGGTCATGTGGTACGGTTAGCAAATAATTTTGAAATTATTTAGTTAATCGTAATTGACCTAAAACAGGAAAAGTTTATTTTTATTTCATGTTTGACCGTGAACAAATGAAAGCCTGTTTTTATGTAGCGTAGGTAAACTTCTGGTTTCAACTGTAAATCCTGTTTTGTCCTGCATTTGGGTTCATCCTTCAACATCACAACAAAGTTCTTGGCAACAAGTCCGCGTAAATCCCTCATCCCATTGTAGAAATGGGTTCAAAGTTGTCTTCTGGAGCATGTATTTGATGACTTGAAAATTGCTCACTGTTTTAGGGTCCAAATTGTTAAGTGCCAGGAAAAGCAATTTATGCTGTAATCCTTACATACGTATATATATACTGTGTATATATATATATATATATATATATATATATATATATATGTATATTTGTGGCATCGTGCCATTCTTGCATTCTATGATTGTGTCTATGAGAATTTGCGTCGTATTTCATTTAGTAATTATTTTTAAAAAACAACAAAAACAACCTAAACCAAAAATAAAGTTTGACTATTTTTATTTGTGTAACAACGTGATTGGTTATGAATTAAGAATGTGACCAGATTAATAAAACAAAAAACACAGAAATAAAGACTTAAAGAAAAAAAAGTTTCTTTGCTCTTCATTTAACCAGACTGGTGCTACTTAGTGCTCTGCTCAATTTTATTTTATTCCACTAATAATTGCATTCGTTAGTTTACCACTGATCTGAAAACATCCATCCTCTCAGCGAACAGAGGTGACGTGAAAACAAACATATGTCTTGACCATATTTGTAGTTCAGTAGTTGAAAAAAGAAGGTCTATCATAGCAATGATTCCCAAGAAGAAGCCCCAAGATTTTCTCAACTTCCTGTTCACCCCAGAAATCTGACCTCTCTAACTAGCCTGCAAACTGACGAGCAGAGTCGATCAAAGTGAGAAAGGCAGCTTAAGTGAGCTTAAGTGCCTTCTAAACGACGTTAAGTGCCTTGTTTTAATAACAACAGCAGAAGGCCTGGGGTCTTGAAACACCTCCACGAAGCTTTCAGGTAGTGGGATAAATTTACCCCTCGTGGGGCTTTATTTATCCAGTGGAAAGACGTTGTCCTGTTGCCAAAGTTCTTTACTTAAAGCTCTGCTTTTCAGAGTACACAAACTGTTCCAGCACATTGCACATGTCACATCAGGCCTTGACCGAAAGCAGCGACTGATTAAAGCAAAAAAAGTACCCAGAACGAAACAGTCTGATGTATCAGGCTACTTTTCAGTAGTGTCAGAGGCAAAAGTAGAAAAGCAGCTTTACAAAAATTACAGAGCGGACTGACTCAATAATAAAACAACCAACTACCAACCTGGCAGTAAACAGTGGTTAAAACTGGAATAAAAGTACACAAAATTTACTGCTACACACATTTTTGTGTAGTTGAAGAAAGAATGAGATTGTGAATACAAGCGGCCGAAATAAGCTTCCTCTGCAAGGTGGTTGTGTTCCCACTCAGAGATAGAGGGAGGAGCTCTGCCATCCAAGAGGAACTCGAAGACGAGCCTTTGCTCTACTGAGTCAAGAGAAGACAAATGGGGTGGTTAGGATCTGGTTAGGATGCCTCCTGAACACCTCGCTGCTGAGGTGCTTTGGGCACAATCCCCCCCGGAGGAGACCCAGAGGCAGATGTCGGAGCCACTGGAGAGACTATGTCTGCCAGTCATCCGTCATGAGGTGGAGGGAGAAGTCCAGCCTCTGTTCTGCTAGCACTTTAGACGCCAATGTCGTCCAGGTAGGTATCATAGCATTGCTGCTAACGTATTACCTCCTTTGATATTGGCACCGAATTGTCACCTTAGCAGGGCTTGTCTTCAAAATTGAGGTTTTCCCAATAGGTGTTGGATTGTATCTCAAAATAAAAGCATAGACAAGAGCCTCTCCGGTCACCATCACTGTGCTTCCACATGTCTGCAACTCCGCCCGGAACAGCAAAATCTGGTCCACTGTCTCCTCCACCTCACAGCCACCTAACGTTAGATGACTTGGATGGATCAACTGGTCATTTCCAAAGAAGTTTTGTTAGACTGCTACAGCCACCTTCCCTTCACTGCATCGTACCGGTATGCTCTCCGTTTCTACTGGTGTCCTCTGCTCAAATTTTACCATTCCCTTTTTGACAGGCAGCTTCAGATCTTGACTTTGGGCCGGCAGCTTGACGCTTTCCGTTTGCTCCAGTAGTTCTGACTCTACTTGCCTCCCCTGTGCTCTTGGGAGAATTTGAGGTGCTTTTTCCTCAGCCTGTTGAGGTGGCTTTGGCCTGTCGAGTACGTATGTCATGAGCCGGAAAGAAACAGGAGCTCGGACCAAGTTGGTTTAATTAAACTGTTGAGGAACTGTTGTCTGCTCTGAGCTCGGCATCTCTTTGCTTTGGGGACTCAGTAGGAGGGTCTCATTGGTCCTGGTGATGTTTTGTGTTGAAGGGCAAAGATGAACAGGGAACAGCTCGGGATCCTCCCGGGTGAGCTGGAGGATACGGCCAGGGTGAGAGAAGCCTTGACTTCCTGTGTGAGGCCCCGGTTACGACGACAGAACGGAACACAATTTTGTCTATATGTAAATCACATTTCTAGCAATTTGTTCTGCACAAATTAAAACGGCAACTAAAAAAAATGGTACAGGGAGTACGTTTATTTAAAAGATGCAGCAAAAGTGATAAAATTAATTCAGAACTGAAAGAAAGCGCGGTTACACAAGCAACACGCCAACTTTGGCATCATTAGTTTCTGTTTACCACATGGCATGTGTAGGATTTTATTTAGCTTACACTAAATAATTTAGTTTCTAAGTGCTTTATTTGGAATTAAACCA
This sequence comes from Neostethus bicornis, assembly GCA_902685375.1. Classification (NCBI taxonomy): domain Eukaryota; kingdom Metazoa; phylum Chordata; class Actinopteri; order Atheriniformes; family Phallostethidae; genus Neostethus; species Neostethus bicornis. The sequence goes on along the minus strand of CACRXE010000003.1, from coordinate 14,866,016 downwards.
AAACAAAAAAAGATTTCCTAAAAGCTACAAACGTTTGGTAGTGAAGCCTTAAAAGAATTGAAGTAGCTGACCATCCATCCACCTGTTCATTTTATATAACAGCTTTATCTCATGCAGGATTACAGAGGGCAGTGGGGCCAGGCAGTTGGAAAGGGTCAGTAGTTAATCGCAGAGGCAACACAAAGAGACAAATGTCATTCTTCTTCTTCTTCTTTCGTCATTTCCCTTCAGGGGTCGCCACAGCAAGTCAGTTTCTTCCATCTAACCCTATCTGCTGAATCCTCTTTGGTCACACCAACTATCTTCCTTCACTGTATCCACAAACCTCCTCTTTGGTCTTCCTCTAGACCTCTTTCCTGGTGGTTCCAAATCCAGCATCCTTCTGCCGATGTACTCTCTCTCTCTCCTCTGTACATGTCCAAACCATCTCAGTCTAGCCTCTCGGACTTTGTCCCCAAAACCTCTAACATGTGCTGTTCCCCTGATGTACTCATTTCTGATCCTGTCCATCCTGGTCACTCCCAGAGAGATCCTCAGCATCTTCATCTCTGTTACCTCCATCTCTGTTTCCTGTCTTTTTCTCAGTGCCACTGTTTTTAGATCAAGCAGCATGGCTGGTCTCACCACAGTTTTGTACACTTTCCCTTTCATTTTAGCTAAAACCTTTCTATCACACATCACATCTGATACTTTTCTCCACCCGTTCCAGCCTGCCTGCACATGCTTCTTCACCTCTTTTCCACACTCTCCATTGCTCTGGACTGTTGATCCTAGATACTTAAAATCTTCCACCTTCTTTATCTCTTCTCCCTGTAACCTCACTTTTCCATTTGGATCCCTCTCATTCACACACATGTACTCTGTTTTACTCTGACTAATCTTCATTCCTCTTCTTTCTAGTGCAAACCTCCACCTCTCGACACCACTTCACACTCAAGAATCACTTTTAACCTAGCCATGATTTTTATTTGATTGTATCATATCTGTGCACACACAACTTCTTTAATAACAATGACAATGCAAGTTTCCTTGTTTAAGCTCTGAAGAGAAAAAAGGTTCGATACTAAAAATTGTTCAACCAAATAGATCTTTGTAAAGAAAAGTTCCACGTGCTGATCGGGTTTTAGCAAATCACTCCACCCTAAGATAAAATAATACCGTGATGTTCTAATCAAAGATGGTCCTCTGTGAGGCATTAACCAGCTGTTTCAGCATGGCCCGAGAGAGAGGCAGACACAACGACTATAAATAAATCACAGCACAGCATAAAAAACCCCACACATAGCAAAGCCATTCCTGAAGCAAACAGGCATTAACATACTTAAAGGACATCAAGATGGCTGAAAATCTGAAAAATCTGTTTTACAGTGTTAGGTAGAAAATGTAAATACATCTTTTGTTACGACTTCTTTTTTTGTTACCTTTTTTGTTACGTCTTTTATTCTTATCATTCAAAAGTGTCCTTTGGTTTAATGTGACCCCCCCCAGCTGCAGGCAGTTCCTGACCAGCTGTATGACAGTGTTATGTAAACTAAGCAATGAGTTGATACTATATGCTGAGCATCCCCCACCTTTCCACTTATATGTAGGTGGGGTCTGGAACTTTCTATTCCCCCACTACTCTGTAAGAAAAAACACCTTTTGTTTTTCACGACTGTATAAAAAGCAGACAAGAACGCATTTCTCCCTAGACACTTCTGGTTCGTTCAGAAAACGTCAAGACTTTAAGAATGTTTGTGTCATATTTGCCCCCTACAGAAATCATATGATCGAAATCAATCAATTATCAAATAAAATGATAAAATTCCCTCCATCTTTTTTCATTTTCAACAATTTTAAAAAGCTCCAGGTAGCCACTAGTGCGGCGTTTAAGTTACTAGCACCGCACTAGTTACTCAGAGTAACAGTGAATCAGTGGGAGTGCTGAGCTGGTTTTGCTGCAACCAGACAGTCTCATCATAGACAGAAACCTGAAGAGTATTTCTAAGATCCAGCCTGCGCCGTAACTTTGTATCTCTATGACTCCCCAAACAAAGAATGTTTCTGAATATCGTTTACTCATTTTGGTAGTTTGGGGGTTTAAATTTAGCGATTCATTTTATTTTTCCTTTAACACTCTTTGGCAATGAATGCAAATGATTCGGTGCAAGAAATGTGGAATCATCTTTTCTCCTCAGTTAGTTTTCTCTTTTTGTTTTTGGGATGGGTGGCTTTTCATCAAGAAGGCCCAACAGAGAATGTACTTCCTACAGCAGCTGAAGAAAGCTAAGCTGCCGGTACAGATGATGTTGCAGTTCTAAACCACCAACGTTGAGTCCGTCTTAACCTCCTCCATCACCGTGGGGTACGCTTGGACCACAGCCAAAGACAAACAGAGACTACAGCGCATTGTGTGTTCAGCTGAGATGATGATTGGCCAAAGTCTTCCATCTCTGCAGGACCGGTATGTCTCCGGGGTTTTGGGACAAGCAGGTCGGATAGCGGGTAATCCTTCTCACCCTGGCCACAGACTTTTTGAGCTGGTCCCCTCAGGCAGAAGGCTTTGGTTCATTTGGACGAAGACCTCCCACCACAGGGACAGTTTTTTTTCCCATCAGCCATCAGCTTGATGAACACTACCTGACCTGTCTCCTCAATAATCTGGACTCGTCAAAATTTTCACTCCATTTACCTGCCGCTGCCACTTTATCATTCTCTTTGCACCACTTTTTATATTTTATACTACATGAAGGGTGATTTTATTTTCAATTTTTTAATCTTCTTATTTTTTATTTTACAGGGTTTCTTTTACTATATCTTTATCCACTTCACAGATTTTATGTTTGATGTTATGCCGATTTAAGTTCCTAGTCTGTTCATTTTCATTGACAATGACAATAAATATTTCTTGATTCCTTGATTTTCACACATCCTCTGGTTTGTTTCCAACCGCCTAACATCCCGCCCTGCTCATAGAAACCTGTGTCGCAGGCTGTGACGCAAATATTCATTGACAGAAATTTACTATTTATTCTACACGTTTTTAGACTGTTGGAAAATGTTAAGAATGTTTGTGTTGTGTTTTCCTCCTACAGAAATCATATTAAAACAAACAAGCAAAAAAAAAAAATCCTTCTCCATCTTTTCCCATTTTCAATTTTTTTTTAACTAGCCCTAGGCCTCCAGGGAGCCACTGGGGCGGCGCTAAAGAGCCGTGGGTTCCTGACCCCTGGTGTATAATCACAGAGATCCTTCAGTACCCTATGTTAGTGTCAGTTAGTCGTTAAAAAATCCTCTGAGGGAATTAAAATTCTAAACACAAGAATCTCATCCTGGGTCACAAGTCTGAGATATTTTTACCGATCCAGATATTTTTGTTCCATCATCGTCTTCTTTGGGGAAGTTTGTTCTACTGCTGTACATCAGTAAAGTGCAGACTGCGGACAACATTTAATGGTAAAAGGGGAAGAAAGTCAGGGCTGTTATGTGCAAAGGCAGTGGGGTTACATACATAAAACCCCCTGCAGAACATTTCCTTCCGTACAAATGCAGCTCCATGTGGATAATACATGGTGCCCAACGTTTCTTTAGTATGACTAAATATTTCAACTGTTGTTATCATTGCTTAAAGAGAAGCTAATGTGGTTTTGTGTGGTAAAAGTCCTTATGTAACAGTTGACGTAGACAAACGTGGTACCTTTTGTTAGTCAAGAAATGAAATATTTGCCAAAAAAAAAGCTCATAAATACATTTGATCAATTTCACTTTAGTTTTTGACGCCATTAATCTCCCTTCCTGGCACTCTTCGGTTAGTCTCACCCTCTGTACGCAAGAGAAGAGGGAGATCAGTACCTCGGTAGAGGGATCCAGTGGCAGCAGAGTGTGTGCATACCACCAAAATACTTCCTGCACATTTTTCTTCATGTACCGTATTTTCCGCACTATAAGGCACACTGCATTATAAGGCTCTACAGTAAAGGCTGGGGTTACGTTACGCATTCACTAAATGGTGCTGCTCTAAAGGGAATGTAAAAAAAAACAGTCAGATAGGTCAGTCACACTTTATTAACAATTACAAAACATCTTTCTGTTTTTACTCCCAAAATGAATAAACAGCTGTTTTATTATTTTCTCAGAGATAAAGTATTAGTATTTTTGTGACACAGTTTATCTTCCATTGGAGATAAACTCTGTTTAGTCTTGTTTACTTGGTGCAGTGCATCCTCTTGCTTCCTCCACTTCCTCACCATTGATTCATTGATGTTAAACTCTCTCGCTGCGGCTCTGTTCCCGTGTTCTACTGCGTGACCGATCGTCTTGAGTTTAAACTCTGCGGTGTAACAGTGTCTCTTGGTAGGAGCCATTTCTGGGTCTTTACACAAACACACAAATGGAAATGAGACGCCCTTTCATATATCCCAGCATGCACCTCGCACTACTTCTTCCACGGTGGAAATGGAGTCGGCGGCTGCTTACCGGAGTTGCGACACCTGTTGTAGCTCAATATTAATCCATATATAAGGCACTCCGGGTTAAAAGGCGCATCGTGAACTTTAGAGAAAATTTAAGGTTTTTAGGTGCGCCTATGGTGCGGAAAATATGGTAATTCTTAAAAGCGTAGAACAAAAGGAAGGCGAGAACAACCTGGTGTCCAAGTAATATTTGAATGCTGGATTGGAGAGCTTGCAAATTACTCAAACATTTCCATTCCACTGTCTTCCGCTTACCTGGGGCCAGATCAAGGCCATATCCTCCGTCTGACTCTGGGTGCAACACAGCCAGACAGGAAACCCAGGCTTCTCTCACCCTGGCTGCACCCTCCAGCTCAACCGGGAGGATCCCTAGGTGTTCACTGTCTTGCTGTGAGACACAGTCTCTTCAGAGTCAGCTGGGGGATACATACGGACGCCCAGCCAGGTTGAAGCTACTCTGACCGGGACTGTAGGCTCTTCAGTTCAAGTGTCACAGTGAGAGGGAATGCAGAATGCTTAGCTTTAACCATTGATGTGAAGATTGCTGTCAATTCGGGGAATAAAAGGCACATTTATTCTAGCATCACAGCATGTGTGTGCGTTTGTTTCTCTATACCTATCTCCCACGGACCTGCAATTGTTTCATAAAACATCACGTTCAAAGATCTTCTCTTTAAACAATAGTCTCTCTAACCAGTCGTTCTATTTCTAAACAAATTTTGTCACTGCAGGGTTGCATTGTGACCACTGTTCCTAAAACGATTTCTTCTTCTTCTCCTTTCGGCATTTCCCTTCAGGGGTCGCCACAGAAAGTCATTTTCTTCCATCTAACCTTATCTGCTGCATCCTCTTCGGTCACACCAACTATCTTCATATCTTCCTTCACTGTATCCATGAACCTCCTCTTTGGTCTTCCTCTAGGCCTCTTTCCTGGTGGTTCCAAACCCAGCATCCTTCTGCTGATGTACTCGGTCTCTCTCCTCTACACATGTCCAAACCATCTCAGTCTGGCCTCTCTGACTTTATCTCCAAAACCTCTAACATGTGCTGTTCCTCTGATATACTAATTTCTAATCCTGTCCATCCTGGTCACTCCCAGAGAGTGACGTGGAAATCCTAAAACGATTTCTAAAGTTGGAAATATCCATTATATCTGCTTTGAATTGAAATTGAAAAAATTGAAAAGAAAAAAAAACAGCAAAAACTGGTAACACAGATTACACAAAAATGAAAAACTTGTGTGAAGAAAAATTCATTTTTTCTGGTTGAAACTACCTCTGAAAATCAGAGAAAAAGAATCATTTGCAATCACAGCTTGAGTCATAGTGCAAGTAAGAAAATGCAAAACCCAAGGAATAATTTCTGGATCTGTCTAGAATGTTAAACCCTCTCACAAAAAGAAAGGAAGGAATGAAAGGGACAGAGAGCAGGAATGACAAATAGTGTAGGTCTTGGTTCTGACCCAAATCTGTGTCATTTTTCAAACACTCAGCACTTTGTATATGGAGCAGACTTTTAACCCAGTCACCTATTGCAGACTGATGTTCCGGGTTAAGATAGATTTTGACAGACCTTGCAGGTGGATTCATCACCTGCGGTTGCCTCCGAGCTACGGAACTATCAGCCTGCAGCTGTGTGAACTGCTCCCTGTCAATATGTCTCTGCCATCTAAAACTGGCTTTTTTTCCCTCCCCAAGTGTAAAGCGGTATGCAGCTGCAGCTCTTGACTTAACCACAGCTTCAAATTCAAAGCTACTTCCTGTTCAGTTTCAATGGATGATCAGATCTATGGAAATTGAGTGGTTTCAAAAAGATTTCAAGCAAGACCAGGATAAAAGCAGGGATTTTATTTTTTTTCTTTGCATATAGCAGATAGGATTCTGTTTCTTGCTGCATTTACATGCTATTGAGATGTCTCAATTCCCATGAAGTAAGACCATCGGATCAGACATATCAGTCTAGGAGCATACCAGAGATAAAAAATGATTATAATTGTATACCTTTTAAGAAAAATCTTGCTTGCTGTGATCTGATTATCAGTCAGTCTGGGATTATGTAAAGAGATTAAATCAAAGGAAAGAAAAGTACAAGTAGAGGCAAACCCCCGAGAGGCACGGAAATAACTCAGACTGAATAATAAAACAAGCTCTTTTTAAAATGGAGATGGCTACACTTCAAAATCTATAAAGGACTTCAAAATATTGTTTATAACAGGAACAAAGAACAGGACAGGGTCCTGCTCCAAGTGGAGGAGTTTAAGTATCTCAGGGTCTTGTTCACGTCTGGGGGAAGGATGGAGCGGGAGATCGACAGGCGGATCGGTGCGGCGTCAGCAATAACTAGGACGCTGCATCGGTCCGTCGTGGTAAAGAGAGAGCTGAGCCAAAAAGCAAAGCTCTCGATTTACAAGTCAATCTACGTTCCTACCCTGAGGAACGTAGATCGAATGAGAAAGAAGGAGATCGTGGGTACAAGTGGCCGAAATGAGCTTCCTCCGCAGGGTGGCTGGGCTCTCACTCAGAGATCGGGTGAGGAGTTCTGCCATCCGGGAGGAGCTTGGTGTCGAGCCGCTCCTCCAGGTCGAGAGGAGCCAGATGGGATGGTTCGGGCATCTGGTCAGGATGCCCCCCGAGCGCCTCGCAGGCGAGGTGTTTCGGGCATGTCCCACCGGGAGGAGACCAAGGCACAGACCCCGGACCCGCTAGAGAGACTATGTCTCATGGCTGGCCGGGGAACGACTTGGGATCCTTCCAGGTGAGCTGGAGGATGCAGCTGGGGTGAGAGAGAAGCCTAGGCTACCCATTGAGGCTGTTGCCCCCGCGACCCGACCCCGGAACAAGCAGAAAATGACGGAACAGGAACATGTATTCTTTCAGATAAAAAGTTGTGGTTTATGTGGTGGAAAATTTTGGATTAAGTAAGGTTAATATTCACTTTGAAAACATCTTAATGATCCAAATAAGGCAACCTCTGTCCATCGAGTTGCAGGTCCAAGATAAGAACACATTCAGTTTGTTCAGCCCAATAATAAATATTAATAAATTATCAGCCTATCATACGTAATGGTCAGCCCAACCAAAGTTGCATAGCCTATCACAATGCCTAGCAACAAAAAAGTCCACCCTGACGACGGGCATCTTCAAAACATGGGTCTGTGAGAGGTTCGTGGAACTTCTGCCGATCAATCTTTGGTTTGCATGAACTTCCAATGCTGCAGCATTTAATCTTTGTACTTTATTAAATTCTTTATTTTCTCATTTGTGTAACATCTTATTAAGAAAATTCCACAACAATTATCATTTCAAAAACAATCAAATGAAGTAACTCTATAATAATATTCAATTGAAGAAAAATGGGGCGTGTGTGTGTGTCGGGGGGGGTAAGGGGACGCCACCACTTGCATTTAACTAAGCAAAAAGACAAGTCCGTGTAGTCCCTCATTCATCCAGGAGTGATCCATAGTAGAAAAAGTTTCAAAAAAGTCTTCTGGACAGTTTAATTCTTTGATCGAGACGTTTCGACTTCCATCCGGAAATCATTTTCAATCTGATAGAAATGGACTGAAAACTGGATCCATTTATACTAACCTGAGTAAAAGGTAAAAAAATAGTAAGAAGGGCTCGACCAATGAGCCTGTGTTACCTATGATGGCTGTGAATGGCTCCTATTGTAGCCACAGACCAGTAGACGATCCCTATTATAAAAATGCTAAAAGCCTAGTGAATAGAAATTTCTGCTAACGAGAGGCGTGAAACTGAGTCACGAGGTGTCCTCTTTGGTCCAGGGCTTCAGAATGCTGCTGTAAATCCCGGGCAGAATGTCTCTAACACCTCCACTCCGATTCAGTGAGGGATTTTCTTTCTTCACAAAGATGGCTTCCTTCACACCTCTTTCAAACCATCCTTTCTCACGAGGCTTTTAGCATTATTACAATAGGGTTCGTTTACTGGTCTGTGGCTACAATAGGAGCTATTCACGGCCATCATAGGTAAACAGGCTCATTGGTCGAGCGCTTCCTTACTATTTTTTACCTTTTACTTAGGTTAGTATAAATAGATCCAGTTTTCAGTCCATTTCTATCAGATTGAAAATGATTTCCGGATAGAAGTCGAAACGTCTCGATCAAAGAATTAAACTGTCCAGAAGACTTTTTTGAAACTTTTTCTACAATAAGCAAAAAGACGTGAATCTTCTTCTGAAGGATGCTGAATGGCAGATTATGGAACTGTTCAAAACAAGCTGTGGTTTTTAAGTATTTGGAGCAAAAATTACAGGTAGCAGCAAGATCACTGAAATATGAGAAATTCGGACTAAATGACGTGATATTACAATTATTACATACAATACAAACATATTTTAACATTTTGAAAAATCCCCTTGAAGAAAACCACTTTAGCGAAGCTTACTGGAATAAAATAAATAAATTAAAAAATGAATTACTCTATTCATCCCTCACCAGGGAAATTTGTGTGCTGCACTCCTTACACCGCAGCAGGCTGCCCTTCAACGGCGCCAATGGTGGGAGAAGTGGGGGCTAGGTGTCTTCTCCAGGACCCTAGACGTGCTCTCTGTGGGACGCAAACTTGCGACCTTCCGGTCCGCATGCGAACGCGCCAACCACTGAGCTGCCGTCTCCCCAAGACTCCCCATAGGCTACTCTCCTGACAGTAAAGTCTGTTCTCAGAGCAACAGGAAGCCAGTCCAGAGTCCTGAGCACAGGACTTATGAAATCATATTTTCTAGTTCTTGTTAGGACTTGAGCAGCATTTTGTTTTAAGGACTTTTTGTTTAGTTTTTGTACCAAAGTATGTTTTGCCACCGAAATAAAATTTGCTAATGTATTTTTCTAGTGAGCAGGATCTCAGAGTGGACAAAGAAGTTAAATAAAATCCAAAAGGATTTATTGAACATGGAATAAAGTGGGGAGGTTTGTCTGGAAACAATAAACACAACAGCTTCAGAGAAAAAACAGTGAAGCAAACAAGGATCAACACGAAGATGAGTGCTTTCTTATTGCTTAGAAACCAACCATATGGCACGTGCTGCAGAACCAACCCGGTTCAAAAAAATGTGTGATGAGGCTCAGGTGAAGGTCCAGGTTACCGTGGAAACTGAGACCCACCCACCATAGCTACATAGCAAAGCAAGAACAGGAATAACAACACATGACTATGATAAAAAGTAAGTTTCTGTGAACTGGATGTGCTGTTTGCGCTTGTTCAACACAGGTTTTTTTTTTTTTTTTTTTTTTAAGGAGCACAATATGAGTGATGATTCATATTTTATATAACAAAACATTTTTCACCTTATAGCCTTTAAAAAGTCATTTAAGTACAAAAATGCGATGGAACATGTGTCAGCACTCCTCTGCAAACACAACTGAATCTCTCTGAAAAATGAACCAAATGTAATGTTTTGATAACTGAATGATTTTTTAAGTAATTTACAAAACAATTTAACAGTTTTAACCCTCATTAAAACACATTTATCCTGTATCTGAACACTTATTAAAATCTAAATATATGCATAAAACGGTTCAGCACACGTTAACGTATGGAGTCCAAATCATTTTTGAAGAGCTTTTGTAAGAGAAGAAATCAGTTTTCTGACGATCAGCCAATCAGGAGACAGTCACGAATAAACAGGCAAACATCTGTGAACCTCACACGTTTCAGATTGCTTTAGTGACGGTGATCACAGGCAAAGCAACAAACAGCTTAAAGGACAATTAAAACAACGCTTAAAAACAGCAATCAACGATAATCAATTTAACAAGGCATGAAGGCACAGTAAAATAATTCAGGTCATCATCTCGGCAGAATCTGATTACCCATAATTTCTATGCTAACTCCATTTGTGCCAGTCACATGAAAAAGCTCCCTCCTTCCTCACACACCAAGGTGCCAAAGCCGGACTTGTTTCTGTCAACACACATACAATACAAAATGTCTCTAATTACAAATACTTTTAAGAGTTAATTGTTTGTAAGATCCTGATCATTTCATCTGCTTGTATCCGCGATCTCGTTCTTTCAAGACATAAATTGACTGGTGATTCGAAAGCTTAGCTTTTCTGCTCTTTCTTCACCTCGACAGACCGATGTAGCGTCCTAATGATTGCGGATGCAACACCAAATTGTCCATCGATTCCCCGCTCCATCCCTCCCCCACTCGTGAATGAGACCCCGAGATATTCAAACTCCTCCATTTGGGGCGGAATTCTTTCCCTGACCTGCATCGGGCATTCCACCCTTTTTTGGGCGAGGGCTTTAGTCTCGAATTTAGAGATGCCGATTCCCATCCTGGCCGCTTCACACTCAGCAGCAAATCGGTCTGACAAAATGTGATGTTTAATAAATTTTAGTTTAATGATGAAATAAAAAAAAAAATCAAAGTACAACAACATACAAATATGAGAAGAACGGAAATAATCTAAACTACAAGCATCTTTTTGCAACTTGTTCTAAACACTCCACATAAGTAGTGAAATATATTTGATACAAATGGACAGGCTGACAGACAGGGATCTCCATGGACAATGATGTTTGCAGATGACATTGTGATCTGTAGTGAGAGGAGGCAAGAGGTGGAGGAAAAGCTGGAGAGGTGGAGGTTTGCACTAGAAAGAAGAGGAATGAAGATTAGTCAGAGTAAAACAGAGTACATGTGTGTGAATGAGAGGGATCCAAATGGAAAAGTGAGGTTACAGGGAGAAGAGATAAAGAAGGTGGAAGATTTTAAGTACTTAGGATCAACAGTCCAGAGTAATGGAGAGTGTGGAAAAGAGGTGAAGAAGCGTGTTCAACCAGGCTGGAACGGGTAGAGAAAAGTATCAGGTGTGATGTGTGACAGAAGAGTTTCAGCTAAAATAAAAAGGAAAAGTGTACAAAGGTGAGAGGAATGCTGGTGAGACCCACTATGCTGTTTGGTCTAGAGACAGTAGCACTGAGAAAAAGAGAGGAAACAGAGATGGAGGTAGCAGAGATGAAGATGCTGAGAGATGGTTTGGACATGTACAGAGAAGAGAGACCGAATACATCAGAAGAAGTATGCTGGGTTTGGAACCACCAGGAAAGAGGCCTAGAGGAAGACCAAAGAGGAGGTTCATGGATACAGTGAAGGAAGACATGAATATAGTTGGTGTGACCAAAGAGGATGCAGCAGATAGGGTTAGATGGAAGAAACTGACTTGCCGTGGAAACCCCTGAAGGGAAATGCCGAAAGGAGAAGAAGATTTGATACAAATGGACAAAATACTGAAAATGATATTCCGACACTAGTTTCCATACGCTCACTGAGGCAAAGATTATGTGACCAGATTTGTGTGTGTGGGAGGCCCTGTGTGTGCTCTTATGTTCTGTTTAATGCTTTAACAGACTCACAGAATTGGAGGTCAGGATGAAAGGAACGATATATCCAGCAGCTGATCTAGCATAAGGTCTGAGGAAAGCTGCTGCTACAGTCTGGTCTCTGCCAGGCTATTAATATCCTGCTAAAGCTGCTGATTGGTAACACAAGGTGGGAGCATCTCACTGTCCAAGCACGTCACACAGGTTCACAGCCTCTAAAGGAAGAGAAACTTTTTCTTTCCCCAGATGGGTTCCAGATATTCTCGGCATAACAGAAATACTCGCGCTTGCTTGTTTGAGACTAAAAAAAGAAACTGCAGAATGCAATGACGTGAATGATGTATTTATACACCTGTTTCTTTCAGGTTGTTTTTAATGAAGCATCAGTTCCAAACAAACTTGATAAGTTCCCGACATGAAGGTGTGCAAACAGAAATTCTAATCTACAAAATGTAAAGCTTTGTCATTTTTATGTAATTTTCAAAAGGTTTTTCTTTTGTCGACAAAACATCTATTCGGCCTGCCGTTTGAAAAACATTTATTCAGGCTCTTCAAGTGAAGTATTTTAAAGATCAACCCTGTCTGATGTGCAATCAATGGTGAGCTTATGGGATTTGTTCTAATCACCACTTACACTTATCAGCACTTCTTACATTTCTCAATTACTGCTGGGGAGAATCGCCTCATTGGGGGGCATTCAGTGGTCACACTTCTTCACTGGTATTCCATTTAAAAGCCAACATCTTGAAGGACTCAACCCTGTCGCTTTGTATCGACACTATTCCACCAAATCAGACCCCCTCTCTTTAACTTCTTCTTCTTTCGGCATTTCCCTTCAGGGGTCGCCACAGCAAGTCAGTTTCTTCCATCTAACCCTATCTGCTGCATCCTCTTCAGTCACACCAACTATCTTCATGTCCTCCTTCACTGTATCCATGAACCTCCTCTTTGGTCTTCCTCTAGTCCTCTTTCCTGGTGGTTCCAAATCCAGCATCCTTCTGCTGATATACTCGGTGTCTCTTCTCTGCACATGTCCAAACCATCTCAGTCTGGCCTCTCTGACTTTATCTCCAAAACCTCTAGCATGTGCTGTTCCCCTGATATACTTATTTCTAATCCTGTCCATCCTGGTCACTCCCAGAGAGATCCTCAGCATCTTCATCTCTGCTACCTCTATCTCTGCTTCCTGTCTTTTCCTCAGTGGCACTGTCTCCAGACCAAACAGCATGGTGGGTCTCACCACGGTTTTGTACACTTTTTCTTTCATTTTAGCTTAAACTCTTCTGTCACACATCACACCTAATACTTTTCTCCACCCGTTCCAGCCTGCCTGAACACGCTTCTTCACCTCTTTTCCACACTCTCCATTGCTCTGGACTGTTGATCCTAAGTATTTATAATCTTCCACCTTCTTTATCTCTTCTCCCTGTAACCTCACTTTTCATTTGGATCCCTCTCATTCACACACATGTACTCTGTTTTACTCTGACTAATCTTCATTCCTCTTCTTTCTAGTGAAAACCTCAATCTGAGCTGGTCGTCTGGTTAAGCAAAACTACCAAAGCTATTGCAAAAATACTACTAAAAAAGTAAAAACGATGACAAAACTGGTAACGAATTTATATAACTCTTCTAAGTTTTTAAAGAATAATAAAAACTAAATAACTAGAGTTTCGTGCGCCGATTGCCTGATCATCAAATTTAAAACCTTAGCTAATAAAACGAAAAACAATAAAATATTACACAAAACTATACATAGCGATTAAAAAACTCTTCAACTGTACAGAAGATGTTCTGAACAGTTAAAAACTAGTAGATAACAACTAAATTTGGATTGCGAATGGAGAGCTCCAGAAAGTGCTACCTGTTCAGCTAATGCATTTTTCGAAAAAAAAAACAAAAAAACCCTCTCTTTAACTAAACCTGCTAATGACATCCAACTATGTTTTGACATTTTGCTGTAAAGCTTTTCTCTCAATGCTTGTCACCATAAGGAGGTATAGATTCGATCTGAACAAACACTTTAAACTGCGTTGGATTGACTACACATTGTTTCTTTCATAGGTCGAACCCTTAAGTGCAGGGGTCTCCAACCCATAGCTCGCAGGCTACCGGTAGCTTCCGGCCTCTTTTTGAGTAGCTCGCTAAAGATTTTCTGAATCCAATACAACTTTAACAGGCACATTTGATTTGTCACTCTGTAAACAGATTTACACAACTATCCAATGAAATTCATTAGTATCCCGCCTCCTTCATATTAATATTCACCAATTAGTTGTATATCAAATGGACAGGATGGACAGGATCAGAAATCAGAATCAGAATAAACTTTAATTTTCCCACGCATGGGAAATTTGTGTGTCACAGCAACAACTTCCTATCTGCTAAGTGAGTCGTTGTAGAGCCCGATCACGTACGGAAAGAAAGACCTCCGGTATCGAGATGTTCTCAAGCATAGCTGTCTGTGCCTCTTGGAGAAGGAGCTCCGCTGTTCGTCCAGGAGTGGGTAGAGAGGATGGTCATGATTGTCCATGATGGACAAAAGTTTGTTCAGTGACCTCCTCTCTACCACTGCCTCAAGTGAGTCCTGTTTGCTGCCAATGACAGAGCCAGCCAGTCTGATTAGTTTATTCAGTCTGTTGGCGTCACTGGCTGCGATGCTGCTCCCCCAGCAGATGACTGAGAAGAACAAGGAGCTGGCCACCACAGACTGATAGAAGGTCTCCAGGATCTTGCTGCACACATTGAAGGACCTCAGCTTCCTCGGAAAGTAAAGTCGGCTGCAAGTCTTCTTGTACACAACAGTACTGTTGCTCCTCCAGGTACGTATATAAGGGTAACAGCGCATGTTAGAGGTTTTGGAGATAAAAGTCAGAGAGGCCAGACTGAGATGGTTTGGACATGTACAGAGAAGAGAGACCGAGTACATCGGCAGAAGGATGCTGGATTTGGAACCACCAGGAAAGAGGCCTAGAGGAAGACCAAAGAGGAGGTTCATGAATACAGTGAAGGAAGACATGAAGATACTTGGTGTTACCGAAGAGGATGCAGCAGATAGGGTTAGTTGGAAGAAACTGACTTGCTGTGGCGACCTCTGAAGGGAAATGCCAAAAGGAGAAGAAGAAGAAGAATAGTTGTGTTTTTTTTTTTAACAAAAAAATACTAGAATACACACTGACACTGATTTCCAAACTATTATGGAGATGAGATTTTCTGTAGAACTTCAAGCCTCTGGAGGATCCTACCTGCTTCCTGTTTGCTGCTTTGTAATGTCATTTTAGCAGCTGCTAATTTGGCATATTTGTCTGTCAGAATTCTTTTTCAACATGCTTTTATCTGCACGGCACAATGTGGACTCTATTCAGGCACAAATCTCTTTAAACGCTTACATTTCTGTAAAAAAATGGAATTTTTTCATCCACCTATTTCCTGCCTTCCAGCGGCAGAGATCATTTATCCTCAGAGATTGTTGGAAATATTGATCTGCTGAATAATGTGGAACAGCCTTCAGGAGTTTTTTTTTTTTTTTTTTACTTCACTTGGGCTCGGCTGACAAACTGATTATCACAACAATCTGATTTCAAGAATTCAAAAAACCATGAGATACAAAACAATCCAGATAAACCAAAGAAACAATCTTGTCGACACTTAAATTCCATCTGCATAATAATTTAGCACAGAGTGTAAACTCAAAGATGACCAGACGTCTACTGCATGCTTTTCTCTCTACTGCGTAAATCAGAATAATGATTTTTTTAAAAAAAGTCATTAACATGTCTGAGTGCTTGGACCTGTATTGAGCTCTGCCTCAAAGCCAGTGTGTATATCGTTCTGAGGTCTGAGGGCTATCTGTCAGCACAATGGACTCTTATAGCTTCCACACCTAGCTTTCCGGTGACTCTTGAATCATTACTTCCCTCTTTTTGTCTTTGCTTATTCCGTTCGTCTAAAATAGAAGACCTTAGGAAATTGGTTTCACGTCTTTACATCATCCTATTGACAACCTTTGTCTTTTTATTTCCTAACAAAATCATTTCAGTAAATGTCTTTACTGTCCATGTCCTCATAGTCCTTTAGACACCGATATATGGTGCACCCGTTCCAAATACGTACATATGTCAATCCACCTGTTTCATTACTTCCATCGGCCATGTCTCAGACTTGCTTTTTATTGTTCTTTCTTCCAAAAAGAAATTGTTTTTTTTCTCTGACGCTTTCGAGATGTGAGGCTGCTCAATGAGGTATTGGGCCACAGTGAGTAAAAGAAAAAGAACACGACTCTTCAAAAGGAGACGAACAAGAAAGAGAAGAAGTAATAACGCTTTTTGCCAGATGTCTGGCCTGCTATTGTTCATTTGTCAACCGGCTTGTTTGTTTTTAGTGTTTCTGTGTCACAACTCTTCATTGCTACACTGAACTCTTTTAGAATTGAGGAAAAAAAACCCCTCACTTTTTGTTTTTTTCTAGAAGAGATTGATCCTTCAAACTATTACTGGAATGATAAAAATAAATCAACGAAACAGTCCCACAGTCCACAGTAAAGCACGTGAGGTTAATTAGCTCCTTCTAAATATGCCTCGGGTGTGAATGATTGGTCATCTGGCTGTGTGGCTCTTGTGATGGACTGGCTAACTGTACGGGGGTAGACTCAATTCTTTATAACAAATGGGCTGGACTTTGGCCTTTCTGACCCCAACCATTCTGAAACATGTCTAGAAAATTAATAGTTTCAAATGGGATTGATTGGCTGTACGGTGGCGTAGTGGTTAGCACGGTGGCCTCACAGCAAGAAGGCTGGGGTTGAATTCCCGAATAGGGCAAGGCTTGAAACATTTGTCTTTCTGTCTGGGTTTTCCCCAGGTAATCCGGTTTCCTCCCACTCTCCAAAACCATGCATGTTAGGTTGATTGGCCACTACAAAATTGCTCCGAGGTGTCATGGTACCCTCGCCCACCACCAGAGGGAACTCGGGACCTTCTTTCATTTGCCTGATTTTACACACCTGAAGATCTTTTTTTGCAGCTGCCTTTAAATGGGCAGCCTGTCCTCTCTTCAGGTGTGGGATCATTAGATTCCATCCCGGCTGCCGTACCATGATTAACATTTAGAACAAAAACTCAATGACATTCCACTGATTCATGTGTTCTTTTCGATACAGCATTACTGGACTCCTTCATTAAATAAACCATGTTTCTTGTCCTGCAATTTTGTCCTTCTCCTTCCACCTGCATTCCACATCATGACACTAGGAATGCGTGTGTGGTGGCCCCGCAACAGACTGGCAAACTGTTTGGGACATACCCTGCCTCTAGCCCTAAATCAGCTGGGATAGGCTCTGGCAGCCTTGCGACCCCGTTAGGAATAACCGGTTTAAAAGACGGAACAAAATGGGATTGATTCATAAAATAATAATCATATTTCTTGACTCAGTAGAAGAAAGAAGTGAAGTATTTCTTAGCAGGCGCAAAGTCATCTGAGTTTTTCTTTTTTTTTTTGGTCATGTTCATTAAGCATCAGATTCTATAGCATTAGTATTTCCTTGTCCATGTTCTCCTTTTAAATACTCCCGGCAAGGACACATTTGTCTGGGTAAACAGAGACAAGCCGAGCTCCATCATTTATCATTCAGCCTCCGGGAGGACAGCCAATTCTGGCTTAGGGTCTGATTCAACTATCATGTATCAACACAGTGGCAAAAAATTCATTCACACTGGGAAAAGCTTCAATGTAACTTCAGCAAGCGTAATAATAACACGTGGTAAAAGTTTATACTTCAACCATCTCTTTTTATAGATCAACATTTTAGAACGACATAATCCAAGCAGACTTTATGGTAAGTTTTCAAGCTGCTTGTTCTATTAATGATTCAGTCTGAGTAGGTCTGGAAGTCATCCCAGATTCATCAGGATAGAGGTGGGATACTTCATGAGACGTTGCTAGTCAATTACAGAAAGCACAAATTTGAATAAAGAGAGAATGGTCTGAAATTATCATCTGTGATGTGACACAGACTCGTGGGGCCTAATAATGAAAAGTACGTTCTTATTTTAGCTTTAGTAAATGAGTTATTGATGCTGTGTATGCCAGAAAAGGAGGCATCACTTAGGATGAGATGAATACAGAAAAATAGATTTAAGGTGAATGTTTCAACTTAGACGAGGCTTGGAATACTGTTCTTTCTGTGTTGAGTTTGCCTGTTCTCTTCGTGTATGTGTGGGTTTTCTCCGGGTATTCTGGTTTCTTCCCGCCCTTCTAAAAAGAATCATGTTAGGTTGATTGGTCAATATAAAATTGCCAGTCGCCAACAGGTCGCCAGTCTGTTGTGGGTCCACACACACAATCATACCTACGGCCAATTTTATAGCAGCCAATCAATCTAACGTGCATGTTTTTTTGGAGGGTTGGAGGAAACCGGAGTACTTGAAGAAAACCCAAGCATACACATGAAGTACATAAAAACTCCACTCAGAAAGACTAGTGTTCCAAGCCCCGCCCAAATCTGAGATTCAAAACCCGACCTTCTTGCTGTGAGGCCACCGTGCCACACTAAACAAATAGGTTGTTTATTTATTCATTACCCATTAATTACCAAGGTTTATTTAAAGTCGAGCGTGTTTTTTAAGAAGCGCCTACGAAGAGCTGTTTTCGGTTCTTTTTTTGGAATCAAACGGAAGAATGAGAACATTACCATTTATTATCTCCTACATCTTTGTTTTTTAAAAACTGACCCGTATTTCCCCCAAACTGTTGAGAAGAGGGTACAACAATTTGACTAATGTATGCTTTTTGTATTTGGTATGTGTCTATTATATACATGTGCATTTTTTACCTGACCCCACGTCCAGACAAATACAAGAACACAACTTCAATACAACAATGCGATTGTTGGTCTCATCAGTGACAACAATGACGAGGAATAAAGACGACTGACGTAGAACTTTGTGGACTGGTGTCAGCGAAACCACCTCCTGACCAACGCAGGGAAAACCAACGAGATGGTGTTGGACTTCCACAGGAATCACTCTACCACTCCCTCACCAGTGAACATCCATGGAATGAACATTGAGCAGGTGGACTCTTACCAATACCTGGGTGTTCACCTCAACAACAAACTGGACTGGACTCATAACACCGACGCACTGTACGGGAACGGTCAGAGCAGGCTCTACCTCCTGAGGAGACTGCGGTCCTTTGGAGTGGTTGGGGCACTCCGAAGGTTTTCTTTATTCTTGATTTATGAAAATGCCAATTTGAGACAGTGTGACACATTTCTAAATGGTAAATTAATAACTACGGCTAAACATTGTTAGTCAGCATATTAAATATCAATGCTAAGTAATCTAAGTGCTATAGTGGGGAGGGGTCTTTGACATCTGATTAAAACAGTATATATCACTTAGGACACTACATCGGTCTATTGTGGTGAAGAAAGAGCTGAGCCAAAAGCAAAGCTCTTACTTTACAAGTCGATCCACGTTTCTACCCTCACTTTTGGTCACCAACCGTGGGTGGTGCTTTCCTTGGTGGGGGAGATTCATTAAATCTGGTTGAGTGTCTAACAAGGGTGTTAAACTCCAGTCCTGAAAGGCCGCTGTCCTAAAGATTTTCCGTGTGTTCTTGCATCTACACACCTGATCCAGGTTATTGAGTCAATGTGCCAAATTTTGTTGGCTGTTGTTTGGACTTTATGTGCATCAGCTGTGTTGAACCAGGAACACATGGAAAACCTTCAGAACACCGGCCCTCGAGGACCAGGGTTTGACACCCTTGGCCTAGAAAATGATTGTTCAATGCTGTTGTTT